>OZ038483.1:27053255-27148255 GCA_964036315.1 Acanthosepion esculentum | reverse complement strand
AGCAAATCATTTTGTTTTGATCTGACAATATTTATAAATTTTCTTAAACTATTGTAATATATTTTTGTTCAATGAAAGTTAATAAATAAAAAGGTCATTACTTTTGCTGCACTCTGTATATAAAATCTTATAACAGAAAAAAATAGATTTTTGAAACAAAGAAAGAGTTTCGTAATCATTATGAAGCAGAAAACATTTTTCAAAGAACAGGTAAATTTTTAAAAAATAGTTGGTTTTGCGTTTTTACATTTTCAAATATGGCCGATAACGACTATCCACAACATCATGTATTCTGTTATTCCCAGTAACTTTTTAGTCTTTACCATCCACATTTGCCTCTGTTTTGCCATCCATTTACACAAACACGTTAAGTGATTCGCTATTATTCCCGGCTTTTCTTGCCTTTAATATGTTTTGAGAGTGTTAGATTCTCCAGTTTCCCAATCTGCATTGTACTGTCGCCTTTTCAATGTAAGTATAATTGTCCTTTTAGTTCTTATTTTCCCGAAAACTTCCTCTTTGCTTGTATTCTCAGTATCCGTCAGTGGAATCTCATCCCTGTCACTTCTGTAGCAGTGTGGGGCTGCATGTTTGTAATGGACGAAATTGCTATAGCAGGAGATGCTACTTTGTAGCGGATCCGGTGAAAAACTCTGACGAAGAGGTTGAAAAGTTTCAGAACAAATAAATTCAACATTTAAAAAAAAAAAAAAAGAAGAATTTTAATACATTCAAAAGAACTGGATTCAAAACGTGGAGGTATTATGTGTCACGTGGCTGGTCGAAATTAAGACGGCCTTCCGGAAGAAGAAAACAAATCCTGTTGTTTTCGCTACTACCTTCTGGGGCAAAAGATAAAGGGGTTTATTGTCCCATTTGTTTTTTTTAGTCCTGAAGAGGACCACCGAGGTGATGTTGTGACATACAAAGTGTGGGTAATCCCTACACTTCTTATCTCTTCTTCTTTTGCGAAAAGATTGTCCAGCATTCACTGCTATATAGAAGGCCATGGATGTGCGGGCAATGTAATGGATAGCGGTTCGGAATGGAAAATCGGAGAGCCGAGTTCGAATTTCAGTCATGTTTGTTACATTCACTTAAGTGTAAATAGCATGAATCCATCTCTTCTCCCCCATCTATAGGTTAAATAGTAGGGCATTTATCTTTAAAAATTATTATCTCTAAAAAAATTTTAACGCTATATTAACTCGCAACAAAGGTTTAATAAATCCTAAAAAAATGAAATAGTCAATCAGTCAACCTATAGGAGATCAGATGTTGCCTAGTAGTTTCTCACTTTTCTTTGATTCTAAAAAATTTCCTCTCTCTTAATACTTTGCTTATTTTCTTGAAGGCATCTTTCGCCGTTTCTATACATCTTCCGGTTTCTGTGTTACATTTTCCGTTGTCTATTACTATATTATACAGATCTTCTCTCCTTAATGCTATAACATTCAGTAGGTTTTCAATCAAGAGATTAATCTTCCTTTTTGTTGTCAGGTTGAAGATTTGATTGAAAAATATAATAAACTTGATCGCCCAGTTGTTGGAATCTGTGTGGAGCCCATCCAGGGAGAAGGTGGCGACAACATGGCGTCTCCTTACTTTTTCCAATCACTTCAGAACATCACCAAAAAGGTAAGTCGGTATTAAATATATTCTATATATTTTAGAACGTATAATTTTCTTTGTCATTTTGCGCATCTGTAAGTCCATCCTAATCAATCAATGCCAAAATTAAGAATTACATATTCGATAATTGTTAAGATTCTAACTTCTCTGGCGACAGAATGGAATTATTTACATGCTTAAAAGATTACCAGGTAAGTACGAACGGTGCCAACATTCAATATTTATTTGACTATTTGTTAAGGGGTCTCCCCTTTTTACCCAAATGGACTCAACCGAGGTATACAAATATTACTACCAGTGAATACTCGGGGAGTCGGCAGTACGTGCTGGACGGTCGAACTCTCTGCCTCTGAGCAGAGAGGAACCCGGACGAGGCTCCGCCGAAGGGCAGAGCCTCGTTCGGGGAGGTTGACCAACCCGATCCCGTTTATACGGGCATTTTTTGGCCGAGCCTACGGGCTCGGGAATACCCACGGTTAACTCGGCCTTGTGCTACACCTATCCCTCGTGGGGGGGGCAGTAAATACTGTCGGCAGTACGTTAAGACAGTCAAGAAGTCTGTATTAGAGGAGGGTAACACAAGAGTCACCGTCACAGCACCTAGACTCAGTAAGGAGTCATACCGCGATACTTCAATACCAAGACTGTATATATATTATTGCTACTAACCCGCATTCCTGGATCTACTAACCCGTATTACCAGTTTGTATTATTACGTCAATACATTTATTTTCTTTATCTATTGCTGGCGTTTGTTATTTATTGATATTGGATTTCATCCCGGAATCCACAACACTATTGATCCCCCAGCTCAAGGCTCAAGAGCAACTCAAGGTAAAGGGTTATTTATGAGATTGTTTTAGGGGAGGGAACAAGAGGTACATATTATGAGGATATGTAGGATAGAAGAGATTAAGACTTTCGGGAATCCGTTTAATAATGCAACAGTTCTGGAGAAGAAGCTGTCCGAGTGGAACTTCCTCCTCACCAGTGGAATATGAAAGGAATGAGGATGAGTTGACTCGGTGTACGTGGTTTGGTGGATCTCAGTTGTAAAGGTTTGGACTGGTGAAACCAATGATTGCAATTCATTCGAACATCTGCCATGAAAATAACGATTGTGTAGCAAGGTTTCGTCTCAGGGAAACGGGTTGCTGTGTGGGAAATAATTCATCACACACTTATTGAAAATATTATCAAAGTGACTGAAAGGATCGCATATGTAAAGGGGTAGCTCTAAAAACGGGAATTCGCATTTAGCACAAAAAATTTGATGTAAGTGCACATTGTGTTGAAGGCGCCACAAGTCGACAATATTTTGTGCCAATCTGCTACGTAGCGTTGCTCTGGATTGATGTTTTTTTTTTATTTTCTACTTTCTGAAAGTTCATTTACCGATTTTCGAGATAACTGATAAAAAAAGAACAGAGTGTAGATAAAATTTTGTTTTACTTTTAGGGAAAGCTGCTGCTGAAACAGCCAAAAATAAAAAGGCAAGCATTTAAGGAAGGAACTTTAGGCAAAACACAAGTGTATAAGATGTTCGCATTTCAAAAGTGATAAAATATCACTTGAAAACCAACTACGATCAGGCCGATCACCAATATGCCGAAAATTAGGAAAAATTGAGAAAGTTCGCTATGTAATTAATTAATATCATAATCGGAACATTGATGAAGTATCTGAAGTGATTTGTTTGACTTTGATTTCATGCCAGCTGATGTTCATAGAATTTAGACTGACAAAACACAGCTACAGTTTTTTGTTTGTTGTTGTTTTTTGTAATCGTTTCACCACAAGCAAGGCGATAACGCCACTAGGACGCAAGGATTTTCCGAGAGTTAAAGAACACGGGGAAAAAGAAGTTTTGACATAATTCTGATGTATAGCTGTAACTGTCAACCAAGATTCATTGCATAATCAATTTTAAATATAAATGTTTCGTAAAAGCATTATTAATTAACCAATTTTCAAACGGAATCGATGCAACAGTATTCTGGAGAGGGTTAATTAGATACCTCCATTTTTTCACTAAAATTTTCGATACCTAACATTTAAAATAAATTTTTTTAAATGAAAATGCATTCTTGAATATTTCTTTTTAGCTTTGATTGAAAACTAAACAATTAAATTGACTATTTCCAGTAGGTAAAATACTCTGCTGTATTTAAAACAGAAATTATATAGATTGGAATGTCAAATATTTGCAGGATTTAAAAAATCGATTTACTGGTGGCCATTTCTTACATTTTAACAAGTTTTTTTTTTTTAAAACTGATTTTGGTTTTAAAGTCTTCCAAAAATAAAATATATATTTGTGACATGTTATTTGAGTAAAATTAGCAAATTTAAGGTTTAATTAATCTGATTTGAATCAAATATTACTTATGGCATAAAAAAAAAATAATATACAGTGTAACCCCGGTTGTCAGGACCGGAGAAAAAGTCTCTTATATCCGGGTTTCTCTTATATCCGTGTTTGGTCTATTTTGTTTTATTAACACAGGCTCTAATTTGGGACCAGATAAAATATATCTTATATCAGGGTTTCTCTTATATCAGGGTATCTTATATCCGGGTCTCTTATATCCGGGTTACATTGTACTAGCATTTCTTAACGACGAGTCCTGTTTGTCTTATGTCTTATTGACGTTATCGATGAGTTTCTAGGCGTTGACAGCTAGTATGGATGAACAGAACTGATATAAATTTACGAAAATGAATGCATTTTTTGGTTTATAACTACCTAGGAATTTTTACAAATTAACATATTTTCAGTTATTATCTAATATTTTATTGACTTTTAGTTACGTTTGAGGATGCTTTACGTAAAAATAATAAAATTTAAAATAATATAAAATTTTCTTAGATTCATTTTAAAATTTAATAACTTAAATGAAATACCATGATAGAGGTAACTCAATAATTTATGAAGTGTTATGGTATTTTATTTATTCTTAATTTATTTTTTTTAATATATTTTTTCATTTTATTCTTTATTATTAATTGTTATCATGATGGTTATTTTATTATTACATTTTTATAGTACTTTAAATTTTATTGTTAATTACGTAATTGTTTAAACTTTTATTATTTTAATCCAATAGCCTAAGCAATTTTTAAAAAAGTAAAACTTACTTTAAAATTTTGAAGGGATGATTTGCAAAGACGTAAACGTTGAAACTGAACTGAATAATGAAAGTAAAAGAATTGCAGAGCGCCAGTCAACTCTTAAATCACGTGACCTTTTAAGGATAATATAATGAATGGATTACCATAGTTACAAAATGGGAATATTTGTATACTAAAAAAATTAAAATTAAAAAAATATTGGGTATGAACGACTGTTATGAGCTTTTCAATTTTTGTTTCGTAAATGTAATTTTCACTTAATATCACCTAACCTCCTTGAAGTAATGCAGAATTTTGAACGATTTTTATAATATTATTTAATTAAAATTTTAAAAAATAAAAACAATTCTTGTAAAAATTAATTATTCATCGAAAAAAAGCTCTTCTTAAGACAATAATGGCCTTAATAATTCTTATTTATAAAAGCAATTAAAAACTTTTCTAATTAAATAATGTCATAGCTTTATTTCACTTTTTTATTTTACAATTCAGAGCCGATTTTCGGTGACTGGATTAACTGTTTAAAAAAGATTGATGATTTGCATTCTCCATGGAAAATAAAAAAATTCGCCTCAAAAATTTAATTTCTCAAAATTTCATGAAATTATTTAGTGGGGTTTAGGTTGGAGATAACATATATAAAAAATATTTTTTACCAAGATTTTCAATAAAAAATTAAAAAATAATTTCATTTATTTATAAATAAGTCCTGAAAGTTTCATTAAAATCCACTATATTTAACCAAAATTTAGAGCCTAAAAGGATTATAAAATTTCGAAGAATAATAAAAAGATACTTTGGTCTTTCCTCTTAATAATAACATAAACATTTTGACGATAAAACTTTCTTTTTATTAAGTTTGGGTCCTTTTTAACCATGCTATACTATTTTTCAGCGACAAAGTGGAGTGACCAAGTTTTAATGAATTCAAGACCTCAGGGTCATAGCTGTACTTTAATAAACACTATGATCCAATGGAAGTTGACTCAGTACTTATTAATCAATAAACAGTTAGAATTTTACTTTAGAGAGATTATTACACGACATCTTCCCTTTATCTTGGGGCGTATTACTGAAGATATTGTCCACCAGGGGACCACCCGCAAATAAATAAATTATTGCAACAATGTTCAGTTATAATTTCATTATAGTTTTTCATCAAATACGACATGTTGAATTAACAGTTAATTGTATGTGAATACAACGTTAATTTATTATCACTTATTTCAACAGCAGCTTTACCTTTCTTTATTAAATAATTTTCGGAGACAATTGTTATTATTATTATTTTATATCCTGTTGTTTCCAATTCTCTCTTTGTATCCTGAATGCCACCGAAAGTCTGTTTTATTAATGAAGGAGAATTATCAATGAAATTTGTTGAATAATATTGAAGATACATTAGAGACATAGAAAGAAGAATTATAAAAGACAAAATAATATATATATATATATATATATATATATATATATATATATATATATATATATATAGAGAGAGAGAGATAGATATAGATATAGATATAGATAGATAGATAGATAGATAGATAGATAGATAGATAGATATCCATTTTACCGTTACAATTTCTTGTTTCTTTTTCACTTTCTTGTTCATTTCTCTTCTTTCTTTCTTGCTTTCTCCCATCTAAATGAAGCAGACGTTAAACACGCTATAGCTTTTTTCCTTTTTCTTTCCTTCCTCTACATTCTATTCTTTCTTTTTCTTGTTTCTTTTAGTTTCCCTCCTTTCTTTCTTCTTTACTCACATTTCACTGAAGCAGACGTTAAAAGAGCTTGCTTGCTTTCTTACTTTCTTACTTTCTTTCTTTCTTTCTTTCTTCTTTACTCCCATTACACTGAAGCAGACGTTAAAAGAGCTTGCTTGCTTGCTTGCTTGCTTGCTTTCTTTCTTTCTTTCTTTCTTTAACCAGGCACGTTTACTTCTTTTATCGTAATCAAAACAGACGGATCCATTGTTTATCTGAGGTAATAGCAGGGTGTACGGACATGTGAAAGGAGGAAGACGAAGATACCCCCTAAAAATACACATTTTTCTATTTTCTCCCGCTTTCATTTTCATGTTTTTGGTGAATACACCTTATCTTAGTCTGACACAAGGTTACCGTAATGGGGGAGTAATGAGACTCGAACTCACTACATTAGTAAACTGGTCTGCAGAAAGAGTTTTCTAATTATCGGTCAACGGTAGGTATACATTTTACAATTTTGGGTTTGTATATTTTAATGTCGAACGCGTCATAGAAGCTGTGAATAAATAAATGGCAAGACGGAAAACGTCTTCAGATAACGATTTGATGGAATTTAACCTCCCATAAAAATAGAAAAATAGAAGCTTATGTGAATGTAACGAACTCGATTAGCCGACATCCATTACATCACAGCGCACGTTATATAATAGAATATGCCAACATTTAATTTAATTTTAAATTTTTAAATATACATGGATTTGAAGTGGAGATTTTAAAACCTTAAAATAAGTGCGCGTGTATTAGATGATTCAAAATCTAATAATGCGTTTCTTGTATTTGCTGTTTTAGTATTATTACACTCATGAAATTAGACCAACAGACGTTGTCCTTTCTTTAAGACTGATCGCTTTTTTCTTTCCGATGAGAATATTTTTCCTATTTCCAAGTACAATAAGACGAATATAGTATGTCTTTTATAATTTCTACTGGTAATTTGAATTTATTAGGAAGGTTCTGAATGAGAACGCCTTTAGATATTGTGGAGTCCAGCATTAGAGAAAAATGCGAAATTTTGTAAGCCTAGGCCGACTGATCTCCAGAAATTTACCAAGCAAATTTCAGTTGGAGTAATTCAGATGTCAGCTGTGTAGGCAGAATGGGTCAAACGTTGGAGGCACGGATCAACCGACACGTACTCGCCATTATTCGCATGGTTAAGGTGAACAATTTCCATAGATGTTATAGCTGAGCATTTGATTAAAAACCAACAATGTTCTCAGTCTTATCGCCCGGACATGGTATCAGTGCTGAGTAAGGCTAACACCGATTATCACCTGAATGTTTTGGATTCAATATATATTAAGTCCTACCAACCATCTCTCTGTAAGTACAAGGAGTGGTTGGTAAGCTTAACAGTATTTAGACTTTAATGTTATATTTTTGTTTGCATATAACATAAGTCTCAGTGTGTATATTTTTTGTCCTTGGTCTTTGATCTAATGAGAAAGGACTGACAATCAATTTCAGCTGTTTTTTAATCATTGTATTTCGGTATTACTATTTTATGGTAATATATATGTATATATTTTGTTACTCCTCTTTTGTTGTGAATTCTTTTTTGTTATGAATCGCCTTTTAATATGTCTGTTTTATTACTCTAATATTTTTTTACTCCTGCAAATATATTTAAATAAAAAATTATTTTCATAGCCATTTCTTTATGATGGAAAGTAATAAATATTGCATTATAGTTGGTTCGCATATTTTTATAATTTGTAAATATAAAATTATTCTTGTAAATGAACAATCTAATAAATAAATAACTTTTAACATTTTTACTGTCAGTTCTCGAAAAAAATGTAGAAATCTAGTTTCATATGTTTGTTTTTCTTTTAAATTCTAATAAAACAATAGAAATTACCCTTTTGACACATCGTTTTTTGCGGGTATCTTTGTTAATCTTTGCCAAAATAATATTTACATGAATTACGCCTTGTGTTATTTTCTCTTGCAGAACAGAATCAGTTTTATGCTTGATGAAGTGCAGACGGGATGTGGTGCCACGGGCAAAATGTGGGCGCACGAACATTTAAATTTAGACGAACCCCCAGATCTGGTGAGCTTCAGTAAAAAAATGTTGACAGGCGGATTCTATTTTCAGGAGAATCTCATGCCACAAGAGGTAAGATATATATACGACCAAATAAACTAATACTAAAAAAACTGAGCCTGATCAGCCAAAAAGAAAAGCAAGAAAAAAATACATTGAAAAAATCATTGAAAACCGATAGCACCAAATAGTCCAGGAGAGCACATACCAAAATAGAAGCAACACAAATGCTTTTTTTTTTATTTAGAACGGGGTTCACCCTTTACAAGGACGGGTTCCACTCGAGGTAGAGGGTTATGTTTGGAGGTCATTTGTGCATACAGGAGTGGAAGATAACGGTTAACCCTAGCCTTGGATAAGTTAAGATTGTAGTGATCGAGGAAACATCCTGTTGGAAGTCGGTTCCACGGAGCAGTGGTTCGCGAGAAGAAACTTCTCAGATGAAACTTACTTCTCACCGATGCAATACGGAGGGAATGTGGGTGGTTTGCTACTATGTAAGTGGCATGGCGTGTTCTTGCTGTGAAGGTTTGCCTCAGTGGGACCAGGGAATGCAGTTCGTCCGATCGCTTTCCGTGGAAGTTGCGATAGAGCAGCGAGAGGCTTGCCACATCCCGCCTGAGAGAGGTTGAAGGGTGAAGAATAATTCGTCACCAACAGGGGCTCGGAGACGCTTTTGAAGGCTGGAAAGTGAGGTCTGAGCAGTACCCAACCAAATATGACAACAATACTCCATTTTTGGCCTGATCTGGCTCTTGTAAAGGTAGAGGATAGTAGGAGGAGTCAAGTATTTACTAGAGCGGTACAGAGAGCCGACCATTTTACCTGCATCCTTAGCAATGGATCGTATGTACGAGTTTCACTTGAGGTCGGATGCGTGCTTGAGGCCTGACAGTCTTTCAAGGCACGGTGCTTCCTCGAGAGGACCTCTGTTCATCCTGATTGGTGGTAGTTCGGGGTCAGATGGGCGATAATGGAATGTAATTAGCTTGGTCTTCGAAGCAATGAATGTAACCAGCCAGTTTTTACACTATTGGGTAGTTTGTGCAAGATCGGAAGAGAGATCAGTGGTCAATCTCTGATAATTGAGAGTTTCAGAGGTATATAGTTGTATCATCAGCATAGATGTTTGCAAATGATCTGTGTATATTCTTCGGTAGACCATTTATGTAGAACAAAAAGGTCCCCCTGTTGGACGCCTGCGTTGACCTCTAGGACCCCGGAGGACTAATCATTGATAACTACCTTTAGGAACTTCCCTGTTAGGAAGGATTTTATGATCCTTCCTGTTAGGAAGGATTTTATGATCGAGAAGAGCCTTCCAGTAGAGAGCTTGTGTAGTATGCCTTTGTGTCACACCTTGTCGGAGGGTTCTGAAATATCTAGAGCTATGATTCTCGAGGTGTGTTTGTCGTCAAGAACTTCACTGATTCTATGAGTGATGGTAGTTAGAACGGTAATAAATGAGAGGAACGGCTAAAAATGAAGACAGAAGGGAGAGGAAGATATGTTGTTGGCTGAAGGGGTATGGGGTGAGTTTTTAACGAAATTGTTCCAAACATCTCTTCTGTCAAACGCTATAAGATTAGGTGATCTTTTTAAAAAAATATATATATTAAGTGTGACACAAGCTCGAAAGTATGTTACTTGAAAAACACACCTATCTGAATACCGAAATAATTTTGATACTATTATAAACATACACATGAATATTGCATAAATATATATATGATATAAAACACATGGTGCATAATATTATCAGACCACCAAATAAATCATAACAAGCTTCAACCAGAAAAATTAAACTTTAAGATAAATATAATTAGAAAGAATAAAAGCCTATTTTAGGATAGTTTAAACCTATTTCTATGGCGACATTTAAATATAATTTCATTTCTTTGGTTTAATAATTGATCTATGCTTTCGTACTTAATTATTTTAATATTTTCTTCGAGGCAAAGGTTACATCTATTCTTAAAGCTATAGGGCGTTTGGGACTTATTGAGGATTTTTCATTCTGTTTGGGATGTAAGGCCTCTGTCTTTTAAATTCCAAAAGTGTTTTGATAGAGCTGTTTGATATTTTAGAGATTCGTCTGATATACATATACAAGGGTGGGTTAAAAAATTCATAGGCTGACTATGTAAGGATGGTGCTAAAATAGCAAAATCACGCATTCATTAATTTCAACTCTTTTTATTAATAACTTCATTATTATTTTTTGCTTCAAGTGAACTGACATCTTACTGTTCAAAGAAGACTCTTCATCCTGTTGACCAAAAAATCATCAACAGCAGATCTGACATCATCACTGTGATACTGGTTCCCTGCCAAGTGTTTTTTTTAATGTTGGGGAACAGATAATAGTCAGGTTAGGAGAATAGCCAAAGTCATGCAGGAATATTGTCCTGATGAAACAAGACTGCTTTCGTCAGTTTTCCTAGGAGTTTGGTCTTCATGGCCTTTCGTAACTGCTTCAGCAAGTTGGTATAGTACTCCCCATTGATGGTGTAGCCCTTTTGAAGATAGTCAATAAACACAATGCCTTTAGAACCCCAAAACCTGAAGCCATCACCTTCCCTGCAGATGAAATGACCTTGACTTTCTTTGGAATAAGTTAGTAGTGGTGTTTTTACTGGATGGATTGTCGCTTTGTCTCTGGCTCAAAGGAATGAACCAAACATTCATCCAGGGTTAAGAAACGTTCAAGGAATCCAACTCGAATCAGTGCGCTTTTGATGAGGCTATTTGATTTATAGTCAATCGCCTGTCATCCATCAAAATGTAGTGAACACGATCAATTTTTTCCTCGGTGGTGGCAGTTGCAGGAGGACCAGACCTTGGTTCATCTTCAAGACACTTCCTACCCCTCCTAAATTCTGCTGCCCACTTTGGCACTGTTCATAAAGCTGAAGCATCATCCTCTAATGTAGTAACAATATCAGCATAAATGTCTTTGGGGGATAAGCCTTGTTTTTGCAGGTACGTGATAACACTACAATGCCACATTTTGTCCATTTTCAAGAGAAGTCGCTACCAGTTACATTTGAAATCTTCTTTGAATAGTCAGATGTTAGTTTAACTGGAAAGAAACAATACAGTTATTAATAAAAAGAGTTGAAATTAATGCATGCAAGATTTCGTAGCTCCTTCATCACTCTTTCATAGTGAACCTATGAACTTTTCATCCCATTCACAAACATATATATATATATATATATATATATATATATATATATATATATATACACACATTTCATTATATACGACAGACAACGTACTTTGATTTAGTTTTTTATACAATTTCTCATGCGATCTAATAATTTTTTTCTTTTCAGATGATAAATTATATAAAAACTGTCCGAATGTTCTTTTTTCCACACCCGTTCGGCTATACATTTAGCCATTTTCAAGGATGAAATATTTTAACTGTTAAATAAGAAATAGTTTGTTGCATGTATGTATTTACATAATTTTTTTCATTTTCCAAACACGGTCAAGATATTGTGTCCATGTTCATAGTTGATATTATTAAGTGTTGGTGTTTTTGTTTTTATTAATAAGGCTCCTATCATTTTTAGCCTTTTTTACATGTAGATCGTGCTATTTTATTTGTGTTGTCTTGACCCTGTTTTGAAAAATGAAAACATTATATAAAAAAATACATGCAACAAATTATTTCTTATTTAACAGTTAAAATATTTCATCCTCGAAAATGGCTAAATGTATAGCCGAAAGCACTCGGAAAAAAGAACATTTGGGTAGTATTATATAATTTATCATTTGAAAAGAGAAAAAATTATTAGATCGCACAAAAAAATTGTATAAAAAAACTAAATCAAAGCACGTTGTCTGTGGTATTCAATGAAATATGCATAAAAGAAGGATTGCTGCCTAAATACACACACAGACACACACACACACACACACACACACACACACACATATATATATATATATATATATATATAAAAGTGAACATAGAAGTCAACACTTAGAGGCGACAGTCTGTTTCATGCTAGTGCAATCGTCAGGCAACTCTTGCAAGATAACGATAACAAGATAACAAGATAAATTTCCTGATAACGATAAAGATGTGGAGATTAGTTCGAATGTATATAATGTAAATAGCGATAACTCCTTATTCCAGGAATTCAGATAGAAATACTGCATCTGAAAGGCACATTTTTCGTATTTTCTATCTGTATTGTTTCTCTTTTTGCAGCCTGGTCGAATTTTCAATACGTGGGTAGGAGATCCGTCCAAAGTTATACTTCTGGAAGAAGTGGTTAAAGTTATTGAGGAACAAAACCTACTGAAACAAGTCAGTGACACGGGAAAATACTTGCTTTCATCTCTGGAAGAAGCGCAGGTAATCCATATATACTCTACCTAGAACATAAAAGAAATATTTTACAAATGTAAGAATATAGTTAAAAACTGGTCAATTGATTAGTGATTGGTTGCATGGTTCGTTGTTTTAATGTGTGACTTATATGTATTACATTAACTACTAGTTGAAAAATAAAGAAAACATTTATTTTTTAATAGAATGGAAGGAACCAAGACCGATTCGGGCACAGAGATAAATGTGCTGAGGTCACATGTTTGGAGATTGGTTGAAAGTGCTCTACAGTCGATCTTGCTCTTTTTCGTTTAGTACATTTTATAAATGATGGACGAAGCAGCTACGGCCACAACACGTTGAAACATCGGTTCCTGTACCATCACCGAAGTTAAGCATTGTTGAGTCTGGTCAGTACCTAGATAGGTGACCTCTTGAGAATACCAGGTGCTTTAAGCGGGTGATGTAATAGATAATAGCTCGGAGAGCCGAGTTTCAACCCCGGTTGGGATCTTTATATTCACTTACGCACAAATACCCTCAGGAAATGTATGAATACACCCCCTCCATGTATGTATCACGAAACTATTATTCACATCTTAATTGTTGTTGTTCTCAAGTCCACCTGTTATGTGCAAATAGTGAACCTCCCAAACAAAAAATAAACAGCACATTTTTATAGTAAAATTAACATCAAAACATTTTATGATCTACAAAATATGTATTTAAAAAAAAAACATATCTTTACTCTCAAAGTATAAAATTATGTACTAAATATCTAAATTTCGGCATTAAATAACCCATAGAGGTTGATATGCCGCTAAAAAAATTAAACAAGCAACAGGAAAGAACTTTTTCATAACATGAGTCCATATATCCCACAGTTTCTTAAAGAAATCAAACTGTATTCCAAAATATAACTTCAACAAAACTACAACATAAAACACATATCACCGCCTCTAGTAATTTTGTCTGTACATGCACAAAAGCTGAGTATCATCTACCATATATTCAATTGCGAAAGCAGAATAACATGTATCATATTTTTACTACTTCAAAGATCCCAAGAAAATTAAATTTCAGCATTAAATGACCCATAAGGAGTTGATATGCCGTTAAACAAACAAATCAATCAACGAAGCAGCCTGTATTAACATAAGCAGCATTTACGGTCATGATTCTCCACAGTTTTCTTTTCTTCCTTATCTGTGAATGCCCATAGTGGAAGATAGTGGAATTGTTTCTAGTTACTTTCTCCAATGTTTTGAATCCAGAGTTGTCCTTCTCCTAGACTAGCTTCTACCCAAGGCTATATAGTCCTATTTGTTTTGCTATTTAACCCACAGTTGGAAGGGGAGAAGAAATGGATTCATATCTTTCAAAAAGACATTTGTGTAAAAGTGAATGCAACAGACTAAACAAGGACTTGAACACGGTTCGACGATTCCGCATTCTGTGCCCATAAGTGTCACACTACCAGAACACTCACCACTACATCTTACAGACTTTGAAATATAAAAATCATGTTTAATATATACCGAACGGTAGTAATTACAAGTCTCCACTATGGTCATGAATCCTGGGCTCCCTACCCGAACTATATTCGCCAGTTTGATGTCTCCCATAAGCAGTGCCTTCGTGCAATCTGTGTTTGTAATCTAGAAATTTATTTAGTGTAGGTACCGCCAATGATACGGTAAAAATTTAGCATACCATGATGAAAGAATTAACCAAACTTAATAAAAACAAAGTCTTATCGTCAAAATATTTATGTTATTATTAAGAGAAAGGAACAAATGATTTTTTTTGTTTATTAAATTATATTTTTTGTTCCTTTTTAGAACGTTCGAAATTTTGGTTTGTTTTGTTTTACGGCATATCAACCTTAATACCAACAATTTTTATTGCTGGTAATATTTTTCCTTCAAAAATGTATTACTGGAAATACTTTTTCTTCAAAAAATGTATAGCTGGTAATATTTTTTTTCAAAAATGTATTGCTGGCAATAATTTTTCTTTAAAAATTTATTTCTGATAATATTTTTTTTACAAAGTATTTCTGGTATTAAAACCTATTTTTACACTTTCATAGTGTTTTAGCCCCAGTTTAGGGGTTAAATATTTGCCAATAGTTGTGACCCTAACAGGTACTACCACTCTGAGTCAGGGTGGACCTGGGAACACCAACAATTAAGAGGTGGTTCCACACTCCTCAAAACTTCCTGATCAGAGGCCTTGCTGTTGGATGTAGTTTATCGTCTTACCCGGGACGCGGATGTAGTTTATCGTCTTACCCAGGACGCGGATGTAGTTTATCGTCTTACCCGGGACGCGGATGTAGTTTATCGTCTTACCCAGGACGCGGATGTAGTTTATCGTCTTACCCGGGACGCGGATGTAGTCTATCGTCTTACCCAGGACGCGGATGTAGTTTATCATCTTACCCAAGACTCCGAAATTTTGGTTAAATATCTTGTTTCTTTTGCGTCAGCGGTTGGAAATATAGTATAGGAAATTTTAGTGTTTTTATTTGTTTGTTTTTTTCGGTGTAAAACACATTGATTTGGAAATTCTTGGAAAAAAAAATAATTGTCGAATTTTGATGAAACTTTCAGGACTTATTCACAAATTAATTAAATTATTTTATATTTTTTTTAGAACATCTTGATAAAATGATTTTTATTAATAACCAAAGAGACATTTTAATGCAATCACATCTTCGCTGGCTTGGGTTAGAGTTGTGCGCATGAGTGATAAAACAACACCGAAAATCCTGGTTCACGGAATGTACGAAGACCTCTGTTGAGGTACAAAGATAAACTTACGCAAAACCTTTATTGAGATCTCTCTGTTGTCTTTTGATTGTGTCAAGTGAATGAGTATATGTATAAAAAGCATTACAACTTTTGAGAGGTCTTGCATTGAATAGCTACGTTAAAGGAAAAGCAGAACATTGAACACCGCTCTAACATTCCTGCAGCCTTGTCCTATATGTGGAATGTTGCGTGGGTCTCAACTTGCCCTTATCGAAGGCACAATAACAAGAAAAGCGCCAAAGGCGGAAGATGCTGTTGAATCTGAATTCGTCGAAAAAAGACGGGAGAGTCCATTCATCATAAATACGCGTGCTCGCGCGCGCGCACACACACACACATATATACATACATACATATATATTATGAAAATTAATGACAAAGTAGAAAAAAAATTCGTGTGACGTGTTTTGTCCTTTAGGATTGCATTTTTTTTTTGTTTATATTGTTTATCACTTTTGTATCCCACTTTGTGATAGAAGAAGATTAGCCAAGAAAGGGGAAATATTATAAGAACCTGGACGCAAAATTACTGGATTAAGGATATTTAGGTGTAGCTAATGGGGTAGCTAATCCTAATCCTTAAAAGATGATTTTGCAAACTGTTCAAAAATTGAAAGGGACATTTGGATGTGATTCTATAGGGATTACTTTGAAGGGGACAAAGGCGTCGTTTCTCGAGTTAATCTACTTTTTCCGTTAATTTTATACGGCAACGTACCGATCCCTTACGCAAATGTGCAAATATCTTGACGACGATCTGGAGATTGTAAAACTGACATTAAAAGTTATTGATTTTTCAGGTAAAATTTCAAGGCCTAGTAAGCAGAGCCCGGGGCATTGGGACCCATGTAGCCATCGATTTCAAAGATGCCAATGCCAGAGATCATTTCATTAAGATTGCACGCAACAAAGGTGAGTAATCAAGAATAAATTGGTCTTAACTGAACTTTCAACTCTTTGAAATACAAACATAAATTCTATAAGACAACATGTTTTATAGTCATATATTTCAGAAATTGATTAATTTTTGTATCAAAACTAATCTGTACACACTTGTCAATTATATATTGTGTATTATATATATATATATATATATATATATATATATATATATATATATATATAGAGAGAGAGAGAGAGAGAGAGAGAGAGAGATTATATATATTTATCACTTTTACCGTTATTTTTAGTGGATACTCATATTTGAGTAGATGCTCCGTTTATTTTTTGAACAGTATATTTATTTGAATAAATATAAAAATACATTGTTTAAAAAAATAAACGGGGCGTCTACTCAAATATGGATATCCACTAAAAATAACGTATAGATAGAGAGATGTGAACAGGATAAGAGATAGATAGATAGATAGATAGATAGATAGAAAAATAGATAGATGGTAATAAATAAAATGAAATGTTCACTTATTTGTTTGTTTAATATTCTGTAATCTGGTAGACTGATATTTTTTGCGAAACACCACCTTCTGTTATATATATATATATATATATATATATATATATATATATATATATATATATATATATATATATATATATATATATATTATTTTTAGTGGGTATTATTTTCGTCTCCCGGACTGAATCCGAGTTCAAGAAATGTTACTAAAGAAAAATTTGTACTCTCCGCCAGATGATGATGATTATTATTTTAAACACTATTTATTTCATCTACCGGCCTTCTCACTACAGAAAACTTCATAAAGAAAATATACTCTCCATCAGGATTGGAACCTGCATCCCACTTTGCAGGAGGAATCATCGTCTGATCTGGTGTCTACTCAAATACGGGTATTCACACAAAATGGCTGATTAAAAATATAAAATTCATTTATTCTTGAGAAATATATGTATTTGTGTGTGTGTGTGTGTGTGTGTGTGTGTGTGTGTGTGTGTGTGTGTGTAGAGAGAGAGAGTGTGTGTGTGTGAGAGAGAGAGAGAGAGAGAGAGGAATATAATATGGACATAGATGAATCAACATTGCATGATGTCTGTCAGTTTTACACATCAAGGGATCTTCAGACCATGTGTCACTACTCCTTTTGCGAGATCTATATAGGTCACTGTGCCGGGTACTGTTGAAGGAAAAAAAAGCGGTCTTCTCAGAAATATTTGAATAAAGTAATCCATTTAAAATCATAACTAAAATAAATAAACAAAAGATCGTGACTGTAAATAACCCAAAGCCTTCACCCAAAACAAAAGAACTAGGTCAGACATAGTTGCCAAATTTAAACAGATTTCATATATTATTTATTGGAGTCATTTAAGTCTTGCTCGGGAACGTGCCGATACCAAATAGTATTTAATCTCTAGTTTTTATAAAAAGTATGTTGTAAAATTCTGCATATACATAATATATTGTGTAATTAATATTTGTTACTAGATATTATCTATTTTATTGAAGATATTTTAGTATTATAAATAGATGATGTCTATTCTGTAAGTATTATTACATTATAATAATAATATATACTCTATGTCAGAACTTATTCCAGTCAATGTTTTTACAATGAAGTCGCCATGAACCAACCGATGTTGGTAAAGTTTTCAGCATATATTTTTTTTATATGAGCGATATATCATGTGACTTTCAGTTGATGTTGTTTAGCCTTATTAAACATATTGATAATAACTTATGTGTGAGGAGGTTTTGTTGTGTAAATAAACATTGCATCAAATGTCGTTTTAGGTTAACAATGCGCCAAAGGCGTCCTCGTAAGGAGGTCAACACTCAGAAAAAAGTGTAAATTAATCCAAACAAATTACCAAATCACGCCTGTTAGAATAGACGAAATAGAATAATAAATAAGAAACAAAATCAATAAATAAAGTAAATAATAAACAAATTAGCAAACTATTATGACCAAAATATTAGTTAGACTATAAAAATCAAAACAAAAAATCGGACGAAAAAATAGCTCTAACTGTTATATAACGATAAAATTTAAAAAAAAAATGAATAAAAAATAAAAAATAATATACTACGTTACTTAAAAATCGAAAACCAAAAAGAGAAAATATACAGTGTAACAAATAAATAACAACAAGTAAAATAAATTGATCTAAATACATCCAAATATATAAATAAACTAACAACCGATACTGATAAACTAGCCGTTAGGAAAAAAAAAGTAAAGATAATCAATCCAAATAAATACATGAAGTAATAATGAAAATTAAAAACTGTTCCCGCCAAAATAATAGTTAGAACAAACTACAACAATCAACCCCAAAATTGAACAAATAGCTTTAATTATCTTCCCAAACAAAAACAAAACTATTAAATAAGCTATATAAACACATTTTTACTACGTTAATAAAAACACCGATCAAAATAAAATAATAATAAAAAATAAATAAATATATGAGATAAGAAATAAAAAATAAAAATAAATAAAAACAAGCAAAATAATTTAACCCAAATAAATAAATAAACAAATAAACGACTTCCGGAAAAATAACCGCCAAAATAGACTACCCACAATGCAACACTGACCCGTATATATAAATAGCCGAGAAAATAACAGCACTCGTGGCCTGACGATTACATCTAGCATGAAACAGACTGTCGCCTCTAAGTGTTGACTTCTATGTTCACTTTTATATATATATATATATATATATATATATATATATATATATATATATATATATATATATATATATACCCGGCGTAGCAGTAAAATTTTCCAAATCGTGTAACAGCATAATTATCCAACCCATCAAGAGAATAGGGAATAAGTTTTAAAAGGGGGAATAGTAGAGGAAAACTGGATTAGGAGGTCACAACAGGAAGAAGGGTCATCATTTCAACTTAGAGCTAAAGGGATCAATTAGAAAAGATCCAACTCAATTTATAATTTTTCGTGAGAAAGGAGTTTCAGCTACAAGGTCCAAAGACCAGTGAAAAAAGACTCCAAAATGAAATTGTACGTGAAATCTGTGAGGCACCTTGTTACTTCAGGACGGAAAGTTAGAAGGTTAGAGAGGACAGGGATCATCTTGAATAAGATGGCAAATAATCCTGGAATAATATATCTATCTATCTATCTATCTATCTATATATATATATATATATATATATATATATATATATATATATATATATATGTATATATATATATATATATATAAACTTTACTTCAATACTTCATGTTCTTCCGATTCCTAGCTATGATTAATTAATGATGAACATGTCATTTTCGTTTATGATCGTTTTCATCAAAATAATTCTGTTAAGCTTAGAGAGTAATTATACATTCTTATTGCTCAAAATAGAAACCAATAGTGTTATAAAATCTTCGAAGAATTCCAGTAAGATATCTTTAATCATTTCTAAGAAACGGTTCACAACTTAATCTAACAAGTAAACGATTTCACGATTTGGACAATTTTGCTGTTATACTGTATATATATATATATATATATATATATATATATATATATATATATATATATATATATATATATATATACCACTAATGGAGTAGTCTCCTTGGAACTGAAGATTATGTTGAGGAATGAAACAACTAATCACAATAGAGTATTAATTCCTATTTTTATACTATTTCTATAAACGTTCTGATATTGTGCACTCTTCCCTTCTAAATATAGACAATTTTAAACTATATATATATATAGTTTTGTTGATGTTAGTTGTTTGGTTGGTTGATTTTATTTGGCGGTATATCAAACGCTATGGCTTATTTAATGCCGAAATCTAGATATTTTGAACGTAATTTTATACTTTCAGAGTAAAAGTATGTTTTTGTAAATATATATTTTGTAGATCATACAATGTCTTGTTGGTAATTTTACTATAAAAATGTACTGTTGATTTTGGTTTCAAGGCAATCCTTATACCAGGCCTGGCAACCATGCGACTAGGGTACACAACTGGGGGCGGACATATGGAGACCTGAATTACTATTAAATATCACTTACTGAGAATATCTTTAGCAAGGAACTTGTCAGTAATGTCCAGTAATTAGTTAGCAACTGTAAATAATATTAGGAAGCATTTTCTTACAATTATTGACTTATTTCCATAAATGTAAATGCACAAAGAAAGAATAAAAATAGCATAAAATAACTAAATGTACAAAAATCACTTTATTCACCATAAATTCGAAATTTTTAGATGATATTTAAAAAAATAATGAGTTAATTTGTTTATGCCAATTAAGTACAGAAAATATAATTATAAAATATAATCAGAAAGCAATTACAGCATTATACAAAATCGTGTATCAACAAAATTTAATAATACTTTACAAAAAATGTGAATTTCAGAGAAACAATAATTTTGATAATCTTTACAAAAATTATTGTGATTTCTATTAAATGTACAATTTGTTTCACAGAAGATGAAGAAAATACTTATTTCACTATGATACAATAATAGACATTACCAGTACACATAGTTTTAAAAATTAAAATCAATTTATATTAACAAGAATACAAAATTAATTAACAGGATAATTTGGATAGTTAACCAATTAAATCTATGGAAAAAGTGGGGAAATTGAAAATAAAAAATATCTGGTATCCCTGTGGTATCCAATAGAATTCTTAAATTATTTAAAAATGTTCATATTCTTTAAAATAAAAACTAATATTATTAAATATCTCCTCCTTTGTGGGAAAATATTTTCTTGTAATATAGCCTATTATATACAAAAGTTACATTTTAATATCTTTAGGGATCCTAGTTTCAAGGTCTAGTAAGTTATCAAATATTTGGCATTCCATTTCATCCAGTAAATGTCCACAAATGAAGTAGTTTAATTTTTTTCAATATGAAATGCTTCAGTAACATTTTGAACTATTATAAAATATGCATCTCCAGAACTTTGTTTTAATTTTCTAAATTAATTTTCTAAATAGTCTGTAGTAAATTCACCAAGCATAACAAAATTAAACCCACTGTTTAGCAAATATCTACAAACATCAATTAAGCCATTGCATGTATGTTCAGTGGTTAAACTAGTATCTCTTGTTAATGATTTCATTCTTTTTCTTTGATTTCCTCCCATTCTTTCTGACATTTTTCCAGAATTAGAAAGAAATAACAGATGTTCTTCATTTGAATCTGATATCACTTTTTCCAGTGGATCATTCTTCTTAGCGTCACCATATATTTCTTTGACACAGACAATTTTCCCAGATTTTAAAACATTTTCAATGAAATTAACAATTTCTACAGTATCCGCCCCACTTAATGTGTGAGTTTTAATGGCAGCTACAGTTTGATCACAAAAAAATTTTAAATAATGGGAAACATTTTGTCGCTCAATAGGTTTTGGGTAAACTTCTACATCAGTTAGTTTCGACAGCTTAACAAATTGAAGTTTTTCATACTCAAAAAGAACTTTTACAATTTCCAATTTTGCTGGCGTTTTTTTACTTTCAAAATAAAATGATAATTCAGAATTAGGTTCAGTAAATGAATTATTCAAAATATTTTTAAAAAGGTGGTCATAATCAAAAAGTAAGTACAAGTCGTTTTTAGTTATCTAAGGATTATTAAAAACAATGTCAAATTTTTTGAAAAAAAAGGATTGACGGGTCCTGTTATTGCTACGTTTATAATTATTTAATTGTTTGATTGCATCAACAATATATGAAATATTTTCATATAAAAATTTGCCTCCAATTTTACAACTTAAATAAAACTTTTTGGTCCACCATTTAAACATTGTACCATGATGCCCAATATTGTTTTTGTAATCACTCAAACATTTTAGCCAAACCAAATAAGTTTCTTCAATGATATTCTAGAGCAACCTTGGCATACACTTCATAAACTAAAAGAATACACTTTTTCTGATTTTCAAAGATTTCACTAAAATATCACCAAGAAAATTAAAGTCCTCTAATTTTGAAACTTTAGCGTTAAAGCTGGTAATGATCTCACACTGGGTAACTTAAAACCATCCTGAAGTCTGCTATATAATGACGAAGATATAACAAAATATTCAAATACCTTATAATAATATTAGAATCATAATGTTTTGTTCCAATTCTTTGTGGTGATAACATTAATATGTTCTATTAATTTTTTAATTGTGAGTTTTTAAGTTACTAAGGTAATAAATTGCTTCACTGATTTGTGCCCAGTGCTGAAACATTGATATTTGACTTTTTGAAAGAGAAAAAATGGTTGTATACATACGAGCATGGTAACATTTGAATCTCAAATTTTCAAAAATTTAATTTAAAAAATTTGAATTATTCCAGTGAAAAAAAAATCAACACATTGTATGAACAGCTAATTGTTTGATGACATGTAACTGCTGACAGAAAAACCTGTTGATCAATATTCTGATACAAATTTTCAAAAGTGAGGATTTTGTCTTTTTCTGAAAACTGTGCCAACTCATCATTTTGCACATTTCGAACAGTGGTAGAAGTTTATTTGTTTATATTTTGAGGACAAGGTAATACAATTATGTCAAATGATTAAAATCTTGATGGATTTCTGGATCGCACTTTTCTTGTAATAACCACTGTTCATAATCAGATGGAAAATGTCTTTCACAAACAACAGTGGTGTTGTCTCGAGTCATTACCATTAACCAGCTTTCTCACTCATTCTGAGGAAGACAAAATACAACAAAATTATTTTGTTAATCATAGTTATCACGACAACCTTTTATACAGCACTTTTTGACCATTTTGAGAGATTTTTCGTGCACTGAAATTAAAAATATTATTTTGTAAAAATTGCATGGTGCTTCTAAAATATGTATGGACCTTATATTCTAAGATCTGGAGAGTTTGGGATTCTAAATTAAGAATATAAAAATTTGTATAAATGTGGTAATTTCTCGTATTTTACATTCCGTTGTCTTTTACGTGATTCCAAAGGATTTCCAAATTGTTTCAATGGTCAGGGTCAATTTTATGTTGAAATTACATAACGAAATGAACCAAATCGATCACCTCCTCCCCCATAACATACGATTATCTAAATAAAATTAACCAGTTTAATATTTTTACAATATCTTTTTAGTATTAAACTGGTTAATTTTGTTTTTCATTTTTAACAACAACGCTAGTAAAATTCAACATACATTTTTGTTAAATAATAAATAAATATTCTTTAGATCAATATGTTTGTTATGAAGAATAGCATTATAGAGAAAATGTTAAATAAAATTTTTATTCAAATTTTTTAAATGCGCAAATTTCTATATTAATTTGGAAAATTAGCAGTGCAAAAAGTTACATTAATTTTTTGGTTTTCTTACAAGGACAGTATCAACATTATTTCTCGTATTATAAAGAAAAGACGAATTATTCCTTAAAAATGAATTTTATAATCAAGATATTTGTTATTATGAAGATTAATAGCACAAAGAAAAAATTAAATTCTGTGACAAAATCCTTAATAATGACATTTTTGCTAATTTCACTGTTTAAAATAATCGCAAAAAATGTAAACAAGTAAAAGATGATATTGACAAGACAATAAATGTTTTCTCCTTATTTTTGTGGTATATTTTTAAGAACAGATGTAGAATATTAATAAATTTATTGAATTTGATTTTTGACATTAACTTTGTGATAAATTCTTTAATGGGTGTCATTTTTCATTAATTTTGCAGTGAAAGGTTTTACATTTTTCATGTCTTCTATTTATTTACGAAGGACATTAACATTTATGAATTCTTGATGACACTTGCGAATTTCACACCGAAATTTTTTTTAAAGATAAAATATGCAAGTTCAAATAAAATAAATAAATATTATACTTACTTCAGTAACTTAAATAATAAACTTAAGTTAATCCAAAGCTAGAAGATAAATATTTCTTTAAAAAAAATTAATTTCTTAATCCACTTCCAGCAACGAACTTTCATGTGTTAACTGTTCGCTCCCAAGTCAACACGTTGTCGAGGCCTGAGTATATATATATATATATATGAAGAAATATAGTTTTAAGGTGCGCTATATTTATGGGATAAAGTGCTCAATATCAGAGATAGAGCGTATGTAAATGTAAATATAAAAGTGGACATTGAAGTCAACACTCAGAGGAGACAGGCTGATTCATGCTAGACGCAATCGTCAGACGCCCAGACGATTGCGTCTAGCATGAAACAGCCTGTCGCCTCTGAGTGTTGACTTCAGTGTCCACTTTTATATATATATAATCGGTTCATTCTTTTTTAATAACCATATATATATATATATATATATATATATATATATATATAGCGTGACCCAGAAAAACGGGAATTTTTGAAGTGCGTATTGCCAGACATGAGCAAGTGGCAACACTGCGAGACAGTTACCTTGAGCAAGTAAACATTTCGCCATTTTAGTAACGAGAATGAAATTCACAGTATCCCAGCTGAGATGTTGCAGCAGTCAATGAGGAATTTCAACAGCAGATTTCAAGAATGCATTTGTCCAGGAGGACGCCATCTACAGGACGTAATTTAAAAAAAAAGAAAATTCCGTCATTGTTTCTTAAATGGCATGTTTTAAGGTTTCAATTACTATGAATTAAATATTTTTCTTCCATCACTCTTGGTTTTATTGGATTGTTAAAAAGTTCCCGTTTTTTGGGGTGGGGTCACCATATATATATATATATATATATATATATATATATATATATATATATATGTGTGTGTGTGTATATATATATATATATATATAATCATTTATTTAAATATTATAACATAAATATGTTATAAAATCACTACAAAAATACCCATTTTGTTTCAACACTCCCAGTGCCTTATCAAGTGATGATGTTGAATGTAGAATAAATGGTTTTTAAAAAGTTCCAAATTCATTAACGGTCCTTCGCTAGGGGTAAACGCTGTAACATAAGTCAGAATGACCAATCAAAACGCAAGTATATGGTGATTCAAAAAAATTTGGAACTTTTTAAAAAACATTTATTCTACATTCAACATCATCACTTGATAAGACACTGGGAGTGTTGAAACAAAATGGGTATTTTTGTAGTGATTTTATAACATATTTATGTTATAATATTTAAATAAATGGTTATATCTGCTCTACTCTGTATTGAGTATTCTTTAAAGAATAATAATTGTTGGTTATTGTAATTTACTCCGTATATACCGATCCCACACTTGGATATATATATATATATATATATATATATATATATATATATATATATATATATATATATATATATATATATATATATATATATATATATATATATATATATATATATATATATATATATATATATATATATATATATATATATATATATATATATAAAAAAGCAGTAAACTAGACCTTGCCAACCGAACGATCCTTTGTGGCCGAGCGGTAAGGCACGTCAGGCTATATGACGGTTCCGTATAGGATGCAGGTTCGAATCCTGTCGAGGGACAAATATTTTCTATGGAAATTTCTAGGACATTCAGGCCGGTAAATGTTATTTAATATTGTTTATTATAAACATAGCATTTAATTAAATACTTGTATCTATAAAAAGAATGTTAAACATAAAAATGTCTTTAAATAATTGTCGGACTTCGTCCATTACATAATGTATATATATATACAAACAACAATATATGTATTACCAAAATGTATACATAGTCTATAGAAGATTTTTGCGTGTGACAAAAACAATGAATATGAAAGAAAACATTTAAACTAGAAAATGTGTTTGTGTAGAAGTCCTGGAGAAAAGTAAATGAAAGTGAAGTAAAAGGTGTGTGTGCTTGTGTGCGTTCCACGGTGGAAGACGCTTTTCTCCACGTGAGATCTACATCTAGGAAAGAGATAATGTCACTTTTTGCTTCTTGATTTTGTCCTCTGGGCAGAATACAGCGGCCTCTCTATTTTGAGGGTTGGACGGGCCCTACTAACATAAATTATGTTTAGTTTAAAAATTTGTTGAATTTTAGTTTGTTATGGGGTTCATCTCCCTCCCCTTTCATCTTTTCATGATTAGAATTGTATATATTTTATTATCATCAAATGTTTATGGTGTGGGGCGCGTTTTTGTAGGTCCCCTCTGGTGAGGATGTGGTATTATGGTGTATGGAGGATTGAATGGTGACGGACGAATTCTTGTGGTGAATGTGTCAATTGTAATGTATGAATGGGTCGCGAATCTGATTAGCTAGGTATAGGATAGTTAGTTAAGACCAGCCTTTACCCCTCCCTTTTTTCGGCCTTGTGCCACAATTTGTACATTTTTGTACGAATAAATAACGAGATAATGTCACTTTTTATTTAAGCGAAAACGCACGCACGTAGTTGTAGACATCTGTGGCAAACGAGAGTTGGGTCAATAATTGCCAGCATTATGGCATCTTTGTGTTTGAGCAGAGTGCGGTGTGTGTGTGACTTAGCTAGACGAAAATTATTGTGTAGTTAGAGATATATGTTTTCTAATAATTGTATAAATTTGGTTTTAATTTCTTATCTCTAACCATGTGTAAATTGTGTTTTTCCGCTTCAGTTACATCAAAGATTACGAAAAATTAGAAAAACCCTGATGATTGGCTATTTGGTTAAATGTTGTGAAGTGGGTCATGTTGAAAGATTTATGACACTCCACTCATAGATAGATAGATAGATAGATAGATAGATAGATAGATAGATATGAACAGAGTGAGATTTATAGATATGAACAGAATGATACACATATGAACAGAGTGAGATAGATACTGTATAATGATATACTAAATTTAGCATATTAATTGTATAAGTTGTTATGTTTATAACTTTTATATACATACAGAAACATACAATTATTATTAAATGGGAATTATATTAATGTATCTCTATGTAAATTATATAAAATAATGTATATTAATAATATATTACAGATATATAACATATATATAAATAAATATTAAATATTTATATAAATTGAAGTAAATTCTGTACATTAGGTTGGATTAATAAATCTATAGCCTGCCATAGTTATTAGCTCATTTTTGATCTGAAATTACCACTGTATAGTATTCGACTCATTTACCATTGAATTAAGTGCAGTGGAGATAATGTTGAAAATAAGTATTCGTTGTGGAAAATAATTTTTTTTTTTAAATTTATTATTAAGCTACAGGCTTATTGATGTACCTACCTATACACTGCATCCAGTTGTATGCAACTTTGTGTGTGTTCGAATTGTATAAATTAAATTTTGATTTCTTTATTCACAGGAATCAACGCGGGTGGATCAGGGGTGCAGACTTTACGTTTCCGACCGGCCCTTATTTTAGAGAAGAAACACGTCGACATTTTTATGGACGTATTTTATTCAATTTTAAACGATATGCATTATTAGCAGCACCGTCACTGACTGATACATGTACAATATAACTGCCACCAACTCGCCTAGAAATGTCGAATGATTACAATACAAAAATATATATTTTTAGTCTGATGGCTTTGTGCTGTTAGTTAAAAGAATAGTCGCGCCTTTATTTTTCCTATCTGTATTTTCAGGCGACTAGCATTGGAATTATCATCATTGGATGGTAGTAGACAAGTTGGGAATATCGAAGCAACACTATCTCGGTGGGGTTGGTCGAAGTCCCTCACTGTGTTTTGCGGTGTCTTTAAGTAGATGTTATTTTTTTAATTTTAATAATCTACAAAATATTGTAAATATTGTTGAAAATATAAACAAAATTAAAATTAATTAAATTAAAATTAATTTTTATTTTAAATTTGAATTTACAAAAATTTAAATTAATTAAATTAAATAAAAATTAATTTGTAATTTAAGTTTGGTATTACAAAAATTAAAATTAATTAAATTATTATTAATTTTAAGTTAAATTTAAAATGAAATTAAAAATTAATTTTGATACAATTAATTTAATTCAATTTTAATTTAATTTATTTTTTTTTAATTTAATTAATTCTATTTGGCATCTATTTGATTTTTAATTTATTATAATTTTTGTTTACATCTTCGACAACATTTAAATTTTAATTAAATTTAATGAAAAGAAATTAATTTAATTAAATTAAAAAAATTGTCATCTTATTATATTGTTTAACTACTGCACGATACATCTAAAGTTGTTATAACTGGATATTTTTCATTCAATTTTGATAAAACGGTTTAAATTATAATAATGGTTTCTTTGTAGAAAATATATAAGCTTCAGGCGAAACAAATGAAAGAAATAATCATTATTATCTCTAAAATTATTTCTAATTCTGAAAATGTGCCAAAAATTCAATACTGATTATTCGTCTGACATAAGAATTGTCGAAAGTACATCTTGAACCCATTTTCTTTAATCTCCTCTTTTTATTCTGTTTCTTATTTCCTCGGTCATTTTCAATACTACACGCTAACTTAGACATGAAATTATTATTTTCTTCCTCAAAGTACAAAAATATAGGCATTTTAGTATTACAAACTCAACCCTCCACAAAGAAAGTTATTTTAAGAAAGAAGGACAGAAAAACAAAACATTCCATTCATAAAAAAAATCAGTTAAACAGCAAGTGAGTAAAATCTAATTTGACGCACTAAGTCATTTTGAAATGCATTAATATTCCAAAATCTTCTCTCCGCAAAGAAAGAGATAAGTGTATAAGAAAGAAAGAAAGAAAGAAAGAAAGAAAGAAAGACAGTGAAAGAAAGAAAAAAGTATATAAGAAAAGAAAGAAAAAAGACGATAACATCAAACAAAAATGTTCCATTCATAACACAACCAGTTAAACAAGGGTGGAGAGAATCTAATTTGAAGCGCATTCGTGCGACGTTTGAACTTTTAAAACAATTTGAAATACTTTATAATTTTCAAAATGAGTGCAAGCGATAATAATATATTTATCATTTCTTTTTATTTTTAATATTTAGGTTTCAATAAGGTGTTTACTAATTTTTAAATATAAACTTTAAATATCTGCAGCAATTTTCATTTTTAAGTACATGACAATCAAAATATTTCAGATGTCTTATTTACGACAGTTTGTTCGTCTGATCTTAACTCCCCAAAAGTTTATAAATTCGGCTTGGCATCGTTTTCAGGAACTCAACTTCTCGAGTGTGAATATGATAGCGAAGTACATCAACCAGCTGTTCACAATAAATGGATGTATAAAAGTAAAATTATTTGTAAAACTATAATCGAATAAAAATGTGTGAATATAAATTATTGTTTGTTTTGTGTATCTGTATGGATACAAAATTTGATTATCTCCCTTTGATCGAGATGAAGTCACGTGGGTTGCGTAACGGCTGTTTCGTGACGTCACTTTATAGAGTGACAAAAGTGGTCAGTCCTTCAGAAGTCAAACCGAACAGAGTCAAACCGATTTAGACACCACCTGCCTTTCACAGCCAGCTTCTACGTGATGTAGCTTACAAGCCCATGGCATCGTTTCCCTTCAGGAATATATCTTCCTCAGAAATAGAAAGAAACTACATCCAGCTCTCAGTCCTCATGTTGGCAAAAACCTATGATTCGCTGTTTCCTGTCTCCTCGTAAGAGATAGATAAAACCGGCCCGCTTGAATCTGGAATCCAAAATATGGCTTCTCCAAAAACACAAAAGAATCCACCGCAGTTCCACACTTCCCATTGGGAATTATATCAAGTAAGGTCCTATTTATCCCATTTCACTCTGCTTGTTGCTGCATGGTTATAGGTTCTCTGCTTGGGACCAATGTAAACGTATATATAATTGTGTCTATGACTTAACGGTATAAAAGTTTCTGAAAACAAAGCAGGTTTGTCGTCCCTTTTCTTTCAGCTATTCCGTTCATAAAATAAAGTGTTATTATTCCATGGATATAATAATGCATATAATGGGGGAAATAAAATCGGAGAATTGCCTTTCTTCCATAGTACACGTCCATAGATCGTGTTTTCTGAATTTGTTTCGATAGAATAATAATTATGTGATCTAATTTTAATCCGTGAAAATTTCACGGTTTTCCTCTTTTAATATTCTGATGAATCTTAATTCTTAAATTAATAATTGAATAAGGTCATGGCAAGCTCTACGGCAATAAAATATTCGTAGAAGTTCTATAGGATCGTTAAATATTTAAGCTTATCAACTTTAACAAATTATTGCAATAACAATCATAAATATGAATGTTGGTCGTAATTTTAAGAAGTGGGTACAAATGAAAAGATTTGAAATTTAAGAAAACTTTTTCCATTTTACTGAAACGGCCGTTAAAACACTTCCATCTTTCTTTCTTTTATTCATTTTCTCACTGAAACCAAGTAGAGTCTTTCCCCCTCTTTCAACGCGATCAAAACTGAATAGTCTATTATTTATGAGGTATTGGAAAGAGACGTTACACACTTCTATCTTTCTTTCTTTCTTTCTTTCATTTTGTCAATGAAGCTAAGTAGTATCTTTCCTTCTCTTTCCACGCGATAAAAACAAAAAGGTCCATTATTTATGAGGTATTGACAGGGCGTAACGGTCGTGAGAACTAACGAAGGGATGGACAAGCATAATTATAATAGGATGTTTGAAATTTACTGTGGATATTTGTTGAAATTTGTCAGCTTTGCCTCATGACCAGCCATGAAAAAACCAATGGGAAAAAGAGTTCGCTATTAGTGACTATTTCAAAACAGGCAGATTCCTTTGTTCGTTTAAATTGATATTTTGGTAGCTGAAAAATTTGTTAGTTATTTACCAAACCTAATTTTAGTTCAGTACAAAAATCGGACGGTAGTATTCAAGGAGGATTAAACTGAGTTACACAGTCAAAATTATCAGCGAAACGAGCTGATTTGCAAATTATCTTGAGCTGTCTTTTCCTAATTCTGATTATTAGCGTTCTGTCTCTTGAATTTTCCTTTAAGATTTCCTCATTCTTTGCTTGCTCCGTCCATGGTATCTTTCTGTAAAACCACATTGCAATTGCCTCCAGTTTTCTCCTCATCTGTAAGGAAACTGTCCAGTATTCACTGCCATATATGAGAGTGGATATCACATAGCAATCTGACACTCTTCTTTTTTCAGCAGCTTGCTTCTTTTGCTAGTCCAATGTGTGTTCGGATTCCAGTGTCGTGTTTTCTATTCACTGCTAAAATACTTCTCAGATATTTAAACTTCTGTATTTGCTTGACATTGACATTTTGGTGTTGACATCTCCAATTTGTAACTTGCATCTTGGGTCTTTTATCTTGCTGATAACCATCATTTCTGCCTGCTTGTAGTTGATAGTGTTATAATATGCTTTTGGTTACGAAAGGAAAGTAATAAAGAGGTTTGTGTTTTTGAACAACGGGTATTTGTTTAATATATAAGGTGTCTTACAGAGTTGTCGGAAAATTGGTGAAATATCGATTTCGGTTACTGATTGCCAGAATGGTGATTAGGTGTAAGGGTAGCGCGGGGAGTTGACCGATTCTTGGGTTGGCTTGACTGAGGTCACCGGATACAGTCGATGGTTGTGTCTGACGCATGTGTTGGTCGAGGTAGTGAGTCGATACATGGTAGGGTGCGTTGGTTGCCAAGGTGACGAGGGACTGGTGTAGCTGGTAGGGCTATGGTAGTTCGAGTGAGTTGCCTCTGCCGGAGTCGGAGTCGCTTGATTGCGGAGTCGCTTGTTTGCGAAGTCGGAGTTGCTGGTATGCGGAGACATGTTTGCCGAGGTGACGGCGTTGGCGACGACGAATGCTTGTAGCTGGGTGGTGTCGACCTTGAAATGATATTCAGCTAGATTAGTCAAGCCTGGGAGTGGTAACGATTGAGTTGAGAGGGGCGGTAATGGCGGCGGCAGCAGCTGCAGCAGCAGCTGTAGCAGCGACGCCCTGCATATCGGTCGATGGCCTGACGGCCCGCAACGGCTTAAGGTCGTTATGGGCGGCCTGCTTTTAAGCAGATCTGGCTGTTCCCAGGGTCATCTTCTTTTCCGGCGGGTACGTTCACGATTGGTCAGTGACGCTTTCATTGCGGAGGCTTGCTTCGTGGACTGGATGCGATGTTCGGCGCCTATGCGCAGAAAACGACTTTTTATGCAGAGTTAAACAGAAATTGCAACGGAGTGTAACAATAGTTAGTCCTTTTTTTATACTTAAAATACAAGGGAAGCTTAATTTACATAGGAAATATACTACTTCAAACGTTATTACAGTGGGCATTTCGTATTTAGTTTTATTTATTAAACAGTGTGTATATTCGAGTAACCCAAAACCTCTGTTGTGAACAAACAGAAAACGAGTAAAGTGAAAACGCAAAAATCGACAGAGGAGTAAGACAAGGATGTGTTTTCTCATTGGATCTATTTAACCTATACAGTGAAACGATCCAAAGAAAACTAGAAGTCCTACCAGGATTTATTATCTTAATAGCATAAGATATGCGGATGTGCTACTATATATAGTGGGATCATAAAGAAAACTGGAAAAAAATCCTCAATATATTATTGACAAGCATGACTAATGCTGAACTTCAGGAGAGCAACTCATTGCGCCTTCTTGGACTCAGGTTTTCCACTGATATGAAGTGGAAGAATTATATTGAATTAATTCTTAGGTTTGCTGCTAGAAAAGTTGGTTATGTTGTGCTAGATAATTTTTCTCGCTAGAGTCCACCTTATACATTTATAAATCTACCATTCGTCTGTACACTAAACATTGAAACCGTATCTGTACTGGCGTTCCTGCTATATATCTCAAGATTCTTGACAAAATTCAAAGTGCATGTAATGTCATTGGCACCTCGACTTCAGTCACTTTCCCACCATCATGATGTGGCTTATCTCTGTCTTTTCTATGAATTTTCTCATGACAATTTTTTTCTAATGAGCTCTCCTCCTTGGTACGTCAACCATATGAACTGAAGCGCACTACTAGATTGGCAACTAGGTCTCATCGTTTTACTGCTGAATTAACCGTAAGTTCTATTCTAATACTTTTTCTCGCCTGTGAAACTCTTTCAGTTTATTACTTCACTGCCACCTGCGAACTTCAAAAATTTAAGTGCGACATCAATGCCAACTATCTATCTTCTTGAATCCTGTTCTTTTATTGACCTTTCTCCTCACTAAAGTCTTCTCATTCTCTTTCACTCCCAGTAACTCCTTGTGTCTTAGTGGCATTCTCGTCTTGCTTGAGGTGAAATGATTAAAAAGAAGAAGAAAGATTATTAATTGCAAGAAGACAGACTGTAAGATCGTCAGCAAAACAGAAACTCCAAGGAGAGTTATGTATTGTGAAAATTAAGCAGCTACAGAAATTTAACTGAGTAATGAAGTAACATATAACTCATAAATCTGAAGGTGCATTTAAGGAATGAAAGATGTTTTTCAGAAACTAAGTAAAGTATTAAGACAAAGAAAATGTTGTAGCATACCTACAGACAATAATGTGTATGTCCCCATTAACATAAATACAGTAGTAAATACTGTATGTTGGTCTGCAGTTGGAGATTCGTCGCCAGCTGTGCTAGTTAAACTCTTTGCCTCCGGGCAGAGAGGATCTCCAGACGAGGCTATGTCGAAGGGCAGAATCTCGTCTCGGGAAACAGCTACCCGACCCCGTTTTATACGGGATCTAGGGGAATTTTTGGACGAGCCTACGGGCTTGGATACCCCACATTAAATTCACATCTGACCGCATGGGGCGGTTACTAGATATCCTGCAGTTGGAGATTCATCGTGGAATTCACTTGACTCACTTCTAGCAGTTGACTACTTCTTCTACGCGCCGCTGGCGAATCTTATATGTGTTGTTCGTGTCCTAAGTATTATCGCTCCTTACCAACCTTCGTTTGATTATTCTATTCAATAACCTTCCCTAGGGTACAACAGAAAATATCTTTAGAAACAAAAGAAAGAATCTTAAACTGCTATATAATACTTCATCTCCTGTATGACATTTTCCCCCATTAAGAGAAAGCACAACTTGGGGAGGGGAATAAATACTAATAAAAGTAATTAGGGTTTTATTTTCATGTTTTATCTGTTATCCAAAAAGAATTATCCAATAATAAATGCATAATAAGAATTATCCAATAATAGCATTTATATATTTATAACACTATAATTATCGCACTAAAATTGCAAATTGTGGGCTATACACAATTACAATAATTACTAATTACATAATTGATAACTGTCTGGTTAAACTAATATTTATAAAAAAAAAGAATAAATAATTACAATAATCAATTCTTTCATTTCATGCAATATTTAAAGTTTTACCTGAGCGGTTTTAGCAACTGTACACTATTCATTCCATGACTTCAAAAAGAAATATTCCTTGTGTTTACGCTCTGCTACCAAACAAACAAACAAACAAACAACGAGCAACTTATCAAGACTTTCAACAACTCACTATCAACACTATGTTCAATCGAAAAACCTTCCTGATCGAATATGAACAAGCCGCGAGGAGCAAAACTTTAAAAACAATTGGCCTTTCCATTGCCCGAGGACAGTTGTCCTATGGAGAACATTGTCCAGGGCGAGGGTCAGTTGTCCAGGGGAGATTTGTCCTATAGTCGAGAATACTGTACAATTTTTCTTGGCGAAGAAGGAGAGACTTGAAGCAACAGAGATGTGTTTCTACTGATGAAGGTAAAGACTACAATAGACTGAACACGTTAGCATCGAGGAAGCTTTATGGAAAATAGTAACAACAAAGAAATTATACTCAGAATATCTAACACTTTCGCCCCAGCCCCTCAACCTTCGACGTCTTATTCTCTGGGTTGAGGTGCCCACTCGGTCTTAACCGAACTTAAGGGAGTGGCCGTAGATCATTCGACCGGTCCACTGGTTTAATCCTGCTTCCTGCCCACGTTGTGTTTGGTTTGATCCAGAAAGCAGAAGTGATGTTCATCCATTCACGGTCGACTGAAGATGTAGACAGGGCTGAAGAGTCTGTCCTAAGAAATTTAGAAGGCACCAAAAAATATATATATATATCTGCAGAAAGTCGGACAAACAAGTATTCAATGGTTGAATTGTTAATGTCTTTTATATAACAGAAAAGAATAGTATAGAAAAGAAACGGGTTACAGAAAAGAAAAGTAATTGACGTAAACACTCATACACTGGATTCTAGACAGAGAGAGTGAGAGTGTGTTGTGATCAACTTGTTGTTACATCATCTCAGAACGATATACGACTCTTGCGATGGAGAGATAAAGATTTCTGTACGCGGCTTAAAGTTTATAGTTGCTTTCCTCCTCAGCAGTAGTAACAGTAGTAGTAATATTCGTGGTAGCAGAAGCAGCGGTACTTATATCAACAGTACACGATAGCGGGCGATTTGTTCCAATCTCTGACGTCACTTCGAGCCTCTAACTCAACTCTGCTCACTTTCAATCTCCGACATCTCTCCACCCAGCTCGACTGCACTCGAAGACAGACGAGCCAAAAACTCCAACTCCAACTACTTTTTTCAGCATAACTACGCGTTTATACAGATAAACCTGGCTGTCATAATCCACCCTTGGCCCTACTACTTCGCCCGCGATTATCACGGGTTCTGCCTACTTTCAACCAAAATCATGTGAATTCCAAAGTTCCTCATAGCTTACTAAGTTCTATTTATAATTTTAACCGATAAAAATTATTTCGACCATTTTCATTGTCTTTCTAATGACCCAATTCCAAATGGGTACAACTCCTGCCCTAGATCAGATTTCCCATCAGTAAACAAAAATGCTCTAATCTAATTACGCTACTCAGATCCACTCCAATTTCAATAAAAAAAAATATACGTGTGTGTGCGGGTGTGTGTGTGTGTGTTTTCCCCGACTTCTCTGTCACAATCAGAAAGAGACAGAAGAAATTTCAGGGACATATAATGAGAAAATTCTGGAAAATCTAGCAGTCATAGGGCATACTGAAGATAAAGAGCTGGGTTGATACAGCGAGTAACATATTTAATGAGTTTGTGTGAATGGATGATAGAACAGGGACAAAGAGGAGTGGTAAAAGGTAAAAAATGACTTAGAACAATAAAGGCAGGAAGCTGTGGAGATCCACGATCACACACGTTTTGAAAACGTTGAGAAGCCCTCTCTCAGCTTTTCACCTTTATTCTAGTTCGCGTTGGTGTGAGGAAAGACTGCGAAATATCCATTTAATGTTCACAAGAAAACAAAAAAAGATAATTAAGAGGTGGTTCGATGCTCCTCAAAACCTCTAATCTCCTGATCAGAGTCCTTGCTGCCGCGTGTAGTTTATCGTCATATCCAGGACTATTACTAAGTACTAGAGGTTCTAATTAACTCTGAATAGGTTAAGCATCTTACCTCGTAGTGCCTTCTTTCAGATAAGCAAGTTGGCTTTCGTTTCTCTAGTTCAACTGCTGATGTTTGAACGATTATTTCTGAGAGAGTGTATCAAACTTTAGGTAAGAATGGCGAAGCTCTGACTGTTGCTTTATCTCGACAGGGTCTTGCTTACTAATCTTCTTCACAAGATGAAAGGTTATGGTATCTCTGGACGAATTTTTAAACTGATTCCGTCTTTCTATCAAATAGCGAAATGAAAGTTGTCTTGAATGGCTTCTCTTCTAGATCTTTTTGCATTAATATAGGTGTTCCTTATGGCTCTATCCTTGGATCTATGTTGTTCCTAATTTTCATAAATGATCTTCCTGATGTCATCAGTTCTCCTTATCTATATTGAGAACTAAACTGTTTGCTCCTGTCTGATCGGTTCGATAAGGTTAAATTGGCAGCTGATCAAAAAAGTGATCAACAAATTGTTGTTAAATGGACCAAAACGAAACTGCTCTCTTTTTAATCGTCTGAGAGAACCCTTTTTACCTTTCATCAGCATAGCTAATGCTAACCTCTAGGAGAGTGACTCATTGCACCTTCTCGGGCTAACATTTTTCCTGACATGAAGTAGAAAGGATATAGTGAACTATTTGCTAAGTCTGCAACCAGGAAAGTTAACTCACTGTGTTGAGCTAAACAATTTTTATCATCAAAGTCTATCTTACATATTTATAAGTCTACCATTCGTCCTTGCCTTGAACATTGCTGTTACATCTGGTCTGGTGCTCCTGCTATTTATTTAGAGATGCTTGATAAAATCCAAAGAAGAACCTGCAACGTTGTCCTGACCTGGCATTTTTCTCATATTCTCTATTACTCAGTCCCCTTCCCCTTGCTTCTTAGTGGTTTTATTGCCTTGTTTGAGGTGGAATTATTTTTTAAAAATACAGTAAAGTATTTTGCTTATTGGAAATATTAAACTGAATCTATTAGTTTGAAATTAAAACTAAAATAAAAATTAAAAGGTTAAAGAATTTTTTTAATTTTTGCTTGAGTCAAGGGGAGATAACTTTTTGTCTCTCCACAACAATAATAGAAACAAAATAATAAATTAAAAGAATTAAAAATATAAAATCATCAATTATATGACAACATTTTTTATTATTCTCGTTGTTAAAAAATATTTGAAAGATAAGAGAGTACGAAATTGACTATTCTGAACCGATAGTAAAAAAAATTAAAAAACGAAAACGTTACGACTCGAAACGTAATTTCGTTTTTTGTTTACTTACACTACAAAACGAAAACGTTACGACTCAAAACGCTTTTCCTACAAATTTGAAAATACGTCCTCGTCTATAAAAAGGCTAAGTTGCATATTTTACAATCAATAAATAAGAAAAGGATAAAAGAATAAAATATAACTCCACTTTTAAATCTATAATTTTTTTCCTTAGTCCATTGACGTTCAACACTGATTACGCAACGTTACTGGATATTATACTAAGGGAGATAATGCGGAATAGGAAATTCAAGGGAGATTATTCCTATTATTAGCTGTATCAGTTGTTACCCATGACGAGCTGTTTAGTTTTGAGTTTTTATTTAGATTAAATTTAATTTTTCCTTTCATATTTTATAGTGATTTATTTATGTACTTATTGGCGCTTGTCAGTGATGACTATAATGATAACAGCTTTTTTTAAAGTTATTAATGCCTGGGTGATAGTGATGGGAATATATTCTTTCACATTTTTTCTCTGTCAATCATTTGTAATAAGTACATAGGGAGAAGTGGATTCATGCTTTTCCTGCATCAGAATGATATTATAAAAGTGTTTTTAGATTCAAAATCTGTTATTATTTTTGTTAATCCTCTATCTCTTCAAGCCCAGTTCCTTGCCCAAAAGTCACTTGTATGCTGAGCAACAGATAAGAATAACCAACCTTGTTTTTTGAATGGTGGTGACTTTATATAGTGCTTTTACTCTGCCTAGCTTATATTTGCAACAAGGTCACAAATATAGAGTGCTCAGTGAGGATTGACATCATTATTCAGTCATAACTAATCTAGTAAGATAAGCTTGCTAACCATTACACCAGATGAAAGTGCGCATTGTGACTTTATTCAGCCAATGGGGCACCCTCTAGTGACTTTAATATTTCTAGGTTCAAGGACGATCACTTAACAATTTTATTATTATTTACTTTATTTACATTCGGACTATTGTCCTCATCTTTGTTGATTTTATCACATGATAACAACAACAAAGATGAGGACAATAGACTGAATATAAACAGAGAAAATAATGATAACACCTCATCTCAGAAATTCAGACATAAATTTTATTATTTGTTTTATTTGATTGTATTGTTAACTTTTTTCAAAACATTCTGGGTTGGTAATTTTTGGATTTGAAAATATCTACAAGGAAGGTGGGATCTCACTCTTAAAAATTGACAAATTGTAAAATATGTTAAACACTGATTTAATCAAATTTTGTTAGTAAAAAAAGAAAACAAAAGCAAGCGTAGCTGGTATAAAAAAATCTTAACTGTGTTTTAAAATGCAGACAATACTGTTAGCATAGTACCCATCAAAACTGAAAGGATTATTTCTGTATGAAGCTTTTGAAATTTTTAAGTCTTGTTAATTAGTACAAAACAAATTACAGTGAAGTTTACATCTGTAACACCTGTGTATATTTCTGAGATGAGGTATTGTAATTATTTACACTATTTACATTGTTTGGACTGTTGTCCTTAAGGACACATGGCTCAGTGGATAAAAGTGTTGGTTGAATACAGTGACTTGATCTAAAAGAGTTGTGAGTTCAATACCTAGCTACAGAAGAGGTGAACAAAAATGGAAGAGGTGTGGCATGTGTAACTAGAACAATCTACTCCAGTAGACGAAATAAAAGATACAGTTCAAAATTCAAATCACCTGAATGTACAACAGCCCAACAGGTGTGTAAAAAGTATGTACAGTGTAGAGTTGATAAAAAAATGAAAACGAATGTACTTTCTATTTGAATTTCTGGGATAAGGAGTTATCATTATTTACATGCAGACTATTGTCTCCATCGTTGTTGTTTTTATCACCTGATCGCCTTCTGCCTGAATTTCTGGGATGAGGAGATATCATTATTTACATTATTTACATGTGGACTATTGTCTTAATGTTTATTATTGCTATTATCAGAATGTTTTGACCTCCAGTCTTCTTCAGAATCTGTTGGGGGTAGAAACTCTGACTGATGCCAAATCGATCAGGTTTTGATCCCAGCTTGAAACAATCCGATGTCTATCCATGCTGATGAGCTGTGATACAGCAAAACAGTCTGTGGATGATTATATATACATATATACATTATATATATATATATATATATATATATATATATATATAGTCGGGTTTTTATCCTAGCTAGAGGCAACCGAACATCTAGCCACACTGATGAGCTGTGAAACAGCGAAACAGTCTGTCTGTGGATGACAAAAATATTGGCTCCTGAAAAATTAATTTCGGTTGAGCCCTCTGGTTTGAGGTGTGAATTTGTAAACAGTGACTATTTAAGCTAATATTGCACGATCCTTCGTCAGAATTGAGTCACTGTCAGTCACTGTGTGTTTATCCGAAATCTAAAAATAAACACGCTAAAATTCACCTTCATCCCTGACGGCTTAGTGGGAGAAGTTCCGACTGACGCAAATTCAGTCGGGTTTCAATCCTAGCTAGAAGCAACCGGACGTCTAGCCACACTGATGAGCTGTGAAACAGCAAAACAGTCTGTCTGTGGATGACAAAAATATATATATATATATATATATATATATATATATATGGGATTAATACAAATATAAAATTTGTCTCTTAGCTGATTGATTCAGCACTCAGATTCCAGAGTTTTGCAGGCAAAGCTTTTTCTTAATCATTCAGCATGCATATATATATATATATATTAGATGGGCAGAAATATTTCATACACAATTTAAGACACCATCCCCTGTGGTGAAACATACTTTATTTAATGAAAAATTATAACAAACAAATAAAGCACAATTATTTCAAAAGTTTATTTAGCATAATTTTTAAAAAAATGAATGACCTCCCCAGTCATGTAGATTCAAGAAATAGTAGAAGGAAAAATATCATCAAAAATCTTTTCAATTTTTTTCAGCTGGTATATATAAAAAAAATAAATATGTCAATATTACAGACTGCAATTCCTTGTGCACAGGATTAAAAAAAATAAAATGACACTATTTTAGACAGTTTCATATTTAGGATAGACATCTTTCAGAATTTTGAACATCTTAAAATTTTCACAAAAAAATTCAAACACTACCTTACTTTCATTAGAAAAGCAGAGAAAGAAGTTTGAAAATTGTTTTCTATATTGACCGATACCAATAAATGCCTAGATGATTTTTATGGAAAGGTAATATATAGTTTGAATTGGTATAATAAATGGAAACTGATTACTCAATATGACACAATCATAAATATAACAGAAATTCATTTATCAAATAAAAAGCCACAGTTGATAATAAAAAAGGTCCTTCATTGATAGAAATAAGTGATATGATCAAATATTGTTCAACATTTGAAGAGAGAACCAAATCTCTTCTCTTTACTTACTGAATTCCTCTTGGGTGAGTTCTATTCTATTTTTGCTTAAATTACTTCACAGAAATTACTATACTTTAATAGATAAACAGACAATTTTAAGATTTTGGTTGCTATTAAATAAACCATCACATTGTCACAATCACATTGTCACAATCTTCTCTTTTTTATTTCACATTGTTTGTTTTTGATTTTGTCAATTGCACACTATAATAGGGTCAGTTCGGCACCATCTGTAAGAAAAAAGAGCATCATGATGCAATTCACTCCGCCAGAAATTTGGAAACGGCATACTGTACTGCTTGGCATTTGTGTCAGAATCGCCAATGTGAACATTTCAGAATGTTTGGATGTCAATCTGAGGACAGTGCAGCAGATCTGGAAAGAGTTGGATGAGTCTAATGGGGATTACAAAGGTACGTCAACTCGGAAAAACTCACTCTGATCGTTCTGATAAGAAAAGAACTCCTGAATTTGTTGCTGAGGGCCTCAAATTGAACCTGTAGACCTACATCAAGTGCCTTGAGGAGGTAGAACTACCCTGGGTCAAGAGGGTGGCTACTGGAAATCCTTTGTCTGGCAACAGGACTCTGCACAAGGAGGAAAGCCCAGTCATGAGTCTCAGACAATTTCTGCGACCACATCATCTCTTACATCTGGCCATCTAACTCCACAGACTGCAAACTCCTTGATTTTTATATATCGAGTGCAGTCGAGCGAGACCAACAAAACTCTTTGTGACACTAAAGATAAACTGAAGGCAAGGGTTATGGCAGCATTCACCAACTTAAAAAAGGAGACTGTCTAGAAGAGTTGCAGGAGATTCCAAAGTTGTCTGGAGGCCATAGTTGAAGCCAATGGTAATTATATTGAATAAATTTACTCTTTAGTATTTAAAGATATTTTTGTGTAATTTTGGTAAATATATTTGTTAAAATGAAATGTCAGTGTAATTTTCATTTTTGAGTAATTTAGGCGACAATTTATCCATCGCACCCTGTAGAAGTATTGTTGGCAGGAAACATTTTTGTGAAACAAAATGGCATAGTCACCAGGCAAAATGGCAGCTTTAAAGAAATTGACTTTTAAAAACTGTTTCTGAAAGACCAAACATGCACTGCTTTGTATTCTTGTTGGAGAACTGTCAAATTTGGACATAAAACTACAAATGTGTTAGCATGTCTAGTGTGCTCCTTGATTTCTGACTGAAAATACTGCTTTTAATGACTGTAGTACAATTTTAGGGGAATCACTATTGATAGATATATAGATGGATAATGATCATATCAAGATAGATAATGATCATGACAGATATACAGATATAAAATGATCAGATTTAGATAGATAATGACAAGATTTAGATATATAGATAATGTTTAGAGTTAGATAATGATTAGATTCAGACAGATAATGATCAGATTTAGATAGATAGATAGATATAAGCAGATTTAGACAAACTGGATGTTTATGTCTGATTAGAGACAACGTACGTAACTCAGATCTACTTATGCATCGTGTGTATCAAATAAAACAATACAGAAAAGAAGAATTAAAAATCACTTTCAAAGAATTAAATACAATCTGTAGAGTTAAATAGCATATATAAAAAAAAGTTTGTTTAAGATTTTTATGACCATTATGGAGTTATAAAAATATAATTTTTATATTTTTGAAAAATGTGTATCCATATATGAAACATGATAAAAAAAGTTTTGTTATAAATATTTTAATTGAAGTAAAAGAAATAATTTTGGACATTAATTTAAAAAGCAGTTAAGTCATCATGAATGAAAATAAAATGGGTCAAATTAAAGATTTATTTCATATTGTGTGTGTGTGTGTGTGTGTGATGGGTTGTGTGTTGCAGCCCTTAAAATGCAAAAAGGGGAGAACGGAATAATGAACCATATCTGAAGATAAGTAAAATATTTACCAGTTGTAGTTTTGGCAATACTAATAATAGTAAAATATATGACATATATATATTTGTCATAATAAAATATCAAAACCAAAATATTTGTCAATCCTGATTTGTCCCAATAGAAATCAAGAGATTACATTAAACCAACTAACCAATTCCCAAGAAGCACACTCTGCTTTTTCTTTCTCTCTTCTTCTCTGTCCACAACCATTTTCTCTTTTCAACATGGTCACTTTTTTAGACCCTCTATCAGAATTTTTTCTTTTCTTTCTCTCTTTATCATTTTCTCTATCTTTCCACACAAGTTATATAAGTAAAAAAAAAAAAAAAAAGAAAGAAAGAAAAAAGAGATATGAGTTTAGAAGTTGTAGCTCACATGATCAAAGGCAGTTGTTCTTCAAGTACTTGTCTTGGACATCAGTTAGCAAGGGACACTTCCCTGCATCACTGTTTAATCGGGGGAGTCATTTTCAGTTCTTATAAAATCTACAGTGCCCAAGAGTTTCCTCTTTCAGACAATATTAACACATACAAAATGACAGGAACAAAAATATCATGTCTTTACAAATATATATTTTCAACAAGGCAAATGCAAGGATTTTATTTTGTAACAAGTATTTATAGACAAAATTTAAAAAAAATGTTGTTAGTTTGTCAAAATTCAAAATGCTCATGAATATTCATAAGGTTAGCTGAAAAGTTGAGGTGACATAATTTAATCTAAATGAATAAACAGCAAATTTTGTCTGTCCATTCGTGTGTCTGAAACCCTTCTAACTCTGGCCACATTTGCTGTGCATAGACATATACTTTTTATGGAATCTGGACAATTCCAGAACTGAAAATCTGCCCTTCATATGGTGCTTGAAAATCCAGCACTGGGATTTGTGTCCAGATGTGGATGGAACAGTTAAAAATTCAAATTTTAAAATAACAAAAAAAATGAGGTGATTTTTAAAAGGTTTTAATTTACACTGAGAATTTTTATTTTAAATTCAGTTTAAAAAATCTCCAAAACTTTGTAAATTGAGGAAATCAATTTTATTTCTTTAAAATGCCAAGGAATCAGAAGTAAAGTGAAAGGTTTCATGATTTGAGGTTTTGAAGTTCCACTTCATTTTTGGCCTAAATTGGACGTTCAGCTGAAATCGGTCTTTTGGCCAGAATTGGACTTTCAGCTGAAATCGGTCTTTTGGCCAGAATTGGAATTATAGCCTGAATCCGAGTTAAAGTGAGGTCTTGAAGTTTCATGGAGTAAACAGAAGAATTCAAAGTTATTTTTTCAAAGTTATCATTGTTGTTTTATAAGCTGGACCAGCGGTCCCTTTAGTTTTGGGCCAAAGGCCCAATTAGCCCTCCATAAGAGCAAGCTTAAAAGTCTGCACTAAGTGTGGCTTTTAAGCTAGTGTCTAATAAATAAAAGTCAGTAAAAGATGTTTTCAAAATTTTTTATGCAAATTAATATCTAAATTATTTAAGTTTGGAATTAATTTATGTGTTATATAATTTAAATAACATGAATTTAACCATTTTCTTTGAGTTTTTTTAACATTTTTATAATCATGTATGTTGACTTGGGAAAGTAGTAATTCTTTCAGGAATGGAGATATTCCTCCATAACCTACTTGGAATTTTTAGCTAACCTGATGAATATTCCTGAGTGTTTGTTAAATTTAAAAATTTTGAAAAACTAACATTTTTACTCTTGTCTATAAATACTTGTTACAAAATAAAATCCTTGCATTTGTCTTGATAAAGTCCTCAAAGGATGAAATATGTTGGCTAAGATAAGTTTTCCTTTTGTCCTTATTCAGTCCTTTTACATATATTTTTAATTGTTTCACCCCAAAAAATCTATAAAGCCAGCTTATGGCCACATCATATTGAAACATCCGTTCACTGAAGTTAAGCAATGTTGAGCCAGGTGGTGTAATGGATAATGGTTCGGAATTGTTAATCAGAGAGCGGAGTTCCAATTCCAGTTGGGTTCATTATATTCACTTATGCACAAATACTCTTGGGAAAGGTATTAATCCACCTACCTCTTCTCCCACTTCAGGTATGGGTTAATTAGTAAGACTTGTATTATTAAACCATTATTATTGCCAAAAAAAAAAAAAATTCTTACAATCTAAAAAATATTTTCTAGTTTTAAATAACATACAAAGGGTTGATAAGCCATAGAAAATGAATGCATCAATCAATAATAAGCAATAAAGCCACTAAGATACAAGGGGGTTATTGAGTATGAAAGAATATGAAAAAAGAAAAACATTATTAAGGAGAGAGCAATAAAAGAATGGGATTTAAGATCACAAAATTGATACTTGATATTGATCTTCAAAAAGTGCAAAGTTGAAAATTAATCAACATTTCATTCATAAGAATCACAAATGATTTCATAAATATTTTCATGTCTACCTATTTCTTTTAGCAAATTTTGATAAACTTATGATTTTTGATCAAACTTAAAATTTATCTACTACCGTCTAATATCATTATCTTTGTTGTTATTGTGACTGTTGGGCGTTCCAGATTTATTCAGATGTCTATTGATTTGTATAACCTTCAGTAAATTTTTAACTGAATCCATTACTTAATCTCTGGGGTTAGGTTATTCTCATTCCACTCTAGGGATATCTTGTCTTGTTCTTTTCCAGTACTTCTCAGTTATTTCTAGCCCTGTTTCCACATAGTTTGAGTTTCTACTACCCAACTTAGAGATTGAACTCAAAATTACTAGGCCAAAAAATGCATGAACCAGTGCTTTCTCTGAGACAATCCTAAAGCTACTACTTGGAGCCTTAAGCTTAAATGTTCTTATTGCCTCCATTGCTGCTAGAACCTTTATGTGAAGCTTGACTCTCTCTGCTGCTGCTGCTTCTTTTTCTTTACTGCTGCAGCTGAAACCCTGATAAAAAACAAGAGGAAACATCTCTGGATATGGATGATAGAATGAGGACACTCCAAATAAAGGATTCAGTTTGAAATTCCCTGAAGGTTATCCAGATTAACAGACATCAGAACAAATGTTTCATTCCATGCAAGAGCAATAAAACAAGACAAATTATCACACAAAAATGTAACAGTTTCAAAAACCAGAAATTTTCAGAATTGAAAACCCTTTAACTCATCAATTTCTGTATTATCCTATACTACTACTTATCTCTTCCACTGAATCAGAGAATAAAATACTTTTGGCACTACTTGCCTCAGAGATTGAACTTATGATTACCAAGTAACTTGATTCTCTTAACCAATATTTTAATTCATAGGACAATTTGGTGGTGGAAACTTGAAACATTAAATGTAAAGTTACCTGTCTACCTCATCAACTAAATCAGATGTTACACCACCTGAAGTGTAATCAATTCATCGTATTATTTTCTAAGCTTTATGATACATCTTTTTTGTACTTTCTTTAATGCAGTGACCTTTTTACTTACTATTACTTCATTTTATCCTCCTCCTAATTCTCTATTTCAAGCAAAATTGAATACCCTTAATCAATTTCTTCCATTCCTCTCTCTTAAAGCGATACACATTGTTGACCCACGTGACAAGTGATATGATATGAAGTATTGAATTTACTCGTCATGCTGTTTTTCAATTGCTTTTACACTTAACATTAATATGATTCAGTACTAGTGGTTGCAATTCTTACTAACCACCACAGTATTCAGCTAACTAGTATTAGTTGATCGAAGCCATTATAGTTGACTGTATTATTTATCATCCACCATTGAGCACTGCATCTGAAGCCAATGTATCAGTTTATTTATGTTTGCCTATCTATGCAACTGAAGAGTTGCAGCCTGCTCTAAGTTTTCTTGTCATTGAGCTATGCCTCTCTAGGTGACTAAGGTTTGGTCTTGCTCCTACTCATCAACCTGTCTGGTTAGGTTAGACCTGCCAGGAAATAATCTCCCATCAGCATAGCTTTCCAGGTTATAGCAGCACACAAGATACTCCTAGTGTATTGCTTTTATTTTTTCTCCTAATTATCTGCTTGTGCACACTTTAGTAAAAGGTAAGATAAATTTCCACCAGAATAGCTCTCCAGGTTATAGGAGCACACAAGTCACTCCTCGTGTACTGCTTTTAGTATTTTTCCTAATTATGCAAGCCACTCCATCACATCAAGGTAGTTAATTATGACATTTTTTGATGATGGGCCCCAGTGAAACATCATCAGAAAATAAATGAAACAGAAAAATTAATTTATAGTAAAATATCTTCTTGTTAAATGCTTTGCTAGGAAGCTAGTTTTACAAGTTTAATGAGTTCAGTTCTCATTGGGAACTCTATACGATTGGCCTTGTGTCATACTAAGAACTAAGTTTAGCAAATATCCAAATATCATTTTACTGTATAAACATCTTTATAAAACTACATATACACAAAATAATCTTTATAATAAATATTACATGATTTTTGGAAATTACACCTAAAGAAGGCTGGTTTTTGTGCAGAGTGAGAATTATAGATTTTACAAGTAAACATCTTCTTGCAGTGTTACATCTTTTAAAAAATACACGCATACCAAAAAAGTAAACTTAGAAAAACTAAAATGTTATAGGACTTTTCAAAATTACACTGAGAAAGAGTTGGGTTTTTGTACATAGTGTAGATTTTACAAGTAAACATATTGCACACAGAAAAAAGATATCTTAAAAAAAATAAAAGATTATATTTTAAAAAAGAAAGGCTGGGTTTTTGTACATAGTGAGTAGTGTAGATTTTACAAGTAGAACATTCATTATTGAATTTTCTAAATACAGTATGACAGTGTTATGATATTTGGATTAACAAATATGAAGAACTTTCAGAAAATTTTGTGGAAAAGTATTGGAATCATTACTTTCTTTGATTCCAGTCATATAGAAAAAAGTAAAGAAAAAAATGTGCCTCCAATTCACCAACAGGACAAATATGATTCTTTTGTAGATCAGCACCTACATAATGGTCAGGTGAAGTCAACCAATTCTTCCCAAGTTCTATATTTGCCTGTCTGGTATATTGAATAGGAGGTCAATACTGAAACCTAGTTGTACAATGAAGTTGGCATGAGTTATAATGAACAAGAGTATAAAAATTTCTTTGTAAAAAAAAAAAAAAAAAAAATCTCATTTTACAAATATAACTTGAAATTCCCCATTTTTTTTGCAATCACTTAATATTTACAAAGTGACGAATAAATGTACTTGTAGGTTTTAGAAGCATACTAATGTACCAATGCAGCAGGCAGAGACATGGTTAATTTCAAGATAAACACTTATAGACCAATATCCTTATCAGTTGAGCTACACGGTTATTTATACCAAATTAAATTCTAAATATAAAAAAATGAATTAAAACTACAGAATTACAGAAATTCAAAATTTAAATTACAACATCTTAGATACATGTTTAATAAACCTGAATTATTAATAAAAAATATCTGAATAAATCGTTAAATACTATAAAAACTAAATACTATTTAAATATTATAAAAATTTTAAAATCTATTAAAATACTAATACTACAAAATTTCTTTTAAAAATATTGAAATAGTGATACGATAAAATAAAAAACTACTAATAATACTATAAAAATAAAAACTTTTAGAATAGTAATAAATACTATAAAAACCTTTAAATATTGTATTATATATACTACTATATTTAATATATAATACAATATAATTTAGTAAAATTATAAATGAATTATTAAAACTTAAATTTAAAGAAAGAATAGTAAATGAAAATAATTTTTCAAGAGAAATTTTAAATTTACTTAAAAAAATTCTTAATATAAAAATATTTAAAAGACGACAAATGGAAAGATTTAAAAAAAATATTCAATAAAAGCGATTTTATTTTATTGATAGAGAAATTTGTGAATACTTAAGGTGACTGCTTATAGCCAGGGTCTCCAAACTATGACCCCCAACAAGATTCTGTTTTTTTGTAAAAGTCATATTCCTCCTTTCTTTTGAATTATATCAGGCTGATTACAAAAAAATAAATAAATTCCAGAAAAAAATTATTAACTCATTTAAAAAAAATCGATTTTTTAAAATTTATTTTATAAAAATGTGTGAAATATAAGAATCTGAAAAAGACAATTTTGGAGGTTGATTGCTTATAGCATGAAGATGAAGATCAAGAAACGGGAAAAGCATAGGACAAATTTTTTAAAAAACCTCCCCAAAAAACAAAAAAAAAAACCAAGAGCGGGTTTGGAATTGGAGAAGAAAAAAATAGAATGAGTGTGATAACCACTGGAATGTAGCAACAAAGGCTTTGGAATTTGTGCACACAATAAGATTTCTGAATTTATTTTTAACTAATGTTCACCCTATATAAGGCCCAAAGGCCACTCAAAGTAGAGGGTTACTGAAGAAGGTTGTTGAGTGAATAGTAAGAGGTAACTGCACAGTTTATGAGGATATGTGGGAATAATGGTTAACCGTAAACCCAACCAAGTTAAAATTGTAGCAGTTGGGAAAGCATTCTCTTGGGAGCCGATTCCACAAAGTAGCAGTTCATTGGAAGAAGCTGTTCAGATGAAACTTACTTCTTACTAATGGAATATGAAGGGAATGAGGGTCAGTCACTTCAGTGTATGTGGTGTGGCAGGTCTTAGCTGTGAGGGTTAGAGTTGTGGGAATTAAAGAATCTAGGTAGTTTAAGGAACTTCTGGACATTAAAACAAACAAAAGAAATCAGAGACAGTTAAAAAAAAAAGCAATCATAGAAGCAGAAATAAACTAAAAAATATTTCAATTCCAAGAGTTCTTGAGACAAGTGAACTCATTATTTTTGTTACTGCTGCTGATTATACAATATTTTGGCCAATCCATTCTATGGCCTTCTTCAGGTGGCACAATCCATGAAGAAAGCAAAGAGTCTCTTTTTGTATCATAAGGATTTTTTTTTCTTTTGTATTTAACAACATTTTAATACCAGCTAAAATTATGTTTCCTTAAAATTTTAACTCTTTTGCCTAATCTACATTGTTGGATAATGGTCATCTTAAGGCCGATTTTAAATAGGCTAGATTTTAAATAGGCTAGATTTTAAATTTTAGGTAACCCCTTCCTAAAAAATTGGACGCCATGTTAATAGTTTCACCATCCTAGCTTAACAGAAGTTAAACTAAAGATGATATGAAACTTATTATTAAATCCAGAAGATGGCTCTAAAATGTTGGCCTAAGGTGCAATTGTGTACATATATATAAACATGTGATATGGTGTAACTTTTTATAACAATTCAAATATTGTTTTTTGGTTGAATTTTGTTGAACACTTCCATTAAATTGTTTACTTAATAATATTTGGGTTAAGTTAGATTTAGGTCATAACATTTTATCAAGATATGCTAACATTGTACTGATCAAGACAAGATGTACATATCAGTGCACTATTTACATTGTTCAGACTATCATCCTCATCTTTGTTGCCATATTTATTACAACGTTTCGGCCATTGTATGCTCCGGCTTTCTTCAGGTGGTTGGAATGTCAAACAGATCCCTTTATTTTGCTCACTGGGGTAGACTGTTCTAGTTCCACGTGCCATGTCTAATAGATGTCAGTTATCTCCTTTTAATTTCCCTCTCCAAGCTCTCCACCGCCTTAACCAGGTATTGAACTCACACTCTTTGGGTCCTGTCACTGGATCTAACTAATGCCTTTATCAATTGTGCCATGTGTCCTTGAGGAATTAACAGGAGATAACTGATAACTGACATCCATTAGACATGATCATAACCACTTCTTTTCTGGTATACCTATGGTTCAGTTGTTCTCTAATGTGTTGAATTTGGTATAGTTTATTATTTGGACACAGTTCTATAGCACTTGGCACTTATTTTGTATTATAAATAGATGGCAAACAGAAAAATCACTGATCATTTTTTTCTACTGATTGCAGATCTAAAGAAGGCTGTAGAATGAATTGGCTGAAACGTTTACAATATAGGAAGCAAAAACAATGAGTTCAAACAACTCTTATATTAATAAGGACTTTTCTCAAAATTATAGAAAGAAATGTTTCAAGTGCTCAGAGATAAAAAAAAAATTCTTTTTTTTACCTGACCTTACATTGCAAATGCATTAAAAGAAATTACAGCCATAATTAATCCTCTTAAAAATAAAATTAAAATGAAATATAAAAAGATTTATGTTCAGATTAATTTTAACTTCATATATGATCAATGAAGGTGTGGGTGGCTTAAGGGTTAACAATATGGAAAATGAAATCAGTAAAAAAAAAAAAAAAGTGAAAAATTCTAGGTTAGGAAATTTGTGTACACCTCCCACATATCTCCTTGGTAAAGCATAAATCTGGTTCTTCTTGTCTCAGCTATGGGTAAAATAGTTTTAGGTGACAACCAAACTAATATTTATTTTATTTTAATTTCTGTTGCTTACTAACAATTATAGAATAACAACTGAAGAGTTGGGATAAAAAGCAGCAGAAATTAATATGAAAGAAATATGTTAAAAAAAATGATAGTACACACTATGTTTGAATAATACATTATCCTGTAGTGAGTCCTGATAAAAAAAAATTACAATAAAATATAAAAATAAAAGATATAAACAAAAATTAAAAGAATTCAAATTAAAATAAGGCATTGACACTTTCCATTAAAATGTCTTTCTTTTTCATAACGAAAGTTAGGAATGGAGCCTTCTTGATTTTTGGTATTTTTCAGTCACAAATAAGAAGGCTCTGCTTCTGCAAACATCTGTCATTTTTTGGCCAGCTTCAGCCTTTTCTTCTTCCTCTTTTTAATTGAGATTTGCCTTTTTGTTAGTTGAGAGAGAAGTAGAGAGAGAGAATCATCATCATCATTCTCCTTTGACATCCCTATGGTTGGTCGGAACTTCATTGACAATACCTTTCCACATTGTTCAGTTTTGTATTGCTGTCCCCAGATCCCCAATATCCAACCCTGAGTTCCGAGCTATGGTGTCTAGGAAAGTCAATTTTCATGAGAAGACATGTCCAGAAGGACGCTATAGGAGTAAGGATGAGATGATTTCCCTGTCTGCTTGAAGGCAGTGACCAGCAAACTGTAATTGTTTTTGTTTGAGCTTAAGAGAGATTGGTCTCAGTTCTCCATAAATTGTTAAGCATTGCTTATAAGAAAGAGATAAGGGTTTTAAAGGTAAGAGCAAATGCCTTTCTTTAATTTGAATTCTTTTAATTTTTGTTTATATATTTTATTTTATTTTTCAGAACTCACTACAATTTCAAATGTACAAAATATTGGATAAAGTATACATGTATTTTCAAAGAATATCAGTAAAAATATTATCTGTACATAAATAAATTTATTTCACTAAGAAGTCCACCAAAGACTAAACATAAAAAGGTAGACATGAAACACAGAATTTGGAACAAGTTAAGTAAATTATCTTATTGTATACTAGCAGCCATACCCAGCTGATCAATCAGAAAAAGGTTAAATTAGAATGGAGCAAAAACATCATCATGTATAGATATAACAGAGTCTATCTTCTTCAATTACTTTAAAGTACTTTCATTAAAAAACATTTTGAATTAATGCAGTTACTGATATAACAGAAGTAGTCTGTATTTATTGAATCAAAGTTAGCTGAAGACATGCAGGGATAAAACAGGCAACATGAAGACCCACTTCAGACTACAATCATTTTGGAGTTTTTGAAATTCAATTTGTTAGTAAACTGTTTCCTCCTTTAATTAAAGCAGCATTTCTTTTAAATCAAAATTTTGCTCAAACCCACTATGCACTGATTGTGTTGTTTTGTAAAAGATCTCTTTTGTGTTTATATAATCTTTTATTTTAATTACAACTGAAGTAGTGAGTTCAATCCTTACTGGGTGCCCCATACTTTCAGCTTTGTGCCACATCAAAGCTACACTTAGAAAATTACTATATAGTCTTATTTAAATTCCTCAAGGTTTCTCTCATGGCAATCATTATGTGTGACAAAGTAAATTCCTTCTTCATTTGTTTGTTAGTAGTAATTGTATTACAGTCAAACTTTGATGATTGTCAATGCACACTGTGATTCAAAATCTTTCTAAGTAAAGTTGGATTACATTTGGCAGAAAAAAAAAAAATTTATTGTGGAAAATCTTTACCCTAAATTGAAAGCTGATAAAGCTTGAATTATTTTCTTTGGGTTTATGCTGCTGGTTATTTTATTTACTGCTTCTATATATTACGCAAATTCAATTGAAATACAGTGTAGCAGTTGCTGCACTGCTTGTCCAGACATGCAGGTGTTAAAAACCCTATTAGCAGCAGCTATATTTCTCATGTTTTGAGTCATGTATAAAAAATTGGGAGCATGTGTAGTATGGATTTCATGAGACTTGGGGTATATAGGTTCACCTATGGCCCAGTTCACACTCCTCCCTGTTTTTTTGAGCAGTAGAGGTTTACTGCTTGTTTCCTGTCCAGGATGGTGTTTCTGGTTCCTGCTAAGGTGTACTCCAACTCTATACCTCTGCCTAGATGCTGAAATTTTATTTACTATTTGTTTTTTCTCTACAATAGATAGGTTCGCCTATTGTCTGGTCCACATGCTTCCCCAGTCTTTTGAACAGGGGTAGAGGTTTATCCCTTATTTTCTGTTTAGGATTAGGTTTCTGATTTCTTCCTACTTTCTTTCATTCCCAGTAGCCACTTGCATCTAAGTGGCATTATCACCTTGCTTGGATCGGGTGAATTGAGTGGAAAAAAAAAAAACTTTTTTGGACAGCATTGCAGATAAATCAGGATATAAGCCTCTGTACTCCCAGAACACAATAAATAGCTTAATCATTACCCCCACTCAGCAGCAAAGTCAGTTCAATCACATTCATTTATTCTTTTTACAAGGTCTACTCAGTAACAGCCCTAGGGCAAGTAAAGTGAACTTTCTCACCCTTACAAGTACAATTCTTTTAAATTTTCACAAACAGAAAATGTAGAATAATGAGTTTATTACAATACAAACTAAAGAAAATGTACATTATCCTACCTAAAACATTTTTTTCTGGCCTTTAGATTTGCAAATCTTTTCATGGCACTTTCTACACCTATCTTTACAAGATCCTTTTCTATTGACAAAATAGCCAAAGAATTTAATGTCTTGAGTCATGGATGACCACAAGTATGTTTTATAAGCTTTAGTTTTGGAAGATCCCAAACACATGACATGGCAGCATGATGGCACCACAGGCAACTGCCCAAGTTGCCAGTACCTTGAGCTGGCTCTACCACAAGAACAGTTCTAATTTTGCTCACCCTTTCACAAATTATCCTGAACACTCTCTACTCTAAAAGTTACTGACAATAAAAATTTCAGTGAAATTGGACAATAGGCCAGAAACAATTTTTTTTTTTCAGGTCAGTATAGATTAAGCAATCCAGATTTCTTTTCAAAAAGTTAATAGAGTGGTGGGGGCACAGTTTAGTCTGTAAATTCATTGTAAACTGATCCCCCTGGTGGAAGCCAAAACAAATTTGCATTTGTCAATGTGGTTTCTTAAAAGGTAAGATTATACCCATATTACATTGAAACACCAGTTCTCATACAATCACCAAAGTTAAGCAACATCAAACCTGGTCAGTACCGAGATGGGTAACAGCTTGGGAATACGAGGTGCTGTAAGCTTGGATGTAGGTTGGTTTAATGGATTAGGACTCAGAATTAGAGAACCAAGTTCCAATTCCAGTCAGGTTCATTATATTCAATTACACACATATGAAAGCTATGGGTTAATTAGAAGGATTTGTATCAGTAAATCATTATTTCCACTCCTGCCAAATTCTTACAATCTAGAAATATTTTTTTGGCTTTAAGTAACCTGCAATGTGTTGATAAGCCATAAAAAAACAAATCAATCAAATTCTTAAAATGTAAAATTAAAAAAAAATAAATAAATAAAAATAAAAATAAACAAAAAAAATAGAAATTAATAATCCGGAAGTTTTTATTTTCCTATATTGCTATTAGTTATGCCCTGCAGATTATAAATTTAAAAAAAAAAAAAAAAAAATTTTTTTTTTTTACATTTTAATAAATCACATCATATGAGCATATTTGTTTTGGCTTCTGTAGGGGGATCAATTTACAATGGATTTAGATGCCAAACTGAACCCCCTTTTCTTCTATGTGCTGTGTCTGTTCAGAGCATGGGCAATTATGGCTATCCATAATTTCATGTCATTTGTAGCCTTTAGTAAATTTTGTCTTTTTGTTATCTTTCCTAATCCCTGTTCTGCCAACTATTTACACAAGCTTGTTAGGTAGGCTATGCAGTGTTTTGCTCTCCCTCTTACATTCAATATGTCCAGTGAGTGTCAAATTTTCTAAGTCCTCGCTCCTCATTACATGCCTGAGAAATGTCAAGTCTCTCTTTCTGAAACCAAGTGTAAGTGTCCAATTTTGTTTCCATTTTCTCTAAACATTTGTCATTGTTCACATGTTCAATCAGTGGTATTCTCAGCATCCTTCTGTAGAAACACATTTCTGTTACCTCAAGTCTTATCTTCATCTGTGATAAGATTGTCCAGTACTCATTACCATATAGGACAGATATTACTTTACAATTCAGTACTCTTTTGTCTATCATAGTTTTCTGCGTTTCTTAATACTTTACTTTTTGCCATCCCAATGTGCCTTCCGATTTCAGTGTCATATTTTCTGCCCTCTGTTAAAACACTTCCAAGCATTGAAAATAAAAAACATATTTGAATTTTTGTACTTGCTTAACTTTGGTATCTCCAGTTTGTAATTTACATGTTGGATTGTTACTTTTGCCGACAACCATAAATTCTACCTTCTTACAATTATTGTTTCCTTTCTGTGTCAGCCATCAAAACTCTCATCTTTATATCGAATGCTGTTAAGATTGTGGCCACCAATAATGAATCCTGGTAGGACTTCTAATTCTCTCAAGATTGGTTCAGTGTAAAGATTGAATAAGTCTGGTGAGAGGACATCTCCCTGTCTTACATGCCCTTTCTATTTTTGTCTATTTACTGAATGCATTTTCTATCCTCATGAAGATGGTTTGCGCCCAGTATCAGTTCTGGATTATTCTAAGTTCAGTCTGAAATAAATCAAGGTTACCTAGCAACTCTAAAAGTTCTTTGTGACATACTGCTTTTTATAAAATATAATTTTTTAAAAATTTTATTTGTGATCAATAGTCTTGAGCAAGTGGATGCTGGAACATGGTCTGGGAGACATAACAAAAAGACAAACCTTATTAAGAGCTACAAGGGACAAGATGAGGTGGAGGGACAGATCGCCTATGTTCTGAAGTGACATGGCACATAAAAAGATCTAGTGTAATATGAAAAAAATAAAATTTTTAAAAAATTAAAAAATATAAAAAAAAATTGATAAACATTTCTGGTTGTATCACCTATTGTACAACTCTGCCAAAATTTTTATCTTGTTTTGCTTAATCTTTTTTTTTTTAATCTATTTCTTATAATCAACTCAGCACAAGTAAAATTTTGTTCACCAGCACGCAACACCCTTTCAACTTCAAAGGTCACTAAAAGCAGCAACTTATTTCATTTTATTTTTTCCCCACTTCCTGGATAAAACGTTTACCAAGACAATCTTTGAGGTAATCAAGTGTACCCAGGACATTTTATTAAGAAAACTTGGTAATGTGTAAATAAAGTTTCATTGATACCAATTATGTCTTCTTGCACACTAAAACTTTCATTTTTAATTCCTATAAAGTTATTCAATAATCAGTTTTGTTTAACATCTCGATTTGATTTCAGTCTTTTATTCTGGACGCCTTCAAATATTTTTTGTTTTCAAATGTCGAAGATATTTTTTACCCGAAGCAAAAATTTGGATTTATTATCGAATATCAACCATTCAGATTTTATCAGGGGGAATAACTTCGGCAGGAAAATAAGGAGATAATTGTAGTTGGATTAGCTTAGCACAAACCACAACAATAACGAGTTACTTGCAATATCATGTAAAACTCTTATACAGTCATACAGAGGAGTGTACGAGAGTTTCACAATTATGATTTATGAAACATCATTATTAGATTTGTTTGAAGAGAGCTTGAGAAAACACATACACACAGAAGATACATCATGTCTTCATCCTGAGAAAGGAAGAAAAAGTTATAAGAAATATTAATAAAAAAAAGCAATACAAAACAATCATAGAAAAATGAACATAAAAAAGTACACGTAATGGCCATGTGTCTATTTTCATGTTATGGAGTTTTTGATTTCATCTCATTTGCTTCTTTATTTCTACATGAAAAGGAAAAAAAAAAAGTGACAGGAATCAGCTTTGATTTGTTTTGAATATTGAATAAGCACGGTTTCATAAAGTAAGAAAAAAATATCTGTATATAAATAAATAAATATATTTAGGTTTTCAAGAAACAGCTGCTAAAGATTTTTTTAACATTTACAAATGCAATTTGGAGTTAAGGTCAAAACTACTTAAAAAATGAAATGTGAACCATTTTCATTCATTTCTACAGTAAGCTGATGCTTATATATATATATATATATATATATATATATATATATATATATATATATATATATATAATTTCCAATAGGATAGGATAGAATGCAGGTAGAACTGTCCAGGACAGAGTAATGTAATATAAAAGGCTCAAACATTAATATTACATGGTTATAATTTATCACATTGAAATCGTAATTACGACCCAATTCATCAGACCTACAAATTCAAAAATCCTTATATTATATTATATTATATATATTAGTAAACAATAACACAGTTAATTACTCATGTTTTTACTTAATATATTCATTGTTGAAGAATAATAGCATAGAAAAAATACCAAAAAAAAAAAAAAATTTAATTAAGTTTTATGAATTCTTAATGACACTTGGGAATTTCACACTGGAAAAGTGAGTTTTTTTTAAGATAAAATATGCAAGTTCAAATAAAATAAATAAATATGATGCTTCCTTCAGTATCTTAAAAATTATATATATATATATATAAATAATAGAAATTATATATATATATAAAAATTATATATATATATATATATATATATAAATAATAGAAATTATATATATATATAAAAATTATATATATATATATATATATATATATATATATAAATAATAGAAATTATATATATATATAAAAATTATATATATATATATATATATATATATAAATAATAGAAATTATATATATATATAATAGAAATTATATATATATATAATAGAAATTATATATATATATAAATAATAGAAATTATATATATATATATAATAGAAATTATATATATATATATAATAGAAATTATATATATATATATATATAATAGAAATTATATATATATATATATATAATAGAAATTATATATATATATATATATAATAGAAATTATATATATATATATATATATAATAGAAATTATATATATATATATATATAATAGAAATTATATATATATATATATATAATAGAAATTATATATATATATATATATATAATAGAAATTATATATATATATATATATATAATAGAAATTATATATATATATATATATATAATAGAAATTATATATATATATATATAATAGAAATTATATATATATATATATATATAATAGAAATTATATATATATATATATATAATAGAAATTATATATATATATATATATAATAGAAATTATATATATATATATATATATAATAGAAATTATATATATATATATATATATAATAGAAATTATATATATATATATATATAATAGAAATTATATATATATATATAATAGAAATTATATATATATATATATAATAGAAATTATATATATATATATATATATATAATAGAAATTATATATATATATATATAATAGAAATTATATATATATATATATATATATATATAATAGAAATTATATATATATATATATATATAATAGAAATTATATATATATATATATATATATATAATAGAAATTATATATATATATATATATATATAATAGAAATTATATATATATATATATATAATAGAAATTATATATATATATATATATAATAGAAATTATATATATATATATAATAGAAATTATATATATATATATAATAGAAATTATATATATATATATATATATATATATATATATAAATATAAATTCAAAAAGGGATTCTTCCTGTCCTATCTGAGCTGGAGCTGTTCAATACACACTTTCCTGCCTTGACAAGATTTCAAAATCATTTACGTAGCTTTGTGGGAGATGGATGACTTCCCCTACAGATGCAACATCCCAAACCTATCTCTATTTCCATGGCAAATGTTCCAATGAGTTCCGTTTTTTAGTGCTACCAGCTCAGACATTTATAGCCAAGACTCACTTTGCTATGTCCACAGTGTTGAATCATCTCCATTCCCTAAATTCCTTTGGTAAAAAGGGCATTTCTCATCTTAAAGCCTCTTCCCAAGAACCACTACTGTGGATGCTTCCCCAACACTACAATTGTTGAGTCTAGGGTCAGTTATTATCTATCCACCATATGCTAGCAATCATTTCCTACTTCCTTCTCTGATGTTCCTATCCCACACCTCATTTTTGAGCCTTTTATTGGGTGAAAATTAGTAAAAATACAGTGAGGACTTAATCCACAACAGACCAGTATGCTAAGCAGTGCTTCACAAGGCACCCAATAATATGCCACCAGTTTGCGTTCTCAAATGTATATTTATTATGTGTTAAATGCATTATTGGAAATAAATAATGACAAACTTACATTCCCAATTAAGAAATTTCTGGAGATGGTTATTTGTTTTATTTAATTAGGAATAGATTTGGTTTTAAATAAAGTAATTTTCTTTATATTCAAAAATGAAATTTTAGAAGAGCAATACAAATCAAGGCAAAAAAAATTAAAATAAAAAAATTAAAAGTACAATTCATTTAGAACAAATGCTTTGAATTTTTTTGTACAGATGTTCTAAGTATACAATGAAAACCGAATTATTTAACCTTACAAAATTTCAGTTTGTATCTTGTTTAAAATAAATATCCATAATAATGGCATTTCTTTAAATGATGAACATGGAAATTAATTTTTGAAATTGAAACTGATTTAAGAAAAATAAAAGTCAGACTTTGAGTCCATCAGTGGCAAAGGGTCCATGTATACAATGCATCTACTGCATCTCTTAGACTTTTTTGAAGGTGAAGAGTTTTGTGTAAGAAAAAAAAAAAAAACCCATCAATTTTTGATAATTTTTAATATCCCATTTACACACACACTATCAGTTTTGAAAAATCTTTCATTTCTTAGAATAAATTGTGAATAAGCATTTATTTAGTAGAATAGTGTAAGCAGAGAAGGCATCTACTTGCATATATCACACCTAGACCAATTTTATGTACAGTCACACAGAACATGGAAGGACTGAGGGAAAGAAGGTTTTGGGGGTTATAGTTGAATGAGTGGAATAAAAAAAACTAAAAAGGAAAAAAGTGGATTTTTTTGGGGTTTTTTTTGAGAAGGTGAAGAAGGGGTGCTGAAACTTTCTATAACAAAGTGATTGATGAATTTGCCAAAAAGAAATAAAAATAATTTAATTAATTTACAAATAAGTTAAATATATCATTATTTGTTGATTTTGTTATCTTTCTCGGATTTCACTTGTAACCATTAACGGTCATCATGAACTGCAACGTCCCAGTTTCAAAGTCACTTTTGAGACTGGAGTCTACATTAATACCTTTTGTTAAATAATGCCATAATACATTTTAACCTAGTATATGACAGGTACCAAATTTCTCAAGAAATTTTGAAAAGTATAGATATCTTTAAAAAAAAAAAAAAAATTAATTTTAAAAGAATGTGTATATTTCTGAAGTTGAAGTTACCCAAGTTGATCTCAAAATTAATAAAGAGGTTTTTATAATCTGTTTATCCAAATTTTTATCATTTATATATTTATATATTATTTATATATTAGACAAAATCTTTTAGAATGAGGGATTGATCACTGCTATTTGGACAGGTACATAAAAAAGGTGATGAAAAAAAAAAAAAGAAGTTTTATTGGCAATGCTTGCATCTCAGAGAAGCTAATCAAAAGCTTTAACAAAGAAAACACAGACTCATTTAAATTTTTAAATGCGTCTCTGCTACATTACTTTAAAAAAATTAACAAAATTATATTGTAAGGCCAACACTCAGACAGAAAAAGCCAAAATGTCTCTAGACAAAATTATTCAAAATAATTTTTTTTTTAAATTAAAAAAAAGAAAAAAGTGGTATTATTTGAAATATAAACCAATGAAAAGTATAAAGCCTAAAATCACTAAGCAAAAAGTACGGTAAATAGAATATGACTGGAACAAATAAGTCATGTATAATGAATTATGGTGATATAAATAATTGAAAAGAGTAACTTTTATATATTATACTTACATTTTTATTATTTTTCTCTTCTGTACTTTATCAGTTATGTTAGTACTGTGGATTTTTTCACAATGTTTCCTTAATATTTAGTAAGTAAAATTTTTGTGGTTAGTCAAGTAGCTTTCTGAATACTTGTTAAATAACTACAAGTAGTTTCTGGTTTTAGTCATATTTGTGCGAATTACAAGCATTGAAAATAAAATGCATATTTGAATTTTTTAAATACATTTTTAAATATTGGCTTTTTAATTAAAAAAAATATTTTTATTTATCCTATAAAAACTTGTAATAGTCAATTTTGATTTTGATACTCATGTAAGGCAATGTGTATAGTTTTAGTGTTTTCCAAATTTATGATTTAAACCTGTTCACTATGAAGTATTAATTCCTATTAAAACTGATTATTTTATATTACACATAAGATTTCAGCATAAAACCATAGACTAACTACAAGCAAAATAATATTCAAAATAACTAAGATGTAATTTTTAATAAGTAATTCATTAGCAATAAGAAAAAAGTTAGACCAGAATAAAAGTTCTTATAATGAAACTTGAATACCAACTACTATGTACAGGAAGTGGGTTGGTACTAGCAGTTAGTTCCTTTTCATATAAAACTTAGTATCACAAAATATAGACATACACACTGATGAAATAAGAAAAAATTAAAACACACATTTTGAAAATAGAATTTTGATAAGATTATAATTTATGACTGTTTTGTGAGTAGGTGTAATTACAAAAAAAAAAAAAAAAAAAAAAAAAAAAAAAAAATGATTCCCCCCCTCCCTTTTAAACAAACTTAAAAAAATCTTCCATTATAATTCGTTAATATTTCTTGAAAATATTTTCCAATTTTTTTTGTTGATGATTTATGAGGAGGCAGTAAAGGCAATATTAGAATAATGGAATACCCAGAAAATGTCAACTGATAGATTCAGACAGTTAAAAAAAAATAAAAGAAAGAAAAAAAAAACAACAAGAAAGAAAGAAAAGAAAGAAGAGAAGAAAATTTGGTTGAAGGGGGTCATGTAAAAGAAAAACAAATAGTCTCCTAAAAAGCCAGTTAGTCAAAATGGATATAAAGAATAAATTTGAAGCCTTTCAAATTAATCACTGACAGCTTGGTACTATACTTAGAAACATCAGATACTAAAAAATTATTCCTTTCAGTTCTGTTGTACAAAGCAATATATAACTGACAAAATTAAAATAAATGGGTTTTCACTATTACATACTTATGTTATTGCTTTAATATACTTTAAACAGTTTTCAAAACATTATTACCAATCAATAACACATTATTTTTAATTTCTAAAAAGTCCTAAAAGAATATTGAAGACTTGAAAAGCATATCAAAATGCATAAAAACAAATTGAAAGCAATACATGAATTTTAATTTAAAATATATAAAAACTTAGAACCATTAATTGTAAATCTTGTTCCAAAGCATTAAAAATAATATAGGTATCTCCACAGGTTTGCATTACCTAAGGTGTAAAATTAATTTAAAAAAAAACAAAAAAACAAAAATCTTTTAAGTTTTTGTTTTAATTTCAATAGATTAAATTTAATATCTCCATTAAGCAAAATTATTTGCTGTATTTTAAAATTAATTGAAATGAATTGAAAGAGTTAAAAAATATTTACTAAAATTGGCTGATTTTAGCCATATTTCCAAATCTCACAACACAACATTATTCACTTTAGGAAAAAAGAAAATCTTCCAAAAATAAAACTTTTCTGAAACTTTAAAGTTCAATTAATCTGATTTGAAACAAATATTACTTTTAGTTTAAAATATTGCAGAAAAGCATTTTTTAACACAGAGGTGGATGTTTTTATGAAGTTTTGACAAATATTTCAATAGACATGTTTAGACATTTTTTTCTACAGTGGTAGGGATACATCTGTAAAAATTACTTGAATATAATGCAAGTGCCATTTTTATATAATTTTTTAAAATACCAAGTAATCTTAAAAATTTAGGAAAATATTCTAAGTAATCTAAAGTTTTATTGAAGTTTAGGTACTTTGGCTTTAAATTTTCTATAGTTATCAATTCTATTTTCTGATAATGATGTATATGGACATCTGTATTTAAAAAGAAAAAAAATCAGCATGTTTATACACACACAAAAATAAAATTCAAAACTCTTTTTAAAATATTGGGTGGGGGGGTGCTGAATTATAATAGGTTTTTCCATTTAGGATTAGTAAATATAGTTTTTACTTAATAAAAATATAATCTAATTGCTACAAATTAATACAGAATTTTAAGATTTAAAATATTATAAATTACTCTAATTTAAAAAAAAAGAAAAAAAAAAGAAGAAAATTCTTGTGAAAATTCATTATTTATCAAAAAAAATGTTCATAAAGACAATAGTGTCCATAACTTTCTTTTTATTCATAAAAGGAATTAAAAGCTTTTCTAATTAAATAATGTTTTGTTTTATTGCAGTTTTATTTTACAATACACAAAAAAAAAAAAAAAAAAAAAAAAAAAATTGAGAATTTAAATTTAAGAATGTGTGCTTATAACTAATAAAAACATTATGGGCTACAATAATGAATTTCTCAAAACTTCATATGATTAAATAAGTGGGGAGGAGTAACAAATGTAAAAAAAAAAAATGTTTTTACCAAGATTTTCTAAAAGCAAAACATTTCTAAAATAATTTAATTCATTTGTGAATAAGCTCTGAAAGTTTCATTAAAATCTGACAATTATTTGATTTTTGCAAGAATTACCAAATCAATGTTTTTCATCATAAGAAAATGCTAAAATTTCCTATGCTAATTTATGGTCACCCACTGACCCAAGAAAAATTTTTTTAACCCAAACTTTGAAGGTCCGAAAAGATGAAAAAATATGATTTAATAAATCCATTGATTTGTCTTAATAATAATAGATTTTGATGCTAAAACTTTGTTTTTATTAAGTTTGGAGTATTTTGTTCTTATGTATGCTCATTTTTTAGTGAATCTTTGGAGGTACTTATAATAATATCTATAATCCTGACAGTCATTATTCTAATAGTTGCACTTTCTACAAAAAAAAAAAGGTGGTTTCTTTTCAAGTAGGGTAATTTCAATTTGGGTATAAAAAAAAAAAAAAATAAATTCGCTAAACGGTTTGACTCATATTCAACAATGGATCTACGTTAATGATAACCACAATGTTTTTTTTGCTTCCTCTCTTTTTTTCTTTATCGTTAATAACAAATGAAGAGACTCATCTTTCCTTATGAATTGTTCCAGAAATTTGGACGTACAAGAATGGACAAGATAAATTGTGGGAATAGAAAAAGCGAGAAAATGAACGAGATCAATACTAATACTTGAAAGCTTAATATATAAAAAATAAAAAAAATTTCTGTCAAGTTCAGAACATTTCTTATAAAGAAAGTTATTAAGGCAAATAAAAATATTAAGATTCAATTTTTTTAAAATCATTTCACCCCATGTAAGGCAATAAAACCACTAATATGCAAAGGTTTGCTGAGTGTGAAAGAATAAGGAAAAGAAAAATGTTAAGGAGTGAGAACAATAAAAGACAAATCAAGAAGACAGTAGATAGCAATTGACATTGCATTTAAATTTTTGAAGATCATAGTTGGCGGGAAAGCAAGAAGCTGAAAGAGAGTTTCACGGGCAAGAAATGTGTGAGAAGAAACTGTTAGCAAAGAACTTATGGCTACATATGGCCAGTTCAACTGTAAAATGATGAGACACTGCCACCAATTGTAGCAATACGAATCAAGCTGAGGTTTTAAGTTTGTTGCACAACTTGATATGGAACATTTACTTTTGACTGATGGCTACCAGTAATTTGAATCAACTACAACAGCAAGAGGCTCAGACTGAGAGAAAGTGACAGAAGGAAGATTAATTCATTTTTTAGACAAAGATCACAAGACAAAGAAAATTGTTGTCTATAAAACTGACCATCCTGCACAAAAGCAAACAGAAGGAATGAAGTGGGCCTTGCAGAAGGACATAGATGACAACCATAGAACTGCACACCTTCTCCCTTATGCCTCAACCCTACTTCACTTGCTTATAGCAGTAAGTTACTATCTAAGAATGAATCTGGTTTACTGCTAGATATTGTTTTGTTCTTCACTTGTGGGTAACAATTTGGCCAAAGAGTAATTTTTAAGCCACAAGCATTTGATTAGAAGAAATTGCATCCTATTAACAAACTTAGTGTCTGGTCCGAGCTGCAATGCAACACAATCTAGTACTGCACTTAAATTTATAAAGTCTAGGTACCATAGAGCAAAGTTTGTTAGAACAATTACTATGAAAGTATTTATAAAAAAAAAAAAAAGGTACAGGGAAGCTATGTTACAGCATTGAGAAAGTCACTAAAGCCTGGATGCCATGTGAGGACCAATAACAATGCAGATTCTTCTTTAGACTTTGTAAAGAATATCTAAATATATAGCAGGAGCACCAAACAGGAATAAATTGTAGAACATTCACCAAAGATTCAACTGACAAGCAAATCTGTTTGCCATTGCTCTATGGTAGGCATCCTCTTGTGCATCTCTTTGTAAACTTGAATCCTTTGTTAAATTTTTTCTTTTCTTTTCTTTCATTTTGTAGATAAAGTAGTATGCAATATATATTTGCAACAATGCAGGTTAATTTTGTCTTCTGATAATTGTCTTTTCAATTAGCTGCAGTTAAACATAAAATTACTATGGCAACTTTGGGCTTAGAAATAAGACAATCTAGAGAAAAAAATTGCATAATACTGACCATATGTAAAAAGAAAATTTACAAATACTAAAGTTTTATTATTTTATTCTTTTTACAACTAATTTTCAATTTGATGCTAATTCCAATACAAGCAGAAATCGACTGCTACTACATCAAACTATATATAGAATAGGGAGCTGTAAAATTTGGTCCAATCCACTTTCCCAAACCTGAACCCAATTTTGCTACTGAAGCTAGAATGAGATTTCTTTTATATTGTAAAGTGCCAATCAGCTAAATTTCTTACATTTACAGATTGTTTTTTTTTTAAAGCAACAGTTTTAGCTGAGTACAGTCGTACTTAACATTTTTGCACCTTATTGTATGCTTAAAATATAATCATAATGAGAGTTAGAAATTTCAGTTATTTTCTGTGTGTTGCATAAAACAAACAAAAATAAAAAAAATTGAGCCTTGTTTCATGTTTAAAATATGCTTCACTTTTTGATCACTCAAATTTGTCATGTTTAATAATTAAGAAAAAAAAAAAAAAAAAAAAAAAAAAATGTAGTTTGGGCTTTGCTTCAGATCATTGCCAACAAAATTTGGAATTTTTAAAGTGTTAAACTTTGAACTGTTATGAAGTTCCTGCAAGAGAAAACCCCCAAAGAAATCCCAATGTGTATGATGCAGATAGTGGGTGAAAAATGTCATACTCAGTTGTAAAGAAATGGTTTACCAACTTCCAACATGATTTTAAAACCCAAGTGGCAGTATGGTCTGAAAGGTGTTCAATAGTGTTAACTTTTGAAAGCCATTCATGACCTGAATTTGGTGAATCCACAGATCCCAGGTAAAAAGAATTGCTCAGACTAGAGATGGACAGTTGGGTATACAGAAGACATCAACCAAGTTGATACCAAAATGCTTGAATGTCAACCAGAACTTATATTGAGCAGAAACCACAAAGTTGATTTTGCAGCATTTTCAGCTATCTAGTGATAATGTATTGGAATGATTTGTTGGTGAAACATGGTTATACAACACTATGATATAGAGACGAAAAAAACAGTTTATGACATGGAAGTCAGAGAAATTCAAGATCCAAAATCCATCAGGAAAATGTATGACCATTTGTTTGAGCGATAAGGAAGTTATTTTGATGACTATCTTCATAAAGACCAGAAGAGTTAATACAGAGAACCATAACTTGCCATGCTGATTAGAGGAGGTGGTGAAAAAAACAAAACAAACATGAAAAGTTGCAGTCCTCCACCTTTTGCAGGACAATGCACCTGCTCATAGGGCTTCGCAAGACAATGGATATCTTGAAGAATTTGGGGGTTTCAGTATATTGACCATCCATTCTACTCACCAGATCACATTTCAGCTATTTTGTTTCCAAACCTTAAAAGCAATTTGAAAGTAAAGAAATTTGTCAAATGTTTTAGTGATGATAACAACAGCAGCAGTAGTAGCAGTAGAGCAGTATTTCAATAACCAGACATGAGAATTTTGGTAGGGAGAATTAAAGAAACTCGAGCAACTATGTGCTAAATGCATTGCAATTAAGAGTGAATATGTGGACTGAGAGCTTTTCAGCATCGCCTCCTATGGAACCAAAATATTTAATCAGATTTGAACAATAAAATTTACTAAGCTTTGCCTAGTCTGGCACATTAATTTATTGCTCAGTAAGGATCTAATTCATTTGCAACAGCTTGCAAGATTAGCTTGGGAAATATCTCTATGCTGGGTGAACACTAAACTGAACACTATTGATTGTTTCTTGCCAAAGTTGACAATAAGAGTCAGGTAGAGAGGATTGTCCAAGTACTCACTAGCTGGTTTGCGTCTATCAACTGAAACAAGCCAATGAATTGACAGTTAAGTATATGGTGATGGAATAAAATGCAGGAAGAAGCGGAGCCAAGTCTTTCTCAAGTATAAATTCATAGTATTACTTTGTTAACTCCAACATTCAATCCAAGGTGGAAGTTTGGGCAAAATGCAAACAATAGGTAGAAATCTATCACAGTTCAAAAAAAAAAAAAAAAAAAAAAATATGAAGAATTCATAATAGAAATCCATCACATACAAGCTGTTTATATAACTAATATATTGGTTATGATTAAATAAATATAAATAAGATGTATCTATTCTAATGATTACATATAATGACCAGTTAGTAGTTTCTGAGTACATCTGTCTGCTAGCCAATCCTTGTTGCAGACACCAGCTCAGGTACACTTATGTTTGTTCAACACCCACAGAGATCACATGTGGTTTATACTGCAACTATGCTGAGTGAACACTAGAGCTTCTGGGAGAGAGAACAGTCTTGTGTGATCAACAGTGTTAAAACAAGGCTAATACACTCAAATTCTCACTCAAGGTGACACTGTGTTAGCACAACCAGCTGGACAGATCTAATTTTATTCACAAGGCTTGGATCAACCTGTGGAATAGTTTTCAGGCACTTTCCAAAGGTGCCAGATTCTAGGAATCACACCCCAGGCTGATAACATCAAGAATCACACCCCAGGCTGATAACATCAAGAAGTTGCCTTATCGACTATGGTGAGATTTGAAACTGGGCCTCATGGTCAGAAAGCATACATTCTAATCACATGGGCATGTGTGGTCAGATGATTACGTATATTGTAACAGTTAAGAGAAAGGAGAACCATGATTGTATTTTAATGCTGACTACAATTTAATCTGGTCCTTGTAAGAAAGTTCTCTTATTATTATTATTCACTGATGTTATCATTACACTACCACTAAATATTTTTGAAAGTTAGTAAAAAAAAAAAAAAAAAAAAATTTAATTAAAGACTGGCATTGACAATATGTCCACATCCCAGGAATGTCTTCAAGTTGAACGTCATTGGGTGTTGTTCAGCTTAGAGAGAGATGAGCTGCTCCAGGTCTACTTGCCTGACAAACACTATTCATGAATGAATAGTTCTCCAGCTTTCAAACTGGGGATTTGGTCAGAGGTCCTACAACCACATTCACTCATGGGACTTATGATGATACCCCCCCCCCCAAAAAAAAATCATTATAAAATAGAGAGGTCAATAAAAGAACAGGATTCAAGGTGACAGAAGATGATCATCAACATGGAATTTAAATTTGTGAAGATCAAAGTTGATTGGAAAGCAAGAAGCCCAAAGAAAGTTTCAGAACTAAAGTAACTGTTATGACAGAACTTAAGGTCACGTCTAGCAATTTCAACTGTAAAATCTAGCACTGCACTTAAATTCATAAAGTCAAAGTGACAAGGAGGAAAGCTCATCAGAACAATTACCATAAAATATTTATATAAAAAGTATACGGAAACTATGTTACAGTGGTAGGGAAGTGATTGAAGCTGTGATTTCAGGTCAGGACCAATAACATTGCAGATTCTTTGGTTTTGTCAAGAAACTCCAAAAGCACCACAATGGATGTGGCAGCAATATTCAATGTATGAATGAATTATAGACTTATAAAAGTGTAAGATGGATTCTTGCAAGAAAAATTGTCTAGAACGACACATATAAGGGATTGTCATTGGTCAATAATTAAGGCAGCAGGGCTGACAGAATATTCTAGTATCTATATAATCTATAGACATTTACAATAGAAATTAATTGAATATCAGAAAAAACTGATCATCATGACTGGTAAGAAATTTATTGACAGAAGGGAATAGGGTTATTGTAACAATGCATTGCATATGATTTTTACTGGATCATTGATAATCAGGAAAGCTTTACTGACAGAATAGGATTAGATATAATTAGATAATTGTAACCATGAATAGGATTTATTAAAGAAACATGTCAAACTTAAATTCTCTTTAATAGGAGAGAGAGAAAGAGAGAAGGTAAATGAGACAGAAAGGCATATCTTGTAATTAGATGCTGAAATCTCCTGAAGACATTTAACATGTGAATAGGCAGAGTAAATAGAAACTCAAAAAGTTGATAATATTATCTATTTTCTGTTTGATTACACGCAAAATATTAACATTCAAGTCATGCCTCGAGGAAACAAAACGGTACATTTTCCCTCACAGGACAATTAGTGATAATACAATCCTAATAATAAAAATTGTCAATGAGAAATTATCCAATCAAAACAATCTGTATAGTAGGTGATTCTTGCGCACGCACACACATCTCCAAACAAGTTTGGTTAAAAAGAACTGACAAAGCCTGTCTGTTTAATCTATTTTAATTTTATTTTTTGAATAAGATGTTGAGTATTGTGGTCAAAATTGTAGATAAATTGTTTGAAGTTCATGTGTTATTGAACTTGGGACAAGTTATCTACAATTTTATGTAATAGTCAAAACCTTATATTAAACAGACCGATCTTATCAATTCTTTTTAAACTGGTTTGGATGAATACTTGCTGCATATATATATATATATATATATATATATATATATATATATATATATATATGTGTGTGTGTGTGTGTGTGTGTGTGTGTGTGTGTGTATGTGTATGTGTATGTATGTATGTATGTGTTTGTGTGTGTGTTTGTTTTAGTTTGGGGAAGAGAATGATTTAAAAGAAAACACTGTTTGACAATGTTAAACAATATTTCAACAGAATATCTGCCTTCTTAAAGTTATATTTAATTTTTTTTTTTTCTGTATAACAGTATATAAATCTATAAAAATTATAAGTCTTTGTACAAATGTTGCTTGTCTAGTAATGAAAAAACGGCTGAATTGGTAATGAACACGTCACCATCAAGAATGTCAGGATCACCATCATATTAAGTTGCATACCTTCATGCTGGCGGCGCTTCATTCATTTTGACACGTTCATTACCAGAAACCCATTTTCATTACAAGACAAGCAATGTTTGTACAAAGACATAATTTTTTGTAGATTTATATACTTTTATACTTGAAAATTTTTTAAAAATATAACTTGAAGACAGACATTTTGTTGAAATATTATTTAACACTGTTTTTTCTTTTCCTTAATCATGCTCTTAACTGTTGTAAAATATTGGAAGAGTTACATCAATCACTTTGTTTATACATTATTATTAATATTTGTTTGTTATCAAGGCTTTATTGCTTAATAATGAGTCCAATTTACCCCTGACGATTGTTAACCTTAAAAGCATTATTCTTCAGTAATACACTGGTTAATTTTTTTTAGCCAGGGTTGTGGTAGTAGGGGGTAAAAATGCAATGTGTGTGTGTGAGAGAGATAGATAGATAGATAGATAGATAGATAGATTCAACTACTAAATTTTAAAATTTTACTTATCCTATTTTTGTCAAAGATTTGTTTCAGCATTCTGCATTGTAAACTTAAAAATCAGGAAAAATATTGTCACAGGTTAGGAATTGAACCAAGCATGTTTGATAACATAAGGCTATTAGATGTATAAACCAGTTAACACATACAGTCAAATAAAAGGAAGACAATATTTAAGTAGTTTTGCAATTTGCATTAGTTATATTTTCTTCACGAGTAATATAGTATGTCATCTATACCGTCAACTCAATTGTCACAAAGAATTTAAAAAAAAAAATTATTGAAAGTAAAAGCATCAAAATAATGCTAACATGAAACAAGATAAATAAAAAGCAATATATTCCCCCCTACTTACTGAGGAGATATTCTATTATTATTGATGAGATATGCTAGCTTATTAGTGTTGATAACAACAGAGAAATCTCATTATCTTATATAGGGGAGATGAAGATGCATAATCAAATAAATATAGCCACTTCTTAATTTTTTTTTTTTTTAAATCAAGTTTACCTTTAGCAAAGCAGTAAAGCCACTAAGACACAAGGGGGTTACCGGGTGTGAAAGAATTAGAAAACAGAAACATTACTAAAGAGTGAGAACAAAAAGAGTAATCAGGACAGAAGATAGCAATTGACATTGCATTTAAATCTTTGAAGATTAAAATTGGCTAGAAAGCATAGAGCTGAAAGGAGTTCCACAAGCAAGAAGTACAAGAAAAGAAACTGTTAGCATAGAACTTACATCTAACCAACTCAACAGTAAATCAATGAGACCTTGTCATCAGTCTAGTACAGTGATTAAATTCATAAAGTCTAGGTATATATATAAGAAGTCACATTACATTTGATATCTAGGACAGATAATTTGTAGTGAATGCAATAAAAACAAACCAAAAAAGTATAAGAGGAGTTAGCAATATGAAAAGAAAAAAATGAAAACGAAACAAAAACCCAGTTATAAGGAATAAGGTAACCAGTTATCGCTCCTCCCTCGTGTGAATTCAATCAAAAAAATTAAAATATTGTGCACAAACTTAAAAAAAGAAAGAAAATACCTATCTATCAATAATTATATATATATATATATATATATATATAGGGCTGTAAGGTAGGTATATAAGTATAGGTTTATTATTGATATGTTTGTATAATCAATAAAATACATTGTTTTTATTACTGTATACCTATTTTGCTGCTCCATATATATTATGATGGACTCTCCCGTCGAACTCGACGTATGAGGGTCAGACAGATCAGGTCCCAGAAACTGAAAGCCCGACACCCGCACAGGATTTGATTATAGTGGTGAAGACTTTGTGCAGGGCCATCCACACTTTTTATATACACACACACACACACACACACACACACACACACACACACACAATAAATAAATTAAAAATATGTTGGATTAAAAAAATATTAAAAATCCATTCTTAAAAATTGTCTTTGTTTGTTAGGATATAAAACAGAGCAGATATCTGTATTTTGAGAATCGGGGAAGGATCCGTGTTCAAAAGCACGATTCGAGCTTTGTTTGATCAGGAGGTTGTTTGTGGCCAAGAAATCAATGAACATCAGATCTAATGATGCTTTCCCCTAGGGGATGCAGGTTCGAATCCTGTCAGAGGATACATTATTTTTTTTTTCTGGCAAGATTTCTTAAGATATTCAGTCTGGTAGATGGAAATAAATATACATTTAATAAATTTTTAAAAAGCAAAAAAAAAAGCATCTATTTAAATATGAGTATCCATTAAAAAAATGTTTGAACAAATTATATATGTGTGTGTGTGTGTGTGTATGTTATTTACACTATTTACATGCAAACTATTGTCCTATCTTTGTTGCTATTATCACAATGATTTGGCTATTGTGCCCTCTGGCCTATATCAGGTGCATGTCAAGCCAGGTAACCTACAGGGAATTCTAAACTGAACCCTTTTTTATTTAATATACTGTAGACTATTCTCATTCCAATGTTCATGTTTTGGATATCTCATCTACTTTTCATTTTTAGTACTGTTTTATTATTGCTCACTGTTTCCACTGAATCTGTACACACCATCCAGCCAAGGCAATGAACTTAGAATTACTATACACCAAATTTATGAACCAATGCTTTATAACAAAGATGAAGATAATAACTCCTCATCCCAGAAATTCAGACAGAAAATATATATTTGAGTTATAGAATTCCTGTTCTCCCTTTTCATGTCTGTTTTTATTGCAATAATTAAATTTTGTACCTCTTACAAAATTTGTAATGAAGTGGTGACTGGCACAGTTTGGGTTCAAGTTATACATCAGGTTAGTGGATTACAGTCTGTTGCCCCATACCCACCTATTGGCACATAGTAAGGTAGAGAGCCATTTCAGCTCTGAATGCACTTCAGTGAGAAAGCTATCAAGAAAAAAAAAATCTTGGCAGTAACTGTAGCCATTTCAGTTCACTAGACTACTGAGAAAGGGTAATATGGCCTAAAAAGTGAACGTTTGAATATACAAGTTGATCTTGGCTTGAAACAATCAAGGAAGACAAAAGGAGAAGTAAGAGTATACACTGAATAAGCAAACTATCCTCCCTGATTCTCAGAAACCAGCAATATCTAGAACCCTGTCCCATTCTATTTTTAAATAAATCCTGTTCAATAAGTATTTTCTTAGTTATCACTCTCAAGTTTCAGCTACTTGTATTATTATTATTACCCCATAACACAGAATAAGTAATTCCTATGCAAAAACTCAACTTATGAAAGGGATGCTATAAGTCAATATAAATACAGATAACAGCGTAAGTCATCATTCTCAAAAATCTAGTCTAGAACCAAGAAAGAAAAAACCCAACAGACTGCATTAATTTAATCAAAGGATGTTTGGATCTAAAAATAAAGAGATACTGCTATAAAAGAGAAATGGTTTGCATGCTCATCATACAAACAATTGTTAATACATTTTGGTCATGATGCTTTGTATGCTAAAATTGGCACTGTCCAATAAATGCTTGCTTGGAATCTGTTTAGATGTTAAGGAAAGAATTATATCTAGAAAGATTTTTTTGTTGCACTTATACAGGTCAAGTAGAGTCAAGTACCACTTATTATAAACAAGTGTTGTAGATATAGTTGGAGACTATAAGCAAATTTGTTGTTGACAAATGTTTGTATTTTTCAATGGTTGTGAAAGATGAATTCAGCTTAACACTGATCATAGAGTGATTATGGTACAACATGAAACATTCATAAAATACTTGTTACAGAGTTAGAGACTTTTCTAAACAATTGATCTATATACTGAAAGTAATCAATTACCCATACCAATATCTCACAGTTCTACTTATTTAGATGTATTCAGGACCTGTATGCATTGCTCTATTTGGTCATGAAAAAGGTAAAGAAAAAAAAAAAGAAAAAAGGGAAAAAAAAAGAAAAAAGGGAAAAAAAAAAAGAAAAAAGGGAAAAAAAAAGAAAAAAGGGAAAAAAAAAGAAAAAAGGGAAAAAAAAAGAAAAAAGGGAAAAAAAAAGAAAAAAGGGAAAAAAAAAGAAAAAAGGGAAAAAAAAAGAAAAAAGGGAAAAAAAAAGAAAAAAGGGAAAAAAAAAGAAAAAAGAGAAAAAAAAAGAAAAAAGAGAAAAAAAAAGAAAAAAGGGAAAAAAAAAGAAAAAAGGGAAAAAAAAAGAAAAAAGGGAAAAAAAAAGAAAAAAGGGAAAAAAAAAGAAAAAAGAGAAAAAAAAAGAAAAAAGAGAAAAAAAAAGAAAAAAGGGAAAAAAAAAGAAAAAAGGGAAAAAAGAAGAAAAAAGGGAAAAAAAAGAAAAGAAAAGAAAAAAAGAAAAGAAAAGAAAAAAAGAAAAGAAAAGAAAAAAAAGAAAAAAAGAAAAGAAAAGAAAAAAAGAAAAGAAAAGAAAAAAAGAAAAGAAAAGAAAAAAAGAAAAGAAAAGACAAAAGAAAAGAAAAGAAAAAAAGAAAAGAAAAAAGGATGAAAAGAAAAAAAGAAAAAGAAACTCATTCTGGATAATTATAAAAGACATATACACAGAAATTTTTAAATGAGAGTACCTAAAAATGCATGTACAAGGACAAATGAAGTGTAAGAAAGTATCTTTTTCCTCAACTAGATTAACAAATAAAACATCTGGTCTTCATCTTAGTTGCTTTAAGCCATAACATTTCGTAAAACATATGTTCCTACTACCTTTGAGTTGCAGTAAAATTCTGACAATACATTGGATTTCATATACTGATTTTTCAAGTGTAGCTTAGATGTGGCACAAGGCCGAAAGTATGGGGCACCCAGTGAGGATCGAACTCACTACTCAGTCATAATTGTTTTAGCGAGACAAGCTTGCTAACCATTACACTGCCTCGAGGTGCCCATTGGATTTCATATAAGCAGGACATATCAAGATTACAAATTTTAGTCCTGAGAAGTGGCCATTACTTTTAAACTCATTTGCATAAAATTAATCAAAGATGTTCAGCTCTTGAACAAATGGTCCTGCAAACCAGCTACTCCTTAAAGCCAATGTTCAAATTAATCAAAACCCTGTATTTTAATGTCTTAAAAGGGCTAGAGCATTTAATAATAACAATTAAAATGGACATATTAAAACAAGAGGAAAGAATAACAAAAAGAGGTTCATATTACCGTAAAATAGTAATATTGAAACTGGGGGTAGTGGGGGTTGCAAAAATACAAAAGTTTAACTGATTGATTGGTTTGGCCAATTTTGTTTAGCAGCATATCTACCTCTAAGGGTTATTTAATGCAGAAATTTAAATATTTTGAACATATTTTTATGGCTTCAACTGTAGATAAAATGTATTGTTGGTAATTTTATATAATTTATTGTTGATGATTCAGCTTTAAAATATATTGTTGGCAATTTTTTAATATAAAAATGTATTTTTATACATTCACAGTGTTTGGCAGTTCACTATTTGCCCTTAGCAGGGACCCTAACAGGTGCTAACACCCCAGTCAAGGTAGACCTGGGAACACCACCAATTAACAGGTTTAACCAGTTGATCAAACCTTTGTCCTCAGAAATCAATTGAGCATATTTGATAGATTAGGAATCAAACTATCAACCTTTTGGCAGATTGTAATTTCAATCTCAATAAACAAGAAATTTATTAGGAATTTTTCAAAATTTCTACTTAATAAAACTCTGCTGATTGATTGTGTGTGCAGACAAAGTGCCTACAATAGAATACCTTTTACTTAGCATGCAAGTATCTGAATTCTGATGTTTAAAACTTGAAGGAATAATTGAATTTACTAAATAACCTGAACTGTGAGGAAGGCACCTATCCCTTATATATATATATATGTTGAGGTAATTTTTGTTTTTTTGCTGTGTGTGTGTATGTATATATATATATATATATATATATATATATATATATATATATAGATATATATAGATATATATAGATATATATATATAGATATATATATATATATATATGACAATTCAAATTCATAAAAATAAAGCATAATAAATGTCTCCCCACTTACAAAAAATATCAAACCGCAAACCGATGATTATGGAGGCTTAATCACTTTTAAGGCTATTATTTATTAAATGGTGTCGAAGTTAAACAATAAAAAGTTTATAATACCTTAATTGATTATTTGAACAGTTTTTGAAATCATGACAATATGTTTGTTTTTTTCTTGGTTCAACATTGTCCTATTGACATTATGTCCATTTGTCATTTTGTCTTTCGACGCTCCGATCTACTACTATTGATTCTAAGTAGGTTTGCTAGAGAGTAGATTAAATCTTTATATATAAGAAACAGGGACAAAGAAATCTCAAAGAAAAGTGGACAGACTTTTTTTTCTTTTAATTTTGTACAATCCACAAAATAAAAATTTTGAAAAATATATCAATACCAGCATGTTTTTTAAGCCTAAACAAAGAGTAAATGTCTATTGCCAAACACTATAAATGTCTATTAACAAGATTCAACTGGTAATGGTCTAATGCTTCCAAGATGAAGCAAGTGGGTTCAAGTTAAAAGCTTGCACTGAATCCTTACAACTTAAAAAAAAAAAAAAAAAAAAAAAAAAGGAAGCAATTACTTTATCCTCATCAACAACATTGTTTTATTAAAAGATACAACATTATTTCATAGGTCACACTGGATTTTGATGTTGGGTCAATTCAAGTTCAAATGTTCTCAATATTCTAACATTTAATCGAAGAATGTTTTTTTAAAACCCAAACTATTTCAATGATTCAGAACCATGGTGCCATTTGTAATTCACATGAAATAAAAACTAAATAATTAATCTGAGAGTAGACTTGGTGACATTTGAGTTTATACTCCATATTGCCAACATATATATATATATATATATATATATATATATATATATATATATATATATATATATATATACTCCATTACCCCACCAAATGAAAAAAAAATTTAACAATGCTAGAAAAACTCAATAGAATATTCAAATTTTCCTTGTCAGTCATATTCATCAAAACATATTTGAAAGAGAGGTTGCTTCCTATATATATATATATATATATATAGGGAGAGAGATAATTAGATAGCGAGAGAAAGAGTCACTGTGCAATATGTATTTTCTTTCATGAGAGACGAGAGGTAAGGGTAAGCTCAAAGGCTGGGTTGGGCAGCACACATGCTAGCTATACCACTGCACACTCACAAGTTTGGTTAAAGACCAATAGAAATTTAAGATTAAAAAAAAAACAAAAAAAAAAAACTTGGATATTTTGGACTATTTTCCAATTCAAGTGTAAATTTTCCAATATCTTTCATAAGCCATTATTAATAAGTTTCTTGTTTTTATGTTATGTCTGTTTACAAATGAAGCCCAAACCACTCATTGAACAAGAAAATGGTACAAAACATGAGAAAAAAAAATTTTTTTTAAAGAATTTTTGTCAGTCTTTAACCAAACTTTTATAAACAAAAAATTGCTGCTCCAACACACCTGATGTAGATCTCCTGTATATCCAAATTTAGAAAAATTAAAATATAAAAAGGTATATATTGCTGTTAGGAACTAACCAAAAAACATATTCCAAATTGTAAATGCGTGTTCCAGGATAAAGAGGACTCAGGGTAGTAAAAAAAACTAGAGAAATACCCGGACCTCACCTGGGAACTAAAGCTGTGTAATATGAATGTAAGCACGGTGCACATGATAAATTGTGAACTTGAAACAGTCATAACTCTAGAAGTAAGATTGAAGGATAGATTTGAAAATAGATTTCTTAGATGATGGAAGGGTTAAAGTGAGCAAAAATATTAAAAAAGATGCTGGAGATCTGAGAAAACTTGCTATCACTCAACAGCCAGCAAATACCAAGCATCTGATGTGTACATGTATGAAATTAATAAAACTCATATATGGCAATAGTTAGTAGATTAGGCATTGCTAGAGTTTGACCTCACTGGACTTTCTCTAAAAGCAGTCTTGTGCCAAATTGGCTTTATCCGTCACATACACTAAGGGACATCCCTAAAGCCAATCTATCAGCTCAGTGTCACAATTAATTCTTACAGAAGAAATAAATAATGGAAGAAAACTGACTAAATCTGAATTAATCTAATTTATAAAATGCTATATGAAGTCCATGTATATACTGAGTGTAACAGCAAAATGTCCAAATTGTGTAAAAGTAAAATTGTTCATTTGTTAAATTAAGTTTTGAACCATTGTATCTTAGAAATGATTAAAAGATATCTACTGGAATTCCTCAAGGTTATTATAACATTATTGGACTACTTTGAGCAATAAGAATGTATAATTACTCTCCAAGATTAACAGAATCGTGACGAAATCGATCATAAAGGAAAATGACATGTTCATCATTAATTAATCATAGCTAAGGATCAGAAGCTCATTAAGGACAGAAATTAAGTTAAAATATATATAATATAAACCTAAAGAGCCAGGTAAACCTACCTAGGTTTCACCTAAACGGATCGTCAGGGTAAAACTGGCCAAAGAGGTAAAAATGGAACAGAATATTGAAGTTTTTTTTCTTTGGACTGAGCTTGAATTCTGGAGGACTGTTTTCGCCTCAATTTCATGTTCTTAGTTCTTTCTTTTTTTATTCCTCATTTTTTCCTTGGGTATTGGTTTGTTCAACTACAAGCCGAAATACCTAAGGTTTTTCCAAGCGAGTACCACTATATATATATATATATATATATATATATATATATATATATATTCCAGGATCATTTTCCAACTTATTCAAGATGATTTTTGCCCTATCTAACCTTCTGTACTTGAGTAACAAGGGGCTTCACAGGTTTCACCTGTGATTTCATTTTCAAGTCTGTTTTTCACTACTCTTTGGGCTGTCATAGCTGAAATTCCTCTCTTACGTGCCAAACAGCTCATGGATTGAGCTGGATTTTTTCTATTTGATCTCTTTAGCTATAAGTGGAAATGATGATCCCTCTTCCTGTTGTGACCTTCGGATTCAGTTTTCAACCTCTACTGTTCCCTCTTTTTAAAACTTATTCTGTTTCCTTGATAATTCTTGAATGCACTTTGAAGATGGAAGCCAGGGTATGAATGTTGGTACCATTACTGAAGGCTTGAATGATTATTCCTTTTACCGTTGCTCAGTTGAGAAGACAGTGGGGGTAACACAAAATGATTTTAACCTGTTCTCTTTCTAGCAGAAAGTTTTTAAGTGATTCTTATGACAAATGGTATCAAGATAGCTAAACGTTTTATCTGAAAACCTGGAAAAAAGAAACTCACTTAGTTCAATGTTTTTTTATTTTTTTATTTAGTAAACGTTTTGTGGTATGGACATTTATGCTGTTACACCCAGTATATAACTCAAGTCATGTTCTTAAATAATCTTGTCAGAGATTTTCATATTGATGCCATGCATGGTGTCAATATCTAAACTGTCAGATGTATGCAATCATTTTCTCAGATTGATGGTTAAAAATGGCTTTGAGTGAGCAAAGCATGTATGTCTCAGTGAGGACCATCCCTTTTGAAACCTTGTAGACTGGCATTACAGAATCACAAACAAAGAACTGATTCAAATAACAGAAAGCACATCACTTGAGAACTTGCAGCAGCAGAAGTAACTAAAATGGATATCACATGCAACTCAAAGCGAAAATAATGACAATCAAAATGTTGACATTCTACACTACTTCAAACAAAAGGCAAGAAAGGAAGCCTCTGTCAATATCAGAAAGAGCAATTGCTGGAGTTGAAAAACTTATTTTCCTGAAAAAATGTTTTAAGAAAAATATTTTATAAATTACAAGCAAAAGCAGCATTCACTGCTCTGTCAATGAATGCTGAATGTTTCCTTATAAAGAAACAGGTAATATCTGTTTAACTGAAATAGTAAAAAAATACCCCTCAATCACTTCAACTGCTTTCCACTGAAAAGTAAAAATAAAAATGTCAAAAATATGGAAATCAAGCAAAAACATCAGAAATTGTCATCAGTGTGAGTTAGAACATTTCAAAATGCAACAGATTAAAAAGAAACAAAAATACTTTTTAAAATTGTTTTTTCAAAATGATTTATAGATTTATTGAAATTTTATTAAAATTGTGCTCCATTACTACTTCTGATACGGAGATTATAGCACAATTATCTTTGTCAAATTACTAACATGATATTTCATCTATTGTTTCTCAATTTTTCATTGATAATTAAAAAAAAAAAAAAAAAGAACTGATACACAAAGGGAAAATTTAATTTATCTATTTTCTAGTTTAACAGCAGATCAAATAATTTTTTAAAAAAAATCTTATTTAATTGAATGATAGCATTCCTAGCAAATAGCTAAAACCTGCAGCAAATGTGTCCAATAAACACTTCAATCAGAATAAATTTTCTATTATTATAATAGCAATTCAGCTAATCAAAATTTACCCAGTTTTCTAGAGAATGCATTTGTTTATTTCAGGCTAAGCTCAAAGTATTTGGGAAGAAACTCCATTTTGTACTGTTACCATCATAAGCTGTTTTTATATCTGCCATTTTTAGAACAGGTTTTCTGATTTGGTTATTTATCCATAATTAGCAAAAATATGGCACAGTTATGATATTAGCAGACCCATTTAATTTTCATTTTAATATTTTCATAAAATAGAAGGAAAAATAGTTTTTGTTTATAGAATAATCAACAGTAAAATACCAACTTTTTGGAGAATGTTGGGGTTTGGATTTTTTTTTTTTTTTTTTTACACTAGTTCTTGAAGAATGCTTAATGTCAAATCATATTTTTTTGATTTATAGAAAAAAAAAGTTGTTTAGAGAATTTAAATGTAAAAAAATGTGAAACTTCTTTTTCAAAGCATTTCATTCTATAATTTTCCTCTTTCACAATTTAAAAAAAAAAAAAACCCACAAAAATATAAAAACAAAAATTCTATTATTTCACTAAATAATATAAAATTTATAATTTGTTTTTCTCTATCAAGTTTGTATTTTCCATCTTATAATTTTTATTCTTTTCACATCGTGAGAGAGAGATACAGAAAGAAAAGAAATTGAATTGTTTTAATTACCAGACTCATTTTTTTTGTTCTTTAATTTTTCAAATAAAATTGTCAGAATTAGAAACAAAAATATAAGTCAAAATTTTTAAATATCTGGCTTCGTTTTTTTTTCTTTGCAAAGCACACAACATTTGTAAAAAAAATCACAGATAAAGAAACAGAAAAAAAACAGCATTTCTTAAGACTGGCTCATTCATATGTGTGATGATAATCAGTCAGAGTGATAATTTATCTTCAAGCGGTTGTGTGATGTAAATAATCACAAATGAAGGGGGAGGGAATTATAGCTACATTGTAATTCCCTATAGCAATGTTTATTTTTGGGCGGAGTCAAAAGCATCTAGCATTTCCATATATCATCTGAAATTATGAATAGAAACATGGACACATGCTTTCATATATATATATATATATGTGCATTCATTCATTAGATAAGTTTAAAATAAAAAGTCATTCTGAAAACATGCTAATGGCCATCAATATTCCATCAACAAGTAATTTTGTTGATTATTTTACATGTTTATACTATCTTGATATGAATAAACATTTTATTAACAACTACAATTGTTAATCAGATATTGGAAAAAACTAGCATGTTCTTAGAATTACATTACTCTAATTATTCAGATAAACAAGAATGCATATATATATATATATGTATATATATATGTGTATGTATGTAAAAGTTGAATAAACCAGTCAAAGAAAATTTTGTGATACTTATCAATAAATTGAAATTTTTCTTCAAATGAGCAAATTTCAAAATTTTTTTTACAAGAAATTAAAAAAAAAGGTAAAAAAGAAAAAAAAATTGTGTAATAGGTAAAAAAAAAATTATAAAGCGGGGAAAAAATTTAATTTAAAACTCCACATAAGTTCCTTTTACCATCATCAAAGTATCCCTCTCCCCACTCTTTGTTCTTTTTTTTAAATTAATCTATCCCCCCCCCAACTCTTTTCAACATGGTCCACCTCCATCATTTAGTCAGATTCATCACAATCATGCCTGCGCCATGAAGCAGTTTGCTCAACATCTGATGTCACGACTAGCAGAAGCTCCTTCTCTCGACTCTCGAGTTGTTCGCTAAGATAACTGAGCAGCTGCTGCTCATGGCCAATCAGTTCCGGAGCGTCCAACTTGGAGTCCAGATTATAATAGAGGTCATCAATCTTGTTGATGGCAATCCAGTGCTTTCGTTTAAAAGGTAAGCGAAGAAGTCCCCACTTGTAATCAGTTGGGATGTTCAAAATAAACCCTTTTATGTTCTCAAAGACGAGGATGCTGATTTTCCTGAAATCATAAAGAAAAAAATCTTTAAGGATATCCATTTACTCTCTCAAACACATACATAGTAAACTAAAAATGTTTAATTGTTGTTATAATTTTTCTGTTTACAAATTAATATAGTTTATTTTTGTTACAGAATCTGAAATAAAAAATAAAAAATTTCAGTTTTATTTGATAACAAATTTTGTAAACATGCATTTTGCAGATAATTAGTAGATTAACTTATTGCACTTTCTTGGTTTAATATTTTTTTACTGTTATGAATTCAAACGATTATATCGAGCCAATGGCTAAGTCTGCTGCTAGGAAAGTTGGTCCACCATGTTGTGTCAGATAATTTTTCTGGCCAAAATTTATCTTGCACCTTTATAAGTCTACCATTCATTTGTGAATTGAATATTGTTGCCACATCTGGTCTGGTGTTTCTGCTATGTCTCTAGTTTAGAGTTTGCTGGCCACTGCCATCAAGTGGACAGGGAAATTGTCTCATCCTTACTCTTATGACATCCTTCTGGAAGTGTCTTTTCATGAAAATTGACTTTCCCAGAGACCATAGCTCAGGACTGAGGATTGGACATTGTGATCTGGGAACAGCAATACAGGGCCAAACAGTGTGGAAAGGGATTGTCAGTGGAGTTCCAACCAACCATTGGCTTGGTTTATGACATATCAATCTCAATGGGTTATTTAATGCCTATAAAATTTTTATTCCTGGTAATATTTTGTTTTTTCAAAAAAGTATTTCTAGTAATATTTAAAAAAAAAAAAATATATTGCTGGAAATATTTTTTTCCAAAAAGGTATTGCTGGTATTAAAACCTATTTTTATACTTTCATAGCATTTTGACCCCAGTTTAGGGGTTAATTATTCGCCCATTTACTGGGTCAGGGTAGGCCTGGCAACACCAGCAATTAAGCAGTGGTTCCATGCTCCTCAAAACCTCCTAATCAGAGGCCATGCTGTCAGATGTAGTTTATTGTCTTACCCAGGACACCCATAGGGAGGTCGAAGGATGATAATGATGATTATGGTGTTTCTAGAAATTCTTGACAACATCCAAAAAGAATCTGTAATCTTATCAGTCCTGACCTGGCATCTCAGCTTCAATCACTTTCCTACTGCTGTAATGAAGCTCCACTGTGCCTTTTCTATAAATTAGGTACCAACATGAGATTGCGGGAAAATGAGCATAGCAGGATAATAACAGCCTTAAACTTAAAATGTTTGTTTTTATTAAGAGGAAAGAACAAAGTCATTTTTAATTATTTTTCAAAATGTTTCTGTCTTTCATTCTAACTTTTGATTAAAAAACGTTGTTTGTTTTCATCAGCGAAAGTCGTAGTAAATAACATGGCAGATTTTTTGTGCATTTTTTTTTTTTTTAATGGCAGTCATTAATTTTGAAAATCTTGCAAAAATAAAAATAATTGTCGGATTTTAATGAAACTTTCAGAAACTATTCATAAATGATGGAAATTATTATATGTTTTATTTTTTTTTTTTAAAGTCATGGTAAATTTTTTTTTTATATTTATTACCCCTCCCTCATAACTAATTTCATAAAAACTCTTGAAATTCAAATGTGTACATTTTTAGTGATTAGCTAAAAGCACAAGGCTTTGAAGAAAGCAAATCATTTTTTTTTTTAGTTGACACCCTTCTACCTTAAAATCAACTCTGAATTGTAACATACAAAAGTCAATGAAACAAAGATATTTAATTTCAAAAGCTTTTAGTTGCTTTTACTTGCTTTTATGAATATGGATAATATAGTCTGAAAGCAAAAAACGTTTTTGTTGAAAAATAAATTTTTACAACAATTATTTGTTATTTCTTAAATTATTTTTTTTTTTTACATTAAAGTTGTTAAATATTCTAAAATTAATGAAAATGTTGTACAGATTAGTCAATGGCGTTATTAAGTAGATAAATATCATTACAGATTATAAAATAAAGCTGGTTACAATCAGCAATCTGCAAATAGATAAAAATCTAATATATCATGTTGTCTCTGTATCCCAAAATAGCTTAATTCAAATATACGGAAGAACAGAAGCATCATGAAAACAATAGTCCGTCACGTGGTTTGCGTAAGTAGTAACAAACATTTTGACGATAAAATTCTGCTTTCATCAAGTTTAAGGCCGTTTTTATCATGCTATGCCTACTTAAAAATAATGAGGTAAATAAGTTGTTCACATAAAGCTAAACTGTCACTTGTTACCTTCCGTACTATAACTTTTCCTCCCGTAAGATGTCAGTGCATGATAAAATCGCGCACATGTCACTTGTCAATCAACACCGCTGTTAAGACCGGCTTTCTCTCATTTTAATGTACATTTTCAGCGCAGAAAGTAAGTAATGTTTGTTTCAAAATATATTAAATAAACTTTATAATTTCTAATTTTTTTAAATTAAATTTTTTTAAAATCATAATTGATTTTTTAAAAGAATTTTACATGGAGATTTTCACTGTTGGAAACAAAAGTTGAAAAAATGGTTGATCAATTTTCAGTCAATTTTTCTGATTAAAAAAATACAAGATTTTTAAGGAAAATTTTGGACGTGCTAGAAATTATTCAAAAATGTAAAAAAAAAAAATAATTAAAAAATACTTTGATCTTTCCACTTGATAACAACAAACATTTAGATGATAAAAAATTATTTTCATCAAGTTTAAGGCCGTTATTATCCTGCTATGCTCATTTTTCAGCGTTCTCATGGTGGTACCTACTATAAATATTTTCAGGGCAATTGTTCTGATGAGCTCTCCTCTTTGGTAGCTTGACTTCATGAATTTAAGTACAGTACTAGATTGGCAATTAGGTCTCATCATTTCACTGTTGAAATTGATTTATGTCATTAAGTTCTATTCTAATAGTTTTATTCTATCACCCTTCTCAGCAGTGTTTTTATTATTTATATTGTCTTTTCTCCTCAGTGAAGGTTTCTCAGTTTCTGTCACTCTCAGTAACCCCTTGCATCTTAGTGGTGGCTGATCCAAGGCAGATTTGTTGACCCATATGTAAATAATCCTTTTTTTTTTTTTTTTTAACAAGCATTATAGGTTATACATAATTTTATAAAAATGAAATTATCAAACTTAGATTAAATAGGCACGCACAAAATAATTATCCAGGATTGATTTTGAATGTCTGAAAACGCTGTTTGGAAGAAACCCATATGTAATTAAAAGATTAGAAATATAACTGACTTTAATATTTAAATGTCCTGAAGTTGATGTAAATAAACATTGAAATTTAATAATTTGCATCAGTTAGCAATTATCTTAGCTCAGAGTCCTCTTTAGGAATTAGAGAATCTGATCACATAAACAATTTATACAAGCTAGTTTTAACCTGTGAAAATTTCACTATTTTCCTATTTGAAATTTCTTATGGATTCTTCAGTTAATGATTGAATAAGCTCATGGTGAGTTCTATAACAATAAAATATCCATAGAAATTCCCCTATCACATCATTAAATATTTGAGCTTTAACAAAATATTGTAATAACAATCATAAATCTAATTCAGTGAAATGGAAAAAAGTTGTCAATTCCAAATCTTTTCATTTGTACCTCCTTACTTCTTAAAAACACATCTTTCTTTCTTTCTTTCTTTCATTTTCTCATTGAAACCAAGTAGTGTCTGATATGTCTTCTCATGGGACAAAATTGGAATAGTCCATTATTTATGGGGTATTAGCAAGAGACATTAAACACTTCTAGCATTTTTTTTTTTTAAATTACTGAAACCAAGTAGCATCTCTGATATGTTGTTTGTTTTTCCATACAATGAAAACAAAATATTTATGAGGTATTGGCAGGGCATAGTGGTCATGGGAATTAACAAAAGGATAAACACAATTATAATAGGATGTTAACACAAATGAGGATAAAATAAATTCTTACTTTAGTAAGTACATGATAGAAAATATCAATTAACATGTAAAAGAATTGGGACAACTATAATATTTATCTATCTCGTCTCCCCACTCTTCTTATTTTTTTTTTTTTAGTACAGGAGTTATCATGGCTCTCCACAACTTTCTGTCTTTTTTGCTCTAAGTAACTCTTTTCTCTTTACTACCCCTCCTTGTCCTTGTTTTACACCCATTTACTATTTCCATGCCTGGTTCTTAGACTGTTAATGTGTCTTGTGGTGTGTTAAATTCTCCAAACCTTCTTTTCTTATGCATCCCAGAAACTTCAACTGTCTCTTTCTGATTGGTAGAGGTTTCCTTGTAGTTCCTATTCTCCTTAAAATGTTGTCATTACTCACACGCTCTGTCCATAGTATTTTCAGCATTTGTCGGTAAAATTACAAATGTCACTTCAAGTCTCTTCTTCATCCGTGAAGATGTCCAATATTTACTGCCATAGAGGAGAATACGGATATCTAGTAAAAATAAAACAGTCATAAATTCAGCACATCCAAGCTATTTCAACGACAGTTTTTTGTTATAACCAATGAAATGTGTATGCACCATTTCATTTTTGCATCATAGAACCAATACCATCAACAAGTGCATGTCTTTCTGAAGCTAGGTGAATTTCTTCTGCACAACATTATAGTCCATTCCTAGTAGGAGGTAACAAATTACTTGAATATCTTTCCCAGGTAAATCAAGCTTCTCTAATATTTTAAGCAGCTCTTTTTCATATTGCAGGCCTTCACATAATTTATGAAACATAGGTATAGGTCTTTCTACATTTGTATTGCTCGCTCTGATAGCATTCTGATGAAAAATTGTATTTTTTGTTCTAGTATCTCGAACAAAGTCACATAGTTTTTGCTCTATTTCCAGTCTAAGTTTGTGCTATGCTCTATTCATTCAAATACTAATGATCGGTTTTTGTTATATGGCTTATCAAGTAAATTGTCCAATTGAGATCACATTAATTTGCACCTGATTTCTTAGGCAGTGCTATGAAGATAGATCTAATGAGATTTTCCAGTATTTCACTGTTGTATATTTCAATTATTCCAATAACCTATCAATTCCAAAAGGCTGTCAGCATTTCTATTACAATCTCATCTGGTTTGTCCCTCTTCTTATTGTTAGTGTTGACCTAAACTCAGATTTTAATATGATTGGTTCTTCCATGTTTACATATATATTGTAGATTTTCTCTTCTGTTGACATGGAAGAGTTCTCTGATGTATTCATCCAATTTTTATGGTATCTTTTTCTATTAAGATTATCCTCTTGTTAGATTTTATACATCCTGCAAAAGAACACATTTTCTATCCTGCTATTTACCTTTTTATACATGATTGCTATATGCATGTTCTGCAGATTTTCAATCTCCTCACACTTCTCATAGAGCCATTCATGTTTTGCTTGCTTGGACTTATTTGATGTTTTTTGTTTAACATGAAATAGTCTGCACCATTTCTTGGCATTATATTCTGTCTCTCACAAAATTGAGAATTTTACCTGTAATCAACTCAACGTGTCTGTCTTCCCTTGTTTTATTATAAAGAGGAAAAAAAGAAATCACTGTGAAAGTCAATCTTTAAAAAATATCTTCACATTAATCAGAAATATTTTACTCTACACCATAAGCCCATTTGTTAATAGAGGGGATGCAACTCCCTCCTACTAAGAATTATATTTGATTATAAAAATGAAATGAAAAACATTTCATTATTCAATATCTTAATTTCAGCTTTTCCCATTCAGGAACTGAAAACTTGGTGGCTTTGAGGATATGTAAATTGATTTATTTATTTATTTTTTTTTAATATTTCACATATAATACTAAAGACATATCTGTAACATTCATTCATTCATTCACAGACACATTATACATATCTCAAAGAGATGTTTTGAACACTTGTTGAAACTGGCTACAACAGGTCAATTAAAATTAAACTGTTCCATAATTGATCTGAGTAAAGATAATATGTATCTTTCTTGAAGTATATTTTGCACAATAGTTTCAGATTCAGTTTTGCTGAATGGGCTAAGCATGGATAAATGAAACCATAGTTGGTGTTCCTGCAGCTGTTGAAGTTCAACTGTATATATTTTATATACACAAGAAATTCCTTCTTTCTGCAGAATTTTGATTTTTTTTTTTTTTTTTTGAAGTGGGTTGGACCAAAAACTTTTCCCCACTCTGTGTGAGCATATACATGCAACTTCTCTAAAGATAAAGTATATCAACAGAATTCATTGCAATGTAGCATTTAGTGTAATCTAGTATATTACCCTCTCCAAGTGGAACTTTATGAACCTGGGCAAGACCAAACAGTAATTTTAAGTGCCTGATATTTTTTACACAATCAAAATTGGATATTTTTTATAAAAAGATGAAAAAAAATCTATTACAGGTAAGTAGCTTTAAACTGTTTAAATATCTAAGTTGTAAAAATCAACTGACTATGAAGCATATACAAACTAAATTCAATTTGTAAATTATGGAAATCAATACAGTGGAGTCAATGAAAGTTTATATTAGTAACTTACTTTCGTTTATCAAACCAAACAGTCCCACAGTCTTTTTTTTGTAAAGCGGCCATGATTACATTCACATCATAGTTACCCAATCCCAGCATGCTTCGGTGTGGGTTGATGAAGTGGTCAGGGGATAAACTGAAATAGAGGAAATATTTAAAAGAACATTTCCTTGGAAAGGTTTAGCATGCACACATACACTATGAAAAGAAAGAGAAAAAAAAAATCTGCACCAATGAAAAGTGCATATGAAAAAAAAAAAAAAAAAAAAAAAACAAAGAAAAAAAAAGAGAGAACTTAAGCAGTTAATTGTTGATATCCCTGATGAATGGATAGAATGATTCCTGGAGTGTCCATCTATGAAACACTGAAGGTAACATTAATCAGCTGTCAAATCTTTTACTTTGTGTGTGTGTGTGTGTGTGTGTGTGTGTGTGTGTGTATATGTATATACATATATATATATATATATAGCTGTATTTGAATGTAAAGAAAAATATATTTCTGAATGGTATTGGGAAGTAGGTAGAGTGGTATCAAATAAAAAGTTCAAGTTGTGAACTAATGAGAAGACAAGGCGTTTCTGCTGCATACATTCTTAAGGAACATCTTTCAATCTTGTATGCTTTTTAAAGAGAAAGATGTGGACAGAGACAAAACCTAAATAAAAATAAAATATAATAGTAAGACAGAATGAGAAGGTGTAGATCATAGGAATGTAAAGATAAGTTTAATAGGTAAGCAGTCAAAACACACAGGACAACAGGGAATTTGTCAGAGAGGACAAGGTGTAGTATTTGCAACCCACGCAGATAAATGAGTCGAGTCAAAACATTTTGTGAAAGCGTGGAGGGATTAGTTTTAAAATACAGAAGTGGGGAAAGAGACAAGCACTGCCAAAAAATAAAAAATAAAAATAATTACAGAAATATAAAAGAAGCAGTCAGCAGAATTGTACCATCAGAATTGAGTTGAACAAACAAACAAGAGATTTAAGCATCAAAACAGAAAAAATATTGTCTGGAGGCAAAATAGGAAATCAGAAGAGTAAGAAGTTGGGTTAAAAATATGAACAAAAACAAAGATGTGAAAGCTAGAGGGAAAGAAAATGTTAAACATTGGGCTTTGGAAAGCAATCAATAGAGACTAAAATGGAAGCTGTCTGCTGATTTGAGCCAAGCCATTAGTCAGCCAATCAGCAGCTTCTATATTTGGGATTTCAATTACCCTCCCGCAGCCCAGAATTAATAGAACAGAGTAATTTCAACCTCTGGGAAATATTCAGGTGATGGATTTGGGGAATTTCAAAAATACATCTTTCTTTTCTTTATTCAAATCATACTTTCAGGCCAGCAATTTTACCATTTTCATCACAATGCACACACTAGCCATTATTAAAACTTATAACTGGTCAGCTTTTATAAAATTTAAATCTGGGATCCAATCAGAGTTTAATCTTGCAGACTAATTCTATTTCAATAAACCCTACATCCTATTTTTCTTTTGCTATTTCTATGCATGGCTGAAGAAAGAAGTGGATTCTACTGGTTTTGAATTCAGTGTTGTCCTTCTCCAAGATTGTTTGCCGACATAGGATGGAAAGCCTAGTCTGTATTAAGATCTCGGCTAGAATTTGAACTCTGCTTACCAATTCTTCCCTTTTCTGTATTGTTAGCCATCAGGCCATCCATAATTCCATAAAATTTAATAGACTATTTCAGTTGATTTTCTAAGGCACTGTACAGTGCATTGCATTTCAGACCTATGCACACTGTACAGATGGATTTTAAATTCAATCTCTGGATGAATATCAGACTTTATTCAATAAATGACTTTAAAATTAAATAAATTTAATTATCAAGTTCAATTGTTTAAGTGCTATATAAGGATAATCACGATGTGAATTGTCTTTACTTTATCTACTTGTATATAGAAAATATTAAATGTAGAGAAATGGTTAATAAAATAAACTATACATTAATCATATAAAATTCCATCCTTTGAGTGATCCAAATAATTACAGAAAGAAAAAAAAGTGGCCAATAATACTTTCAGTTGAAATTTATAACATCTTTCTCTTAAAAATTTTTTTCAGGAATATAGTTTTCTCAAGTTCAGTAGATGTTATCATTCTTTCCTGTATTGATGGGGGGTTTCCTTCCTAACCTTTTGTTTAGAATAGTGTGGAATGTCTATATTTTGATTATATATCATTTTCTCTTTAAATTACAGGTGATATCCATTTTAGTTATTGCTGTTTTTGAAAGTCATCAAGAGACATTTCTGTCATCTGGTACAGTTATTTGTTGTGATTTTGCAGTGCCAGTCCACAAGGTTGACCAGACCCACAGGCTTTGCTCACTCAGAGACATTTCTAACCATTGATCTGAGAAAGCGGTTGTATACAGCTGACAGCTTAAATATTTCTGAACAAGTCCAGTGTCAAGCATGACATCCATATAAAAGTCTCAATCTGACAAAGCTATTTAATTACATGATTAGAGTTTTCAGGTTAATGTTTTGGTTATGTAGTAATTTGCATACCTGTTCGATGTTTACTTTCCTTATCTTCTCTGCTAAATTTGTTATTACTGATCCATATGTGTGTTATATTAATCAAATATATGTGCTAATCTAAGTTGGCAAGCAATGAATTATATATATATATATATATATATATATATATATGTCTTGCCCATCAACATCTACATCCAATCTAGATCATTGTTTCCTCTCAAATGACTTCGAAGGTGGCTCTTCAAACCAGCAGCTGCACACACATAAACAAAGGGATTAATTTTCTGCCCACGTAAAATGATAATCACACATGGTAAGTGATTGCAAAACAAGAGAATCTGAAAGATTCTCTCAGTAATTTCATGTTAATATTATTTGCAATGAGCTGAAGTATTTGTTTATGCTGGCTAAGAGGTCAAAACTGAAATTGCAGATGGTTATAATGACTGTAGAATGTATCTTTGGCATTGTAATGGTGAACTGGTAAGAAACTCAGTCAAGTTTGGTGAAACTGTTGGCTATATTTACTCAACTCCTGGAAATTAGTCCTACATAACTTCTAATAAGGTTAAAAGAAATGAAATGAATAATTAAAAATTTCTACTTTATAATCTCTGATATTATTATTCAGTCATTATTGTTCATTTTAAGTGACAGTGGTTATGTACATTACAGTAACTGTGTAATAGTGTAATTGGAATTAGTAGCATTAAAGTAAAACAAAATAGATTTAATTAATTTCTGGTAAATTTCCAGTAAAGAAATATTATGAAAAGTAGAAAAAAATATTTTTGGAAAAAAAAAAATATTGCTCTTTAAAATGGTTTTTTAAAGCATGCAAATGTTGTTCTTGTCTGAACATTAATAAGAGAGAAATTATAATCTTACACTGAACAATGTTAATTGCTATTGCAGAAGACATTTAACAGAAAAGTGGTAGAGTGAATCATTCCTCATAATGAACAAGAAGAATCATGCTAAAACTTTTTGCTGGGTCCAATAATTATGCAAATTTAAGGGATGTACCCACAGAAGATTTCCTCATGTGTCATTAAAAATGAAAAGCTACTTCTGTTATTTTTTTATTGCATTTTTCTTGTATGAAAATAAGAGTTCTCTTTTTGGATTTAGCAACTGTAAAAATTTCCCAAATTATAGTTCTGAGCACTTTTAATCATTATTAGTCATTTTCAAGGGTGTGAAACACTTCCACTCCATTTACAATAGCACAACCACAATATCCTTGAAAGTGGGTAAGAGATTAGTAGCCAAAAGCGCTTAGAATGAATAATCATTTGGACAATTTCTACACTCTACTCAAAAAAGCTCATGCTTGTATACAAGAAAAATAGAATAAAAAAGCTTTGTAACAAATGTTGTCATTTTTGATGGCACAAGTACACTAAAAACTTTAAAATAAAATCCCAATTAGAGAGGCTTATTTTCCGTGAAAGCTGAAAAACGGAAAGGCCTACTTAAAACGGAAATCGTGGTTTTGAGATGGAAATTTCTTTTCTAACAATCAGATTTGTCAACTGCCATTTTAATTTACTATGTTTGCCTTTCCTAACTCTCTTGACCAACAGACGTCAAAGGATAAAGTAATGCTAATACATACTCCTTACCTACTGTCTCCCTACAGTTTACAGTATTTAGGAACCAAGTTTTAAAAGTGGTGGCAGTGGCAGGGTGGGGGGAGGGTCTGTCAAAAATTTTGTCTGCTTTATCCTTTCTTTTTCCTATCACACATGGTGACAAAGGTGGAGCAGCTTATCATTTCAGGAAGCCAAATTTTATGAATTTGGCTGTTTTCAAGAATGCTATTTAATAATTTCAATAAAGTGACCAAAGGATAATGTAGTTTTTTTTTTGTCTCTAGATGACAATGTGGTTCTACTACTCCGTAGGTTTTGCCACTTTCACTTAATTATTTATGATTGTAGAATCCTTAACAAGAGTTCTCCAAGAAACTCAAGTTAGGAGGGCTGAAGTATGAGGTAGGAAACCCTATCAAGCTGGAACAACTTATCCAATGGGTGAATATTCCAGCTAGTAAAAGTTTTCATTTTCCTTTTATCTTGTTTTAATAACATGTACATATTATTACACTTTTGCACCAAGTATTAATGAAGAAACTAAAATCTATACTAAAAATGGGGGAGGGGGGGGGGTAATAAAAAAAAAAAAAAATGTTAAAACAGAAAATTGGTCCTTTGCTTTTACAAATGTATGCAGACATTTTTAAAAATAAAATTCC
>OZ038483.1:27025068-27047568 GCA_964036315.1 Acanthosepion esculentum | reverse complement strand
TTGGTTTGTTTACCATAATGAAACTGACCACAATTTTGACATAGGGAATGCTACTTTGATTAAAAGAGAAAATAGTCCACTGAGACAAAAATGTCTGGAAAGTGCCTTGATCACTAGTTCAGCCACAATAAATTTGCATTCAGGCTCTTACAATATATCACCATTCTTAGTAGATTTTATATTGTCACCATGTAAGATAGTCAGGGACAAAGGTGATGGAGAGAAAAATAATACAGATGATTTCGGCTAGATTAAGGAGGAAAAAATATTCTTTCAACAATTTTTAAAACTAACTGTGACTCTGGTTTTGTGTGAATGTGTAGATGTGGCAACATCAACAAAGCACAGTCCGATGAAATCCTAATGGATGAAACGAGTCACAAAAACCTTTTCAGTTTGTAATATATATATATATATATATATATATATATATACACACACACACATGCATGCATGCATGCATGCATACATACATACATACATACATACATACATACATACATACATATAGATAGATAGATACATAAATAGCCAGGTATCTAAATATATATATTTATATAGAGACACAGACACACACACACAGCCTGGTATCAATGACCAAAGACCACAAACTTTCAACGATCCAATTGTTAGGTAAGCTGGCATTTGGTCAATGCACAAGAGAACCCTTATTTCATGTCATAAATGGATAAAGGCCTCTTTGGCACTCCTCCTAATCACCAATACTGCTTTTGCATCCACAGTGAGAAAACTTGTTTGTCTTATATTGATCTTGCCAACCACAGGTAAGCCTGCAAAAAACATGGAGCCCCCATCTGTATCAATATTCATGAGGTGAAAGCCATGCACAGCATTTTCTTACATCATCAGAAGATGAGTCCACTATACAGAGATGGATAAACATCTGGTGAGTGAGTAAAACTGCTACAATATTTTCATACCAGAAATGATGTATTAAAAGAACTCTTAAATTGGTGATTGATTCATTTTTACGGCTTATCGACCCTTTGCAGGTTATTTAAACCCAGAAAATATTTTTAGATAAGAATTTTTTTTTTCAAATAATAGTTTAATGATACAAGTCTTACTAATTAAGCCATAGCTTTAAGAGATAGATTGATACCTTTCCCAAGGGTATTTGTGTTTAAGTGAATATAATGAACCCAACAGGAATTGGAACTCAGCTCTCCAATTAACAATTCCAAGCCATTATCCATTACAACGCTCACACATCCAAGCTTACAGCACCTGGTATTCCCAAATGCTCACCCATCTAGGTACTGACTAGGCTCATTGTTGCTCAACTTTGGTGATCGTACAGGAACTGGCATTTCAACGTGGCTATAAGCACTGAAATTGATGGTTGGCTGCTTTTCTTTAGCAGCATATCAACCTCTATGGGTTATTTAATGCCGAAATCTAAATAATTTGGACACAATTTTATGGCTTCAACTAAATACATATGGTAAATAGGTATTTTTGGTTATTTTATAAATATGTATTGCTGGTAGTTTTTATATAAAAATGTATTTTTGTACCTTTATGTTTTGTTTTTGTTTGGGGGTTTCACTATTTGTCCATAGCTGAGAGGTGGATCTGGGAACTGCAGAAATTAAGAGGTGGTTCCATGCTCCTAAAAACCTCCAATCTCCTGATCAGAAGCCTTGCTGCTGAATGTAATTTATCATCACGCCCAGGACTACATATATTGTAATTGGCTGTGCAGATAGATAAAGAAACTTTTAATATATGTATCTATTAAAAATTAGCCTCAGTTATTAGAATTATATGTATATGGGAACAAGGTAAAGAACCAGTTATATTTTTTTTTTTTTGGTTTAATATTCAAAACGTATTGAACACAAGAAAATGCAGAGCAATATAATGGTTTTGATATTTAAGCAGGCAGCAATTGCAAAATTACTTGAAATATGTTGCCAATTTTCGACAGTACATGTAAACTTAAATCATTAAATGCTCAATCCTCTTAGTACAGAGAATGAGAAATACCTGTTTACTTGTGTGTGTGTGTGTGTGTGTATATATATATATATATGAACCAAGTTGTAACTACTTGCTGTAACTGTTATTTACATTAGTTTCTAAGTTCTGTTATATAACTTTAAAGGCATATCAAGCAAGCACAGTGGTTGTCTGGTGATTAAAAGAACTGGGACCTTAATGTTTGAATGATACTGTCATCATAGCACTAGTATTTCAAAACATAAACCAGATACTCTGAACCTAAAATATAACAGACTACTCTCAGGCAACAACACAACAGTTTCTTGCAACAAATATATAATTAATGATTATCTCTAAAAGTCTAAAAGTGTAATTTCATATTAGAAGAATATTTGTTGTGGTGTGTACAACAGTTAGCCGGTCTTACAAGTCAATGATAGAGAGTTCAATCCTTGCCAAGTGCTCGGAAATGCAGCTTTTTAAAAAAAAAAAAAATGTGACTATTCACTAACTTTTGGTTAAACTGGGAGAAGTTCACATGTGGAGAACCCAGTGAGGACTGAGCAAACAAAATTTATCCAGTTAAACAAATACATATTTCATGTTATTTTTAGCATACTTTGTCAATGAGCTGTTTAAAAAAAAAAAAATAAGATAAAAGCATAGCTGATATTTTTTTTTTTAATTTATTATGCAGTCAATCTGTAACAATATCTAGTTAGTGAATTGCAACAGAAAATTTCTACAAAGAGAAATTAGTTTTTAAGTGGACTTTTTTTTTTTAACAAATCAACTTTTACCAACACTTAACTAATATTATCACCATTGTTTTTTTTTTTAAAGAATCTTAGCTTAGGTATTCTTTAGCTGAAACACTAAAAAGAGGGAAAAAAAGAAGGATGCTCAGAAAAACAAATCTATCATGTCTTTCTTAATTATCTTTTTTAAATATCATGTCCCTTCAGGATACAAGCAATTGTTCTCTAGAAGATTCTTTTTCTTAGCTGTGATTTATTATACATTCTTTTGAAAAGATAGTGGAATGATTTCCCCATTGCCTTTTACATGGTTTTGAATTCAGTTTTTCTTCTTCAAGAGTGGCTGCCATCTAAGGCTAGGAGCTCAGTCTACACTACTATTTAACACACAGACAGAGACTGATTCATGCTTTTCCCAAAGGTATTTGTGCAAAAGTGAATGCAACTAGCACTGAGCTGGAACGTGGCTTGTCAATTCCATACACCCATTCTTCCTCTCAGAATACATGAAGCGAATTTGCTAATTGGAACATTATAAACTGATCCAACATAACAGCTTTTTTTTTATTGTTTTAGCCGCTGAAGTCTCCCAACTTAACCTTTGTCACCCATCCATGTATGAATGAGAGTAATCAATAGTGAGAAGACAAACAGATTTTTTTTTCTTTATTTTATTTTTTATATCTTTTGAATAAATAATGACTTGTGTGCTTAGAGTCTCTTTTCCTAGGATGAATGAAAGTAATAGCTAAGGGAAGGGAAGGTATAAGTAAAACTTATCACCAAAGCTTTTCTGTTTGGTGGCAATACAAGATCAGACAAAATAGTTAAAAAAAGATTTTTTTTTAAAAATCTTTTCATTTATTGCTTCAGTTGTTGGTTGGTAATTCCCCCAATTGAGTTGCCAAACTTATTTTTTTTTAGTTGTTTTTAGTTACTTGAAACACAAGAAAAAATAATATATAAATAAAAAAATAAATAAATGCAGCACAGCTGTGCAAATAAATCTTAGAAAAGAAAAACCAAAGTTTCTAGGATGAAATACATCTCTCGACAAACACAAAAATTGGTACTAAAGTTCAATTATTCATTTTTGAACCAATGAAAGAGGTTACTGAGACAGCTTTGAAAACCTTATTCGGACTATTGTCCTCATCTTTGTCGCCATATTTGTCACAACGTTTCGGCCGTTGTACGCTCCGGCCTTCTTCAGGTGGTTGGAATTTCGAACCGAACCCTTTATTTCGATCACTGGGGTAGACTGTTCTAGTTCCACGAGCCATGTTTGATGGATGTCAGTTATCAGTTATCTCCTGGTAATTTTTCCCTCTGAAAGTTCTCCACTGCCTGAACCGGGTATTGAACTCACACTCTTTTTGGGTCTGTTACTGGATCTAACCAACGCCTTTATCCACCGTACCATGTGGCTCGTGGAACTAGAACAGTCTACCCCAGTGATCGAAATAAAGGGTTCGGTTCGAAATTCCAACCACCTGAAGAAGGCCGGAGCGTACAACGGCCGAAACGTTGTGACAAATATGGCGACAAAGATGAGGACAATAGTCCGAATAATGTAAATACTGTACATAATACCTCATCTCAGAAATATAGACAGACTTTGAAAACCTTATTTGTTAATTTAATTGAATTTCTGGAATGAGAAATTATTATATATAGTCTGTCTAACTAATGACCTTATCGTTGTTGCTGTTCACAAAGTTTCAGCCTCTAACCTTCAGGTGTGTACTATTTCAAGTAATCTTCAGGGAAATTGAAACTGAGAATTTTATTTATCTGGCAGGAGGAGACTTCTCATTCTTTTGTGCTTTTAATACTGCTTTATTGCTAGTTCTATTTTCATAGAGTCTAAGTGTACTACCTACCCCAGGGATTGAACTCGCAATTACTATGTCATCAAATTCACAAAACTTGATCCTCTTATTTTTCAAGTCTTTTAAATGCTCTGTCTATTCCTGGATACAGGTAATTATGACACTAAAGATCCTTCATTATTATCCGAATTGCCATGACTTCTTGAGAAAGACACTGAAGTGGTTGCCCATTGCCTTCTCCATGATTTGAATTCAGAGTAATCCTTACTTTATGTTATATAAAGATTGCAACCCAATAGTAGAGAGCATAATCTACTCTGCTATTTAATCCAAAGCTAGAGGCTTTAAGTCTACTTTGCTTTTATTGAAATAACACATCCACTTTAGCTTCCACAATTTATGGTGACAACATTAGTTAGGGTCTTTTACAAGATGTTGCCTCCAACATGACTCACTCAACACAAACACACACACAAAAAAACAGCTATTTGAAAGCAAAATTTGTACAACTTTTTATGAATATTCACAAAGCAGTGAAAACCCACTTGAATTTAAGAGGGTGATTTACACAAATTTGGATTCGTCTTGATGCTTAAAAAAAAACAAACAAAACAAAACAAAAAAAACACGAGCTGTTTTCCCTTCATGGAGTATGCAAAAGGGTTTAAACAGATAAATTAAATTGGCGTTTTATCTTCATCTGATTATCAGTTTCCTTAGCCTACTCTATCAACGTTTCTCTAGTTAATTTTTACTGACGCACTCCTAAACATTCCTGACAGTGAGAACAAAACTAGAGAGAGAGAGAAAAAAAAATTCCACTTTTTGGTGGGGTGGGATGTTATCTGTGAATGTAATTTAACAGTAAAAGCGAAAAAAAAAAAAGGAGTAATTGTGGGTCGAGTAGATTTCTAAGCAAAAATAGAATAGGGAGAAAATTAATTCTTCACTTCAAATATTCTAAATTTGGTGAGTAGTTAAAATTTTTTCACCCAAACAAAATAAACGATTTTTTTGTTTACAATTAATTGACATATCATATGCAATTTTGATATTTTTATTTTCACATGTTCAGTTTGTCAGCTATCAAAAGTTTTGTGAACTTCCTCTCTAGTTGAACTTTAATAAATTTATGAATAACATAAAAAAAATCCATCTTTATTTTAAAATTGTGGGAATGATTAGAAAAAAAGAGAAAGCAAATACAAAACCACACTTCTTTCTTTTGGGAATATAAACTATTTTTGTTAGCTAATTTGAAGACAAGAATTTCTGGAATATAGTAACATGGCATTTGTTATTCAATCAATTGGTATTAAAAAAAACAACATTTCTAGACAAAATTTTGGAGAAAAATAAAAATGGTTATAAAAATAAATAATTTAATCATTTAAATTAACCATTTCATTTTATAAATACTAAAAGTTTGGGTTTAAATTCAAAATATCTCTCCGGTATTTTTTTTTTCAAATGTTAAGAAAAAAAAAATTTTTTTTTCAAAATATCAGCAACAATCCCCAATTCCTTTATGATCAAGTTTTAGAGATTAAGGAATTAAAATTCAACCATCAGATTTTTACAGTAAAAAGAAAAAGAAGCCCTTGTTACCCAAATAAAAGAAAAAACACAAAACATTTAATTAACAAAACTAAAAATTGGTTAATAATAATGAAAAAAAAAATTATATATTTGTTGATCTGACAACAATCCTATTCCTAACCTAAGAGAAATTTTGCGATTTCTCTATGTTCAGCAAGAAAATTTTAAATTGTCATAAAATATTTAAATAAAATTGCATCATCCTCAAATTTTTTTAAAATTAAAATAAATATTTATTTTAAAGAAATAACAATAACATCATTTATAAAAACAAAACAAAACAATCATTTTCCATAATAAAGTTGGTATTTATAACAATTATTATTATTGAATAATAAAGTTACAAGTATATATCGTCGAATTTAACGTCCGGAACAAATTCCACATACTAAATATTGAATTTCATCTTTTTTATTACTCAACCTCATATTCCGAATTATTCTCATCTTGAGGAAGGGATTTTATGTCCCACGAAAAGGTTTTTTTTTTTTTTTTTTTAAATACTGCTTAATTTTAAAAAAAAAAAAAATCCAGACCTGTTTTGACATTTAAATTTTCTAATTTTCTAATTTCATATAGTAAGAAAAATAAAATAAAATACAATACCTGACACATATATCGTCTAGATCCTTTTTCGTAAAAGCCTGTCGGTCTTGAAATAAATTGTTCAGAGCATGAAGGGCACACAGTTCCTTCATTTGTTTTTCATGATAAATACCGTTTGTGCTTTTAGTGCTCGCCGTGCACTGACCATTAGAATTGCTTGTGTCTCCGGAATGTGGGTCCATGGTGGGTGACCTTCGGTTTATACACGACCAAGCAGAACACACAGAAACAGACCGCATTGGTGGTAGTCCCAGTTGAATAACCCCCACTCGTCGACACTCGTCAGATAATAACTGGCTCTGACCGACATGGGTTCAGACGGGAGGCCCTTCTTTTTCGGTTGGGTTTTAAAAATAAGGCTTCTTGTTTTTCGTCTACCCGGATCTTGTAAATTAAAAATGTGTTTTGAAGCAATTTTTCTTTTGGTCTCTGAGATTGTTTGTTTGTTTTTTTTTTTTAAGTCCGATTTATTTTGATGTAGTTAGTCGGAGTTAGTTTAAATAAATTGGTACAACTGAACTGTAGCAAGGAAAGTCTAAGTGATACATTCTTGTCGTGATCGTTGTTCGTTACATAAAACTTTAAAAAAATAGAACTTAATTTATCTAAGAAAATAAACACTTAATAAAAAAAACATAACTCCTGGGTTAGTTTTCCATAAAACCTCCTTTAAATTTCGGAACTTTCGGGTAATTGTACATAAAATTGTATTATAACAAAACTAAAAGGAAGATATTTATAAATAAATACATACAATCGAAGGTGTAGTAAATTAACACACGACACGTGTCTTCTTTCTTTCGTTGTTTAATTTAATCGCGAAAAAAATATTTAGTTTTTCCACTTATGACAAAATAAATTCCCCCCCAAATTCCAGACACAGCGGGTGGGGGAAAGATGAAAGAAAACAATTTAAAAAGCCCCGAGTCAAATAGTAAATAAACTTTACATAATAATTAAAAATCAAGAGATAAGTAGCCGGTTTTTCAACAGAGATTCGAGCTTCTTTGATGTTCAAAGAAAATTAATTTGTTGTTCAAACCAACACTTCTTTACCGCCCAAACTCGACAACTATCTTTTTCTTTCCTTTTCCATTAATCAAATATCCATCATTACATCATTATTATTATACTACTAGGGGAAGTTAAAAAAAAATCTCACAATTATTCATAAACCACAAATAACGAAAAACAAAAGGAAAAAAAATCGAGTTAAGACTCCGAAAAGCAACAGTGTAAATAAGAAACAACTTGAATGTTAGGTGGACGAACTAATAAATGAAATTGAAAGAGATCACCAGAGAGAAACAAAAATAATTGTAGGTAAATAATAAGTATATAAATCCAGTAAAGAAACTGAAGATGTAATTGCAACACTATCAAGCTCTTCAATCGGGTAGACAGAGATGATGACAAGAGGGATGCGTAAGGTAAGGAGAAATAGTACCGTCGTCGTCCGCCGATTACGACGGCGAAAATTTTTTTTTACTTTGACGACTGCTGGATTTTTGCATTGAAATTGCCTATCTGCGTACTACGTCATCAACTGGTATGTATGGTAAGTATTTCTGATGACGTAATACGCTAAAGCATGACAACTGGGAACAAAACCGGGTTTGAAACCGGGTGCAACCCTTACATGAATACGGAAAGTGCCGACGTAAGCCGGTGATTTGTTTTTTTTAAAACCTCTACGAACAAGGCAAATATTTTCGTGATTATTTTTAATGTTTCTATGTTTCACCTATTTTTCCTTAAAACAAGGAGGCAAATTAGAAATGAACTTTTATCAAACCTACAAAAAAGTTTAATACTTTATTTTGATAAAGGGAGATAATTAAGTTTGATTTCCTCAAAGTTTTAGGCAAACGGAAGTGACGAGTATAAGAAAAGGTCCCATATGTAGAGCTGTCACAATTTTGATTCTTTAATACTCCTATCATTATTAATCTGAAATATATCGTATGATAGGGAGATATGAAAAAGAATTATGCTAATGCAATTATAATCGATCGTTTTTATAAAGGTATTGGTGAATTTTCGTAGTTTATGTAAGTGTCATTTATGTAATTGTTAACTATGTAAGCGACCTGCAGGTGCTGAAAACCTCTCTAAGCAGCAGTAGCAGCGGCCCAAACCGGACAAGACGAAAACTGGCTGTCTGGTGTCAAAGAAGGGTTAGCTGATCTCAACACTTTGCTGATTATAAACAGCTGGAGTGGATAATCAAAAGAAGTTTTTAAAAAATCATCAATAACCTTGGATTAGCCCCAGGTTAGCCGCTAAATTTATTTCATTATTAATATTATAATCGTTACAGAAAAAAAAAAAAAGATTGCACAGCCAGTGGCCGACTAAAACTATTATTAACTCAACCATCTTTACACTTTACTTTTTAGTACCTTTTTAAAATATTTTAACGCATTTATTTGCATTGCAGCAGTTTAATTTTACAGTGTAAGCATTCCATATGTCATCCCCCGCACAATTCCCGCTTTCACAATCTTAAGTTGCGTTAACTTTCTAAGCATTCGAATAACGATGAATAATACAGAAAAAATTTTTTTAATTCTTTCTTATTGAAAAGAAATGTATTAGTCATTATCGCATATATTAAAAATGACTTGTGCATATATTGCACTGTGGAAACCATAAAGAACAAGTTAATATCAACAAACTAATTAGCTCCTTAGTGTTTTAAAGTCTTACTGTTTTACTTTTTTATTTGTCATGTCAAAATAAATATACTGTGTAAGAAGTATGTGTTGTATGTATGTGTAGCTATTACACTCACACCAACCAACTTGCTTACCTATCTAAACACGTGTAGTGTTGTACAAACACGAACAGTTCCAAGGTTGGTAAGTTAGAGAGAAGAAAGTTCTTGTTATGACTAAAAAGAAAGCTAAACCCTGACAACGATAACACGTGTACTACGAATATACAGGTTGATCGATATAGATCGATGAAGAATATCAACAAGTCCTCTTGTCTCCCGAAACCTTAAGCCCACAGTTCTTTAATATTTCTTTAAAACTAGAATACAAAATGTGAGTGCACTGTTAAAGCCGATTTGTCGATTGATTTTTTTTAAAACTTGAAACTCCACATATTTACAATCGATAAATCAATGTGTAGAGAAAGCACGTTCAATACAGTCTCTCTGTTGATGCCCATCATAAAACACATGGTTTGTTGGTCTATTTTTACAAAAACAAAAACACTGACAGCATCATACAAACTTAAATGTTAAATAAATCTAGAACTTTGTGAATGAAGTGTTTTTGCAGACAATAGCTTTTTTAATTACAATTATTGAACACGTAACTGGACTTACAGAAACAAAATATTGTCTTTGAATTAAAAACAAATCCGTGGCCTAATGATCTTACATTTCAAACCTGTCTGGGATAATGTCACTTGGTCTTTCATTTTAGATCTTTCTTTTTTTATCATATTAAAACTTAAAATATAAAAATAAAATAGTGTCTGTATGATTGTATATTTGCCATGGAGATCAGTCGGTGCATAATTTTGTTTTAAATGCCTAGTGCCTTATGTATTTTTGACTCAACGTTAAGTTAATTTAATAAATAAGGCAATCTCACGGAAGATATTTTTTTTTGTATTAGTGTATTTGATCCTCAGTAATTACCCCAGATTTATGGCATATTTTCTCACTTAAAGAAAGCTAAGCGTAATACAATATGTGCATGAACGTCTTTGACCAGGGGTACCACATCATCAGGGACGGATATAGTTTTTTGTTCTTAAAGAAAGAAAGACTAAAAAGAAAGAGGCTCTACCGGTTTGATAACTTACTTGCTCTTTCGAATAACGTATGAAAAAATAAAATAAAGAAATTGTAACTTGAGACAATAACCGCTTTTTGGGGAAACATGGTCAGAAAATATTTAAAAAAAAAAAAACATTGCTTGTCCAGAAGAGTTATTTTTTTTTTCTTTTATAACATCGCTAGGTGAAGAATTGATTATAAGAAACGCGTAAGTTTATCGATCGTGCAAGTCAATCACCAAGCCGGTTCACCATATGTGACTTACTTCGTTGTTAAAAACGCAAGTAATCGAATCAGAAAAGAAAAAAAAAGGGGGGGGACTTAACTTAAAAAAATAAATCAAAGGCGGTCCTCTCTAGTTGGTTTCATTTTTTTTTTCAGGGGTGGGGTGGGGAGGATTGATGCCGCCTTGAACACGCAAGAGCACGAAAATCAGTTTTAGAGTGCGCAAGCACGCGATTAAATGACGGACTGGCTGGGTAGATTGACTTCGAATGAAAAATACTTTCACATCCTATTTTTGATAATCTTTTTTGCTGTACATAATCACATTTATTCTTGCTTGCTTGAGGTTTGACCATTTTTTGTTAAATCGCCAGTATCATTTTGTTAACTCACACAAACGCACCAATACTGGTTACCAGAATGAATGCTTGTTCCGTGACAAGGTATAAATTATTATTTATTACTAACCTGGTTCATCTCTAGTTATTTGCTCTTCCCCTCACGGTGACGGTATGTGAAATCTGGTTCATCTATCAATCAATCACAATCCACGTGATTTGTCTTTTTTTAAATAGTCGCGGGAACAGTAGCGATGTTCTTGTCCATCCGTAATTGGTAGAGTAGTGAAAATGAGTGGAACATTCTTCCTCGATATTTTCCACTTGTTACGTCTTTTTTAACATTTCTGTTTTTCAATTTTTTGTAAATGCGGGAATTTAAAATCTCAAATTTTAATTTGGTTAATTTTTTTTTTTTTTAACTATGATGTAGGATTATGAATAATATTTTTTCTTTCAATCAGCTCTAGCATGTCACAAAAGTTATTTCAGTGGGATATATTTCAAATTGTAACAAAATTATGGCTGAAATTTGTTTTTTTCGAGATTATAACTGAATTTTTAGGTTAAAAATACTTGCATCACTCTTATGTTGGCTACATTGAGAAGAAAAAACCAAGAGATTTCAGTTGAAATTTCACTTAGACAAAAAAGTTGAGCTCTTTTAAAATTTAATTTTGGTGTTCACTAATAAACAATCTGAATTATTTTTCTATTATTGATCATTAAGTTGTAGATAGGCATAGGGGTTTCATGTGTTTTTTTTTGTCTTTGTACTTGGGATTATATTCTTAACAGGTACTACAGTTAGTGTTTCATAAAAAAAATCTATTACAAATAATAAATACCTTAGAAACTGCATTGAGCTTCAATAAGGGTTGTTAATATAAGCAGAAGGGCTAAATAATGTTCAGAAAAAGACAAAAATATCAAATCAGCAGTTCAGCTTATTTAACCATAGAACCCCTTTCATTTGAATGATAGTATAGGTGTAGAAATTTGTTACTCTCAACATCTAAAATGTTCATTCTGTATAAGAAATTTTTGCACTGTCTTTTAAACTTGATACAATGAATTATGTTATTGTACTATTTCAACACTATATTTTTTGAGATATATATATATATATATATATATATATATATATATATATATATATATATATATATAATTAGGTACCCCCTGCAGAAAATGTGATACCTAAGGTATTTAAAAAAAAAAACTAATTTAAATTGTCTGGAAGGAGGGTTTGCTTCTTTTTTTCTTCTTCTGAAATTGCTGATTTTAGTGCCATTTTTAACCATCTTTCATCTCAATGTAATTCACTTTATTAAAAAAATTTTCTAAAAATATACTTTTCTGAAACTTTATTTGAGGAATATTAGCTGATTTAAAGTTTAATTAATCTGATTTGAAACAAATATTTTTTACTTTAAGTCTAAAATATTGCAGAAACGCATTTCTTTAACACTGGTAGTTGTTTAGGTGTTGACAGCTTGAATGATATGGAAGTTTAATGTTTTTCTATGGTGGTTATATCTGTGAAAATTAATTAAGGGATATAATGTGAGTGCCTTTTTAATATAATTTTTAAGTACTCTTAAAAATTTAGGAAAATATTCTCTGTAATCTAATAATGTCTTATTGAATTTTAGATACTTTGGTTTTAAATTTATTATAGTTATCCCTCTTATTTTCTGATAATGTTGTGTATGGATGTCTGTATTTACAAAAATTGTCATGGTTATACACATCCCCCAAAAATGTTATATTCTTTTTAAAATATTGGTGTTTAATGATTTTTACTAAGCTTTTCCATTTATGATGAGTAAATATAGTTTTTACTTAATGATAATATCACCTAACAGAAACAAAGTAATGCAGACATTTTAAAAATTAATAAATTATTCTAATTAAAATTTTTAAAAAGATTCATTATTCATCAAAAAAAATCTTAAAACAATAGTGTGCATAATGTTATTCATAAATGTAATTAAAAGCTTTTCTAATTAAATAAATATCTTAGTTTTATTGCATTTTTTATTCTATGATTCAGAGCAGATTTTTGGTAACTGGTGTTTCTATTTTACAAAAAATTGATTTAAATTCTCCAATGAGACCTGCTTTTAACATTTAATATAAACATTAATTGGGGCAAAATTTAAATAAGTGGGGGTAACAAATATAAAAAAATATTTTTACTGAGATTTTCTGAAACCAAAAATATATTTTTAAAGTAATTTCATTTGTGTATAAATCCTGAAAAGTCTTATTAAAATCCGACAATTATTTGATTTTTGCAAGAATTTCCAAATCAATGTATTTTTCACTGCAAAAATGACACTAAAATTTCCTATGCTAGTTTTTGGTAAATGCTGACACAAGATTTTTAACCAAAATTTCAAATTTTCCAAAAAGGATCAAAAAATATAATTTAATAATCAAATCTTTCCACTTAATAATAACATGAAAATTTTGATGATAAAACTTTTTTTTTATTAAGTTTGGGGCATTTTTTCATCATGGTATACTAATCTTTTAGCAAACCAGTATAGGTACCAATACATAATTTTTAAATAATTCATTATGTGTAAGAAGGATTTGTTTATCATGAAGCCTTTCAATAGATTTTGATACTAACAGCATTCCATACAATTCCAACAGTGGTTGGAAACTGAGCATAAAACATTCAACAACCATACTCAAACTGAACAATTTTTGTATTCACTTATATAAAATATTTTATGTAAAACATATATAGTATAGTACATGTTAAAAATGGTGGCATATTTATAGATGAATTGGCTCTTCTGTCTAAGATCAAAGAATTGTTCTCTGACACTTTGCTGGGGATCAAAGTGTAGTATCAGTGCACTCTGCAAAATATATCAGACACATGGCAACATATTTTTTAGCTTTTCACATGTTAGTCTTTATATTTTTTTTCCAATTGTGGGTAATAATTGTGTTTTTTTTGGGGGGGGAATTACTTTACTACATAATAACAATAGAAAACTGATCACCTACTTTAGTCCAAATAAATCATCAATACTAATTTTTAATGTCATGTTCCGTGAAGACAGGTATGATCCACAGATTGTTTATTGTCTGTGAATTTCCATACATTTTAAAGTAGTAGTTTCCCCATTGCCTTTGACACAGTTTGAAATTCAGTTTTCCTTCTCTTAGACTAGTTACCTATCAAGGCCAGAGAGCCCAGTCTACCCTGCTATTTAATCCATGGCTGTGAATACTAATTTACCTATACTATAAAAATGGCAGCATAGTCTCTCCTATTATGACAGTTTCACATGTAAATATTTTATTCTGTTTACCAATTTGCACATGGAATGTCAATATTATTTTGATAACTCCCACCTTACACTTTTTTCTCACAGAGATGACACTTTTATTCATTTTGAACAGTGCTCCATTGTAACTGCCACAAGGTGTTACTAATGCAAAAGGTAATAACTAGTTATCTACCTTGCACTATCAACCTAACAAGTTTCTGCCATCACAGACAAAAACATATATATATATATATGTAAAATATTTCACTTTTTTTCCTTCCGTAGAACAAATTATCCTCATGGAATCCGTCAATATGTCATTCATCACCTGTCAAGTGACGCGAAAGTTTATGACCTGCTTTGTTTTATTTTCAAATTACATCTTTTCGGCGCAGAAGCTAAGTTGGTTCAAAATATTTTAAATAAATATTATAATTTCTGATTTTCTTAAAATAAGTTTTGAAAAACGATAATTGATATTTAAAAGAATTTCAAACTGAGATTTTCATTGATTTTATAAAATGGAAAAAAATGATTGCCATCTGTCAATTTTGCTGACTCAAAAAAAAAACAAGATTTTTAACAATTTTCGGATGTGTTAGGAACAATTAAAAAATGTAAAAAAATACCCCCAAAATACTTTGGTCTTTCCTCTTAATAATAACATAAACATTTTGATGATAAAACTTTGTTTTCATCAAGTTTGGCGTCTTTTTCATCATGCTATGCTATTTTGTTAGTGATCTCGTGAAGGTACCTATTTTAAGGTATGCTATAATTATAATTAAATTATAGTTTTAAGGTATGCAATAATTACAGGTTAAAGTGCTCAATATCAGGGATACAGCATATGTAAATATAAAATGTCCTGAAGATTTCAGTTAAATATGAAACACTGGTAAAGATAAGGGGATGTCAACAATTTAGTTAAGTACCTCAGTATCTTTATCATTTTGATGTAAAATTGGAGCAAATGTTTGTTGTTTGTTCACCCCCATCCATTAATAAATAAATGAATTCTATTTTGTGTAGGCTGATTCTTATTCTCTTTCCTGATATTTGCAATTATATTTGATTTTTAAAAAATGAAATTATTTTGCTTGTATTTAGCTTCATTTATCTTTTTCAAAAATTCAAGTTTTACACATAGCCTTTTGAAAACTTTCATATTTAATATATAAAGCTCAAAATTTGTGTTCACTCAAAATGCAAATGTCAAGAATATTATGAATAGATGATGTAACAAAGAGATTTGGGGGAAAATAGGAACTGCAAAAAAACTGCTGCTAGCAATGAAATACCTGAAATTTCTGGGACATAATAAAGAAAGAGGGCTTGGAGAATTTAACACTTACAGGATGCATTGAGGCAAGAAAAACAGGGGGAAATAGTGGATAACCTACTTGACAAGTTTGAGTGAGTGGATGGCTGAAGGAGGATAAAGAGACAAAAGTTACTGAGTGCGGCACAAAGACAGGAAATTGTAGAGAGCTATGATAATCAACATCCTGACAGGACATGGCATATGAAAGAAGGGGATATCAACTTGTTTCCATGTGTAAATATTATGCAAAACTGTGACTTCAAATAAATGCAATTTTATCTGCACACCCACTGGAACAGAATACGACACTTTCCAGTTGGGATGCCTCAGACATCAGGGATTAACCTTGGCCATTTACCTTTTAGTCAGAGTAGGAAATATGCTGCTTTGATGGATGGGCATAATAATATTAAATACCTATAAAAATATGGGTTTTTATTTATTCCCATTTGGGACGCCTTGGGCATTAAGCCGAATTCTCTCTCTTTTGAAAAAAATAGAAGTGATACCACCTGTGGCATAAAGGAAGAATTAGTATTTACATGTGGACTATTATCCTAATCTTTGTTATTATATTTTAGTCGTTATTCCCCCCGACTTTCATCAGGTGTATATCGATTTGGGTAACCTACAGGGAATTCTGAATTGAACCATTTATTTATCAATGGGGGAAGTCCACTGTTTGTCTCTAGGTTCATGAATTTGGTGATATAGTAATTGTGAGTTCAATCCCTGGGTCAGGCACTATGTTCTTGGACTAAATGGAAACAGGATGAGCAATAACTGAACAGCACTAAAAATAAAAACATGACAAGATATCCTTAGACATGGGCAGTGGAACATCTCCAGGTCCCTGTCGTCTCTCCCCCGTGACCCTGTCTCATTATCTCTCTCCATGTCCCTATCTCTCATTTTTTTAACTGTTGGAGAGAGATGAAGGTTCACATGTTTTGTTTATACTTGAAAATATGCATTATTATGAAATGAGGAAAAAGCTGATGCAATGTTGTGAAATAGTAAACAATAAAATCACAGAGAGAGAGAGAGAGGTGGGGTGCATAAAGAAAGAAAAAAATAGCTGTGGAGAGAGAGACAAACCATGGGCACAGTGAAGAGAGAGAAAGAGATATGCATAAGACCATGATCATAGGGGAATGAGAGAGAGATAGTAACACAGAGAGAAAGATGAAAGACAATGATATACATTGTCACTGTCTGTTTTTCCCTCTCTCTTTTGTGATGCACATTGAGAGAGATATAGAAGAGAGAGAGAGAAAAGTGAAGGGACTGATGCATGCAAATGAAGAAAAAGCAAAACTCTCTCTCTTGTTGTCTCCTCGTTTATTTTTCTCTCTCTCTCTCTCTTGTCTCCTCGTTTCTCTCTCTCTTGCTGTTTCCTCGTTTTCTCTCTCTCTCTCTTGCTGTCTCCTCGTTTCTCTCTCTCTCTCTCTTGCTGTCTCCTCGTTTCTCTCTCTCTCTCTCTTGCTGTCTTCTCTCTCTCTCTCTCTTGCTGTCTTCTCTCTCTCTCTCTCTTGCTGTCTTCTCTCTCTCTCTCTTGCTGTCTTCTCTCTCTCTCTCTCTTGCTGTCTTCTCTCTCTCTCTCTCTTGCTGTCTTCTCTCTCTCTCTCTTGCTGTCTTCTCTCTCTCTCTTGCTGTCTTCTCTCTCTCTCTTGCAGTCTTCTCTCTCTCTCTTGCTGTCTTCTCTCTCTCTCTTGCTGTCTTCTCTCTCTCTTGCTGTCTCCTCATTTTTTCTCTCTCTCTTTCTCTCTCTCTGTTGCTGTCTCATCGGTTTTTTCTCTCTCTCTCTTGCTGTCTCCTATTTTTTTTCTTTCTCTCTCTTGCTGTCTCCTCGTTTTTTTCTCTCTCTCTCTCTTGCTGTCTCCTCGTTTTTTCTCTCTTGCTGTCTCCTCGTTTTTTCTCTCTTGCTGTCTCCTCGTTTTTTCTCTCTTGCTGTCTCCTCGTTTTTTCTCTCTTGCTGTCTCCTCGTTTTTTCTCTCTTGCTGTCTCCTCGTTTTTTCTCTCTTGCTGTCTCCTCGTTTTTTCTCTCTTGCTGTCTCCTCGTTTTTTCTCTCTTGCTGTCTCCTCGTTTTTTCTCTCTTGCTGTCTCCTCGTTTTTTTTCTCTCTCTCTCTCTCTCCACTTCGTTCTTTGCCTCTCTCCACTTCGTTCTTTGCCTCTCTCCACTCCGTTTTTTGCCTCTCTCTCTCCACTCCGTTTTTTGCCTCTCTCTCTCCACTCCGTTTTTTCTCTCTCTCTCCACTCCGTTTTTTCTCTCTCTCTCTCCACTCCGTTTTTTCTCTCTCTCTCTCCACTCCGTTTTTTCTCTCTCTCTCTCCACTCCGTTTTTTCTCTCTCTCTCTCCACTCCGTTTTTTCTCTCTCTCTCTCCACTCCGTTTTTTCTCTCTCTCTCTCCACTCCGTTTTTTCTCTCTCTCCACTCCGTTTTTTCTCTCTCTCTCTCCATCTATCCATTTCTCTCTCTCTCTCCATCTATCCATTTCTCTCTCAACGTCATCTCGTTTTTCTCTCTCCTCATCTTACTCTCTCTGATCGTTACTCTCTCTCTCTCCTTCTCTTTGGCAGTTTCTATCTTCACTGTCCCTCCTCGTTATTCTCGCTTCTCACTCTCTGATGCTGCCCCATTGTCTCGCTGTATGTCTCTGTCTCTCTGTGACCATGGCCCTCTTTCTCTCTCGCGCGCGCTCCATGGCTCTTTCTTCGCTTTATAGCCTACTCTTTTTCTGTCTGATTCTATTGCTTACTATTTCACAACATTGCATCAGCTTTAACTTGTTTCATAATATTGCATAATATTTTTTAGGTATAAATAAAAACCTGAACCTTCCCTCGTTCAATCAGTTACCTTTTTTGAAACACACCACTATGTTGCTCATACAAATATACTATAACTATAGAAAAAAAAATATGAACTGAATTTTTTGACGTTAAAATTGTACAGCCTCATCATGGGTTGACACTATTTTGTTTGCAAGTGGTTTTTAATGATTCATGCCGTGTATCGACGTTTTTTTTTTAAATTATTATTTTCAATGCTGAAGATATTTTTAAAATGTATTGACTTGTCACTTGACTTTTCCACTGATGTTTTTTTTAAATTGCTGATTGAAGGTAAGGAAAATTACGTTTTTTTTAAGTCACTTGTAAGCTTTTTCGATATAGTCTGATTTTGTCATTTGAGTATTAACAATTTTTTGTTTCTTGTTAAAATGCTGAACACAAGGTATTTTCTCAGTCACACCTAATGTCTGTTTATAATTCGTTACTTCAATAATATTCTGTGCACGTTAAAAAAAAAAATTAATTAAACTGTGTCCTCTCTAGTGAGGAGACATTTACTTTGATGGTAAATTACTTTGTACACAAATAAGAAAATAGTTCTTTTTTTAATCATCTGAACTCCTTCCATATGATTCTGAAAATTCAGTGTATTTCGAGTTTTTAATAAGGTTTATTCACAATATGAAGTCGGGTAAAAAAAGAAAGAAAGCTGAACTGGTTTCCATTAAAAGAAAAAAGGTAGAGTACTCATTCATCTGGAAAATTATTTATGAGCCCATTACTAATTGAACCCAACAAATCATCATTCTTTCAATTACTTATTCTCTAATTAAATGATAAAACAGATGCAATTGCTTAATTAATTATAGCTCCTAAAAATTAGACAGAAAAGCAACAATGTTAACTTAAAATACTGGAATAAAATGTAGTGTCACTTCTTGGCTATCGTAGTTTCTTCAGCTGATCAATAATAGAACTCTTTCTTTTAAAACCTGAAAAGGAGGAAAGAAAGTCACGGCCAGCTGCATGGGGGCCAGACGTGTGAGTTTTTCCCTTGTCTGTTTTGTAAAAAAAAGTTATAGAAAATCAAGAATATTTATAATTTGTGGGTATTTACACACACTTTTATATTCCCAATGCCAAACCTAATACTTGAATAACTGTATTTGTTTGGAGAATGAGTTTCCTCGTCAAGTTGTTTGTATTTAGAGTCGAAGCGTGAATAAATAGTACTGTTGCTACGAAGTTCCAATGACGCTTCTTTCTTATTTATTTATTTGACCTTAAACGCCTTTCTTATTATTTACTGAGTAAATTATTGTATATTTCATGATATGTGCTTCATTTATTTTTACCATTAATAAACATACCATTAGCTATTTAATTCAATTAAATAAAATAGATTTTTAAAAAAGTAGGGTAGTTTTTTTTATCAATTTTACTCTAACCAACTGTCACGTAGGTAGAGTAATAAATAAAAAATAAATAAATCAGTTGACCCCCACCACCCAAATTATTTAACTGCAAGTTTTTTTGGGAAAAAATGCTCTTAAATCTGTACTGGATTTTAAAGTTTGATCTTTTCATAGTTTTTGCTCTTACGATATCAAAATTTAAGATTTTTTTTTAATTCTACAGTACACCAAGATGAAAAACGGAAGCTTTGAATCAATCTCTGCAATATTGATTCATTTATAATTCAAAGTTCAAACCAGTTTCACCGTCTTTGCTTTTATGTGTTAAAAAACTATTGTATTTGAATTTAATTTTAAATGTGCGCCAAAATGAATTGGCTCGACTACCGTTTACCGGGCACACGGCCCTGGGGGTAAGCAAAGACTTGTAGTGACTTGAATTGAAAGTTGACTAAAAATGAAAAGCCTAATTGAATTGACTAAAAAAAAAAAAGATAGTGATGCAATCTGAGATAAAAATTTCAAAAATAATTTAATTCATTTCTGAATATGCCCTGAAAGTTTCATTAAAATCTGACAATTATTTGGATTTATTGCAAGAATTTCCAAATCAATGTATTTTCCTCGGAAAAAGCGCAAAACAAACCTTTTTTTCTCTAGTTTGCCGCTGTCGTAAAACAAAACCAAAAAAAACATTTTTATTTTATTTTAACCAAAATTTCGAACGTGCTAGGAAAGGAGTAAAAAATTTTAAAAAAATAATAAAAAAATATTTTGGTCTTTCCTCTTAATAATAAATATTTTGATGACAAAACTGTTTTATTGACTTTTTGGGGACTTTTTTTCGTCATGCTAGCTAGCTATTGTTTGTTTTTTTTACGCGACCTAGTAGCGGTACCTACCTCATAGCAATAAGGTTTACTCCTCATGCTTCACTGAACAATATGAATAACCATTGTTGAATTCTATTGTTTACTGGTTGATTGATTGAATATAAAATTGCTTATTGAATTTCGCTTGCACAATAATAGGTGAGGTTATTATTATTCTTTAGGTGAGGTAAATAAATTATTAGTTATTTATTTAGTTATTTTGAATTCATTCTTCGTCACTAATTTTTTTTTTTTTTTTTTTTGTAGTTTTGTAATTTTGAGTCGTCTTCCCAAATAAACGATAGTTATGGCATTTTTTTATGTATTCAGAGTTAGGGAGTTAAAAAGAGAGAATTGTTTATCTTGTATAGTTGTGTTCAACTTCACTCAGCCCATAAAATGAAAATTATGAGTTACTAAGGATTGATTTTTTTTTTTGTGTGTGTGTCGGCCAAATGAATTCCTATCAGACAAAAACACATCTGGCAACAAATTTTAAAATATACTTAAGAAAGTAAAAAAAAGTTAAGTCTTAATTTCTTCAATTTGATTTGATTGAAAATATGCGTAGAATATCTTTGTTTTTATTTTATTTAAAGCATTTTTCCTCAGTTTGTATCCTCAACCAACGCTAAATTCTCAGAATAAAGTTTTTTCAGATCAGTTTTTTTTAAAAAGATTCATCTCTAAAGAGCGATATCGTAATTGTCGAGACTCTTTGGGTGTGTGAAGGATATGCTATTGGCGCGCCAATTTCAAATTCAAAGTCTGTTGCATTCATTTTCACACTTAAAATGCTCGTGGGAAAGGCATCTCCCTCCCTTACACCAAATAGGTTAGACAGAAAATGCTCTCTATCTTTGGGTTGCAGCCATCCTATGAGCACAGAATTCTGAATGCAAAATCACAGAGAACGTAATGTGAAACCAACTCCATTATCTTTCGCAAGTTGCCATGACATTTCATTTGTAAATATAAAGAAAGAAGGAATCCCTGAACGAAAAAAAAGAAAGTGGCAAGAAATACAGTAGCGTTGACTGTTGACAAGTCGTTATTTTCTATCACTGGCTTTATCTGTCAGTCTTTCTTTCTTTCGTTCCATTTTTCTCTCTTTCTTTCTTTCGTTCCATTTTTCTCTCTTTCTTTCTTTCGTTCCATTTTTCTCTCTTTCTTTCTTTCGTTCCATTTTTCTCTCTTTCTCTCTTTCGTTCCATCTTTCTCTCTTTCGTTCCATCTTTCTCTCTTTCGCTCCATCTTTCTCTCTTTCTTTCGTCCCATCTTTCTCTCTTTCTTTCGTCCCATCTTTCTCTCTTTCTTTCGTCCCATCTTTCTCTCTTTCTTTCGTCCCATCTTTCTCTCTCTCTTTCGTCCCATCTTTCTCTCTCACTTCTTTGTGATTCTATATTGCATCAGATTTTTCTTTAATTCATAATATTTAATTTTTTATTTAATTTTTTTTTTTTTGATTAATAACAAAATAAAAACCTGAACTTTACCAAGTTCAGTTAGTCACATTTTTTGAAAAACAATACAAACAGAATTCAGTTCAATTCTACTGCATCATCATGGGTTGACATTATTTAATTTGCAATTGGTTTTATTTAATGATTCATGTCATTGGCCTTTTTATATACTGAAGATATTAAAAAAAATGAATTGATTTAATTTTTTTTCATTTA
>OZ038483.1:26950068-27022568 GCA_964036315.1 Acanthosepion esculentum | reverse complement strand
TTTTTCCTCTTAATAATAATAACATACAGATTTTAACGACAAAACTTTGATTTTTAGTTTTGGCCATTCTTTTTTTTTTTTTTTTTTTTTTTATTCCATGTATGCTCATTTTTGAAAAAATTCTTTGGTGGTACATACTTAAAAATATTTATATGTATACTAAAAAAATAAAAGTAAAAACTGTCCTAACTCGTGTAGTAGTGAGTGACAACAATTTTGATCTTATGGTAAATAACATTTTACACAATCAAGAAAATACTTTTTTCAGTCTAAAATGACTGAAAAAAGTATTCCTTCCATATTATTTTAAAAAATTTGATTGTAGCTCAAATTTTTAATAAGTTTATCTGACTCCATACAGTGAACATAAAAAAAAGAAAACGTGGACAGTTTTCAGTTGAAGAAAAAAAAAATTGGCAAAATTAAAGGGGAATAACCTATGCGTGACAACACATTCTGAGCCATCATCTTCCGCTTGTGTAAGACCAATTTCCCAGCTATTCGCTGCTTACAAGAAAACGGTTTTAAAATTATGGATCGGAGTGTGATAAAACACTGAATGAAAACGAATTTGTTGATAATGCATTTATAAATCTATGCATTCATTTGTGTGAACATTTTTATCTTTACCAATAAAAGAAAGCATTTCTCTCCCTTAGACAACTTATTAAACACAAAAGAAAAAAGTTATTCCTATTTTTGTTTAGATTTGTTCCGTGTATCATGAATAAAATTAGGGGTGTCCACTTTCGCTAAAAAAAACGCACCTTGATGAGAAAAAAAAGCCCCAAACTTGATTAAAATAATTTTGTATTGTCATTAGAGGAAAGACCAAAGTATTTTTTGAGTATTTTAAAAAAATTAATCCTTTCTACTATCTAGCATGTCCGAAATTTTAGCTAAAAATCTTGTTTTTAAGTAGGTATGTCCAATATTTCGCTAAAAAGTGGTATACCTTGACGACAAAAGGTCCCCAAATTGATAAAACAATTTTTAAGGTTTAAATATTTATGTTGTTATTAAAGAGGAAAGACCAAAGTATTTTCTGAATATTTTTTCAGATTTTTTAATCCTTCCTATAAATGTTAAAAATTTTATTAAAAATCTTGTTTTTTTTTGTTTTTTTTTCGAGTCAAAAAATTTCGTAAAATCGAACTTATCGACATTTCTGTCGGAAAGATCATAGTTTGTTAGTTAAAAAATCATGAAAAATCAATTACACCTTTTTCTTTTGTTATCTTAGGAAATTTAGAATGATTAAAGTATACTTAATGTAATTTGAAAGAAACATTACTTACATTTTTAGCAGAAAATTTTTTAAGAGAGATATTTCCCACCAAGGTAGTCTATTTTCACAGGCGTTGATTGATGTACGTCAATATATTCACAACTTACGGTACTGAAATTTATTGTACGGTACCGCCAAAGTGATATAATTCGTTCTAATTTTAAGTGAATCTGGTTAGTAGATTGTTTTTTTAAAAATTCACTTTCAAATTTTTTTTTTTTTTTTTTACCTTACGTTTGAGGAAGAATTCTGCACTGAAAATAACATTTAAATTATGAAAGAAAATCAAATTTTACAAGTAAAAATAAAACAGTAAAAAAAATACATTTTTTTAAATTGAGGTTTATTATTTCAGTCATGAAATATTTTTCTGAGAATATAAAAATTACATGAAACACCATTAATTGAAACGGGTTAACTTAATGAAATGAGATTTTATTTCTTTTTTATTAAGGCAGATTTTTTTCTATTTATTAATAATTATATGGCAGTAATATGAGTTTTATTTTATTTATTAATAAAATTAACATGCTAATAGCAGCTATGTTGGTTTTGTTTTGACTCGACAAGTATTTTTTAGTTTGAGTAGTAGCGAGCTAACTCCAGAAAATTTAAACTCCAAAAATCGTTTTAATTGATAATTTGTCGTGTGGATAATAATTCCAAAGTAATGTACAATGAATTTATGCATTCGATTTCAAACTTGAAAATTTGGGTGGACTTCCAAGGGCGTTTTTTTTTTTGTAATTGTAAATAGTCGATATTTTCTTTTATCCCACTATTCGATTATATTTGAATAGAAAAAGGAAAAAATTGAAAATAATACGACGATATTCAGAAAACTTGACAAGCGTTGTTTTCTTGTTACAAAGCCATTTCTGAAGTAAAAAAAAAACTTGCTTCTATCAAAGGAAACTACTCATGTGACATTATTTCAACAATGTGCATCTGTACTTTCGTTGTAGACGATTTTAAATACAATTTTGGAATATTAAAAATTATTTTTAAAATAATTATGGTTGTCAGATTTTAATAAGCTTTCAAATTTATGATCTTTAAAAAGTAGAGAACATAATATATCATTTCCATAAGGTTGCAGAAAGAACTTAATGTATAAATATATAACAACCTTTTGTCATATTGTGTATTTAAAATTGAAAAAAAAAAGAAAATTAATGTAAAAATTTATTGTTCATCAAAAAATTTTTTTTCTTTCAGATAATAATTACCTTCGTATATATTATTCAGAAAAGCCATTAAAAACTTTCTTAATTAAATATTGTCTTAGTTTTATTGGGTTTTGTATTTTTACAATTGAGGTAAAAGTTTGGACAATTTCGGACATTTTTTTAACAAAAAAATCAATGATTTAGATTTTTCAGAGTTTTGTGCATTTAATTAAAAAAAAAAATTGAGGTTGCAAATAAATTTCTTTTAGAGTTTTCATAAAATTAAGTTCGAGGGTGGTAACAGATATAAAAAAAAATATTTATACCATGACTTTCAAAGAGACAAACATTTCTAAAATAAGTTCATTCATTTCTGAATAAGTTCTGAAGTTTTCATTAAAATCCAACAAGTAGTTAATTTTTACAAGAATTTCGAAATTAATGTGTCTTTCAACTGACAAAAAAACAACTAAAAAAAAACGCTAAAAAGGTCAAAATTGGACATACCTATTTTTAAGTATTTTTTTTTTGAGTCATCAGAAAACGGTAAAATCAATCATTATTGACAGTTTTATAAACAAAAGTAAAGTTTCCCATTTAAAAATCTTGTAAAATTGAATTATACTTTTTTCAAAAGTTATTTTAGGAAAATTAGAAAATTTAAAGTATACTTAATGTCAGAGGGATTTAAATTGTTCTAGCTTTAAGTGAACCAGTTTATTATATATATATATATATATATATATATATATACTTCCAATTTTTTTACCTTACATTTGAGGGAGATTCTTGAATAAAATTAAAAATAACATTTAAATTACGAAAAAATACATTTATAGTTCAAATTTTATAAGACAAAAATTTTGTAATATTATCTACACATAAAATTTTATGTTCATTTTTTTTTTTTTTTAAATTAAGTTTTATCTCAGCACTGCTGCTTTTTGAGGGTTCCTAGACCCACTAAACTTAAAGTCAGTTCAAGTTTGATATAGTAAAAGTTTCTTTTGTTTTTTAACACCTACTCACCCGGAGGATGACAACAATACTGAACAGATGACATTATTTTTATTTTTTATTTTTATTTTTTTTTGCCACATGTCTTTCATATGACAAAAACAAGCGTTTTAAACAGCTATTTTTTTTAGTTATGAAATATTTTTCTGAGAATTTTTCCTAAAGACCCCTTTTTTGTTGTTTCTGTTCCTAAATTTGAATTAAAAAAAAATAATAATAATTAATGTTTGCAGTATGTCTCTCACTGAAAAAGAATTTGATTATGTAAAAAAACAAAATTAGAAGGAAAGTTTTGACAATGCGACAATAATGAGAATTTGACAAGTGCGTCCAGAACGATAATTTCACTCAATCAGGGGAATAACTCTAACATTTTTTTTTTATTTTTTATTTTTTATTTTTTTTTTTTTTTTTTTTTTTTTAAATGGGCATCCATAGTTTTGTCGGAGATAATTTTAATACATTTTTTGAAATCATAAAAAATTATTTTAAAATATGGCGCGTATAACAGATTGTCATAAGCTTTCTAATTTATGATCTATACAAATAAATCTTTTTAATGAGCGAAAAAAACGAGGTGTAACTGTTCTAATTTATTTTTGAAATATTTATCAATATTATCATTTTTTTTATTTAGAAATGAAAAAAAAGAAAACAATTTTCGTAAAAAACAAACAACTATTATACAAAAAGATTTGATGATCCTGACAATAGTTTTTAGTATAAGTTATAAAATTGATAAACACTTCATTACCATAAGTGACAGTTAATGACATTTTTGTTGGCAATTTTATAACAAAAGCCATGGAAAAATCTGTTGTCTTTGCAATTGAGAAATAAAATACAAGGAGTGCTGCCAAGTTCTCAGCCTCATTAAAAAAAAAATCCTCTTATCTGAGTTTTTGGGAAGTGGGTTTGGCTGGAAACTATTCTGCACCTCCTTGTATAAAGTAATTTATATTTTAATGATACAGAAAAAAAAAATATTTAGAAATTTAAAAAGTAACATAATCATTTATGAAATTACAATCCTGGGAAAATATTCTTGTTAGAAATTTAAGGAATCTTTTTTAATATTGATTTTAAAATAGTCCTTTTTTACACTGGCATTCTTCTTTACTCAATTCTATGACTGCAGTTTGCAAAATATTGACTGGAAAAAAGCAAACAAGTTGGCTGATGTGAAACACTGGCCAAGGATGTTGACTTTCTAAAAGTTTATTATTGAATAGCATTTCCATTTTGGTAATGGAGTTGTGGAAAGTAAAGGGATTCATAATATTTGGTATATATAGAGATTGTTATAACCATCACAAGTATGATAATATATCAATTGACAACTTTTTAATTGTTTTTTTTTTTAATATCTATTATTATTATTTGAGCTGTATGGAAGTTATTAAGCTTATTTTTATTTTTTCATCACTTGTGAAAGAGACTAACTCATTTCCAATTTCCAACAGCTCTCACTCTGAGTTGCTCTTTTACCTGATGCTGGATAAAAAGCTATTTTTTATAGTGTGACACATTACAATTGGCTTCATTTTTAATATAGATAAGTTATAAGAGAATTATAGTGTATTTCTTTTTTTTTTCTTTCTTCCACTGTGAATTTTTGTTACTTATTTTATTGTTTTTATTTTTATTTTCTAGGAGGGAATTCTTGCGGAAGTTGCAGAAGTCTTTTGTCTGGTTTTTACGGTTTTGGGATTCCAAGAACATTGTCGTGACTAAAGCCAACCTCTTAAAATGAGGAAGGTTAAGATACTTTTCTGAAAAGATGTGTTAAGAGATTTTGTATTTAAAAATCTTACTTTGCCCTTATACCTTACATCCCATGCTTTTTTTTTTTTTCCCCCCTTTTTTCATTTTATTTTTAATATAACTTGTTCTATGAATTATCCCATTTATTTATCGTCCTGAAAATTTCTGTGATACTAAACAAAAAGGAAAATAACAAAGATATTTGGAGAAAAAAAACAGACAAATTAAACCACAAATTTAGAAAACTGGAAATCCCGAGCCTTTCAAAATGGCAGCAGCAGTAGATATAAAGACCATTTTAACTCCAACAGAAGAGATTGCCAATGGATCAAACCTTTTTGCTCCAGATGATGCTGACACAGAGATGTCAGCTCTCACATCTAAGGTCAGTGGCTTTTTGGGGTTTTTTTGTTTTTTGTTCATGTTTGGAATATGTTTTTAAATCATCTTTGACATGGAAATTTCAGATCCGAATTCAGTAATGACAATGTTCAATTTAATGATTCATTCCCATATTTTCATAATTGTTACCCATGTATTTTCATTTTAACAATTTATGGTTTCTGTTGTGAAAGAAAACTAATTTAAGCATTAGCTGCATTTAATTTTATATATTTTCTCTGGATTAAAAACAACATTAGAACAAATTTAAAATAAGTGGCTAGGATTAACAGTAGAAAATTATTTCAGGATCCAGAATTGCTGAAGACAACTTCTTTTTTTAATTTTCAGTTTTCAAAATTAATTCATATAGTCTTTTTATTTTTTAAATTTATGTACGATTCACATATTGTATCGTTGTGGGGAGTGAAATTTTATTTCCTTAAACACTCTTTAGGCAACTTCAGTCACCAAGGAAAACATTTGTCCTGTCATTGCAGTTGATGCCAATGGCCAAATAACAGTATATTTAAATTTCACAATTGGGTTGTCACATCCTGCTATAGCAACAGCAAAAAAACAGGTTTGACTTAAATCGAGATCAAGGTTGCTGCAGTTTGTATTTGAGGAGCCACCATATATAGTGAAAGGAATAGTAATGTATCTAAAATAATGTCGAATGCTAAAGGCTAACAATATGTATTTTCAACTTGTCAGTATATTTTACACAATTTTGGTTAATAGCTTCAACAGTTTTTCATTTTTCTCTCATTCCAGATGGCATTAGTGAGTCCAAACAGTGAGGAATATGATGCCTTATCAGAAATTGTAAAATCCCGTGTGGAAGAAGGCCAAGGAGAAAACATTTATGTAGTTGGTGTTGGGGGTAAGTATCTTTTTTCTTCTTTTTTGCCTATAAAATTTTACTTGTTAATCTTTTTATTCTTATGATTAATGTTATCTCTGATGTGACAATTTCTTTTTCCTTAAGTAATAGGAATTTATTAGATAACTGCTACATAGTCATGCCAGGCTCCAGATTAACATTTTTCACCATCATTCCAGAACCATCCTGGAAAACAACATAGTTGAAAATTTTTTTGTGACAGTCTCAAAATCAAAATGATTTTTTAACTTTATCATTTATAGTTGTTAATAGCATAATAAAAACACAACTGTTTAGGAAATAAAAATTTATTTTAAGTCAATTCCATCTTTAAACTAAGATCCCTTTGTCCTGCGGCCACTACTCCACCACGTGGTCCCTGCTTTTCCAGGGGTCATATTGCTGACCAGCAGGATTATCAATACTGATTTGCAAGAGGCAGTTGAGCATTACAATTTAGTTAAGTGATTTGTCAACAGGAGTGCAATAAAATATGATTTAATTTGTGAGAAACTCATTTGAAATTATTCCTAATTATTATAATCAATTATAAGAAATAAAGAGCAAAATGTGTTAAATTGTTGAATGCAGTATATTCATGCATGTCCAATACTTTTGCTTTTTTACATTTTTGTAAAATTTTCTAGTAAATTTGTGCATAGACAAAAAAAAATTATTTTTGCTTAGATACCCTAAGTATTTTTGTTCAACTCGGTTTTTAGATTTGGAGCCATGTTAGAAATTGTTTTTCTTAAAAAAAGCTTTAAAGATTTTTCTGTGACTGTATACATCTTCAAACTTCAAAGACAACATTAAATTGTATGATTCTTTGCTTTATAGTTATTATGCACAAACTGATGCCAAATTAAACATGGTCCGTACTGTTTCTGTGGCGAAAGAGAGTCACTTGTGTGTTCTGGACGATATGCCGAAGATAAAATAACCAAAATACAAACAAGTCTATCGCAGTTTATCATAAATGCATCTTGGATACAGTCAGTCCATTGACTCCATCACTAGCATGATGGCCAAGAGGAAAGTTAGACGTTAGCAATGTGTGGACCCTGGTTAAGATGTACATCACTCATCACGATAGTAAACATTACCTGACGCTGATTGATTGTGGACCCACTTGATTCACAATCTGGCAACAACTCATTGACAATATTCAGTCAGTGTCATCAGCCATTTAAAGGCCCTATTTTTTGAATGGAGACCTCCTGCAGAAATTCTTACTGATAATGACACTGCTTTCCATAGTAAACCATTCAAGTTCTTAGATGGGTAGGGAATCCATATCTGTTTCTGCTGTGCACACGTCCCCTCAGGTTATGGGATAGTTGAACGTTTCCACCAAAGCATAAAGCAAATTGCTGTGAGGAAACAATGCTCAGTAATGGAAGCCGTATATTGGCACAAAATTACACCCAAAGATAACATCACCTTCCACTGTGCCCGCCAATGGGATTTACAATTATAGAGTCTGGGCACTAGGTATTGATAAAACACCTCCACCAAAGCAAGTGAATGATTGACATATGGGTTAGGTGACCATGTGTGGGTAAACCCCCTCAAAACCAATGTACAACTCAATATCTATTGAGATGTGTCACAGGGGTTAGAAGGACACATGCTATTTTTGTTAATGGGATGCTGCACCATGTAAGGGATCTGTGCCCCTTTGTTGGTTCAAACACATCAACAAGTGGTGTCGACAGCAAGTCTTTTAACGATGAGGGACTGGTCAAGATAAGAGATGCCTCAAGTATGTCCTCTGAAGAAAACTACACTCAGACTAGTGGAAATACGTCTGACATTCCTTTGGGAGGCGATTCATCAGGTGAGAAGACGAAAGTTGTTCCTTTGAGAAGAAGCACAAGGCTTAAGAAAAAAACACCCTGGTTGTCACCAATGTGATCATGAGATCAGTGGGGAGTGTGGCGAAAGAAAGTCACTGAGAAAAAGGGCCCATCTATTCTCTATGATATGCTGAAAAGAAAATAACCAAAATACAAATATGTCAGTTGCAGGTTCCCATATTAGCATCTCGGATATGCTAATATTGTGTCTCCTCTCCCACCTGTTGACCAATGAAAATAATGTTCCATCCATAAAAGTGGTTGGTGTTCATGAATTGGGAAATTGTTTTTTTGTTTTTTGTTTTTTTTTTACCTCGTCCGTTGGTTTGTGGTTTGGATTTTTGACTTTTTACGTGTATTGGGATTTGTGACACTGGACCTGTGATTCCTGATTTTGACATTCCTTTCTGCCCTTGGATCTTCAAGTTTGGACTTACGATTTGTTTATTTCGTTGTGGAATTGAGCTGCCATATAAATTTAAGTTCCAGAGCACATGATCAAATCTATCACAGTAAAACACTTACATGGGTATGCAACATTCTAGTTTCAAAATTTAACACGCACTTGAGGTAAGTTGATATGTACAGTAGCTGAAACATGAAAAAATTCCAGGAAATGCATGCAAATAAGCTAACATATAGTACAACAACCGGTTTAAAATTCAGATATTAATTTTCATATATGAGGGGGTGCCGAAAAGTTCTCAGTCCAGCCCACTTCCCAAAATCTAACCAAATTACCAAACAGAATTTTTTTTCTTTTTAACCCTTTCTTTCTCCTGCCAATTATTTTTGAGGAAAAAACATTTCCTTTTGAGACAATTTTTTTATTTGTTTTTAATATAGTAACTAAGAAACTGTGGCACCTTGAAGTACCCAAGCGGTGGCTAGCATCTTTACCAGTTGTAAGAGTTGACAATTGGACTCATTTCAAGCTTAGAAGAGCATAAAAAGAATCAAGATCAGCATATAAAGATGTCTTGTTTTTGAATGTTATGTTTTGGATGTGTTTATTTGTCCATGTCTGAAAAATACACTTTCGGTAAAAGCATATATGCATGTCTATGCTGGGAAGGGATTAATTCTATTTTAGTTTGGTCTGGCTGAGAACTTTTCAACATCCCTCTATTATTCAAATCTCAAAATAAAGGAAAGGAGCATTTTTTTTCTTTTTGTGAAATGAAATCTGCATGTTGCTTCTATTGCTTCATTTAATTCAGAAAATCTTTACATATATTGATATTTATTTCAGTTTGCCTATATCCTTCTCTGGTTTTTGTATCTATCTCCCATTCTAATATTATAGATGGAAACAAATAATCTGTGTGTTTGTAACTTTTGCAGAGGGTGGCAAACCTGGCTTGAAAGATGATGATCTCCTAGCATCTATAGCCACCTTACAAAGTATCAGCCAATCATTAGACCTTGAATGTGTTCACTTGAGAGAAAGGATAGCAGAAGAGGGAAAAGTTGCCGAATTTCTACTCAGAAAAAAAGTAGCGCAAGAAGATTTTATGGAAATAAGGTTTGGATTGTTTGATTTTTTTTTTTTTGTTTTGTTTTTCTTATTTTTATCCCCTTTGATTCCTATTGATTCGTTTCTTATATCTGCTCATATATTCCCACTTTTGTATGTTATGTGGCCTCGGGTTTTGTCACTCAAAATTTATGCCACTTTGGATAATAAAAACAACATTAATTAACATAAGGAAGGTCATTGGTTGTCTCAAACCTAGTAGCTGAATAACAGCTGCAAAATTTGGAATTTTACTTTCTCAGCCTTGATTGGAAATAACTAAAAAAAAAAAAAAATTAATTTAAAGTTACATTGTTGCATGAAATACTATCCTGCTTTACATTTTTTTTATCACTTCTCCCCAAGTAAGGTGATAAGGTCACTAAGACACAAGGGAGCTACTGGATGTGAAACAGAATGGGAAGAATTTAAGAGAAGGGACTGGAAACCCAATCCTAAATAGGAAACAAGAGATAAGCCTCAACTCCTGTTCAAAAGGCGAGGAAAGCATGTGAGCCAGGCGATAGGTGAATCTAATCCAACATTGTATTTGCACTAATTTCTTTACAATGTAATTTTTGCACGCTGCCTGCCACTTGAATCAAATCTTTAAACTGAACTCCTGAATATTCATCAGCAATCGTATTGTAAGGATTCAACTGTCACCCATGTGCACTTTTCACGTTGCTAATGGCTGCAGGCAAGTGAAGCATGCAAAGCTTTTTGCACATTTTGTTTCTAGTAAATGAGTTGAAAATTCATCATAAAGACTAATAGAAATATATTTTTAAAAAACATGCCATGACAGTAAATATTTGAATGAGTTTGAAAACAATTTAAATTGTTCATAACTAATACTTTCATCATAGTACACAATATTATCTCATATATTCTGAGAATTATGTGACTAAACATTAAATTTGAACCAAATCAGTATTTTCTTTTGTTAATCAAATATTGATTCCCTACACACACACACACATACACACACACACACATACACACACACACACATTTGTAGTCTCTTTTTATCTTTTGTATCATTTAAATTTTTTTAAAATTATTTTGAAAAGAATATTATTATTCTTTGTTTCAGAGTTTAAGCTAACATAATGCTTTTAAAGAATATAATTTATTTTTGTAGTGTGCTAAAATTGCAAATGTTTAAATTGAAATATTAGAGCAGTTTTGAAATAAGTGTATATTAGCTAGTATATTTATCTAGGCATGACTTTGGAAAAAACATGTCTATGGCATATGTGTGTGTGTGTGTGTGATAAAAAAATAGTTTTAAGGTATGCTGTATTTATGGGTAAAAATGCCTCAATATCAGAGAGTGTTTTTAAATATAAAAGTGGATATTGAGATCACACCAAGCTAAAACAAGACCCACTTTTATATTTACATACACTCTATCTTGTCATGCAAAGCTAAAGGTTTCCAACTAGCTTATTATTTGCCCTTAACTAATAGGAGTAGATAGGTTTGCCTATTACCCTGTTCACACTCTGCCCTAGTCTTTTGAGGTTCATCCCTTGTTCCCTGTTTAGGATTGAGTCTCCGGTTTCTTCTAAAATCTTTTTGTTCTCTTTCACTCTCAGTGTCTTGGCGGCATTATCGCCTTGCTTGGGGTAAATTGATTTTTTTTTTTTTAAGTGAAGGGTAAAAATTGGATTCATGCCTTTCTCAAGGGCATTATTTCAAAGTATACACAAATTGTCCCAGCTGGAGCTTGAACTCATTTGTCCATTTTCTGTCTATTTTCTGTACAGTTAACCATCTGGCCACCTGCATCTTGGAGGCCATATTGTTGTTTTATAATTCATTTGAAGTCAGTTGATCCAATGACATTGATAATCCATTCAAGACTGTAGATCTGTGGGTATAATGAAATTGATGCTACAGATGTTTTTATACATTTTTTTTCTTTGTAACTTTTTCAGAGTGGCAGTTGTTGGTAATGTAGATGCTGGCAAAAGTACTTTACTTGGGGTCCTCACCCATGGGGAGCTGGATAATGGCCGTGGTATAGCTAGGCAGAAATTATTTAGACATAAACATGAAATGGTTTCTGGTCGAACAAGCAGTGTTGGTAATGATATTCTTGGATTTGATGCCACTGGAAATGTTGTCAACAAACCTGAACATGGAAACTTGGACTGGATAAAGATTTGTGAACAATCATCAAAGGTGAGTGTCTAGATTCCACTTAAAAAAAATAACAATTTCCTTTGGTAAGTGCATAGAAATCCTGCATATGTTCATGCTGTTGGCCTTCGTTTTATATAACAACATTTTGTGTTTTTTTTTTTTTATAGGTAATCACATTCATTGATTTAGCTGGACATGAAAAGTACTTGAAAACAACTGTGTTTGGTATGACTGGTCATGCACCAGACTTTGCAATGCTCATGGTAAGTTTTTTTTCTTCTCTTTCTTTTTATCTCACTTAAGATTTCACTTCAGATTTGTTTCTCTGTTTTGCTTCTCTGGCCATAAATTGGACCAAACCAGACAGAAAAGGTTGCCGATCAGAATGCCCCGTAGCATTCACACACTTCTTCCTGCTGCTGTTTACACGCGTGCTATCACAGGAGTTTTGTTTGTGCATACATTAGGAGACACTAGGTGCTACTCAATGGGTTCCTACAGTTTTCCATCTGGCTCTGAATAATTACGTCTCACCCATTGTCCAGTATGAAAGATTATTTTTCATGAGAGCATTGTCAGATTCTGCGATTGACCACATCCAACATCTTGCCATGTCTCCACCATATAAGCCTGGCAGGGGTTGCTTCTAGGTGCTATGTCTTGCCTAAAGGCAACCTGTCGTTTAGTTGTTAGTTTTGAATTCAAATTGGTCCTCCTCCTAGTCTGATTGCCAGTCACTGCTAGAGAAACCAGTCTGCTTTGCTATTTAACCTATAGCATGAGGGAGACGAGATGGATTCATACTTTTCCCAAGGGCATTTGTGTGTAAGTGAATGTAATGATCTTGACTAGAATTTGAAATTGACCTTGAGTTCTCATTCCAAGCCACTATCCATTTCCTAACCAACCTTTCTAAATAGTCTTTCTGCTTGATGCCAGTTTGTTTGATGCAACTTTAGTGTCCTCTATTAGAACCTTGATAATCTCTAATTTCTTATTTGGGAGATTAAGAAAACAATGAAAAGTTAGTGATGCAGCTTTAGGTCAGGTGTATAATAAAAATAAACTGTGCACTGAATTTCCTTTTTTTTTTTTCATTTCATCAAAATTACAATGAAACTTGAACCCAAATGATGTTTGTAGATGAAAATTTAAAAAATATACTTACAAAATAATAAGCAAAAGAGAAAAAGTTTAAGTGAAGATGTTTTATCTGCATTAAAGCATGCAGAGAAGATAGTATTGTTTAGCAAGAGAAGAGGGCTTTTAGATTTAATGTTATGTAACACTGGCTGGCTGGCTGAGATGAGACTTATTGCCATTAGCCCACCTACTTAATTTGAGTAGAGTTGAGTAAATAATTCTATTGTCTATTTTAATCTGCATGTATGCAGATGGTACAAAAGTTCAGATGTTCCATTGTCTAGGCAGTGTAACTACAGATATATAAGAGAAGACTTAAGAGTGAAGTGTTCTTTGTCAGTACAGAAAGTGTTGTCAGGTTGGTACAGAGTGTCTGATGGTAGCCACATTGAGCCCCAGTGTTATATGCACCACCATCCACTGGAACGGCTGTTGGAAAAATAAAAAATAGATTCTCCCTGCAAACACTGGCTGTTGTTATCTTCAGTGTGTCCAAGTGAATCTTTCTCTGACTTCATCCCTTGTAAACATACCCCAGCCAACACCAACAAGCTATCTTAAAAAAAAAAAAAAACACGATGAAACACAATGTGGATCGATTGCCTGTTTATGAAATCTGCCAGGGTGGGGTAGTGTATAGCCACAGTTAAACATAAATTTTAATCTCTCTCTCTCTCTGCAATGCTTTCAGGAGTTTCTAAAGCTAAGAATCAGCCAATTTAGTGAAGTTTAGTGCTGAGTGGAGCTCACCATTTGTGTTATAGTTGGACAAAGACTTAATATGTAGAACTTTATTTTTATTATTTAACTAGCCTTGAAGCCGCCCTTCAGGCAGACTTTAGGCTAGTTCCTACGGGCGGCTTTTGGGCCTTCTGTCTTTTACTTTCAGTGTCCTATGTACGTAAAAGTTATCAGAATTTAGAAATAATAAAATTATTTTATCTTCATTTGACATCTTAATTTGGCATAATCTTTCTTTGTACACTCAACCTATCTCCATTTATTTTGCATGACGTTATTTTTAAAAAAAAAATTTTTTTTTCCTTGTAAAATCATTTTTTTTTTTTTTTTTTTTTTTTTTTATGATTCCTTCATATAAAGTCCCTCTTAAAAGACATTAGGGAACCTGAACTGTGTAATATTTTGAATATGTCACATTATGTGTGTTTGAAAAAAAAAAAAAAACCTGAGCAACATACTGTGCCCTGCTCAAGTTTTAATTATGGCTTAATTAGACCATATTTATTGCAATTGTGGCGAAAAGAAAAATTAAAGTTAAACCTCTAATAAAGAATTGTTTTTAAACTTTTCACTATGTTAGACATTTCAAATTTAACTTTAAATGAGTCACTTATTTAATTTTTAATCTGGTGTAACTACAGTAGTTACTACCTGTTACTTCAGGTTGTTTATGATTTGCCAAGATCGAAAAATAGACGGACGGACGGACATGCATACACTGTGCTTTATTTATATAGAAAATGGCACTAACTTCCCAGAGATTTTGTTTTATCAACCTTTGTTCTTTTCTCTTTTTTAGGTCGGGGCTAATGCTGGTGTCATTGGCATGACAAAAGAGCATCTAGGTCTTGCATTGGCCCTTAATGTCCCTGTGTTTGTTGTGGTCACAAAGATTGATATGTGTCCGCCCAATGTGATGCAGGATACCATGAAGCTTTTGCAGCGTCTGCTCAAGTCTCCTGGTTGCCGAAAGATTCCTGTCCAAGTGCAAAACAGTGACGATGTTGTGTGTACAGCTACCAATTTCACGTCTGAAAGGTTAGCTATTATTACTTGATTTGATTGTTGGCAAGTTATATGAAATTGCATGATCAAACTTCCTTAGACTCACCATGCAGTGTCAAGCCACAGCCTCACCACACTAGGTATTGCTACTGTGGTTTCTATAGTATGAACATTTTCATGGAATGTACTTGCAATCCCTACACTCAACCAGTTTTAAATTCAGAGGTGTCCTTCTACACTGGTTACCAATCATGGCTAGAGAGCCCAGTTTACCTTGCTATTTAACTCCTAGCTATAAGAGCTGAATTCATACCCTTTCCTGAGGGTATTTAAGTGAAAATGGTCATGATGAACAATATGGCTATACCTGCAAAAAGAAAGGGAAAAAAAAAACCTCCCCTGATTTTCAGTTCAGGTAAACTTTAAAAAAAATCCAAAATAGCATTGTGATAAACCACGAAGTGTGCAAATGAACTGCCTTTTCCATGCATTAGATACTGAAATAGAAAGATATAACAAACGCAAATAGATATTTCTGTTTTCAAACAAGTACTTCTATTCAAGCTAAACAATTAAATATTATACAAATTAAAATTTATTGGATTTACCATTAGCAAATAAAGCATTAATTTTCTCAGATCTGCTCTTGTGTTATATCTGACCAAGTTGCACAAAGCCATTTTCATTTTCTTTTTTTATTATAATTTTTTTTTTTTTTTAGTTTGTTTTGGGAAATTTTTCTTATTCTATTGCTCAGACATGTTCAGTGAGATTTGTATTAGTAGGTCAATTTGATCACTAGATGTGTTTAATTTTTTTTTTTTTTTTTTAATACTATGCCAATGAAGGGAAAAACAGTCTTACCTAAAAAAAGAATTCATGTCTCTTTGTGCTATCTTTCAAAAAAGGAAATCACAATCCAGATCAGGTGACTTTAGTATACCTTGAAATACAGTAACCAGTCACCTTTCTTACTGTAACAAAAGAATGTTACTTTGGATGTCAGGGAGATGCTTGGCTCTTCATTGAAGAAGGTAGTTGTGCGTTGTGATGTGGGTTTTTTACCCTTTTTGATTTACACCCACACCCGCATTTTCTGATGTTGGACTTGTGTGACTGATTAATGAGATGTTATACTACATCTGGCAGCAAGATCTCTGATCGGAGATTCTGAGGGGCATGGAAATTAATTACTATTGTTCCTAGGCCCACCGGGTTGGTAGCACCTGTTAAGGTCCCAGCTATGGACAAAAAGTGAACCATTCTCCCAAAAAGAAATTACCAATAATACCTGTTTATAGTAGAATGACCAACAATACATTTTGTCTGTATAAATAAACATAAAACACCATAAAATTGTGTTCAAAATATTTAGATTTGGGAATTAAATAAGCCATTGAGGTTGATATGCTGCTAAACAAAATCAACCAACTGTCATACTAGCCGTATGATGAAGATGCTTTTTCTTGGCTTGATTTGGATATGTTCTGCTATATTTGTCACTTTGTAACACCTTGCTAATAGTCTAACCTAATTAAGATGCAGTGACTTACTTTTTGTCATTGGGGTCTGTAAAATTCAAAATTCAGTCCTATTTTGCACCAACGCATTCTACCATCAGATTAAACAATAATGCCTCTTTTTAGAATCTAATAGTTCCCATACTGTGAACAGAAGGAATTGTGAAGTCATGGCTTTTTATAGTAAATTGAGGATGTCAATCAAATATCAGATTTAAGTAAAAGAATGGTGTCTTTTTACTTAACTACATCTTTGTAATCATATCAAGTTTGCCTTCATCATTAGTGTTATATCCCATGTGATTGGGATGAACAAAAATGAGTGAAAATAAAATAACTTTTTTTTTTAACACATAAATAAACAACTTTAATTCATTCACTGTCTGAGAACAGCAAGGGTTGTATGGATTGAAGCAAATGAATTCCACGTGTGTCAGCTGGTCACCATGTTCAATTTGGAAGTGCCACACTTGTCTTCAAGAGAAGTAACTCAGTTGTATTTTGAGTTATCATCCTTTATAGGACAAAGAAATTAGCTTCCTCTAACAATTAGTATAAGTATTAACATTGCCCTTGTAGGTATTTAACTTTTTCAACAAATTCCAAATTAGGATCTTGTTAAAAACGTGTTTAGTACTTTATTTCTGAATGTTCTTGTTACAAGAACTATAACATTAACTTTGTGAATTTAAAACATTTACATGGAAACATTGTAAACAATGATGGTGGCCAATTGAAAGTTAACAGCTATACTTGGACAGGCATCCAATTTAAGTGATGTTAATTTGTTTCTCATATGGAATTTATTAATTTTTTTCCAATCCATAAGATGCTGTCAAATGACTATCTGTGTAGATTCAATAAAATGCAAGTAAAAATTAAGATTAAATAAATACTAAGATTTAATAATACTTGCCAATGCTTCATCTTGTGAAAATAAAATTATTTATTTGTAAAGGTTTGGGCCAGATAAAAATCTTTCAAGTACATGTTTTCTGTCTTCAGAATGTGTCCTATCTTCCAAGTGTCCAATGTTACCGGTGAAAACCTTGACCTGCTTAAGATGTTCCTCAACCTTTTGTCAACTCGACACAAGTATGATGTCTCGGAGCCAGCAGAATTCCAGATTGATGACACTTTTTCTGTACCAGTAAGTAAACCTTGGGAGGGTAAAAAAAAAAAAAAAAAAATGTCATTGGCTAGGGTTGGCATTTATAAACATAACCTTTAGCTCTGTGCATTATTTCAGTACATTACTTTTTCTTCCACGGAATTCTTACAAGCTCCTCAACACCATTAACTTCACTGTAAATTTCAGTCAAGAGCAATTTCTATTGCCATACTTCTATTGCTTAGAGATAAGGTGCTTCTCCAATTAGCTAGAGACTGTGCTTTAAAGACTTACAGCCACATCATGTTGAAATGTCAGTTCCCATATGACCACCAGTTAAGCAACATCAAACCATGTCAGTATGTAGATGGGTGACCACTTGGAAATACCAGGTTCTGTAAGTTTGGATGTGCATATGGTGTAGTGGATAATGGCTCAGAATTGTTAATCAGAGAGAGTGTTCCAATTTTAGTTGGGTTCATTATATTCACTTACGTGTAAATTCCTTTGGGAAGGTATGAAGCCATCTCTTCTCCCTCCAGCTATTAGTTAATTGGTAAAACTTATATCACTAAATTTTTTAGAAATTCTTACAATCCAAGAATATTTTCTGACTTTAAATAACCTGCAAAGGGTTGATAAGCCATAAAAAATGAATCTATCAATCAATATCATCTAAAGACAAGGTCTTTTTAATATAATGTAGCTTAAAGCCCAAATCCTTCTCGCCGTGTACCTATCAATGTGGAAATAAGATAATCCTGATGCTGTTTGGTGTTTAAAGGTGCCAGTGACAGATAAGCAATTATTTAATCCACTTATCTTTACTTGGATTACCTCCTTGATAAAAAGACCTACGAAATCGTAGGGAAAATAAGGGGAGATAACCGATTAAAGAATTCTTAATACGTGGTTTTGTAATGTGACACAATGCTTGTCTAAAGATTTTAATTTTTTCCAGGATACTTTTACACACACTTAATGACTACAAAATGGAATAAGTTATGAAAAAGGAATGTTGATAGAATTATAACACATAAATCAAAAGTGTAAAGAGATTTAATAGCAATAAGGATGGGTATTTGATTTGAAGAGACAGATTTACAAAAAATGGTACCCAACATGTCATGTGAGATGTTAAGAAACTACAGCAGATTCCACTTAAATGGAACACATTGGCATTATGAATTTTTCATTGTAAATGGTCCACGCCTTTTTAAATGAAGTTACTTGAAAAAGACAATTTTTAAAAAAGTGGATTTTGTTTTTATGCAGTTGCTCCTAAGCAGCTATTCCTTGTTACTAATATTTCATTTAACTGGAATCTTCTCTATTAAAAAGTGTTTTGCTGCAGGTTTACTTTTCTTTAATATGCATTGTTATGGCAAAAAAACAAAACTTTGTGCATACTAACAAACGATGGATATTTCTACTATAGATATCACAATGCAAAAACGGTCTCTTTTTTTTTTTTTTTTTTTTTTTTTCTCCATGTATGTTTAAGATCATCATTTCAAATTTTCTACCATTTGTTCATGCATTGAATATTACTGTTACATCTGGTCTGGTGCTCCTACTCAGGATTGATTACAGACTCTTTGAATTTTGTCATCTTGTGATGACAAAATTCAAAGAGTCTGCAATGTAATCAATCCTGACCTGGCATCTTGACTTCAGTTACTTTCTCACCAATGTGATATGCCTTCCCTCTGTCTTTTCTACAAATATTTTCATGGCAATTATTCTGATGAGCTTTCCTTCTTGGTGCTTTGACTGCATGAATTTAAGCATACTGGTAGATTGGCAACTAGGTCTCATTGTTTTACTGTTGAACTAGCGAGATAAAACCGTATGTTCTCGTCTAATAATTTCTTTTCTCATACTTCTTGCCCATGGAACTCCCTTCCAATTTCTTGCTTTCCTGCCACCTACAATCTTCAAAAATGTAAATGCAACTCCAATCGCCATCTTCCATGTTCTTGAATCCTATTCTTTTGTCCTTTCTCCTCACTACAGTCTTCTCATTCTCTTTCACTCCCAGTAACCCCTTGCATCTTAGTGACATTATTGCCTTGCTTGGGGTGAAAGGATTAAAAGAAAAACTTTCTTTTTCTGAACTAATTTGAGAAATTAGTGCTATTTTCTCATATCTGGTAATAAAGTGTTGTTTCTTATTCTATATATTTCTTTAAACTTTCATTTGTTTAAAGGAATATATTTTGGTCAAATTCTTCATCCTTTGTATGTTGTATCTTTAGAAATCATTAGTTCTTTTCTTTTTCCTTTTCATCCTTTCAACTAGAACATTAGAAAGTTTAAATGACATGCATTTGAGGAAAGTTGAAGAGTGTATTGCCTGAAATATTGTTTTAAAAATAACAATGAAGAAGAGAATATTAAAAAATATATATGAAATATTTAGTTTGTTTTTTATAGTTACACCTGTGCACTTTATTTTTTTCCCCCCCTCCAGGGTGTCGGTACTGTAGTATCAGGAACTCTTCTACGAGGTTTGATCAAACTGAATGACACGATCATGTTAGGACCTGATTCCCTTGGCCAGTTTCAGAGTATAATCATCAAAAGTATTCATAGGAAACGCATGCCAGTGAAGGAAGTACGAGGAGGACAAACTGCATCATTTGCTTTAAAAAAGGTAAAGATAATTTAGATGATGATTTTTAACTTTTGGTTTTCATTTCATTTTTTGTCTTTATGCTCATTTACTCTAGTTTGGAAAGATTTTTAAAAAATACATTATCTTTGCTGTGTTTTTTTTAATCCAAAATATACTTCAGTTTTAAATGTTCCACAAAGGGCTGATATGCTATAAAAAAAATTTTTTTTTTTAATGACTAATGAAACACACACACACACACACGCCCATAATACTTAGCCACTCAGCAAGTTTTCAAATCTTTGCATTAGTAAATGGTCGTCAATTAGAGTGATAAAAACATTTTTTTTTTTTTTTAAATAAATGCCTTTTATACTTACTCTTTATTGTTCAGTCTTAATGATATCATTCTTGAAATACTGTCAAAGAATAAAATTGATTTTTCTAAGATTATCATCCTTTCAATAATTTGTTTTTGTTTCTTAGATCAAAAGATCCTCAATACGTAAAGGGATGGTTATGGTGTCTCCCAAATTAGAACCAAAGGCATGCTGGGAGTTTGAAGGAGAGATCCTTGTCTTGCATCATCCAACTACTATCAGTGTGAGGTACCAGGCTATGGGTAGGTACCCTTTTTCTTTACTTTTTTTTTTCTTGCTGTACCTGTCAAACACTTGTATTCATGAGTGTGTAACTAAGCAGCATTTCAACAGAGTCCCTATTTTGGTGTTTATTGCCATAGTAGACTCTGAAAATCATTTCAAAATGAATATCTCCTATATTATTATGTTGTGCCATAATGTCAGAAGCGCTTAGGGGATATAGCAGCAATAGTGGCTGAATCCCTCTCCCTAATAATCTCAATTTTCACTTTTTTTTCCCCCCCTTGTTATAGATAGTAGTAGTCTGGCAAAAGAGGTAACTGACTATACAACTTCTGTTTGAATTTGTTTATAATTTATAGTTTATAAAAGGGAGGATTGTATAGTTCTTGGCCCAACCCACTTCCCAAAATCGGTATTCTGATATTTGGTCAAGTGGGTTGGCCTGATAACTTTTCAACACCTTGACAATACTTTTATTTTTTTTTTTTTTTTTGAAGTTGAGTGAAGTAACGTTTTACAAAATATCTTCATGGAATTATCTCCCTTATCTTTATTGTATACTTCTAAATTATTTCAAATCAGAAGACATTGTTTTATAACTAAGTAACCTGTTTATGAAATATATTTTTTCCTTTCCAATGCTGATTTGTAACTTAAAATGAAAAAGCAATACATGCACAAATTTTCTAAATTTTTTATTCATCGATTTTGATATTGGCTATCTTATATTGCTCACAAATATCACACTAGGGAGTTGTACTGTGGATAGTAGAGCAGAGGTCAAGGTTCGTGAAGACAAATGATAACAGATTACATGCTAAGGATGTTACTATAAAAGACACTATTTAATTTATATGCTTTTAGAAAATAATATTTGGATTGATTAACTAGACTTCTATAATTTTTTATTTAAAACTTCTTACAATAACTTTTCTTTTTTTATGTACATGCATTCTAAGATGGTAATGAAATCTATTTCTGTACAGCAAACCTTTTTAACAGATTTTAAGTAACATTGCCCATTTAACCATTTATCTGATGTCAAATAGCCAAGTTTCTGAAAGGTTATATACATGTCATTAAATTGCTTGCACATGTTGAAAGAATAGTATTTAGTATATTCTTAAGATGTCTTTTTATGCAAAAATTTCAATCTTAATTTGAATTTCCTTTATTTTTCTTTATCAATTTTCATTTATTATTTACATTTTATTAGATAAATGAATTAACCAAATTAAATGTTTTTAAAATGTTAAATTACTGCATGATCATATTGTCATTTCTATAAATCTGCAACGATCATAAAGCTGAAAAGGGAAAATGACGCCTTCTCTAAAAACAAAAATATCACAACATAGAGTGCGATGGGTAAATTTTCAACATTTTATATTTTTAATTTTGTACATGTGTGTTGTTTGTTTTAGATTTTGTCAACTGCACAGTAGAGTAGGGTCAGTTGGGCACACCATCTGTGAGAAAGAGTACCATTATGCAATTCACTCTGCCAGAAATTTGGAAATGGCATGCTGTATACTGTTTAGCATTCACACCGGAAGCTCCAATATGAACATTTCAGCAGTGTTTGGGTGTCAATCTGAGAATAGTGCAGAGGATTCGGAAAGAGTTGGATGATATATCCAGTCAACATTATGGTGTTTGGAATGATCGCTAGTGATGGCGACGTTATGCCTTCATTCATCTTCCCACAGGACCTCAGACTCAACATGGAGGTCTGCATCAAGTGCCTTGAGGAGGTAGTGCTGCCCTAGGTCAAGAGAGAGGCTGTAGGAAGACCCTATGTCTGGCAACAGGACTCTACACCATTCCACACAAGCAGGACAATTTCTGCAACTACAACACCCCGGCGACCTAACTCCCCAGACTGTGACTCCCTTGATTATTATGTGTGCAGTGCAGTTGAGTGCGAGACCAACAAAACTCCTTGTAACACTAAAGATGAACTGAAGGCAATGATTATGACAGCATTCACCAATGGGAGACTGTCCAGAATTGCAGGAGATTCTGCAGTTGTCTGGGAGCTGTGGTTGAAACCAATAGCAATTTTATTGAATAAATTTAAAATTTCAAGATATTTTTGTGTAATTTTAATAAATATATCTGTTTAAATGAGAGGTCAGTATTATTTTCATTTTTGTGTAATTTAGACGACAATTTATCCATCGTATCTTCTGTGTGTCTGTGTAGTCCACACAATCGTGTCACCTAATGAGGATTGAGGTAAATTGACTATGCTCTGCATAACTAGTTTGCTTGTCACTATAGTAATACACTGACATAAATGTACAAATTTTTAATTTCTTTCTTTCTTACTCCCATTCTGTTTTGAAAAACTGAAGTAACCTTTCATTTTTTTCATTTATTCTCTCAGTCCATGTTGGCAGTGTACGTCAGACTGCGTCCATCATTTCAATGTCTCAGGACACATTACGGACGGGTGACAAAGCCTTGGTCCGATTCCGTTTTATAAAGAATCCTGAGTACCTTCGCACTGACATGAGGATGGTGTTTCGGGAAGGCCGCACAAAGGCAGTTGGCAATGTGACCCGACTCTTTCCCCAGACGAGCGGCTCTGGTCATTACTCTCGGCATCAACGTGCTGGCAAGAAGTCCCAACAACAACACCCACCACAGCAGCAGGAGAATCACAGTAGTTCAGGGGGAGGTGGGGGACATGCTGGCCGAAGCCACAACGAGCCTCAAAAACAAAGCAAGAAGAATCGTCGTCCAAGAAACCAGAAACCATATTACAACCAAAATGTAATCGCAGATTCCACTAGCCAAGCTTCTTCCTCATCATCTATACTTGCAACTTCCTCCACCTCCTTGTCATCCACTTCTGGAGGTATTGGCCTGACGACGACAACGATGACAACAGCTTCTATGGAAGTTTCACCGGCAAACCAATTAACGTCATCATCCAGCCATACGTAGTTGAATTAAATTTTTTTTATGTCCTTCTCTATCATTTTCTTTTTCTTATATCCCTCATTTGCCATTCAATGAAGAAAAAAACACAGCAGCAGCAAAAGAGAAAATGAAAAAATGCTGGGCTAAATAATAATAATGATGATAATAAAAATGATGATAATGAAAAAGACGTGTCATTACATCTTCGTGACAGTCATATGATCCTCTTTATCTCTCTTTTTTTTTTTTTTTTTTTTTATCTTTTTTTTTTTAAAGAACTTTGAACTTAAATGCTCTTTTTTCTTTCTTATCTCTGTATCTGTGCTCGCTTTTGTTAAAGATTCCTTTTGTTTCTCTTGGAATGATTTGTTCTTTCCACTCTTTCCATCTCCTGAGAAAAAAATCCCTCGCCTCATTGTTTTTACGAATCTCTTTGGAAATGATTGGGAAGTATCACTTGAAAAGAATGATGACAACACCAACCAAAAAAAAAAAAAAAAAAAAAAAAAAACTGAAATGTGTTCATCTAATTTACATGGAAATTAGATATTTGCATCTTGCTCCTCTTTCTGTTGCAAAAATATTTTTTTTTCTTTCTCTTTCTTCTGCCTCTTCCACTTTCCACCCCTTATTTGCTTTCTATCTCCGTTATATAGATATTTTTTTTTTTTTTTTTTGCTTTCTTTTCACTCTCTTACATCTCTCCCTTTTCTTGCTTTCTTTTCTTAGATTGATTCTCATTTTTTTTCTTTTGGTTTCTTTGCTTGAATTTTTTTTTTTCTGTTTTTCACTCTTTCCATCTCTTGATCATGCTACCTCTCTCGCTCATTGTGTTGTCCTCATTCTCACATCTTCTTTTTCTATAAACTTTTCTACTTTTAATGACTTGCCAATAACATCATGAGCTTTAAAAAAAAAAAAAAGTCAAGATTTTAATTTTGTGTTTTGCTTTCTTTAATTTTCTTTATATGCCATTAATCTTATCTGGTGTTGCCTCCCCTATGACTGCTCCTTGAAACTTTAAAATTTCTGCTATGATATAATGTTGTTACACACATGCAGATGAGCATTGCTTGGATAAAGTTGTGTAGGTGGAGAAGTGTTTAATTTTATCAGATCCACTCTTAACTTGATAAAACGAGAATGGATTAAACTACTACCATTCTAATTAGAGGTTTCTATTGCTTTTTTAATAAAAATTCACATATAACAATTTAAAAAATTCTTACCTGTAAAATATTTTTAGTTTTACAGACACATACAAATCATATTTGAATTTATACAAGATAAGTGTGCTGAAATGTTCTCAGCCCTACCAGGAAATGCTTCCCAAAAATTCTAGGAAGTGAGCCAGGCTAAAAACATTTCACAGCCTCACTGTCTCATTCCTTTAATAAACTTGTCCTCTCCCTCAACTCCCTAGGGTTTGTGACCTGACTGAAGGGGCCTCTGCATAGGTTTTTCATTCTGTCAGTTCACCTTCCCTACCCCTATTGTGTTTTGAGGAAATCCTAGCCAAAATTTGTTTAAATGCCTTAAGCATTGAAGTGGGCAAGCTATAAGAAAAGGAAGCAATTTTCTGAACAGACCATCGACTTGATTGTAGTAACAAAATAATATATTTATTTGTTGAGGGTTACATTTATCAGATTAACCCTTGCCAATTCTTCGATGCTGTGGTCTACCTAACAGCCAGTTTGTAAGTTAGTAGGCATCAATTCTTATTCAAAACAACAACAATAATGTCCTGAAATGGTCACTAGTAGTTAGTTCAACAATTCTAAACGGGGAACTTTAGTCTTGAACCTTCAGTTCTCTGTAGCTCATTTCATTGTTCTTCAAACAAAAACTCTTAAGCTGAGAAAATCTTTTTAAATGACAAAATTATTATTGGAAATACCTTACAAGTGGTGGTTTAGTGTGCGGTGATGTTAACTACTCTTGCTACATTTGATCATTTAGTGTCTCCCCTCTGTCTAATTGCCCTTTACTGCTTAGGCCTTGCCTGTACTTTTGATTACTGTCTGTTTCATACATACATACATATATATATATATATATATATATATATATATATATGGAATATGTTCCTTATATATATATATATATATGGAATATGTTCCTTATATATATATATATATATATGGAATATGTTCCTTATATATATATATATATATATATATATATATATATGGAATATGTTCCTTATATATATATATATATATGGAATATGTTCCTTATATATATATATATATATGGAATATGTTCCTTATATATATATATATATATGGAATATGTTCCTTATATATATATGGAATATGTTCCTTATATATATATATATATATGGAATATGTTCCTTATATATATATATATATATGGAATATGTTCCTTATATATATATATGGAATATGTTCCTTATATATATATATATATATGGAATATGTTCCTTATATATATATATATATATATATGGAATATGTTCCTTATATATATATATATATGGAATATGTTCCTTATATATATATATATATATATATATGGAATATGTTCCTTATATATATATATATGGAATATGTTCCTTATATATATATATATATATATATATATATATATGGAATATGTTCCTTATATATATATATATATGGAATATGTTCCTTATATATATATATATATATGGAATATGTTCCTTATATATATATATATATATATATATATATATATATGGAATATGTTCCTTATATATATATATATATATATATATATATATATATATATATATATATATATGGAATATGTTCCTTATATATATATATATATATAAGGAATATGTTCCTTTCAGGGGTCAAGTTTAATCTTGATTTGTACATAACAAATTGAGATGTTTTCAATGCTCAAATCTTCTTGGTTCACATCAGCTCATCTATAATCAAGGCGAAAATGGTAAATGGAATAATAAAACAACAATTTTTTTTTTTAATCTTTCTTTGATCTCCAATTTTGGTACTCCTGGCTTAACTGTAATTTGAAAGTGTAAACCCCAAAATTGCAGGTACCAATTCATTTTATTGTATTAATTCATTGCAAAATTTTGTGCTGCATTAGAAAATTAAAACAAAATTTTACATCATTGCAAAAAAAAAAAAAACATTTATTAGTCAAGTACATAGTCTCCATTGTTTTTGACAACTACCTCCCATCTTAAAGGCTTGCTGATGTCATTTTCAAAGAAACTTGTGTTTTCTTTGGAAGAAGGTTGTGAAGTAGTTTTCGACTGAGTGTATTGAGTCAAATATTTGGTCATTTAAATGTTCTGTAGAAACTGGAGCAAATGAAAATCCAAAGGTGCCTATTTGGGAGAAAATGGTTGGTATTGGAGGGTTTCCCATTTCAACTCTCTAAGCTTCTGCAATGTCTGTTTTGCAACATGCAGTCTTGCATTGTCGTGGTGGAAAATGACACCATTTCAATTTTGCAAACTCTGCCATTTTTCTTGATTAGCCGTATTAAGATTGGTGAGTTGGTCACAGTACTTTGTTGAGTTATTGTTTCACCGGCTGGAATAAGATCAGACTGAATTATTCCTCTGCAATCCCACCAAACGGACAGCAACACAATCATTGGATGCAAGCTTGTTTTAAATACGTATTCTGCACATTCACAAGCTTGTTTCCAGTGTCAATTGCTTTGAACATTATCATAAACGATCCATTTTTCATTGCCTGTGACAATTCTGTATAATTCTCCTTTTCATGGCATAACAGTAAAGAAATTGCCACAAACATGATCAAGCTTGTTCTGGTCTGTCAGAGAATATCACATCCACATGTTTGGAGCATCTCTTCAAATGGCAAAATGCAGTTAATTTTCAAAGTCTTGACGATCTCTTCCATCAAAATCTTTGGTTTATTCCTCACGTTGGAAGGTCACCGGGGTATGGCTGATCGTTCAGGTTAAAATCACTCTGATGAAGTCTGCCAAACCATTTTCTGACCATTGAATAGCTGGAGCATTATCCAAATAAATATTCTGAATGTTTTTTTTGTTGCACTTCTGATGCTTACTCCTTTCTGAAATTCATAGGGCATAATAATTTGGCAAAAGTGCAAATCTTAATCCTCTATCTTTAAGGTATTTATTTGTGGACAAAACATCAGCATTTAACAAAGTCTGACTCAAGTAAATGATGCAAGATTTCAATCTAGAACACACCAGAAATTGGCGCTAAAACAAACACCACTGTCAAGTTGCAATCATTTTATATTAACAATGAAAATCAAGCACAAACCTTTGCAACAATCTGAATAATGCTTTTTGTTTCTCCAATAGTCTGCTAGAAAAATCAAACCTCAGAGTATTTCTGGCTTTGCGAGTAAATCTTAATTGGCTTTCTAGGTTTTTCAAAACAACTACTCAAATCAGTTTCCATTCCAACTGACACCAGTTATAAATTCATTTAATTATGAACTCCACACCAATAACTGTTATTCTATCTGCTTGGATCTGGGCATTAGGTATTGTCAGCAGATCCTCAAATGTTCTTGCTTCTTAATGTGTTCCCAGTTTGGAATTTGTTATCTCCTGGACTGGCTGCAAACCAAGGCTAAAGAACCCAGGTTGTCCTGTGATTTACTCATATTTGATGGGGGAACAGACAGATTCATGCCTTTCTTAATGGAATTAGTTTGAAGTGAACATAATTTTATCTCACCTGAAATCTGGTCTCCCTTTGCTGATTACATCTTGCAAACTTTTAACCATTGAACTACCTTTTTCTGAATGGCTAGGCTATTATTCTTCTGTTCTTTATGATTGATTCATTCATTTTCTATGATTTATCAACCCCTTTGCATGTTATTTAAAGCCAGAAAATATTTTTAGATTATCAGATATTTTTTTTTATTTTTATTTTTTTTGAGGTAGTGATACAAGTCTTACTAATTTAAGCCATGGCTGGTAGTGGGGAGAAGAGGTGGATTCATACCTTTTGTATATGTAAGTGAAAAAAAACAAAACCAATAGGAATTGGAACTGCTCTCCAATTAACAATTCCGAGCCATTATCCCATTACATTACCTGCACATCTAAGCTTACATCTGGTATTTCCAAGTGGTCATCCATCTTGGTACCAACCAGGCTTGACATTGCTTAACTTCTGTGATCAGATGAGAACAGGTTTCAATGTTATGTGACTAAGCATGTGGGTTTGTGGTGTGCTGTGAGAACAAATAATATGAAGGAGATATATATATATATATATATTCAAAATTGTACACATGTTTGACTTAGTCAAACTGAAAAATGGTTATTCAATAACACTGTCCAAGGGACCACCTCAATCCAGTTTCAAAAGGGACTTTATACCCAAATCAGATGCCTTGTTATCCATAACCTCCATGTTTGCTGCCTTCAATGAGTCCTTGGTGTGGTTCAATGTGTTGATGATCTTGTTCATAATTTAGTATTTTAAAATTGGATCACACTTAGACTTCACCAAAACTGCCATCTCTTCGTCATGTAAGACTTGTACCTGATGTTCTTGTGCACAATATAGTGGATTCCACCATCTTCAGCTGAGGATGACCTTATTGACTTGCTGAGGTCATGAATGGTGATGTCCTGAATCAACTCAGTGAACTTGGTCTTCTTTACAACTCTTGTGTGCTTAAGATATTTCATTATATTGCCCATGGAAGGCACATTCCTAATCATATGGGAACCAGTGCTTCAACATGATGCGTTTGTAAGCCTTTCAGTTCTTAAGTTTTTGTTACTCTATGGCGTTAATTTCTATACAAATCTATTTACATTATCTTTTTTTTCTTTTTACAATCTATATGCTATTGCCTTCACTTTACACCATTATTTTGACTTCAATAGAAGAAATTACTTTTTTCTCCTTCTGTCTTATGCTTGTCATATATTGTGCAGTTTTTCTATATATGACACAGGACCAGTCAGTCGAGACCAATTTACATTTGAGTAAGATGATCACTTACTCTCTATTCAAATATAGCATTCTAGTTTTCACAAGCCATTGTTAGTGAATTTGAATTTCTCACTGCCTTCACAAAGCAAAATTTCTTCAATGGATATATGTATTTTAAGAAATGTTATTGCTATGTAGGCTTAAAATGCTAATATTTTTCCCAAAATTCTAATTAATTTTTAATTTAAGAAAAAAAAAATATAGTTTCCCCTGGACATATATCTGGTGCTTATCTTGCAATCAAGAATCAAAATCATGTACATCTCACTTGAAATTATCCTAATTATTATTAAAAATGTTGTTTTAAATATACCTTTGACAACAACAACATCTTATAAGCCTTCATTTCTTTGTCTGCCAGGCAAAATTTGTAAATACCTAAATAGATGTGATAGAACAGTTATTATATCTGGTGCTTTATTCGTTTTAGTATTTTGTAACAGAAGAAAGCTTAAAAGCATTCCCCCCCCCCCCCCCAATTATTTGCAGTGTTCTCAATTGGGTGTGGCTGTATTTTCCTGACCCTTGCTGGTTATTTAGCATTTCTAGAATTTAAAATGACCTGGGCATTCAAATATGAAAAAAGAAAAAATCAAGTTTGAAATTTTAAAAAAAGGCAATGCTTCACGGAACAAATTTGTACAATTTGGTATGATCACATCTACTACTATTAGGTGTAAGCTGGTAACAAATTTGAAAGACTTGTTAAAAATGAATAACAGTGACAATTCTTTATTAAAAAAAAAACAAACACAATACAAATATGTTGAGTCTTGACTCATTGTTGAATCTCGACTAATGCATGGAATAATAATGCAACACAAAATGTACTTAGAACAAGAATGTATTATAACAAGAAAATGTACACAATATTTACATATAGTATTTCTGTATATTTCTGGGAAGACGTTCCTGGAGAATGTGTTGACTAAGTCGCAGTTGGGCAGAGTCTCTAGCTGGATCTCTGTATTCGCTCCCCTGTCTTCCGGTACCAACCATTATTTATATAGTCGGTAGTCACCTATGCAGATTAGGTGGATCCTACCACAACAAAATAATTCTTTTTTTAATCTTTTCATCCCAAGCAAAGCTACTAAGACACAAGAGGTTACTAAGTGTTGGAGAATATGAGAAAAAACATTTAAGGAGTGAGAACAATAAAAGAACAAGAATTAAGAAGACAGTCTATAATGATTGACATTGCATTTAAATGTTTGAAGATCAAACTTTCAGGGAAGAGAGTTCCACAGGTGAGAAGTGTGACAGAAGAAACTATTAGCATAGAACTTAAGGTTACATCCAGCCATTCCAACTGTAAAATGATGAGACCCTTCTATCTATCTATCTATCTGTGTGTGTTTTTTGTTTTTGTTTTTTAACATTTCATACCAAGCCAGGCAGGAGTGCCAGTAGCACACGAGGTTACAGAGGGGGAGCAAAGAGGTGTGAAAGAGGAAAGTATGGGGAATAGATCAAGGCATCTGGAGATGTCAATTGACATTGCATTTGAATATTTGGAGATTATAGCTGTCAGGGAAGTCCACTATAGTTGCTGACTAAATCCGGTGTGTCATTTCTAACATATGCAATTTATAATAGCTTGTTGACTCCATTGAAACTGGAAGAAGACATTGCATGAGTTTTAGACACTGACACAAAATTTGCTTGTGTCGACGATATCAGCGTTATCTTTGTATTCGGTTGAGTGTAATGCAACAAGTACTTAAGCGGTGTTGGCCTGCCAAATAATTCGTTTACGTGGAAGAAATTAAGCTGTTTCTATTGAAAGAGAAAAACTGCGTCCCTTAGTTTTTTTTTCTTTTGTCTACCAAGGATTGACAGAATATTTTTAACAGCGAGGTTCACCCTTTGCAAAACCCGGGGTTCACTCGAAGTAGAGGGTTACGTTTGGAGTCCATTTTGTGTGCATAGGGGTGGAAGATAATTATTAACCCTAGCCTTGAGTAGGTTAAAATTGTAGTGATCGAGGAAACATCCTGTTGGGAGTCGGTTCCGCAGGGCAGTTGTTCGTGGGAAGAAGCTGCTCAAGTGGAGCTTCTCACCGATGGAATATGGGTGGTTTGCTATTATGTAAGTGGCATGGCGCATTCTTACTGTGAAGGTTTGCCTCGGCCGGGCTAGGGAATTTCTGTGGAAGTAGCGATAGAGCACCGAGATGCTTGCCAGGTGGAGATTGAAGGGTTCGCAGATGGTTTTGAACTTCCCGTGCTGTGATGGTAATATTACTGCTCAGTGAGACGTGGGAACTTGGGGAGGGGGATGGTCTTTGCCTCTCACATTAGATGACACACCGAAAAATGAGGACTCGATCCCTGTTTTTTTATAACTAGCTGTTTTATTCAAAGCTTCACTTGCTCGGTTTTGGTTTTGACAATCTGTGACATGTCAGACTAATAGTTTAGCCATAAAACGCATTAGTATAAATATCAGTAATACTTTTAAAAAATTATTCTGGTTTGGTTCAGTTGTTAGAATGTACTAAAATGAAATCGAGATGACATTTAAATACCAAACAACGTGAAAGAAATTCAAAGAAACTAATACCAGGCAAAATAAAGTGCCCCCTCTTTTACGCAATCAGTCTATCGTTCTGTTATATTCGTGTCTTATAAATAACTACAAGATCGACAAATTCAACTGCAACATTTTCATCTTTGTTTACAAGATCATTGGCTGGCTCTCGAGTTAAAATGTATTTATTAGACTTTGTATCCGAACATATCCAAATGCAGATAATCTTATTTGTCGACCTACGCTGTAAGTTGTACTGTTTCGACCCTCTCACTGCGCATCGACTGCCACCACTTACTAATTTCAAATTCCACTTGATTCAGTTTCATTCACTTCGTGTTAATGTCCTAGGAAAAGCATGAACACAGTTATAGATTAAATAGCAATGTAGACTGGGCTGTCTAGCCTAAATCTGCCACTGCTGTCCATCGATCTCAAAAAAATATTGGTACTGAGTGACCATTCAGAGCATATATATATATATATATATATATATTATAAGTAAGACTTACCATCACCTGAAGAAGTACAATCAAAGTATTGAAACATGAAAGCTTTTATGTAACGATTTCAACATGTTTTTATTATAATCTTTTATAATAATAATATATTGCTCTACTTCGTATTGAGCACATTTTAAAAATTAAATGCTACGAACAGTGGAATTTTACTCTAACTGTTCTTTCTCTTATATATATATATATATATATATATATATATATATATATATGAATAGAAAGTTAATGCATTCATCCTGACTGTCTTCGGAAATGACGTCATACTGTGAAATTTATTTATATTTATTTTTTATGACAAACTAACACGAATTACTAAAATGTGTTTTTGCTTTGATTTCTTTCAAATGATGTTATCTTGTTTGAAAATTGGAAAATTTACAAATTGTAAAGATGCAAACTTATTTGGCCGCGACAGGGCGTGTCTATGAAAAAAAAAGGCAATCATTCGATTAACAGACAAGGACAGTCTATGACAAATATTGCGTTCAATGCTGTCTGGTACTGGTTCATAAATGTCATCATCTGGGCGCCTAACGCATTGTTGCTGTCAGCTAGCTCACCTTGCTCTCCAGTTCGCTGGTATCGTGAGTTCGATCAATGTCAATCGCTATCTGCTGTCTTTCTGATTACCCTTCCTCTGTTCTCGCTCCTTAGGAAATTTCCTGTTTCTAACACTTCCAAACCCAGTAATCCTTACGTCTCGGTAGCTTTACTTTGCTTGGGGTGATTAAATCACAAATGTCATACCATTCTAGTTTTGCGTCAGACGATGCTCATTAAAATAAACATAACTGTCACCATTGTGAATTATACCGGTAGACATTATCCAAAGTTTTACGCATTTCAGATGTTTTATGTACAGGATTGTAATTGATGCATAATTGTATCATGTGATTCACGCCCTGAAATAGCAGATGGCCCGAATCGAATTCAATGTCAATAAGTGGATCTTTTTTTTCTAAAAGAAGCTGATCTGTGCTGACCCCAGTACATGCTGGGCTCACATTAAGAGATACTAGAGTAGAATTTGCACTGTCTCGCACCGAAGCATCAGAAGGGCCAGGTACATCAGAATGTGATCACATAGCAATCAGGTGCAGATTCGGGCCTCACGTGATATGTGTGCCTGCTCCCGACATGTAAACAGGTGGTTGACGCAGCTGTGATTAGGATATGCGCACGCGAGACAACAGGGAGGTTGGATGTTATATAAACCTTCAACCTGAAAAGGAAAAGACAAAGAGTTTCTCACGTCCTCACGAGAAGAAGAATCCATATTCGGAAAAAGCCCAGAAAAGCACATACCCTTACATCGATATTATTTGACGAAATCAGGAGGTGAATAAACGATAATTTTACGCACGAGAGATTTATTTTCGTGTTCTTTTATTTACAGCGATAACGTTACATTCAAGAATGTGGCGATGGATTTGGATTTCCGCAGGTTAGGCTCCGTCTGCCCACAGAAATCGCACTACGGCACGTTATTCCTTGACAGTGCAATCGTTGAATGGAGCGTCCATACGTCTGATCTCGTTGCTCCTTGCCACTCGATAAATCGATCCCAGTTGTTTTTACCGCGTAATCTCAAAATTGCTTTTAACTTCTGATTTACCCTCGTATATTTGGTTTTCAGGATTACCTGTTGTCATGGCTGCAGTACGGGACTCGTGACGTGACGATCTTTATTATACATATTTTTAATTCCAAGAAGTGATATACAAACTAAAAGAACTAAATAACTGATCCCCCACAACTCGGTATTAACAAACTACTCAACTGCTAAACCTTATTTAGTTGTTAGCCTAATCCAGTGGTTCCCAACCACCGTGCCGCGGCACATTAGTGTGCCGCGGAATGATTACTGGTGTGCCCCGAAGAGATAATACCTAGAAGCCATTTAATTTCATTTTGTTTAATAAAGACATTCAATTTCTTAATCATGATGACACCACTCAATTCAACATCGCCGAATTTCTAGATTTATCAGTCATCAACCTTTTCAATTTTGAGTTATGTGAAGAGGAAGAATTAGCAAGCCTTTCCAGTGATCGTGGTCTCAAATTGAAGTACGCACAACTGCCATTGGACGCCTTTTGAATTTCTGTTATGGAAGAGTATCCAACTCTAAGTAAAAAAGCCATCAAAATTTTACTGCACTTCTCAACTTCGTACCTATGTGAACTGAGATTTTCTAATCTAAACATTAAAAATAAAAAACGTGAAAGACTTAAAAATATTGAAGAAGAGTTAAGAGTGTCTCTCTCACATTCGCCCAAATATTGCAGCAGTAGTCAAGAAGCACCAGGCACAACTGTCCCACTGACATTCACCATTATTATTTTATACCCGATATTGAATACAGAATATGTTGATTTATGGGAATAAAAATTCTTCTTATATAATATTCTTTGTTTTTTTATTATTTTATTGCAAAAAGGCTTTATGAATGGAAAATATTTATTTTTTTGTGATAGGTGAGCCGCGAAAATTTAAAGAACTCAATAGTGTGCCGCCATGTAAAAAAGGTTGGGGACCACTGGCCTAATCTATAGATTACGTTACATTGTTTGGCACGACTTGAATAAACTAGCCCGCTAGTTAAAAATGAGGAATATTTTTTCGGTGAAAATTTTTTGTAGATTAGCATTCATGAGACGTTGTTTAGGTAACGATATTTTGTCAGAATAAAAAAAAATATTGCATTTTTATCGATTGAGAAGTGAGAATCCTGTTCATAGTAAAATAGTTTATCTACAAATGTCAAGTTTGAAACTGTGCTTACGTCATTGATATCAGCATTTTCTTTTACCTTTCTAAATTTTTGACACTTTATTTCTGACATTTAAAAAAAATTGTGGTTGATTTTTTGGGAGCATGCACAAACACTGGCGAATATTAATTATTTATCTCAAATGAATAATAAACTGATATTTACTTTTATTAATTTATATAATTTCTTGTTATTCAATGAAAATGTTTATATCTGTTCTTTATTTAAAAATAAATTGTAAACAAAAACAAATGTATGTTTTCGTACATGAAATATCTTAGTCCAGATAACCGTGTAAAAAGATGCAAGCATACTTATAGTATGACATGACTGAACGTTAATTATCGAACTGAGGGCGATTCTGTCCAAGTTCCCTTTCGTAGATTTACTATTCTTGACATTTCACTATGCCCACAACAAGATAGATATTCATACCACGTGGATATCGCAGAATTTGTAGATTTAATAAGCTTAACTTAATTTCACACAGAGCCACGAAAGTGGAACAGTTCGTGAGGATCGAAATTTACACTAGCGCGACAAGCCTCTACGCCAGGTGTTCGTATTTCAGATTTTATAAGCACGCTAATGTGGCTGTTAGGGTCGAATTTCTTATGTTCTCAACCTTGTCTACCGATATTAGAAGAATTTTTGACACAATGAGTCCCCGCTTAGTTAGGACGTCCACGTAGTCAAGCAAACTGTAAATGATATTATCTGGGCCTGAAGCGACGGGAGTTTTATGACTAGTAGTCATTGACTTACTAACTGCGTTGCCAGTAAAATCAAAAAAGAGTTTTTCAAAGTAACCAGCAGCTGTCTATAAGTATGTAAAAATAAATAAAATATGTAAATAAACAATTAAAGACTTTAGAAATGAAGTGTCACTGGACCGGAAATTTTAGAATTCCAGTCATGAGCTTATATAGTCAGACCGGCTTCAAGATAACAACAGTCGCAGTTAGAATCGCTGTCACGGGCGTTAGAATCAAGGTTAGCGCAAGAAGAGATGCGAAGTTGGACGGAGATGGAGTTCTCTTTAACTGAATGGAAGATGTAGCCCGTTAGTTTGTCGTGAGAGCAGACAGAAGTAGCAACGAAGATATTCCTAGTGTCACTTACTTACCAGACAGTGTCAGGTAAATCAGAATCAACAGACTTATCTATCTCACGAAAATAATATCTCTATACAACCATATTCGCGACTTTTCTCCCCGTGAGTTATCTCACCTTCAATTTTGTTGAACGTACACTAATTCTCTCACAGCTTTAGTCACACGGATGCAAACGGCAATTGCACCATAGCGAGGTACAGAAGATGACCAGTTGCTGAAAAACTGAAAGACTATGTTTACAAATTTATCACTACCTGAACGTAGATATAAATCATTTCTAATAGTCGTGTTTTTGAATAACTCTTTTCTTTCTATGTACCATATCTCTTCAAGAAGTGTAGGATCATGGTCCTCGGCACTTCATCTCTTTTACTGCTCTCAGTAATTTTTGCTCTTTTATAGAATCCTCCTTATCTTTTCCCGAACTTGTCAAGTGGATTACGTTCCTTTACTTTTCTTGAAGTTGATATGTCCTGTGAGTGCTAAATTCTCCAAGTCTTCTTTCCTTTTTATTTGACCCAAAATATCAACATTCTCTTTCTGAATGTCAATGTAACCCTCACCCGTCTATCTATAACACCACACTCCTTTTTTCAGTCGCTAGCTCTGTTGAGTAATACCGACTTTACGAACCATCCGGCTACTTTTTCTTCCTCGGTTGGGGTCAGTGTGTCGTCTTGATAGGATTGGTTTGGGTTTTCCAAAATTTTACGATATTGGGATTGACGGCGATGCCCAGTGTGGACCCCTCTGTATACGTTGTATACTACATGCAATATTGCATAATTCCTGTCTGTAACCGTCCTAGTACTGTATTGGGAATCAGAATGGAATAAGAGTTCCTTCAATAAAATTCACAACACTGTTGATAACTCTAACAACAGGTTTATTGAATATAAAGAAAAACTGGTTGAATAAAATGTATGTATGATCTAATGCAAAATCAAGTTTTCTACTGCAGGATGGTGATTCGGGAATTGATTCTTCAAAGTAATGACCACCCAGTTGACTCTCCCTCAATTCTTCAAACTAATAACCCACCAGTCAACTCTCACTCAATTTGTCTGTCATGCGTGTGTCTGTGTTTTTGGTTCCAGCCGCAGGAACTACGGGTGTTCTCTTTAGAGACGACTGTCTTACGAGAAATCTCAGGCCACTTCGATCCGACTTCTGGGGATATGTTTTCACTGCATGCGCGGGAAATGCGACCGGAGCGAATCTTTGAAGACCTTCCTTGTTAGGCCCGATTCCGCGACTGTCAGCCTGGGGGTGCTGTCGCTTATATAGACCCTCCAAAAAATCGACATTGATATATCACATTTCTCTACCCCGACTAGCGATCTTGTTAATTAACTATATGGTACTCTCATTGTTTAAAATCTTCCTAGGTAATGACTATAATGATAATAGTGTTTAGGGGTTGTTTCATTAACATAAACAAACCCCAAACTTGGGGATTAACAAAAACAGATGTTTTTTTTTCTTTCTCTAGAATAATTTGGATCATTCTTTTGTGTGACCACACGTTTTGGACAGATAGCACAATGTAAAAAACCTTCGAATTTAATTTCTCAGAGCGAAGAAATTTGGACAACATTCATTGGTAAAACCACGTCTCAATCGCATTGTTCTCTACATACGTGGCTATTTGAGTGCAAATGCGTTTATAAACAGTTATGGAAAAAGACGACGTCCAGAATAAAATCATCTAGAAAGATGAAAAAATTAAAAAAAATGTTCTAAATTTTTTTCTCTACATGCGAACATCCCAAGGGAAATAATTCTCGTATAAACGAGAGTTACAAAAAGACCCAGTAAAATCTATGCCAAACTAAAAAGAAAGTTAATAAGAAAACGATTTTTAGTTTTCAAAGAACCGTATAAAATACCTTTACGAAAGCAATATATCTTTGTTGTTTTGATTTATTAATGAAAAAAAAATCAATTTAGTAATGAAAAAAAAAAAAGTAGGATTTTTAAAAATTTATCTTTTATTTATTTATTACCAGATATGAGAAAATAACACTAATAACTAGAAATTTTGTTTCACTGTGTCGTGCCGGAAGTTTTTTCTTGTCAGAATCTATCTTGCACATTTATAAATCTACCATTCATCCATACATTGAATACTGATGCAATATATGGTCTGGTGCTCTTGTTGAGATTCTTGACAAAATTCAAAGAATGTAATCGATCCTGATTTGGTATATCGACTGCATGAATTTATCCGTGCTACTAGATTGGCAACTAGGTCTCACCATTTCATTGTTGAACTAGCTAGATATAATCACCATTTCTATTCTAACAGTTTATTTTCTCTCATTTCTCACCTGCGGAACTGCCTTCCAAATTCTTGTTTCCTTGTCAGCTACAATCTTCAAAAAATGAAATACATCACCAATCGCCATCCTGAATCCTTCTCTTTTGTCCTTTCTCCCCACTAAAGTGTCTACATTCTCTTTTAATCCCAGTAGCCCTCTTGTGTCTTAGTGGCTTTATCACCTTGCTTGAGGTGAAATAATTAATAGAAACAAGCTTTCTTTTTCTGAACTACTTCAAAATCTATCGCAAGGAGCGGTGTAGTCTGGCTCTTACTTCCTTCAAAACCGCTCGCAATCTCCGTAAGAGAGTCATGGAAATGCAAAGTGCATCTATGCGCGTTCTGTCCAGGTCAAGGTTGAAAATAAACAAATTGAATCTTGCAAATTCTGGAAGATCACTAACCAAATTATGAACAGAGGCAAAGCGGCTGTGCCCACTATTATAAATGGCCCCGAGGTCATATCATCCTCGACAGACTAGGCGAAAGAACTTCACCTCGATCTTTGCCAAAAACTCAACGTTATATAACAAAGGTCTTTCTCACCTCAACTTCCAACGTCTCACTGAGCACAATCTCAGTAATATGCTCATTTCAGCAAGAGAAGTCTCTAGACTTATCAAAAGCCACGGCCCAAAAAGCCACTGCCCCAGACAAAATTTCAGTGGTCGTCCTTAAGAATATCACACCTGAATTATCATTGATTCTAGCAAAATTATTGAACCGCTGCTTGAAGGAGAAAATTTTCCAAGCACGTGGAATGTGGCAAGTGCATGCCCGGTTTTCAAGAACGCGAGCAATAGATCCCCCCCGCCCTAGTATAGACCCATTAGTATCCTCGGTTAGCCTTTTGAGGTTTTAATCAACAAGAAGGTCATCGAGCACCTAGATAGGAACAACGAGCAATATGGGTTTCGCTCAGCCCGATCCACTGCTGATATCCTAACTACCATTACACACAGAATTAGTGAGACCCTTGACGGCACACATACCGCAAGGACCATAGCATTAGATATCTCGAAGGCCTTCGACAAGGTGGGACACAAAGGTTTGCTACACAAGATCTCCAGCTATGGAATCACTGGAAGGGTTTTCTCTATTATAAAATCCTTCCTAACAGGTAGAGCCCTGAAGGTTGTTATTAACGGCCAGCCCTCTGAGGTCCTGGCGGTCAATGCAGGCCTCCCTCACTTCTCGGACCAAACTTTCTGATTTGCATAAATTATCTATCTATGAATACACTCCAATCATTCATAAAAGCACCTCTAAAACTCTTGACGATCAGACATTGGCAGCTGACTTCTCTTCCGATTATCACCACCGATCAGACTCCGAACTAACGCCAGTTACGATGAACAGATCCTCGGGGAGGCCCCGTACACCGAGAGGATATCGGGCTTCTAACTCACACGACCTTAAGTGGAATTCCTATACACGATCCATCGCTAAAGATGAAGGTAAAATGATTGGCTCTCTGTACCACTTCAGTAAGTACCTGCCTCCTCATGCTATCCTCTACTTTTATAAGAGCCAGAATGGAGTACTGTTGCCATATTTGGGCAGGAGCAGTGTAGACCTCACTTTCGAGTCTTGATAGAGATCAAAAGGAAGAAGAGTTATTTCCCACACCCCAAACTCTCTCTCACAGGCGGTATGTGGTGAGCCTCTCACTGCTCTATCCCTACCACTAACCGAAGTGCACAGATGAACTGCACGTAAGAACGTCTACATAAACGTCATCGAACCAATCTTCAGAAACGTCAACGTACAGATTGACTATTCTGGGATCGGTTCGAAATTTCTTTTAAATATCACCTGAAAAAGACCAGGGCATACAACGAGCGAAACGTTGTGAATGTGACAATAAAGATGATGACAAAAGTCCGAATAATGTAAAGAGGATAAATGTCGTGTTAGTATAGAAAAATATATCTGACTTGTCAAAATTCAATCTTAAGTTAGAAAAACTACAGCGTTCCTAATGAGCATTATTGTAGTCTGATATTTCAAATTACTACAAATTATCCGATTGGAGTTGACTAAAAATTTGACAAAGCAGTCAGTTCTACTATTGGCTGAAATTCATAAAATCTTATCCTTAATACAATTTTTCTGAAAAAGAGTTTTCTCGAATCTAGTATGTATTATTCCCCTTTCCAGTATTGATGGGAGTTTCCCTTCCACCCTTTTGTTTGAAGTAGTGTGGAACGTCAACATCTTTATTATGTCATTATTATGGAGTTAATGATTATGTCCATATTATGGTGTTGTTTAAATAAGTCAAAATAATCTGTTTAATTTGATTTTTTTAAAATTATCTAAACAAGTGAAAATTAAGTTTTCTGGGCTCATTTGTTTAATTATTATTACTATAAACATTAAACATTATTCAAGTGCTTCTCACATTCTCAGCTCTATATAGCTTTGCTCAGAGTAGGAAATTCGTGTGAACCTTAGAAAATAAATGTCTTGCTGATGATGTTTATACAGATATTTTAGAGAGGTAAGCGACATTTTATTACAATTTAACTTTTCACTGTTCACTGTATTTGGTTAATGAAAGAAAAATCGTATACCCGTGACAGATGACTGGTAGTTTAGTAAAAAATTAAAAGCTCTAAGTTGGACGTCTTAATTATAATAAGAAATATAGTGCAGTAATCAATGTCATTAAACTCTGGCAATCAATACATCGATAACTGTTCTTATCGATTTACTGACGAATATTAATTGATGTTTTTCATGGAAAATTTTATATGATTATTGCTCATTCAAAACTTTTTACTTTTTATTTCCAGTTGACAGCATTATGGCCGTCTACTCGCTAATTCTCGTTTAAATATTTGTAGAGTTGAACTTTATTTGTACCAGAGCTAATTGTATCGATCTTTGTATATTTGGACAAGTGCTTTTTAGCGCCGATTAAATTCGGTTGCTGCTGCAGTTAAAATATTATGCGCGATGGGTAAATTGTCGTCTAAATTGTGAAGAAATGAAAATAGCACTGATATCTGATTTTAACAGATATATTTACCAAAATTACACAAAAATATCTTGAAATACCAAAGAGTAAATTTATTCAATAAAATCGCCACTACGACCTCTAGACAACTTCGCAATCTCCTGCAATTCTTCTGGACGGTCTCCTTGTTTAAGGTGAATGCTGCCATAATCCTTGCCTACAGTTCATCTTTAGTGTTACAAGAGGTTTTCTTGGTCTCTCACTCAACACATAATAATCAAGGAGGTTTCTGTCTGGGGAGTTAGGTGGCCAGATGTGAGGGGTGATGTGGTCGCAGCAATTGCCTGACTGCCATGGCTGGGTTCTGTTGCCTCTGTGGCATAGATCCCTGTTGCTGGACATAGGTCTTCCAGCAGCCACCCTCTTGACCCAGGGCAGAATTACCTCCTCAAGGCACTTGAAGTAGGTCTCCATGTTCAGTCTATGGCCCTGTGGGAAGATGAATGGAGGCATAATGTCGCCATCACCAGTGATATTTCAACACCATGATGTTGACTGAACATACATCAAACTCTTACCGAATCCTCTGCATCTTCCTCAGATTGACACCCAAACACTCTGAAATATTCATATTGGAGCTTCCGGCACAAATGCCAAGCAGTAGAGCATGCTGTTTCCAAATTTCTGGCGAAGTAAATTGCGTAATGATGTTTTTTTTCTCACAGACGGTGCCCAACTGATCCTCTTATACTGTGCGGTCAGCAAAATTAAAAACTAACAACGCGCATGCGCGAAATTAAAAATATGATACGGCGACAATTTTCCCATCGCACCGTGTAGTTAACAATTTCATTCCGGTACTGCAGGTAAGTGTTAAATTAGAGGCTTTTGTATGCCGATTTTCAAGGCAGATAGACAGGCTCGCAGAACTTGGAAGAATGGCGTACACATTCTTTCTAGTTGCGTGAAAGCATCATCATTTGAGGTTGTCTGGTAGATCAGATTTCCAGATTACATCCATTTTATTCAAGGCGGCCAGACTTTAGCTATACGAATTTTCACATACTTTTCAGCAGTGGCTAAATAATTGATAAATAAAATCAGAATGAAAGAAAAAAACACTAACAATTTCAATCCCAAATATGGACAATAAGCTTGAAAATATTTTTTATTAAAGAAGAGGCTGATATTTATTAATCATTAATTGCTGTAATTACAAAACGGGATAGAATATTTTTAGTGGGTTTGGAGGTAACAACAACAACAAAAAAACAAACAAAAAAACAAAACAAAACAAAAGAAAACAAAAAAATCGAGGAAAATAAAAAATGGTTTTCAACCTTAAGGCAGCAAACAATCACTTCAAATAAAATAAATTAAATTTTGAATTAGTGTTCTTTTTTTTTGTCTCTTTTTGTGAGTGTGGGGGATTTGAACGCTTTTCCAATTAAAGAATTCTATACAAAGTTTTGTGTTTTTGTCTTTAGAAGTGAAACTTTTGTTTAATTCTAAAGACTGACATGTGCTGGGCAAATACATCAACAGTGAAAAACCAACAAAAAACATACGTCTATTTATTCCTCTCTCCTTTGAAATAAAGCTCTACACATGCATACACATGCACACATACATCTCAACGTATATGTGTGCATATTAATTTATATACATGTACGTACTCAGTACGTTTGGAAGATGTATACATGTGTGATTTAAAAGATTATTTGGCGAAAAGCGTTTTTTTTTTTGTGAAAGCCGTGAGAAAAGACAGGAATTTCTTTTAAGGATATAAGAGGAAAAGGTTTGTATTTGAACTTTTACTGAAGCTATTTAAGAAAACTAAACAATCTCTTTACATCTCATTCAGCCGGTATTTTTACTTATCTACAGCTCCTGGTGTACATATTAAAGAATCTTTTTTTTATTTGTATCAGTTTTGAGAATCTGTTTAATTAAATAGTTTTTGGTTTGACTTATTCGCCTGTCCGTCTATCTATCTATCTATCTATCTATCTATCTATCTATCTATTAGTTTAAGTCATAAGTGATGTATATATGCATGTATGTATGTATATATCTATCTATAAATTAGGTTGAATCATAAGTAATGTAACTATCTATCTCATCCTGATCATTATCTATCTATCTATCTATCTATCTATCTATCTATCTATCTACAAATTACACACACACACACACACACACACACACATATATATATATATATATATATATATATATATATATATATATATATATATATATATATATGATCTTATTTCTGTATTTATTTGTTTTTTATTTATCTAGATAGATTACCCTGCTTATATATAGTTTACGAAACTCTGGAGTCGCAGTGATAAATGCAGCACCAATGGGCTAAGTGTCAAATTTCATATTTTTATTAATCATATATATATATATATATATATATATATATATATATATATATATATATATCAGTATTTTTAAATTACACGTTAGATACATGGCAAAGAGAAACATAAAACTGACAGTTAAAAAAACAAAGAAAAATAAAAAAAGTAGCAAGCTAGACAAAAATAGGGATTTCATAAGACAGATATATATATATATATATATATATATATATATATATATATATATATATATATATATATATATATATATATATAGAGAGAGAGAGAGAGAGAGAGAGACGTAAAATGACAAAGAAAGAGTATTAGATAGATAGATAGATAGATAGGGAGAGAAGGGTGGAGCACAATGAGTGAATAATTTGAATAATTTCTAAATTGTTCACTTTTAATATGTAACTCCGCCATTATTTAAATTGTTAGTTTCACAGACTATCGAAACCAATTCGCCATACTCTCATCCACAAACCTTGGCGAGGATGGGTGTTTAAGCTAATAGCATTTACCCCAAAATGGATAACAAAGATACAGTTTATTAACAGCAACGTCAATTTATTTATTCAATCGCTCGATTGTATTTCAAAGGATTCGTCTTTGACGAAAACAAGCCCCCAAAATCGCGTTGTTCGTACGAACATGTCACCAGAACATATTAGTAATAATAGTAGTAATAGTTGGTTGGTGGTAGACAGGTAAGGCAAATAACATTTGTAAAAATAGGGGTGATGATAAAATTGAAATAATAATAATAATAATAATAATAATAATAATAATAATAATAATAATAATAATAATAATAATAATAGTGTTTGTGCGTAAATAGTAGCAGTAATAATTGAAAGAAAGTTTGAGGCTATTTTTATATACAAGCAATAATAGACATTATTAATTAAGATACGAAAATAATAGACATTATTAATTAAGATACGAAAAATAAGACGTGAGGAAGTCGATAAAATGCAGATTTGAGAAGAGTAATTACCACTTAATCTCTTATAATAATAATAATAATAATAATAATAATAATAATAATAATAATAATAATAATAATAATCTTTTACATACCTTTAATGTTATTCGTATTATCATAGTTGAGTTTCCCTAATTACGGAAACGCAGAATCTTTGCTGTCTTAATTATCATAAACAGCAGCAAGGTTTTAAAAGAACGTAATTCTGCGTGTTCATTCATTTTTAATTCTCTTCAAACAAAATACGGATTTAAAAAATAGTTATTTTCCTCACATTAGCATTTGCAATTAGTTTGTCAGCATCTATTGTAAAAAAATAAAGTTGAAAGCTACCGAACACAGGAATATCATAAGCTATTGCTGCTGCTAATAATAATAATAATAATAATCTTAATAATAATAATATAGTTATTTAAATATATATATCCACATGCAAAAATCTAAATATCCTGCTTTTGGGGAGAATATATATTGTTTAGAAATGCTGTCCCCAGCTTAAGAAAATAAGCAGTCATGTTAAAAATCTGATAAAAATATGGGTCATAATATAGCCCAAAGCATTTGCATTAAAATGTTCATTTGTAATAATAATAATAATAATAATAATAATAATAATAATAATAATAATAATAATAATAATAATTCAGGTGAGTATAGAAACGGTGAAGTTAGTGTTAGCGGTGTAAATGGTCGTAGTGTTGGTGATCAGTGGTGTTGGTCAGTTGGAGACCTCCGCCAATGAGAGATGCCTGACTTGGCTTTCGGACTCTCTTTGACGGGATGATGTCTCATTTGGAAAGAGACGATAAAAATAGAGATTTTTTTAAATTTCTTTCATTGCTTCATTCTATAATTTTTTTCTTTTTTTTTTTTTTTAATGTTTTTCTTCTCCTTTTCTTCACCCAAATACTTGTCGGCGTCTGAGTATTGCCAGGGTCACTTGATTGTCATCATTTGGACAAACTCTACAACGAGAAAAAAATTGAAAAAAATTAAATAGCGATAAATAAATAAAAAAAAATAATAAATAAAACGTAGCTCAAAAAAGCAAAACAAAAGAACACATTTTGAATCGTGCCATGCTTTTCAGCACAATGTTTTACTTTGTTTCAGCACAATGTTTTACTTTGTTTCAACACAGTTAATCATAGATTAACTTATTTTATTTCTATGATCAAAATGTAGAATATTTAATAACACAAGTGATGGAAACATGAAAAAAAGAAAAAGAAATTACATGAAATCGGATAGATTATAGACGCAAAGCATATATTAAAATAAAAAAAAAACATCTTAAATTTAAATTTTCCTTAGTGCGCATGTGTAGTCGCATCAACGTAAACATCACTTTAGTCCGACGAAACGCGTCACACGAAAACCTTTTCCACTTTGTCATAGTTTTTTCCCTAAAATTGATCTTGATATATCGTTTTCCCATATATATTTCCCATATATTCCTCAAAACTTGTTTATTCAGCGTTAACTAGTATTTTTTGTAATTATTAGATTAATTAAACGTTTGTTAATATTGAGCCAAACTGCCAACCGTCAGGACCGTGTAGGATTCCCTCTAATTCGATGAAGTGCAACAACTCGAGATGGTATCAATTTCATAAGTTGTCGGAAGACCCCTGGAAAGTTGTTGAGCTATACCGTCGCAATAACTATACACAGCTCCCTGATTTCCGTAAGGGTAGGAACTCGCATACAAACATACCTCTCCACTGCGTCACATAAATACATGTCTAGTATACTACCCAAAATTGTGCAACTGATAACATCGTGCATTTTTCCTGCAACAATAACCCATCATTATTGGGATACGTGGAGTTCATAAATAGAGGCAAATATATAGATCTTTAATGTTAAAATATTTTGCCTATTAGAGTCAACAAATGTATTGCTGGCCTGCAGTGTTTACAATAAAAGTGTGCTCAGTATCAAAAGATAGAGCAATAGGCAAAAGCAATAAATACACAAATGTTTTAAGTTGTGAGTCTCATGCCAGAACAGTAATTGTCAAATAGTAAAAGTAGATACATAAACGTGCCTAGTTTTATTTAAAATCCCATATATCTTGGCAGTAATTATCAGTGGCATTGCTGCCATATGTGGTTAGAAGACCCCCTGGAGAGATTTTGAGCTCTCTACCGTAAATGCTCAGTTGATCGCATGTCGGGTGAATGTAATAGCCACACCATTCACCAGAAGTCTCTAGAATTTTCCTCAATTCAATTCTGGGTAATCCAGGACCAATGCCACATTGCATTTTTCTGTTGGAATAACCTATTATTATTGGGATACATGGAGTCCATGAATGGATGCAAATCGTCACGAAGCAAGTGGTTGCGAAGCACGTAGCGGTCACCAGTCAATGATATGTTTAGGCGGACAAGCCATGCTATTGAAGACACCCTACACGATGTGTTGTTGACAGTTGAGGTCAATGAATCTATGGGGACTGCATCACACCTAAACCCTATCATCAGCTTGAAATTAGTTCTAAGTGGAACCGTATTATTAGGATAATTAATGAGACGCAAACACGGGGAACTTGTGAATAATTTGAGGAAACAACATTCTAAACACCTTTCTACGGTAAGCATCCATGTAAATGTTTACTAAGCTTAGCTTAGGCCAGAGCACTGGTACAAACAGTGAGAACTGAACTCACTGTACTCGCAATAGGCTACACGAGCAGCACGTAAAGCATGTTTATACACCAGGCGTTCGAGTTATGAGGGAAGGTATCCATTCTAAAAAAAATGTTTAAATTTTCAAACATTTCTGAACGATTTCAGTCAGTTATGCGATCATGTATCTTTCGATACATGACTGACGAGACAGATTTTTTTCTCGCAGTGGGTTGCTATTTCTTTCTACGGTAGACCAGTTACCATCCAAAGTCTATCCTGCTAATTATCCATAGCTGGGGAGATTCATACCTCTTCCAACGTAAGTGAATGTAATGGATTCGACTGGAATTCAAACTCGGCTGTCCGATTCCTCAATCCGAGCCGCTATCCAGTACTCCACCGCGTCCCCCCGAACGATTTACCGAAATAAATACTTCTATACAGTTGAGGGTAAATGATTTTATATGAACTTGAATTTTTATGACTACGTAGAGAGTAAAACTTACAATTGAAATCTTCAGTGCATCCGTTCGCTGTTCACAAGTAGATAGAAAGGAAACAGAATAAATAACTAAATTAAAAATTAAAATTTCGGGATCAAGTGCCACGCGACCGGAGAGTAGGGAGTTTCGACCGTGGGCTTATATAGACAGAGTTAGGCTTAGAACAAGTTAGTTACGAGCCGCTTTTTTGGCCACTGATTGAAAATGTGTAGAGTGAAAAGAAGGAAGTTACAAACCGAATGTTAGGTAGTGACGCGCCATCAGTCAGAGATGAAAAGCCAGAGTTACGGTTAAAGCCAACAAGTTGAGGGCGATAGGAGAGAGTCGACAGTCAGAGTGACGGAAGACAGAGAGAGAGAGAGAGAGAGAGAGAGAGAGACAGACAGACAGACAGACAGACAGACAGACAGACAGACAGAGAAATAAACATAAACAGAGAAAGAGAGGTACAGAGCAAGAAAGATAAAATCGGAAGCCGATGGAACTCACGTTAGCCAGAGAGAAGATATGGTCCGTTAGTCTGTCGTGAGAGAAGACAGAAATAGCAGCAAAGATGTCCCAGGTGCCATATTAATCCATAAGTAAATAACCAGATACCGGAAACAGAAGTTGTGCTTACATTTCTTGCCGTAGCGTTATTTCCCCTTCCGTGCAGCGCGCCTTTTCCTACTTTTGTTCTTTCCGACGCAAACGGACATCGAAAAGCATCGTGGATTGATTTGTCCAGTCGGTGAAGGTCTGATAGAGGGCCCTGGCTGCATGTTTTCAATTAAAGAAAAGCTTTTATGGGTACCATGTTGATCTAAACTTTTTCTCCATATCTTTTTTTAAAATTTTATTTTTCTCTCTGTTTTTTTTTTTTTTTTTTTTTTTTTTTTTTTACTATTTCGTAAGGTTCTGCTTTTGAAAGTCATTAAATGAATTAATGATATACCAACAATGCAAGGCGATTAACAAACTGGCAGCAAAGTCTACACAGGAAGAAATAGTACGTGAAGGAAGCAGCTGAATGAACTGGTCAAAGTATTGGAAAAAGAAAAAAATATCAAAGATGAATATAGTCCCCTATTACACAAACATGCACAAAATAAAAATAAAGATAAAAAAAATTACAGAAAGTTCTGTTTGGTATTTTTCTATTTTTGAATGACATGACCGAGAACATAAAACCCTAAGCATTTTTATGTTCAGCAATTATTTAAAGACGCCGAAAAATTTATAGACGCCATTTTTAGCGTAATTTAACTCCTCCGTGTATCTTTATGATAGCGATTGTGCGTCAAAGTGTACGTGCGTAAGAGTACGTAGGTCTATAGATGTGCGTCTATATGCTTTGTTTTCCGAGGGAAAAAATAATGATAATTTTTGCGCATATTTTCCAGATCGATTCTAATAGGCTGTATGCAATAGGTCAACACATGCCAAAGGCTGCCTATCAAAAACAACACACTGCCGCGTACCATGCACACACTTGACCTTTTCTTATATGCAATGGGCATTTTTTCTTCTTCTGCTGAGGAATTGTGTTCAAATGTCAAGTGATGTTTCGCAGTTTTTGCTTTGTCAACCTTTGATTTTCTGTAGGCACGTTAGGCGTTACTGATTGCTGTCTACGTATATAGTAAAGATGTTGCAAAATGCACATATCTTGCAGTTCCTGCCATACAAAGTTGAATTTATTCGAATTGATGACCTCATTTTGATTTTTGTAGTAACAACTTTTCAACGTGTACCCTCCGGCTTTCTTTAAGTGTTTTGTATTTGGTAACCTTCTTGGAAATTTGAATAGAACTCTTTATTTAGTCCACGACGGTAGAGCGTTTCTCATTCCGTTTTTCATGCTTAGAGTAGGTTTATTCTATAATTTCGTTTTTCATTACTAATGCAAGATGTCCTTTATCATGGACAACAAAATAAGAACATCGTAACCCAGTTGGTTTATTAAAGAGTTTAGTTAGAAATTCAGAGAACGTTGCCAATACGATAAGCCCCTGAAGAAGACCGGTGGTTACAACGACTGAAACGCTATAACTATAACTAAGATGAGGATACAAATTCGAATAGATTTCTTTTAATTTAATGCCTTGTCTCTTAAGGACGTAGACGATCACGCCTCTCCATAGATTCTTTTTAATATTATTAAATTATAATTCTGCTTGTTCCTTAGCTTCTTAGTTAGCATGTACGTCAGTACGAAATAATAATCTATTATTCCGTTTTGATCGTGAGGAAAGACGGAAAAGACATATCAGAGACGCTGTTTCGTTTCAGCGAAAGAAAGAAATAAATAAAGAAGAGGCGAGAACACTATCATATGTTTAACGTCCGTTTCAGTGAAATGGAAAAACGTGTCAAATTTCCAATCTTTTCATTTGTACCCTCTTACTTCTTTAAACAATAACCTACTTTTCTATTTATTATTGCTATTGCGATATTTGGTCAAAATTGTTACGCTCAAATATTTAACGAGGCAATAAAGGATTATCCCTGAGTATTTTATAATCGTAGAACTCGCAAGGAGCTTATTTACTCATTTATTTAAGAATTATGATTCATCAGAAAATTCAAAGAGCAAAAATGTGAATTTTTCACGGGTATTATTATTATTATTATCTGCGAATTGTCATGGCCGCTTGTGAAAAATAATGGAATGGTTCCTCTTTGTCTTCACCTAGGTTTGAAATTCAAAGTGTTCTTACTCTTAAACTGGTTACCAACCAAATCTAATGAGCTCAATCTGCACATATTTAACCTATAGCTGGGATGGGAAGAGAAGATGGATTCATGCCTTTCTCAGGGAATTTATGCGTAATGGCGGGGGGGGGTCAATGTAATAGACCATCACGGAATTAGAACCTTGTTCACCGAATCCACTTTCCGCTTCTTATATATATATATATATATATATATATATATATATATATATATATATATATATATATATATATATATAAATCATCTTAACTTAGTAAATATCTTTTCCGCACCCGCGTGTTGAATGAACATTTTTACCAGAGCGATTGACTTTTCGAGTGATACACGGCATAGATGAAAAGGCGCCTGTCCCCTAGACACCATCGGATTTAACTAACATGATAGGATCAGGAGTACACACTGACTGCCTGTGGGACCGCACGCGTGTCGAGCTCTATACTGTTGAAGTCGTTGCAATCAGAAGAGAGAAATGAGATTTGTTAGTGAGTGACAGAGTAAACTAGACTTTCGATTTAAGTAACGAAAAGTTCTTTAATACTTGAGGCGACAAAAGTATATAAGTCTATGCACAAATTTTTTAAATGCCATGTTCCTTCAGGAAATAACGATCATGACTTTCTCCAGATTCCCTTTCTTTATTGTCTGTGAATTACTGTGCCTTTCTGGGAAATATAGCGGAGTGGTTTTCCCGTTGACTTCTCCATGATTTTGAATTCTGAATAATCCTTCTCCTACAGTGTCTGCTTGGGAAAGTGAATGCAGCAGACAAGGCCGGAATTTGAACTCGGTTCCCCGACTCCAGTTACGCTATCCGCATGTCCTCAGACTGAGATTTTTTTTCTCTCAGGCTAAAGGAGAGAGAAAGTGTAGAAATGGACAGCGAGAAAGAAACATAAAACTGAAGCCACTGTTTGTATATTCGTTGAAGTTAGGCAACTGCTTCTGGTAATCACTGCTACGACTACTATCTGTTCAAGCATTCGAACTTCATGAGTCATCTTCAGAGATGAAAAAGTAAAGTGAAAGAATGTATTTTAATTAATTCATTTTATTCGAAATTGTCGTTATATTTTTGTTTTAAATAGAATTCGATAAATCAAATGCAGAAAATCATAACAAAAACTCCAACCCGTAAAAACCTACTTGCTAGGAAAACCACATCTGCAATGCCTAGAGTGGAGGCTGGAGTCTTATGTTCCAAAGAGGAATCAGTAGGGTTAACATCAGTATTAACAGTAAGCCCAGTCTTTATTCAACTTATTCTTTTAACTTCTCAAATCACTAGTAAATATATATGCAGACACGGTGATGTAAGCTTGGATGTGCGAGTGGTGTAATGAATAACAGCTACGATTTGGAAATCGGAGAGCCAAGTTCCAATTCCAGTCAGATTCGTTAAATTGACTTCTGTGCAAATAAACTTGGGAAATATATGAATCCACCTCATCTCCCCATAGTTTATTATCCCCATAAAATTGTTACAATTTAAAACTATTTTCTGGCTTTAAATAACCTGCAAAAGATTGACAAGCTGTAAAAAGTAAAATATAATAACATTAGAAATATTTTTTAACACTACACAAAATACTCCATAAATCCAATAGTAAAAAATGATTAACAGTTATTCAAATTATTTAATCCAACAGAAGTAAGCATCCCAGGTCTGACAAAATATCGTGACTGGTAAAAACTGGTAAAAAGAAAACTACAACACATATAAATTCGGCATTTAATCTCCTTTGAAGTATTCCCCCTCTAAAGCCACATACTTTATCCAGCGCCGTCTCCATTGATGAAAGCATTCTTGGAACTCCTTTTCAGGGATAGCGAGCAACTGCCTTGTCACAATGTCTTGTATTTCCTCGACGTCTTGAAATCTTGTTCCTTTCAAGTGAGATTTGATTTTTGAAAAGGAAAATGTCGCAAAGCACGAGATTTGGAGAATATGATATTTGTCGGACCTGGGGAATATTGTGCTTGACCAAAAACCGCTTAACAAGTCATGTTTACCGATGGAACATCTGTGGTGTGGCGAGACAACCACACTCTACACACTTTCCTTCCAAGCACTGCTGTAGACAACGGAACTAAGCACAAACGTTGTAACTTAGTGTGTATGCGCGATAGAGTTTAAAGTCAATTTATGCCAAGTGGTTTCACTCTGCGTATATTAGCTTATTTACCATAGCATCGGCTCCGATACTTTTTGATCAAACATCGTATAGTAATAAAAAAAATGAATGCAATACACGTTACCACGTGTAATTGAGTAATAGAATCTTAACCAAGTTGTGGGTAAATCTTTTTCTAGCCTTCTTATCCTCATAATTTCATTTCCTCCTACCGACTTTGTTAAGCATATCTCACACCTCAATTATAACCACTAGTCTAAGAGTGATCAACTACCTTGAATGGTTCTTGATCCTTAAATTTTATTATAGAAGTATATTCATGTTCCAGTAATTCGTGATAAAGAATTTCTTTTGAATCTCACCAAAAAACAGGGAACTTTTCATCAGGAGATTCTGTTTGAAATGCTGAAGATTGTCAGGCAGCTAGCTACGATTTTCTTCATTTTAAACTCTTATAGTTTCTGACTTTTCCCCATAAGCTTGTTAACGGCGTATTACGGTTGGTTAACTGCAGAAACAGCAAAAAGATATGCAAACTTCAAAAATATTTCCTTAACACTGTATAAAAGAGGCTACTGAAAACTTATCCATGAACCTAATACATTTTCAAATTCTAGCCGATGCCGTCGCTTTAGCCAAATACTCTCGAGTAAGGTGTGAATTCATATCTTCTCTCCCAAGCTATAGGTTAAGTAGTAGGGCAGAGTAGAGTGGGCTCTCTAGTTTGGGTTGGTGATCAGTTTAACAGAAAGAAAAGTTCGAATTCAAAACTGGTTGATATGGGGCCAGCAATTCCACCCCGTAAAACATACAGCTTCGGAAACCACAGCAGCCACACCAAACGTGCTGCGGCTGTGGCTGTATACTTTTCATGGAATCTACAAGGTTAACATATATTTTATTTGCTTTTCAAGGGCCTCTTTATCAGACCGATAAGTTTTTCAGCCCCGCCTCATACTAGAGAAAGAATCTAATTAACATTAACTGAAGGAAACCCAGGTTCTACTCTGAAATGCCACTAGTTCGGTTTTGGAGGTATTAAATCTTACAATCTAGTTCCCCCCCCTTTGAGCTGTGCGTGCAAGTTCAGAGAGATCAGCTTTCAGGTTCTGATCTTGCAGATTTGGAGCGTGCCCCTATCAACCATGTCTGCATATATATTCACTAGTGATTTGAGAATTTTTTTTTTAAATTAAAAGAATGAGTTGACTAAAAAAAATGGGCTTACTGTTAATACTGATTTTAATCCTACTGGTTCTTTGGAGCATAAGTCTCCATCCTCACCACATTAGGCATTCGGAGTTTTCCTTCTTCTAAACTGGCTGCAAACCAAAGCTAGAGAGTCCAGTCTGATCTGGTATTTAACCCATAGATGTGGGGAGAAAGGGTATTTGAAAGCAACAGCCAAAGCTGGGATTTGAACTAGTAGCACCAGTCCTACTCCGTAGATATGCGACGATAAACACTACGACACGCACACATCCATCTTTAATAAATATATAAAAATAACGAAAGTTTTTCACTATTGCGCATTGGATTTAAGTTTTTAATTTTATTTCTTTTAATTCTAGTATATCATATACCTTTCTCTTTCTTTAGACATACTTCAGGAATCGAAAAGCTGGCATTAGAAATGTCGATTTTCACCTTTTTCATCTAAATTCCTTTCGGATATAAAACTCGATAGTTATGTCATTATCTTAATATCGGGAACAACTGAACGTAATGGTTGATCGGATTCAGATGGAAAAATGGAGGTGATTTTATGGGAACAAATAAAATCTGATTTGTTTCCAAATTGTATCTTGTCAAAAATAAATCATATTTAATAGAACGGATGATTTTCGAACGACAAATCGCAGAATCGATGTCCATAGAAACCCAAGAATAAATAACAATGTCACATTCTATCTCCAAACAAAAATCTGGTATTAAATCCAAATGGAGGATGGGTTTTTTGAAACGGAAAAAAAAAGAGGAACGAAAGCGTGCTACTGACAATTTGTCCAAATAAATCTGGCGTCGTGACATGATCAACAAAACTTAAGAGTGGAGAGAAAGTGCTACTGCTTAGAAATCGATGAATAATTAGATAACGGCAAATTTTGAATTCGGAGCCTCGGAATCACCAGAGGATTTACCTGGGAATTAATTTTTCTCACTAAATACAGGTCCCAACAGCCACTCAAGGTAGAGGTTTACTAAATGAGGTCGTTGTATAAGAACGAAGTAAGTACAGATTGTGAGGATATGTAGGATAGATAACAGATGACTCTAGACGAGGTCAAGATTGTAGAGATCGTTGGAACCTTACCCTCAGGAGTATCATCCTTGTTTTTTTTATATTTAGGATATTTGTTTCATATTAATTAGAAATTTTACACGGGTCATTTATCGGAATTTTATCTCTGGTCATTTATAAGAATTATTTATAGGAAGTTTACTACTGGTTATTTATAGGAAGTGTTTACAGGAATTTTACTAATGGTCATTTATAGGAAGAACTGTTTATATGAATATTAACACTGGTCATTTACAGGAACTTTACCACTGATTATTTATAGGAACTGTTTCTAGGAAGTTTACCAGTGGTCATTTATAGGGACTTTACCACTTGTCATTTCCTGCTGATTTCTTTTGCCTCCTTTTTTTAAACTAGCATATTCCATATAAGCTACTTGTTTCGCCTTAATTAAAATGGGAACCGGCACGTAAGCCCTCCCTACACGCGTGAGTTCATTTACAACCCAGCATTGCGCCCTATCTCCAAGCTCATGGGTTCAAAGAACAAACGAAGATTTAATCTATGACCACTCGTTATCAGTAGCTTCCAATATCAAATACTCACATTACAAGGAAACCTTATAAACGATATAAAGCTCAATGATATCCGCCTACATATTTCTTTGTTTAATAAACCTCTCACTCTATTGACAATTACATATCTTACTTACCATTACCAGGTTCTGCTTAACCTCTCCCTCACTCCCTTCTAAAATTCTCTGTATCTCTTTATGTTTAAATATACACTAGAATAGTACCTATTAAAAGTAACTGGTTTATTTACCTATGGATCGGTACTACTGCTTAGGATTCGAGCGTCTGTATGCTATGCGTAGGATTACCGTTTGGGGGGTGGGCAAGTAACTAACGACTGTGCGCTCCATGAAAATATCACACACGCATACACACACACACACACACACACACACACACACACACACACACACATATCTATATCTATAAATATAAATATATATATATGTGCGTGTGTGTATGTTTGTGTGTGTATAAATATATATATATATGTGTGTGTGCGTGTGTGTGTGTGTGTGTGTGTGTGTGTGTGTGTGTGTGTGTGTGTGTGCCACTGGATGATTAAGGGAAGTGGAAGAAGAAGGAAAAATTTTGGCATGATATAGAGAACTAACTGAAGGAGTGATCTGATAAGGTAATTTAATTTATAGCCTCAAATTTCCCAAATGCATTTTCTTTACACATTCCATCCTGAAGAAGCCGAACCTAACACGCATTGTCAGCGAAACGCGTCGTTAAAAGCTTTTCTGCTTTGTCCCATTATATCCACATGCTCATCCTTGTGCAAGTCTCTGCTCGCAACTGAGCGATAAGGAAATCTTACTCACCTTGGAACTGGAAACGAGCCAAATGACTTGTCAATCATTTTTTAAGAAAAGCACCATTCAGATATGAAAATTATCTCCCTTAAATTTTTATCTGAGCGCTTTCACTTTTACTTCTTTCGGACATTTAATAAGTTTAGCAAAGAGACTAGCGTGAGGCAGTTTCATTACTGTTCGATTTGTCGTTGCATTTACTGTAACTGTCTCAGAATCTCCTTTACGCTACTTCTGAAAGTCGCTACCTTTCCAGTCTTGACAGAGTTCAGAAGCGTTTACGCGGCCTTTTGGGTGATAAATTATTTGTAATCCACCGACGAAACGTCGCAAGCCTATTGCTACTCTATCGCTATTTCCATGGCAAATGTTCAGAAGTGTTACATTCCTTAGTCTCACCAGTTCAGTCATTTACCATTTATGCAGAGGCGAACCACCCTCATTCCATTCGTGTTTCATTGATGAGGTGGAAATTTTGCTCTTCCGGATAGCCGTAAAAGAAATCAGGAGTCAGTTGTTAATAAATGACTATTTGTAAAATTCCTATAAATAGTTCCTATAAAGGACCAATGGTAAAGTTCTTATAAATGAATAGTTGTAAAATTCCTACTTAAGTTGAGACAAGTAGCTTATATGGAATAGGGTAGCTTAAAAAACAAGGAGGTAAAAGTAATCGGCAATCAATTACTAGGAAATGATCAGTGGTAAAATTCCTATAAATAGCCAGCAGTAAAGTTCCTATAATTGACCAGTGATAAGGTTCCTATAAATAGTTAATATACATGACTAGTGGTAAAGTTCCTATAAATATTTATACAAATATAAAAGATTCCGTCCCATAAGACCCAACCTTTTTTTACTACGACCGAGCAGTCTTAAATGGGCTTAAAGCAAGAATTCATGCTTGATGAATTCAATATAATTTAGATTGAAGTTTGGAAATATATATAAATTCTTACGAAAGTTATATAGTTTAAAACTCAAATTAAAAATAATTCCCTCGTTGATAAATGCTATTGTTAAAGCTTAGCGTTTCGTGATATGTAATTCTTCATTCTCCCCAAAACAACATTTGTATTCCTCATCCGCGTTAATACAAATAATGATACTGGACAGAAAGAATAGTTCAAAATATTCACCACTGCTAATCTGAAAAAAAAAAGAAGGCAATTCCTTTAAAATCTCAGCAAAGGTATCTGTTATAAAAATCCCGCCCTTATAAAGTTACAAACAAAACAACTATCAAGAAAGAAAATTCCGATTTTAACTCGCAATTTATTTTTGCACAGCCCTTTTAATTGATAAACGTCCATTAAGGTTGTGGCTGAAAAAATATTATTCTTTTCTTTTTTTTATGTCACTATGAGTTCTATTGGTACCAGATAACCCAGTACCTGCTCGGGTTATAGACAAATAAACCGGCTTCCTCACCAGACTTTTGCGGCAAGGAAGATAGCTGGATATCTAGCACAATGTCTTCATTGCTATAGACTACATTGCCACGCATGCGGCCAGTCTAGGAGAGGGAAAACGTATATAAGAAACGAATAGGCTATTTTTCGTTCCCGGTAAAATAGACAAACATGGTTTTAAGCTTATTTTACCAGTGGCGGTAAAATAGACCCCAGGCTATTTTGTCGGTAAATATTTTTTATTCTTATGAAGGCAATTAATGATGAATATAACATCACACAGATTTAACACAGAAGTTACCTGCCTTCATAATAATAAAAAATATTTACCGGCAAAATAGCCTGAGGATTTATTTTATCGGTCTCAGAGATGTGTCGTGGTCAAAATTAGAACGATGGACCTTCTCCAGAGACTAAACATCATCGCCGGAAACCAGTTATGAGTCAGAGAAATGTAGAGAGAAAAATGAAGATAATGCGCATATTCTAATAAAAAAAGTTATTTATTGTCTTTGGGATCGAACTATGCATTTCACTTACACTTAAAGAACACTTACACTTAAGTTACACTTAAGGGACACCTATACTTTATAAAGAATACATACGAGTTGTACACGGATACATGGCTTAATTTAATTTTAATGTCCGAAGTTAGATGCCCGAAAATTTGTTTTGTATCTTGCTGACCTGGAGTAGCGTACAATATGCTGGCCATATTAGACTTCTGACGTCTGTGAGGTTCAGTATTCTTGGTTTATGGGTGTAGCGATATCGCCATAGATGTTTGTCTGGTGACATCTTATCTAATGGCATATAAAAAAGCCAAAATGCATATACATGATTTTATTGTTTGATTATTTTTTTTAATTTGTAGTGTACCTAATATCAAGAACTAAGTGGGTATGTCAAGGGTTGCACTAGGGAGATGTCCTGTGAGCCAATGGAGCGGCAACTAATAAAGGTTTGATTTATTATATATAGCAAGCATAAAATGCGACCATTTTGGAAACTGCAAAGGAAAAAAAATAATATGCTTTTAAGTCCGGATGTTCGCTTTATTTAACCAAAACGTCTTTTTCGATAATATCTTTTACAAATATTTTTTCTTTTAATTTTTACGGATTTTATAAAAGCAAAACTTCTTATCCATTATACCCAACCGTGTTTATACCGGTACGGCAACCGAAATTGTTATTACTTGCGACAAAAAATACAACTCCATTAGTCGGAGGATCAACAAGATGGCGATGACAGAAGTGATACTGGAGAGGTGGTAAAGAGACAAATAGTGAAGCAGCTGGCATCGCGGGTGGTGGATATCGAAACAGCAGGGGGGAAGGAATACTATATTGACTCTGGGTGGAGAGGGTGTACAGGGGTTGTGGTGGTGACGGCAATCGAAGAGGTAGGTAAAGGAAGATGCCATTTTGAAGATTGGAATCCCAATATGGCGTTGTTAGTTAACACAGTGTAAACAGACCTGCTAGCTTGGTATGTCGGCTGACAAATAAGATGAATTTAGTCGTTTTTTTCTCAGTCCTTTAGGCAGCATTTTTCTTTAGGTAGCTTTCTTTTAATATTGCCTTCTTTCTTACATTCTTTTCATCTTCCTCTTTTTTCTTTCTTTATCGAGATCATCCTTTTCTCGCTATCAAACTTTCTCTTTTTCTTTCTTTCTACATCTTTTTCTCTTCTCATTTTTATCTCTAATTTTATCTTCCATTCTTTTTTCATTTTCCTCATCTTTATATATTTTTTCTTTTAGCTTTCTTTCTTTTTTTTATATTCTTTTCTTTTCTCCTGTTTCTATCTTTTCATTTTTCTCTTCTTCAGATATTCTTTCTTTCTTTCTTTCTTTCGTTCTTTATATATTACACTTCCCATTTTCATATCTATTTTTATCTTTCCTTCTTTAATTTCATATTCCACGTCTTTCTTGAAATATCTTTTATCTTTCCTTGATTTATCTATCTATCTATCTATCTATCTATCTATCTATCTATCTATCTATCTATCTATCTATCTATTTTTACATTTTCATTCTTTCTTTCTTCCTTTCTTTTCGTTTTCTTTCTTTCTTTTCATAAACGAGTTTCTTTGCGTATTTGCTGTCTTTATGTTGTCTTATGTCACAAAATGTTCATAAAGGTGTGTCTGCTTAATGTAATGTGGGCGATGCAGTGGAAGAGAGAAGATCAAGTAGTTGGTTTCGTTAACGCCGAAGAAGACGTTGGATGATGGAAACGAAAGAACACACATCCCAAGATATATACGTTCTCTGACGCATGCGCTTTAAGTCTCGTTATTTGCCCAATTCTTTCTCTCTCTTCCTCATTTCTTTTTCTTTTATGCTTTTTACTTTTCTCTCTACAAGCGAATAAAACACATTTAAACGCCCAATAGGGTAAATAAAATTACTCATCTGACACAATAATTTCAAGAAAAAGAAAATCCTTTTTAAATCTGGTTTTTGTGTACCAAAAACGCCATTAGTAATTTTAATAGTGAAAGTTGCTGTGAATAATAATCAATATTTAGTTAATAAGCAAGAATTATCAGTGACAAGCAATGACTTGTTAATAAATAAAATTACTTATCTTATACCTACTCTGAGTTTATATATATTGTCATAAATAATAAAATATAGTTTTAAGGTTTGCTATATTTATGAGTTAAAGTGCTCAATATCAGGGATAGAGCATATGTAAATATAAAAGTGGACATTGTTATCAACGCCCAGCAGCGACAGTCTGTTTCATGCTTATACGGAATCGTCAGTCCATATGTGTTGTGTTTTTGCTCGGCTATTTATATATATATATATATATGTCAGTAATGCATTGTGGGTAGTCTAGTGTATTAATTTAACGATTATTTTGGAGTGGGGTAACGACTATGCTTCGAATTATTCTAGATATTATTGTGTGGATATAAATGTGAATCGGGATGCAGTTGTTTTGGTTATTTATAGTGTTGTTTGTAAACTTTTTAAAATATTTATTATTGATTATTTTATCGTTGTTGTTATTACTTTTATTTGTGTTTATGTGTGCGTTCGTGGGTTGTAAAGTTATTTATTATTCGTTTAATTTATTTGTTTATTTGTTTGGATTAATTTATTTTACTTATTTTTGTTTATTTATTTATTTTTGTTTATTCTTGCTTGTTTTTAATTTTCGATTTTTAAGTAACGAAGTAAAAATTTGTTTTCGTGTTTGCATTTTTGATCGTTTATTTAGTAGTTTGCGTTGATCTGGGAAGGTAATTATAGTTTTTGGATTTATTGTTATAGACAGATGCTGTTTTACTTATTTTCCATGATGTTTTTAGCGTGATGGTGTGATATATATATATATATATATATATATATATATATATATATATATATATATATATATATATATATATATATATATATATATAAATAAGTTGTATTTATGCACCAAGAATTCAGCCAAACGGTTTTTTCTTTTTAAATTCAACCGGAAAGATCTGTCTATTTAATTTTTTGTTGTATTTTTACACCTTTTGAACAAGACGTTGTATATCGGGCATCAAAATCGTGGATAAACGGTCTAAAGTTCATATTTTCTTCTATTTTGTTCAAGTGCTTTCGACCGTCTCAGGGACTTACAGCCATAACACGTCAAAACGCCGGTTCTCGTATCATCACCGAAGTAAAAAATCGTCGAGCCTGATTAGTATCTCGATAGGAGACCATTTGAGAGTACCAGGTACTCTATGTTTTGATGTGTGGGTGATATAATCGATAACGACACGTAATTGTTAATCGAAGAGCCGAGTTCCAATTCTTGTCGGGTTTCTTATATTCACTTACGCGCAAATACCCTTGTGAAAGGTACCAATCCACCTCTTCTCCCCGGGTATGGGTTACTTAGTAGGACTTTTATCAGTAAATCCCTATTATCACCAAAAACGACTTCTTACAATCTAAAAATATTTTCTGGCTTTAAATAACCTGCAAAGGTTTGATAAGCCGTAAAAAACAATCAATCAATCAACTGACTGTCCCAATCATTACCAAGAACTGGGTGTTGTCAGTATGGTAGACAAGATTTTGTGAACTATGTACTGGCATTTTTTTTTTTTTTTTTTTTTAGATCGCTGGAATTGGAAGTGGAATCAGTTCAAAGTGACATCATATGTAACGCTTAAACAGAAAAGCATGTATCGAATATTTATACGGGTTGTTTTTGTATGCATATTAAATATTTTATACACACTTCAATATCCCATTTTCCGTGGGGAAAGATATTTTATTTCATGTGGGTTGTCTCTGCTATATAAATAAATGCAAACATCAGTGTGTCAGTGTGTCACATCTTTTCAACTTTACTCCTAGAGGCCGTAGTTCAACATATCATACCATTTTGGAATTAGGCCGACTCCGTGAGCAAATTAAAAACATTCCGGATTCCTAAGTTTTCATTATTGAGAATGTTTTCGGCAATTTTTTTATGTGATTTTTTGTGACTAATTTTTTGTACGATAACAATTTTTATAACTTGGAAATACATTTCGGAATAATTGGAATCAATTGCGAAATCCAGCGAAAGTCACCCATGGAATAAAAATAAAATAATTGTTTGTACAGAATGTAAGGGCATACGTACATCAAATTGTCATTAAATTAAGTGGCGACAGAAGAATTATCGTTGGACTTTTAAAAAGTAAGCTTAAATATTAATGCATTAGTTAAATGCGATGATCCATTTTGAGTTTTTCTGTAGTTTATTGTTGCCTATCGCATACGGCAGCTGTGTGCCTTGGAAAAAGAAATCTCCACCAACAGAGGACCAGAGAGCAATCAAAAGAGCCAAGGCTGCAGCGGAGGAAAGAAAATTCCGTGCAAATGAAAACCCAGATCAAACGGCAGTAAGGAGAGCTTCCAATGCTGAGAATATGCAAAGAATTAGGGACTTTCAAACTCCTGAACAGGCCCAATCAAGAGCCCTCCGCAGGAGCTAGCTTATTTGCCACCCGCTAGGGCGGCTTTTAAGCTAATTTATCACATAATGGTTTTTAGAAATTTGGGTCTTTCTTTGCAGTCACTTCTGTATAATATTTTGGCATTATCTGGTAAAATTCGTCTTATGTTAATTTTGGTTACTCGTGATGTGATACGTGGCTAATGTAAGAACTTAATGTTGCCTTTTGTAATTGATATTGTTGATTGAATTTACCGAAGCTTACATATATATATATATATATATATATATATAAAGAGTAATTTTAGGGAAAAAACAAAGTGGAAAAAGTGTTTACGTGTGACGCGTTTTGTCCTTTAGGACTTGATCAGACTAAAGCGATATTTACGCTGATGCAGTTGCACATGCGCATGAAGAAAAGGGGTCGCTTAGAACTTCATTTAAAAAAAAATATTTTATGGGTATATAGTCTAGCCAATTTCATAGTAAAAGTCGATGACAAAAATATTCATTTTATATTTTAGGATCCTTTATTTTATTTAGCTGACATGTGAGAAAACCCAAAATGTTCGGTAACCATTCGTCCCCCGTCAGTGTTTCATATTGAATAATGTTTTTTAAACTTGGCTAAATTTCAAATCCAGTGGATCATATTGTCCTCAGAGCAGGAATTACCAACTCTCATCCCGTGGCACCTGGTAAAGATTTTTATTGCTTCTTCCTCATTCTTTTCCTCACACGGGTTTGTCGCCCGCACCCTTGTTAGCTGCCGCCTACTTTAAGGATAGGGCACACTTGGATTAATAGTGATTTCCCTAGTGGAACACGCGATTAAGGGTTTGATTCCTGTCAGGAGATACATTTTCTTTAGCAGGATTACTCTACAAATTTTTTTTTTCAAAATATGTAACTGTTTTTAATAGCATTCCCTAGATCTATTGGTCTTTTGATTCTTTTAAAGAATGTGACAACATGCTGGAAGTTTGAAATAATTTCCTCCCTTTTATTTATCAGTTTATTCACCGGAACGTGTTTGAAAATCGCTAAGCGTGAAACAGCGCTGAAGATGGGTAAATAAAACGAAATTTCTATATTAAAATAGACCACTCTGATATACATAAAAAACTAATATACAAATAACACACACACACACACACACACACACACACACACACACACACACACACACACACACACACACACACACACACACACACCAACACATAAATACACATCCCTATATATGATACAATAAGACTGATAATAACACCTATTGATATACGTAACATTATATAATTTAGCGCATGCCAAGGGGAACAGAAGTTTCATCAATAACGCGCTCAGTAGTTATCTAAAGCAATAATTATTGTATCAAGATACTAAAAGTTCACGATCCTTATCGAAGATCGACTCGGAGTTTCACGATGCATTACTCTTCAGGATACAGATTCTTACTTAAATTCTGATTCTTATCTGGTAAACAAGGAGAGAATCCTCGCAAAACTCTGAAGCGATCTTCGATAAATATCGTAAACTTTTAATATTTTTGAATACGCACACACACACACACACGCACACACACACACACACACACACACACACACACACACACACACACACACACACACACATATATATATATATATATATATATATGGGGAGAGAGAGAGAGAGCGTGCGAGATATATATAGAGAGAACAAGAAAGAAAGAAAGAAAGAAAGAAGCAGCAAATTTCCATTAAAATGGTTAATAGTAAACTTTCTAAAATAGATTAAATAACTTTATTCTCCTACCCATCCCCCTAAAATGGGCCTAAAAATCATAAGTGTAATTGCTGTCAGTTGCTGGAATATTAGTATAATCGATTTCTGCAATTGATAGAATTAATAAAACCTTATGAAATTGATATTGACTTGTCTACAGTGATAATGTAATGCGAAACAAATTTCGGGTCAGTTTTTAAGTTACAAATGAATGTCGGTCACGTGAAAAATATGAAATAATCTCATGACATAGAATGTCGTCGAGTTATTAAGCTGGGTCCTCGTAACATTGCTTGAAGCGGGAAGAGATTACTTGGAGTTCTCTATCTCTTCTCCAACATGAGACAGATTTTACTGAGTTACACGATACCATCAGCAATAAGTAATATACTCTATACTATAAAACGTAATTTAATTTTTAACGGTCACTCAACCTGTTCTACTGTTAATAATTGGTTTTACTAGTGTTTGAACAATACAAAACTGAATGAGATATGTAATATGAATGTAAGTGTTGGAAGTGAAGATTATGAGGATATGGAGAATAGATAACGATTGACCTTTGACTTCAAGAGGTTACGATTGTAGTGTTTCGGTGAGTATCCTAGCGAGTGTCTGTTCCACAAAGTAGCAGTATTTTCGGGAAAAACTGAGCGGAACTCCTTTCTTACATCTGGAATATGAAGGCAATGATGGTGATTCGACTCTGTGGAAGTAGCAAGCATGTTCTAGCAGTAAAGGTTAGAACTGGTGGAATGAAGCTCATGAATATTTGCCATGAGAAATGTCGACAGGGTAGCGATCGTCTTGGAACGTTGCGCTTGTGGCTAACAGGCTGCAAAGCGGCAAATAAGCAAAAGTCGCGTAAAAGATTTTGAATACTATCAAGACTGGAATGTAAGGATTTAAACAGCTCCAGCCCTGAAATGACAGCAATATTCCATTGCTGTTAAGAAAGTTGGTTCCCTGCGTCGTGCTAGACAATTTTCCTCTCCAGAATCTATCTTGCTTATCTATAAGTTTACCATTCATCCATGCTTAGAATATTGCTACCACATATGTCCAGTGTCCCTGTTATTTACCGTGAGCTCCTTGATAAGATCCAAAGAAGAATCTGTAATGTTATTGGTCCTGACCTGGCGGCTCGGCTTCAGTCAATTTCCCACCGCCGTAAGGTTGCCTCTTTGAGTCTTTTCAATAAATAATTTCATGGTAATTGTTCGGATGAGCTCTTCGCTATGGTAACTAGACTTTTAAAATTTAAGCGCAGTACTAGACTGGCATCAATATCTCATAACTTTAAAGTGAGCTGGCTAGATGTAGCCGTAAGTTCTATGCTAACAGCAGTTTCTTCTCTCGGACTTCTCGCTTGTGGATCTCCCTTCCGACTCCATGCTTCCTAGCCAACTGCAAAAATTTAAATGCAATGTCAATCGCTATAGTCTGCCCTTCTGATTACCGTTTACTCTCCCAGCTCATTATTAATGTTTTTGTGTTCCTAATTCTTCTATACACTGTAACCCCTTGTGTCTTAGTGGCTTTACCGCCTTGTAGGGGTGATAACGATTAAAAATAAAATTGGTCTAATCATGACAGAAAGAGTCAGGCGATTTGAGCGGTAGATTGAGGCGACCATTTAAAAAATATTTCACAGTTATAGTAACACGAAAATTACTCGATGCCAATCGAGCAAACATGCTTCGTGTTGCTATAATGAAGGAATAGCACATTGCTAACTAATGATACCAGGTTGCAAATACATTTTTTGATTGTTTCTTCTTCGCTTTCTGTGGATATTTTTACTTTGATTTAAAAAGCAGGCGCCTTTCAATGTGACAATCGAGTTAATTGTCTAGATAAAATTCCTAGATGGCTTATGCAGAAAATATAACCTATGTAATTGCCAAGTTACTTAAATATAGCTGTCACTTTTGAAAGGTCTGGATAAACTCGTATAATTGTTTTCATTAAATGTTTAATTATATTGTTGATGACTTTTTCGCGTGCTTTTATCATCGGCTAAGAACAAAGGGAGTGAAATGTGTTTGAAACTATAAAGATCATCATAGGCTAAAAATGATCGTGGAATTCACTGGGTGCTCGAGCGAGTGTGCATGCCAGAAATGTGGGACAACCACACCCCCCAATGAGGAATAATGACAAGGATCAGAATCAGAAGATGCGCACTGCGTTAGTTTAGAACTAAATTTATTTATTACCTCACCGAACATCCATCATTCGCGATTATTCTTTAGATAATCTACCCTTCCAACACACACACACACTCACCCACACACACACATACAGACGCACACACACGCACACTCACACACAGAGAAACACACACACAACGTGCGCGCACACACACACACACACACACACACACACACACACACACACACACTCCTGAAAGAAAGAGAAAGCACCTGTGTAGATCAGTTGATGATGTTCAAGTTCAGAATTTAAGCGCTGATTTTCAAGGCAGATCGACTTTCCCTCTTTGGAAGACTGGCGCAAAATGATCTTCCAACTGAGCTAACCTTAACAGATATCAATAACGAATATCCGTGCACACCGAACATCAAACTTCGAATAACTCTCAGCCTATAACAAACTTCGCATTAATAGCTGGTAAGACTAACGCCCTCATCAATAACAACTGCTTCAATCTATGGCTACTATGATATATTCCATCTACGTAGTTTAGCTTAATCTTACCCAGTGAGGATAAAAAAAAACTATAGTTATACAAATCTGTGAGACTGCCTTGTTAACTAATACATTGTCACATATTCAGATCAAATTTATAAAGAATTTGTCCAAAGTTCAACGTGTTTTTAAACATTTAAATCAAAATTATAACGTTTTTGAAAATGCCAGGTTGAAGCTAATAAAAACGTTTCTATGTTGTAACTGAAAATATTAACGTTTCTGATAATATATATATATATATATATATATATATATATATATATATATATATATATATATAACGTAAATCATTCATACGAAAAACAAATAATGAAGTTAATTATATGCCATATAATTAACTTCATTATTTGTTTTTCGTATGAATGATTTACGTTATATAAATTGAACACGCACTACATAATTGATATATATATATATATATATATATATATATATATATATATATATATATATATATATATATGTATGTATACGCTCTATCCCTGATATTGAGCACTTTTCCGATAAATATAATATAGCTAAAAACTACACACAGACACACACACATATATATATTCAATGAATCAATAAATGTTCAATGGACTTATCTCATTGAGTTTCGCACAACACTGCTCATAAGGTTGAAATGACTTGATACATATCGAAGCAGACAAAATCCCACAAATCACTTCAACTTTCGACCGAAAGTTTCACTCTGTGAAGCGGTTATCAGGCAATTGATAAGACTTTATCAAAAATATTTAAATAAATTTAAATATTTATTGAATATTTATTTATAATTTTTGTATGTGTATTTCTCTGTGTGTGCGCGCGCGAGTGCGCTAGTTTCTGATTAATTTGAATATAACGGGAATGGAGTAACTGAAGGCTGTTTGTTGATTAATTTCAAAGTTTTTAAAACTAACAACTCTTTACGTAGCCTCGCAATTTTAAGGATTTCCAATTTTTAGTAAACTAAATGACACTTATAAGTGTCGCTATATTCTAAAACGCTGCTCACGACACCGTTTGACTGAGGCAGGGTAAGAAAAGTTCTTAGCGCTTAGGTAACTTGATTTGTTCAGACTGGTTCAATTAAACGTAGGGAATTTTGATTTTTTTTTTCTATTTCAAATATAGCTCCAAATCCGGGATGTTTTGATTAATCAATAAATCAGTTAACCGAAATCGACTCTCTCTCTTCCCTCCTCTACATTTCTCTCTCTCTCTCTGTCGCTCTCTCTCTCTCTCTCTCTCTCTATATATATATATATATATATATATGTATATATATATATATATATATATATATATATATATATATATATATATATATATATATATATATATATGAACCGTGAATGCCAGTGGGTATGCATGTACATTTAAGCCATAGAAGCTTAAGTTATCTATCTATCTATCTATCTATCTATCTATCTATCTATCTATCTATCTATCTATCTATCTATCTATCCAAACCTGTTAATGTGTATAAGAGTATATTTTTATATGTGCGCGAATTTTTCCGTGTGTGTAGATATGTGTGTGCGTGTGCATTACAGTTTATTATTATAATACATACAGCATAAGTATAACTGTGTGTGACGGTGTACGTGTTCTGTTTCTTTATATGCCTCCTCTCTCACATTTTCTCTTTCTCTCTCTCTCTCTCTCTCTCTCTCTCTCTCTCTCTCTTTCTCTTTCTTTCAGAAGACTGGTTTCACTGCTTGAATGATTTCCTCTGCTCCTCTGTAAGTTTATACGGGCCTGCGCCTATGTACGCTCATACTGCTGAATATTTCACACACACACACACACACACACACACACACACACACACGCATATATATATATATATATATATATATATATATATATATATAGGAGAAAATGTCCCATCTACCCCACAAGGCCTCTCATGTTTGCCGAGATGACAGCGGATGCGCTAAAATAACGCTAAAATGCACATTCCAAAAACCTAGTTTTGTTGGCGTATTTATAGATACAAGGGATGTCCCAAAAGTAAGCTACAAATCCGACATGTTTATTGCTATACAAATAAAGCATTGCGTATATGTTACCAACGGTACAATGCTACTTATCATAATCGCCATCGTGATTGCTGCACCTGTCCCATTGGTGCATGTACACAAAAAATCTTCCATTCGAAGAACGTGGCGTCAAGTGACTCGAGCCACCCTTTCACCTCTGCAACAACACCATCAGTTGTATGGAACCATTTTCAGAATAAATATCGTTTGATGATCCCAAACTAATGATAATCTGAAAGGCCCAAGTCAGTGCTCCACTTTGAATGCGGTAAAACACGCTGTTACAGCAGGTTTCGGCTCGTCCAGAATGGCAAAATGCCGGTCAGAAAATTCATGAATTTCTAACAGCGATGGATTGCCTTTATTTAAGTTTTTGATATAAAATCAACAAGGCGTGAATACACGGACACGGTTGCAAGAATTTGAAAGGTCAGCTTGCCTCCCGTGCCCAGATTTCTTAGTAAGACAATCCTACACGTGACGATGAAATTCTAGCCAAGAAACTGACATGCGTTCTCCCGATCATCTTCTCCCACATCTCGCTTCTTACTAGAAGCGATGTTATAACTTCTGTCCCTTATCTAATAAAGCGAAATAAAAACAAAAACAAAAAAACAAAAAACAAACAAAAACAACAACAACAAAAAAAAATCAAAAACGAAAATGTCTGTTGCTGATGCAGTCGATGGAGTACCGTTTAGGTTTGAAGAATTCAAGACAGAGACGACAGGAAACGCAAAAAAAAAAATCCCAAACACATGCCTTCTGAACTGTTTTGACGCACAGCTTTCTTTAGTATCTTTTTTTTAATCATTTCACCATAAGCAAGGCGATAAAGCCACTAGGATCCATGGATGTTAGAGGGAGTGAAAGGGGAGGAAAAAGGCGGTTTAATGAGGAGAAATGAGGATAAAAGACAAAAAAAGAACAGGATTCGGGAAGACAGATGGCGATTGACGTTTCATTTACATATTTGAAGATTGTAGGTGACAGGTAAGCGATGAGAGCGAGAAAAGAAACTATTGGAATAGAACATACGGCTGCATTTAGGTAGTTAACGGTAAGACCTAACTGTCAATCTAGTAGCAACGTTTAAATTCATGCAGTCGGCGTACCAAGTAGGAAAACTTATCAAAACAATTGCCACGAAAATATTTATAGAAAAGACAGAGGGAAGCCACCTCACGTCGGTACGTTTTGTTAAGATTCACGGGATATATAGTAAGAGAACCAGACCAAATATTCAATGCACAGACAAATGGTAGATTTATAAATGTGCAAGATGTAAAATTGTCTGGCACAATACAGTGAACCAACTTTCCTATCAGATCTAGAAATTGATTCACTATACCTTATATACTCGCGTGTTATTCGAATTTTGAAGATTTAATTTTTAAGCTAATTTTAAGGGGTCGTATCATCCACAAGATATAAAATTAGTGTATGTACTGCTAGTGCTGGCTATGATGTTGACCAAACTCTATATCCATTTGCTGTAGTAAAAAATTACAGCTGTATTTAAAAGAAACCGGATTTTGATAAAACTGATGTTTTACTTAAATGTATCCAATAATAATGCAAGTAATATTCACATATTAGTATCGTATTATAAAATACAAACAGCAAATATGCATCTTTTCCATTGTTTACGTTTCTAAGATGTTTAGGTGTTTCTCGTTCGGTTGTTTATTTCTGTACGCGTTTACGCAACGAGTATAGCGTTACTGACAATACTTTTATCATTCTTTTTACTTTTTTTAACTTATTTAACGAGAAGATTGGATAAAGAGACAGAGGAAAAGAGGTTAGTCTATTGTACTTTAGTCTCTCAAAAAAAAGTGAAAATATTAGGGATCGCACGATACGCGAGATCGCGCGTTACACGAATATATACGGTAATCACTCCATTTCATGCCAGCGGAAAACGTGACCTTAAGAGGGCGCAAACTGTTGCTCTTCTAGTGGTTAGCATCAGCCATGCTGATATCAGGCAGAAAAGATTCTCTATAGTATATAAATGAAAGCAGTTTTGTTTTGGAGGTGTTAGAATTTACAAGTCATTCCTTGCCCCAGTTAACCACTGATTGGAGGTTATTTTCGAGAACAGTTGCCAGTTTTACTTTGTTAAATCTGTCGAGTAAATAGTTGTGTCATCAGCATAAATTCCTATTTGGGAACTGATGACATCGGAAAGGTCGTTGATGAAGATAAGAAACAACGTAGGTCCAAGTATATGGGGTGTGGGAAAGCCTGCATTAATGTATAAACAACTAGCCTGCCCGTTCCACACAACATTCATTACATGATTTGTCAAGAATTATTGGGTTAAACCGAATATTCGTCCAGAGCAACCGTAGACTTTAAGCTTGAGAACGAGATATCTAGAATAGAAACTGATAGGGTACTAATTCAAGGGGTCAGAATGCTCTTCAGAGTTCTTGAAGACAGGAACTACTGAGGAGGATTTCAAACAAGCTGTAAAGTAACGAGGCATTTATCGTAAAGTTTGGATAGGACAGAAGCCTGTTCATTTTTCTAAGACAAAATTGTTGTGTTCATGTGAAAATTAAATTTTTACTTGTGAAGTGAAAAACGCTATGGTTACGTATTATACAATTTTTAAATTGTATAATGTAAACACACGACAAATGTCAAGGGAAGTAGCGAAGTTATAGAAATGTCTAAATATTTTAAAAATGATAAACACAATTTTTGTCTTAGAAAAAACAATACACTGATGAT
>OZ038483.1:26940068-26945068 GCA_964036315.1 Acanthosepion esculentum | reverse complement strand
ATTGTAATTTTTTGCAAGAAATCTTTAAAATATGTGAAAAGATGAAAAAGGCTTTGTCGATTACTTAGCGCCATAAATCGATATGCTAATAAATGGATGGTATATATTACGAATATTTTTGATGGAGTGTAGCCAAATATTAAAAAGAAAATAAAATAAAATAACGTAGTTGTTTCCGAAACTTTTAATTATTACCAAAATGGCTGTGCGTCCATCCGTTGTTGTTTTTTGTGTAACAAAAAATTTGCCCGTTTGCTCAAACGACAATGATAAAAGAAGCGAAAGAAAAAAGAAAAAAAAAAAGAAAAGAAAAACCTCCTCAGAAATTCTAAACAGCGTTCACGTTAAGAAAGAAATTCATTTGGAAAAAAATTAAAATCATAAAGAATGAAAGTAAGTCGGAAAAAGTGTTTGTTAGTCATCACTATTTAAACAGTAAATAAAATTTAGCTGATGTTTCCAAAGACATATTCGAGTTTACGAACGTCAGGCTCTAGTAATGAAATCTTTTAAAAAATCAAACATCAATTTCAATATAAAATTATATCTTTCGAAGTTGCTTTCATTCTTTATGTTATAAAGACTAAAATACTAGAATTAAATTATACTTACTCTTGTATATAAAAAGTACACTTTGGTTGGATCTTATTTTAAGGCACCTAATTATTGTAATTCATAATTTAATGTTATCACTATTGTTGATGAATTGTTATCTTTAAACTCTCCTCGGTTTGGGAGATGCTCGTTAAGGTTGTTTTTTAAATTCATTTTTATTTATTTCATTTTATTTTTTTAAATTTTTTGAGGCACCTCATTATAAGCCCACGTGAAAAACAATTACATCTCCCTAAGAATCACTCAATATATGACATTTGCTGAAACTGAAAAAAATATATATATATGAGACAGGGCCAGGCAACAAAATGCCATGCAATGTCGGTACCAGATATTCGAAAAACCTCTTTCATCATGTCATCGCAAAAGCAACACTGATTTGCTGTTTCTGTTCGAAAAAAAAAAAAAGGACAAAAAAGAAACGCAGAAAGAGGGGTTTTAAAAAAGAAACACTCTCACATTTTTGCTGTGTATTTCAAAACAACGCTTTCTTTATTCTTCGCAAAGAACAAAAACGTATAAAGGCTGATTAAAAAAAAAAGAAAAGATAAAACAACTTGACATATCAATGAGTGAGACAATCGTTTCAATAAACCAAACGACTAACTTGAGATGTATGCATGTGCAAAAAAAAAAAAAAAAGAAAAAAAAAGGAGAGTACTCCCATTAAAGATAACGTTGCTCGGAAAGTTCTCAGTAATGTAATATTAAGTGAAACCTGTCTACCTTACGCAATGGCGTCATAGTCTCTTTCAAAGTACTCCCTTTGGGACATGACAATTACACCAGCATACCTCATACTTTTCATAAGAATCTACAAAGCTCTTTTTTCGTAATCGCTATCGTCCACCTAATTGCATTCTCCTTACTCTCGTCTATGGCGTTTTAACAGTGATTTCAGTTTCGGGTAAAGTCGCAAATCGTAGAGTGCCAAATGTGGACTGTAGTGGGTTTGGTGTCAAACAGTCCTGGGTGATTCGATGTTTTGTCAACAAACAGAATTTACACTATCGGTCATTGTGAATGTGACGATCACACAGTATATTAGTATATTTCATGGCATCTCACGGACGACTGTTGCGCAATAAGGTTCATTCTAATTGGTGGCTAAGTTATATCCAGGCCGCGAAACCGATTCTCGAAATATTCAAAAGGATGGATTCGTTTCGGACAGACATCTAATATATATATATATATATATATATATATATATATATATATATATATATATTAGATAGGAAAAGACAAAATTTATAAGGCATTTTTTATAAAAGAAAAAAAAATGCCTTATAATTTGTCTTTTCCTATCTATTATTAAATTCCGTACCACAAAAAATTATTTAAATATATATATATATATATATATATATATATATATATATATATGATCGATCGTCAGACGTCTAAATCTGGTGAGACTCATTGTTTGCACCTATTTATATACGTGGGGATCTACTATGACGTCTTGCGTGCATGCCGCGCTTTAATAAGATCCAGAAAACGTAATAATTTTACTGTAAATAGTTGTGTCTAAAAGTAACTGAGCACTGTATAAAAAACAAACAATGTAAACCTGCGTTTTGTTGGATTATATTTCAGATGAGCGATTAATCGTTCCTTCACACACACACACACACACACATATATATATATATATATATATATATATATATATATATATATATATATATATATATATAACGTTCTTATATTTCCACGTTTTGTGCGAATAGGGAAGTGCAAAATATATATATATATATATATATATATATATTTCACTTCCCTATTCGCACCAAATGTGGAATTGGTGCGGATAGGGAAGTGCAATATATATATATATATATATATATATATATATATATATATATATATATATATATATATATATATATATATATATATATATATATATATATATATATATATATATGTATGTATGTATTGCACTTCCCTATTCTCACCAAACTAAATAAAAAATTATTTAAATTTTCTTTATTTGACATATTTAACTTCCTTTCTTATATCTGCTCATGGCGTATCTAAATGTAAACAAATGTACGTGAGAGAATCATGGAAGATTGTAGTTTAAAGACAGTAAAATCGACCTTGCTAACCGAACGCTCCTCTGTGGCTGAAACGGTTAAGGCACGTCAGGCTATATGACGGTTCCGTATAGGATACAGGTTCGATTCCTGTCGGAGGACGAACATTTTCTATGAAAATTTCTCGGGCATTCAGGCCGGTAAATGTTTAATACTGTTTATTATAAACAGAGCATTTACTTAAATATTTGTATCTATAAAAAGAATGTATAAACATAAAAATGTCTTAATACACACACACACATATATATATATATATATATGATGGTAAAGAAACTATTAACCAAACCAGCGAGATTTTACAGTTTCCACAAATCCTCTACAAACCCTAATCGGGGTAAACAATTAGCCCAAAAATATTAGATTTCATCAGTAATATAATACATGCGGAAAAGAATTCGCCCAACCCTGAAATCCAACTTGATTTTTCGGGTCCGAAAATTCTGATTTTTAGCCTCTTTTCTCAACATGCTTCTATTTGGACAAAAGGCCGACTAATGTACACTAAATATTATTAGTTTTATTATCAATATTAATATTTTTGTTTTTTTTACCTGTCAAATTTCTTTCGTCGGCTTATTCTCTCTCTCCCTCTCTCTCTCTCTCTCTCTCTATATATATATATATATATATATATATATATGATTAATACATATATAAAATTTGCCACTTAACTGACTGATGTTATATCCAACATATGGAATTACATATATATATATATATATATATATATATATATATATATATATATATGTGTGTGTGTGTGTGTGTGTTTGTGTGCGTGTGTGTGTGTGTTTGCGTGCGTGTGAAGTTAATATACGTAACCTCTAATGAAATTGATCTGAAGATAAAGTCAATAGACATACACAATCAACAAAACTTAGAGTGGGAGCTCTATAGCCTATGTCGGTATGTATTTTTATCATTTCATCCCCAAGCAAGGCGATAACACCACTAAGACGTAAGGAGTTACTCAGAGTGAAACAAAAATAAAAAACTTTAGTGGTGTGAACGGACAATAAAAGAATGGAATTTTAAAAGACGGATAATGTGACTGATCTTGCATTTTAACCGTAGTTGACAGGAAAGCAAGAAGCCGGAATAGAGTTCCACAGCCCTGAAGTATGAGAGAAGCTATTAGAATAGAATTTACGGTTACATCAACATTGAAATGATGAAACCTAGTTGCCAATCTAGTACTGCGCTTAAATTCATGAAGTCCAGGTACCAAAGACATATTAATGAAAAGATATGTGCATTCATTATTATAAAAAATAAATATTGGAAAATCTTCCGTCAAATGCATTATGGGTAAGGAAAGTCGTTGGTGTTTTGCTAGCGATTTAATATACGGATGTGCAAATGTATAGTTATAATAATCATAACAGTAATATGTAATTGAATGAGATATAAATATTATATCGGGGTAGGAAATTTAAAATTGAAACAGGCCACTTGATCCAAACCAAGAAAACGAATTTCGTCATTGTAAAGAAAAAAATATGGATCTGTCAGATAGGGAATGCCACTGTATTAGCAGATCACAGCGTAAAACTGAAGGAATTGTGAAGCGTAGATATTATAGATGTAACCTTAATCACTTAAGTGATTAGTATATTTTAGAAGAAGCTTGAAGAAACGTGACAAGAATCGGAGATCCGGGTAAGAATACAAAACATTTAGATGGCGGCATTAATAAAATCAATTACAACACCAAAAAAATTATTATTGAGACTTGCTGTCGCTTTATCGACTGTACAAGTCACCAGACATTAATAGTGTATGAAAACTCAACAACTTCAAAATAAAAATATTATATTCATAGCTTAGGTAATGGGAGTTATTGAATTAAAAGCAATAATAATGACATCTAGTAGCACATTTTTGGCTTAAGCTTCCATTCAGGGGATGTTGTTTATTGTGGACACACCAATGTTTATGGAATAACATTAAAATAATCAGAGGAGAACAGACAGTCAAAAGTGCTCCTGTGTAGATACTATAGTCAGATAAATCGACCAGTAGACCAAGCATAAACATTAATAGCACGTGAGAAGCATTCCGGGAAGAATAAGCAATGTACTTGGGTTTTCAGAGGCATAAGCTGGATTCGAGAGACAGGGGAGAGCTGGCAAATTCAGCAACACTAAGCTCAAGAGAAAACACCCCCAGAAACTTGCAGAGGACGTGACGTATATGAGGGAGAAAACGCATGAGCTCTCAAGACAACATTCGACAATATTCCAGGAGAAAACAGACACCCGATGAAGGCGACGTGGTACT
>OZ038483.1:26930068-26937568 GCA_964036315.1 Acanthosepion esculentum | reverse complement strand
ACTGAACGATTATGATTAACCCGATATTTTTTTATCTAATCTGATGTAAAAAAAAAAAAAAGCAGATGAAAAGTCTAATTATAATAATTTATGATTGTTTTGTTTTTAATTATTGGAAAAAGCATAATCCGATTTATATTTTTTTTGACGAATTATTTTTAATTTGATCTTGGCAACCCATGGTGCCTTCTGAGAGTCTCCTATTTCCTTTTGTGGAAAGCAAGCACTATTTGCGTCGTCGGCCATCTGGTATTTACCTGGCAAAAGATTACCTTAACTTTCAGAAATCATGTAACTACTTAACAAGCATAATAATTATAATTTTTGTTACCCGTATTGCTGGATAAAAATGCACTGCTTCAAACTTCCCTAGTTATTTCGACGTCAAATAATATTTTGTGGAAGTGGGTAAGAAAGAAAATAAAAGAAAGGAAATAAAAAGTGAGTATACGGAACAATTCTTCAAATTCTAAACTAACAAGCAAAAAAAAAAAAAAAAAAATTATGAAACAAATTTGCTACATAATGTCATGTCTATACAGCACCCGGTGAGGAACGATTTCAACTGTAATAAGGAATGTTCCAGTTATGGTTATCTTGAGCCAGTATAATCGAACTATTTTCTTCATCTAAATAGATATTTAGCGAGCTCCTCTTAAAACCCATTGAGAAAGAACTATTTCCCCATGGATCGTTAGGCTATTTCCACCCTGTTCTTAATATTATTCATCACATATCTGAAGAGATATACACAAAAATGAACAATTTTGCTGCTGTTTTTCCCCAAATATTGTTTATGGACTAGCGTTGGTCATGCGCATCTCACAAGTTAATGAGTACTTTCTTTATTGGGTGAATCACAATTTTGACATGTTTCTTTCGTCACTATTTTTGATATTTACTATGTTCGTCGCCAAGCAAAATGGAAGGAATTATGAAGAGGAAGTAACGGTTGGCGGGAGAGATAGCGCCTACCTTGAAAATCAGTATTCGAAATATAGGCTCGACTGCCAATCTCACACGCAGCTGGAGAAGACGTGACTATCTCAATAATGGAATCGATCGTATCTGTCAATATTCTTCCTTATTTTTAGAGCACTTCAGAGATTAGAGCAGTGGTTCTCCTTGTCTCGGATTGCATTCCTCCCCTTGCGATCCCAGGCTGCTTCAATATCGCCAACATTTTTAAATTGTCATCTAGAACTTTTGTTTTACCATTCAAAAAGTATTTTTAAAACCAGCACACGTTATATTCATTGGATTTTAAAATCTTTGTTTTCAATTGGCAGATTAGTTTCCGTGTCTTGGTGTTGAAATTATAATGATACCACCTGTAGTTTATGTAAATTCCTGTTAATGCTAAATTAATACACATTATATCAAATTCCCCACGAGTTAATCGATTGATTAAAATACCTCCGCTCACATTTGAAATTCTTACCATGGGAATCACGTGCTTCCCATTTGATTATGACCAGGTCAGAAAGCATGCTTCACAAACCATTACAGGAGTAGTGCGCTCTGTAAATCTAAAAAAAAATGGTTCCAGGGATGAAAGCCTATCAGAACAGATCCAAGGGCCTCTCATTATTTGGAAGAACTCCTCCCTGATTGACCATGTTTTCATGGGTGTGGTCTTACTCACCACGCTTGGCCAATTGCGAACTGGTGAGGCTATTTAATCTGTAGTCGGAGGTTTTGAGGTTCTTCTCATAGACTGGTTGCCACCCAAAGCTATAGGTCCTAGTCTGTCCTGCTATTTATCCATAGCTGGGAGGGGAAGAATAGATTGATTCATAACTTCCCAAAGGGTATTTCCACTTAAATGTAACGAACTCGACTAGAATTCGATTTGACAATCCGAGCCGCTATCCGTTACGGCTAATTCAAATAATATCTCGTATTCACTGTTCATTACACTTGAAAGTAGCACATTTAAGATAATCGGAAGAAGTGGAAGCAGGACGATTGTGTTACGCCAGTTCTTCAAGTGAAGAGGGCCGACCTGATTAGAAAATGAGCATAAGAAATCATAGGTTTTATATAGGTTCGAACCTTGGTTTTAACACAGGCCACACAAAATATTTCTTTTCAACTCTCGAGAACACGCAGAATAGCAGAGGCCTCAATATGCTGATCTATGCAATGTTTGATCTCCAACTGCAACCTTAAAATGGAGGAGGTTAAAATTAGAAAACAACCACAGATTTTCTTTAGCATCAGCGAATTTTAACTGAGTCTGGACATGCTTAGCACATTCTCAAGTTTGAGCTTGATTACATGCTTCAATAGAACCCTAATGAATTTTCAGCTATCTTTTGTAAGTTCAGGGGAAGTAACGTAAACATTGGAGATGGTAATCACAATTGTAAGGACTTTGGAACGTTATCTTCAGGTGATGTGACATGCTAAGTTCTATTGTTATTTCTGGATTGATTGATTCGTTTTTTTACGGTTTATCAACCCTCTGCAGGGTATTTAAAGCTAGAAAATATTTTTAGATTGAAAGAATTTTTCTTTTGGAGATAATAATGATTTAGCGATTTAATTAACCCATAGCTGGGGAGAGAAGAGGTGGATTCATGCCTTTCCCAAGAGTATTTGCGCGTAAGTGAATATAACGAACTGGAATTTGAACTCGGCTTTCCGTTTAAAAATTCCGAGCCATTATCCATTGCACCACCCACACATCGAAGCTTACAGCACTTGGTATTCCCAAGTGGTCACCTATCAAGATACTGACCAGACTTGACGTTGCTTAACTTCGGTGATCGTATGTAAAACGGTGTTTTAACGCGATGTGTCCATAAGTAGTTATTTTTGGTTTGATCACAATGGTAACACTGTATTTGTTTTGGAACGCGCACATAGTGTTGCCATATCTGGTCTGGTACTCCTGCTATATATATCAGGATTCTCGACAAGATTCAAAGAATGGTCTGTAATGTTATCGGTCCTGACCTGGCATATCAACTTCAGTCACTATCCAACCGCCATGATGTGGCTTCCCTTTGTATTTTTATAAATATCTTCATGGTAATTGTTCTAATGAGCTTTCCACCTTGTAAATATTCATTGGGGTTTCATTTTTAAATGTTGTTATTTTTATTCCCCACCCCACCACAGAAAAACTGTATATGTGGGAACTAGTTAGGACTACATAGAGACTTTGAGGTATTATGTTGGCTGTAAGAAAGAATGTGTTGTTTTGGTGTAAGGAATACTGCGGTATGTTTGGATTAGTAATCGTGGCTAGCTAAGTTTAAGATAAGACAGATTGAAGACCAGCCTCCCCCATCGCTCCTTTGGCCTTGTGCCACATTTTTATATTTTTCAAAATAAATATTGCTTGTAACGTTGGTACAATGACTGCATAAAATTAAGCATAGTGCTAGATTCGCAACTAGATCTCATCGTTTTACTCTTGAATTAGCTAGATGGAACCGGAAGTTCTATTCTAATAGATTCTTTTATCGGAGTTCTCGTCTATGGAACACTCTTCCGGTTTTTTGTCTGCCTACCACCTACAATCTTCAAAAGTTTAAGTGCAACGTTCATCGCCAACTTCCGTCGTTTCGAACCCTGTTCTTTTATTAACCTTTCTCCTCAGTAAAATCTTCTCATTCTCTTTCACTCCCAGTAAATCCCTTTGCATTTTATTGGCATTATAGCCTTGCTTGGGGATTAAAAATATATACGTGAATAAGGTACATCTGTAAATAAAGAATTTTGAACCCGAGCATTCTGATTCTGTTCATTCGAAAAAAATCTGAGCTTAGCTTCATGTTTAAAATATGATGAATCTTTGGACTAATCTCGCTTCATAATAACAAATATAGTCTATTCTCTTTCTCGCAGTATCGGCTGGAAAGTCGAAGTCAACGTACTATATTCGCAAGCTGTTCATAGTGAGTTTATTGCTCATGTTGGCGCAGTTCAGTAAAAACGTTCGTTGCACTTTCTTATACTTGTAGTTGGTACTTCTTAAATTAGTTATTAACCAAGTTTAACTGTCATACACAAGGTTACAAAAAAGTGCAACCGGTTCAATCTCACTACACTCGATAAATGGTGTGACAGAATAGCTTGCAAACCATTGCCTTATAGCAGATATCCACTTATTATTTACTAAGCTTAGATCAGTCTGACACAAGGCTAGTTGTGTGCGGCACATAGCAAGGATTGAACTTAGCACCCTAAGAATGGTATGTGACGCAGCTTGCTAAACATTACACAAGGAAGTATTGCGTGATGTTTGTTGAATTAAATAAGTTTAGTACATAGATAGATTTATGGAAACTATAGTATGGATCGAACTATCTCCTAGTGATTTGCAACCATCACTCATTGGAGTTTTGTTGTTTAATGGCAGGTTGACTTCGTGGTTTGGAGTTCAAATCATGATCGAGAAGATACCATAATACAGCATGTGGGAAAGTTGCCGAAACATTAACTAATTTTGAAGGCGAAATTTTACTAACCAGGAAAATGTTATTCATAAGATAATGAAAAAAATTCAACATCGAATTGTCTTTTTTATGCATTTACATTGGAATTGCTGCCTTTCTGTATTTATTTCCAAACATTTACAGGTATATCCCACCAGAGGGCATTGTATCTTTGAAGAGATGGAAAGAGAAACAAAATAGCAATATTTATCACAAAGGTTTGCTGTTGTATACGGAAAGAAACGAGAAAATAAATGATTGATAGATTTTACGAAACCGTGCTAGATAGATAGATAGATAGATAGGAACATGCATCGATATGAAGTCTTAGCTAGCTAGCTAGATAGATAGATAGATAGGAACATGCATCGATATGAAGTCTTAGATAGATAGATAGATATGAACGGACTGAAATATATGCACAGAAACATCGTCACAGAATAAGCAATGCGAGAGAAGAAAATCCTGTAAAGTATAGGTAAACAACTAAGAAAAACAAAATTTGGGAATAATAGACACACATCCAGACACTCATACACATATAGACATATACAGACACACGTACAGACATACACAGACACACATACGGACACACACAGAGTTGCACACACAGTTCGTGTGAGAGACATCGTGTAAAACAAGAGAAATATATACAGAGCTTCTTATTGACGCTAGTATATTTCATTGTCTTCAAACAAAGATACCAAGCGCCATGTTGTTACTATTAAAGAAACTTTCGCCTTAAGTTGTTTGAATTTTGAGATGAAACAATTTTGCTTAGTTTTCCTCATCTTTTTTCACAACTTTCTAAATTGCATAATTCTCCAGCCTCTTTCTCTTCTTACCCCTCCTCATCTTAAAGGTGCCGACTCCCTGTTGAGCATAGCCTCCCTTCGATGGATAGTGTTACTGTGATTTCGGGTTGTCCTTCTCCTAGACTGTTTGCCAAACAAGACTAGAATGCGCAACCTGCCCCGCTGTTTAACATCCTGGGGGCGATGAGATGAATTAATATATTTTCCTAAAAGTTTGAATTTAAAATCAGCTCTCTGATCCATAACCGCTATTCTACGTACACACGTTTTTAGACATTCAAATTAACTTTTGATTTCTGATTGTTTGAGTGTCTGCTGACCGAGAACGTTATGACGGAAAGCAACAATAAGATGAAGAAAAACTAATAGTAAAATTAATATTGGAATAATATTAATGCATACAGCTTAATGCGAAGAATTTTATAACGTCTTTTACTGAGTAAAACGCAGCGCATATCGGGATTATTAAATATGCTGAACTACGGCTTCTCGAATTGATAACAATTACTTGTCAGCGCGGGAGTTGCTATTGGAAACGTCTTATTATGGAACACCTTATTCGCTATAAGTGTGTTTTAAATGGTTTTGCTTTCTTATTTCTGTTGTGTTTCTTTCATATTTTGTATATTTTAACTCAATGAGGTGCGAGGTGTCGTAACAGTTACGAAAATGGAATCGCTGAACAGAGTTCGAATTTCGGCTCTGGCTGCTTATGGTCAACTTTGCATTAATACTCTTGAGAGATGCATGGACCCATTTCTCCTCGAGTTATCATCCATTTTCGAATACCTTGACAAAATGTCTCGTTCCCGGCACGCCAATATGACTGACGGAAAAAAAGAATATATTAGTAGACCCCCCAAGATAATCTACTCTACCGCAATGTCTATCGTACCTGACCGAACAAAAGCTGATACCTCTATAGCTAACTTTGACAGGAACAAATTGTACTTTAAATCAATTTTTATAGGAAATGAGTGATTTTCTTTCGCTATCGCCCATGTTCAGCGATTGCCGTGATTTTGTTTAAAGTAGTTTTACTCTTTTGTTGTTTTTGAGTTTTTCTTGTCTAATATTTGTTTGTCTTTCATAAATGTGTTGTAGGCAAGAGAATCAGTAATAGAAAACGTCTAGAAAGAAATCGGTGGATATTAAACGATTGTTTATTATTTTTCTTTCTCTTATTTTCGCCACTTGCTCTTTTGTGCGGCTTTGTTTTTTTAATGAAATACCGAGAGAAATGGAAATTATTCTCACAAGAAGCTATTGTTTATACCGGGAAAATATTATGCACAACACCTTTTTCTTAAGTATGCATAGGTGAAAACAAACAAACAAAAAAGAAGCTCGCAACAGCACTTGAAATAAATGATTTGCAAAAACACCTGCAGCAAACACATGCTACACAGGAGCAAGGAAACAAAAACAACAACTCTTACTCTTTTATGCCAAAAAAAAAAAAACAAGAGCCATGTCGATGGGAATTTTTCAATTTATAAAATAATCGTGTCGATTCAAATAAACGTCCCGCCGGGACTTTTTATGCAGACGTGGAACAAAGTAATCGTGCCGCTGAGAAAATTAATTGAAAAATAATAATCGTTCCGTACCGTTTGTGGCGGGGTGATTGAAAGAAAGAATTTAATCGCTGCGGCAGATTCGATAGACAAGAATAGATTTTGTAGATATTACGATTCATCGGGCATTTTTTGTTGTTGTTGTTTTACTTTAAAAATCAGAAGGCAATACTTTGAAGTTGATTTTATTTTTGGTGGGTGGGGGCTTTTTTCAAAAGATTTTCTTGATTACAGCTGTTAACTTTCTGGAGATATCTGGAAGCCTGCATATCTTCAAATCGCACGATATTTCGTGATTTACGTGATTTGAAAATGTGAAAATACTTTTAAATGTGGCGGTCACCCTTCTTTATTTAAAATTCAATTTTTCCTAATTTTGGAAAGTTTTTGTTCCTATGTAGCAGTTCTTCTTTGGCAATGTTTTGGAGACATATTTTTTTTAACTTTAAAACAAAGAATCCTTTGCTTATACCCACTTTATTATCCTATGGAAATTTTCTAAAGTTTATCTAGAATAAAAAAAATCGAAACTTTAAAACACATTAAAAAAGGCAGTACCTAGTGAATATGGTGCTCACGTTCATACAGGATTTGTTCTATGCCATTATAATCGTTTGAAGTTTGTACGCAAACAGGCAACTATTATAAGACACAGGTAGT
>OZ038483.1:26920068-26927568 GCA_964036315.1 Acanthosepion esculentum | reverse complement strand
ATGTCTCGTTAAAACACTTAAAAAGTCACGTTAACGATAACACACAGGCAAAGAGACAGCCACAGTTTTACATACACGCAGGCAGACACACACACATTGATATTCACCATCAGACATACATTGACACATGTACATATATAAGGCACAATGATGTCAAAAACGATACATGATCAAAAATCCGGGGAAAAAATCGGTTCTAAGAGAAATACAGCATAATGGCGGAAAACAATCTACAAAATAATATCTGGCTTGGCAGATATTATTTTGTAGATTAGAATAGAGCAGTCTCTCTCTCTCTCTCTCTCTCTCTCTATATATATATATATATATATATATATATATATATATATATATATATATATATATATATATATATATATATACTCGACTTTCCCGTCGAATTTCGACGTATGAATGTCAAGCAGATCAGTTCCAAGTAAACCGACAGCAGCACATGAGATTTGATTATAGTGGTGAAGGTTTCGTGCAGGACCATCCACACTTTTTGAAGGGCCGAATATAGAGACCTGGTGCACTAAGTGCCACAAGGTCTCCAAACGACTCTCCGCAGGTTTTGAATTCAGTGTTGTCCTTCTCCTAGACCAGTTGCCATCCAAGGCTATAGGACCCAGTCTGTCCTGCTATTTACCCATAGCTGGAGGGAGAAGAAGAGGATTCACACCTTTCCTAACGATATTAGCATGTAATGGATTCGACTGGAATTCGAACTCGGCTCTCCGATTCCTCAATCCAATATATATATATATATTAATTTCATTTTATTCTATTTTTCAATTATCGAAAGAAAACTATATACATATATGCATGTGTGTGTGTGGTGCCTCTGTGTATACTTGTTCGTGTGTGTATCTAGATGTGTGTGTGTGTACATCTACCTATATGCGTGCATGCGTGTATGCGTGTATATACGTATGTTTGTGGGTATTTGACTGATATACTTTGATCGCGATATTCCCTGCCATTTTGCGTTCTTAGACTGACAATAAGTGCTAAATTCCTTCGTGGATACGGCGTTCTCCGATTTCAGCAACACTTTTGTTACACTGTACTTCTTTTACGAGCCGTGTTTCTTCAGGATATGGCCGATCACAGCCCCCCACAACTTCCCGCCCTTTGTAATTCTTAACAAGTTTTGTCTTTTTGCTATCTCGCCTAATCTCTGTTCTGCCAACCATTTACACAAGGTAGGTAATTAAGTAGGTTATTCGCTGCTTTCCCCTGTCCCTCTTGCCTTCCTTATGCCCCATAAGAGCAATTACTTATTCTATGTGCAAATTCTCTAAGCCCTAAAGTTTATAGAATATCGTCTTGTACCAGTTATTCCATTTGAATAAAAAATATTTACAAGACAAATTGATATACCTTAGTGTGTTCATTGGTAGCTTCAGCGATTAAAAATCAAATCCAGGTGACAAATACGAAATTTCATTATCAAGGCGCTACCACCTAATCTTGAAGAAGTGTGACGGTATACAATCTTCATTAAATCTTCTGAAGGGTTTTGTTGTAGTTCTTACCAGTCAGTTATATACCATGTGTGATACACGCTAAGGCGATCATGTATCTTTCGATACATGACTGAGGAGGCAGATTTTTTCCAGCAGTAGTTTACTTTTTGCGGTAGACCAGTTGTTATCCAAGGCTATAGAACTCGGTCTGTCCCGCTATTTACCCATAGCTGGGGTAGGGGAAGAAGAGGATTCTTACCTTTCCCAAGGGTATTAGCACGTAAATGAATGTAATGGATTCGACTGGATTTCGAACACGGCTCTCCGATTCCTCAGTCCGAACCGCTAGCCATTACTCCAACGTTCCTCCTAGAACTGTATACCAAAGTATATGATTCATGATATAATCTAATACGTCTGTGTACATTGTTAAGATAAAAGTCGATATAATGAGTAGGAAAACTGACTACTTCGGAAATCGACATTCGAAATCCTTGCTTTTAACTGGGCTTGAACACTGCCCAAACACTTCACCAGTGCACTTTTATCTCCACGAATACTCTTAGTAGCTTCGATGCCAATGAGAGGACCTATCTATTCAAACGTGTTAAACTTTAGAAAGGATTAATTCAAATGCTCCCAGTAAGTCTATGGAAAACCAACTCAGTAATAAAAACAACAGGATTTGAATACAATTATTGATCTGCAGTTAGATCTGCTATATTTAGCGCCTAATTTTTAAATGTCTATTTCCTTAAGAAATGTTATAAGGGACCAAGGAGATCCTTAACAATAGACCCTGGTTCTTGCGCGAACATCTCATAGGGAGAACACCTCCTTTGCACTAAACGGTCTATGGACATACTCTGAAGCCAGTGGCAACAGACAATAGAATTGGACAACAAAAACAACACACAAATTTGTTGGGGAATCATTTTAAACTGATCTTGTGTCAAATTAGTTCTTGTGAGGAGAGCAAAATAAATACTATCAAGGCTGACAAGGAGTTATATTATACGAAACGGACTTTTAACTTCTTCCAAAATTGTTACTTAGGGCGCCTATTGAAGAGTAGACTTATGCAGGTTATCTCGCAAGCCATTGCTAACTTTCAACTTTACTAGCTACTCCAATATTGCTGACTTGCGTCAAACCTAGTGAATCGCCCGGTTCTCACGTTTTACCCGTCTTTCAAACAGGAGTAGAAAATTATCTCCTGTTTCTTGTTGAGGTTTGGGTTAACCGTTCCTTCAAAAATTTTCGCATTCATTTTCACGCCCAGTAACCCCTGGCGTCTTAGTGACACTATCGAAGTGCTTGGGGTGAAACAATTAAACAAATTCATTAACATTTACTCGGTGTGTAAATATAAAACCCGTGTAAAAGTTTTAAAAAGAAGCAACTTCTTTTTTTTTACATCAGAAGAAAGAACAAGCAGGACAAATATTTTATAGCGTCAATCTTTTAATGAGGAATCACTTTTCTGAACTTTTTGACGGTGTTTTCGAAATCTCTGTTACTTCAAGTGCGAAATAGGTCATTAGATTTACCATCGCTTGTTGAGGTTCCGGTTGAGGATTAGCAGAATAGTTATATTGACTATCATATAATATTACTCCAGACGAAGGTTGAAGAATGGACCTTCCGAAATATTATGTTAACGATAAAACATATACAAAGAAGAGATTTGAGCCTCCAAACAATGTTTGATAAAGGTAGAAGGTATTTACGATGTGACCCAAAGACGTGAGGTGAAGTTATTATTCGGACTAGCATTGCCAGCATTGTTGTATGCTTCAGCCGGTTGGCTTCCCGAATTTCTCTCAGTGGCCATTCAGTGAAGATACACATTAAAAAAGAATATTTGGACGAAAATTATTCATCGAATAATAGATATTTAATGGACTTAGTTTAGTTTGACAAAACATACCCTGGTATTAGTCGAGTGGTCAAATTAGAAAATGTATAAAATTCGAAGTATAAGCTTCATGCTTCATAGAATGGCTTCGTATTTCAATAGCCACACTGTTATACTATCACTGTCATTTGATTAATAAGAATGGCTGACCATTCGTATCCGAGGATGCCTGTTTACTAGGGCGGCTAGACAATCCCAGTTGCAGACGCCTGCTCAGGTACATTTGTGCTTGTTCAACACTCCAAAATCCCACTTGTGGTTTACACTACAACTATGCAGAGTGGACCTTAGTTACAGTTTCTGGGAGAGAGCACGTGATCAATAGTCTGAACAAGACCAGCACGCTCAAGGCATGATGACTTGTGATTTCGTGCTAGCACAACCACCGACGGTACCCAAAGCCTTCCGTCTACTCAATTTCACTCACAAGGCTTGGGTCAAACCGTGGTAGGGTTTTTCTGACAAATCGCCCGATGGTGAGTTTGGAACCCGGGTCTCATAGTCTGAGAGTGAATGTTCTAACCACTCGGCAACAAATTTAATCTGTTAGATTCTGCCATTGATCACATCCAACGTCTTGCAGGCGATGTCTTCAACGCAACCTTGGCACAGGTGGCTTCTTGTTGTTATGTCTTGCTAGTGTTAAATTCGTAGCCAACCACGGCGAGAGAACTCTGTCCTGATATTTAACCCAGAGTTGGATGGAGGAACGAACTCGACTGGAGTTCGAACACGGATCTCTGTTTTCTTTAATTAAGCCCGCTATCGATTACATCACCCGCACATTCCCTAAGCGAGAGGAAACAAAAAACATAATGAACTGACCCTGTGGCCAGGACAATAATGAACGGAAACTCATTTTTCCAACTATGCGAAAATATGTTTTTCTTTTTTCCCATTTCAGTCGTAGGCATTGTTCAGAATAGGTTGGAGAAGAAGGAGGTCTGGATACAAAGAGAGCCAAAAAGAAACTAAATTATGTACAGAAATTCTCTTTTCTCTTGTAATACACGAACAGCATCACACAATTGCAGCAGAATGCGAATATGTCCCGTTAGAATGCCAACAAAGAAAGCCTCGATAAGAAACGGGGAAGACAGGAGAAGTAGGCGGTGGAATAAATGGAGCCACCAACCACGACATCGTGTCAACAAACTGGAATTATTACATTTTAAAGACACGCATTTATCATTTTGCCTTACTGGTACAATGTTATTGTATTTGATAATAACATTTATGACTAATGATCTTGGGTTTATTTCAATCACAAGTATGTACGAGTCGAACAACCCTTACAATTCACTTGTTTTCACGGTTAGTAAAGTAATTTTGCTCTAATGACTCACTTTGTTATATGCTAAATATTTATTAGAAAAAGTTGCATTTATCGTGAACCCTTTGAGGAAAAAAAAACTCACTTGGAATAACTTGCAAGCTTAAATGGTTTTAATCATTTCACCCCAAGAAAGGCAATAAAGCTACTAAAACGAAAGGGCGGTTACTAAGTGATTACTTTCCATGAAAATATTTCTAGAAATGGCACTCCCTAAGTTACAGCGGTGGGAAAGTGACTGAAGATATCTACATGAGCAGGTAGGAATTAAATATATATAAGACCTACTAAATAATGGTAAACATCAGAAATCATCACAATGTGGCAATTGATTAAAAACGTGATAACAAATCCCTTGGTTATTGCTCGGTCTACTCATAAGTGAAGCTGTGAACTTATCTATTCAGACCGTTCTTAAGGTTTCTTATCCGATCTTCGGGAGGGACGACCTATTTTATAACAGAATGTCATTAAAATTATTAATTCTCTTACTTAGATAAGAGATTTCACACATTTCGTCTTACATTTGTGGCAGCTTCGGAAGCATTTGAATATGCTTCATCAAAAACGAACTAGTTTTATTTAACAAGAACAAAATCCCTATTAGAGAGACGACATGTGATTTACGTTAAGCGTCTAAATGCATGATCTTTACATCAACACTATTATTATTATTATAGAAATGAAATTAATTTCTAATTAATTTCTACTTATTTTATTTATTATTATTTTTTCATCAAAGATTACGTAACCCGCATTGTTTCAGTGCTAATTTCGTAAAAAACAGGCGATAACTGAAAAAACCCGGTTGTATATAAAAGCACTTTCATACATCTTTGAGTAAATTATATTAGTTTTTATTATTAAAACAGCTTGTTCCAGTTCAAGATCTTGATCACGAAACTTTCAGTGGCGTACAAGATGACTGAATATATTACTTAATTTTATGCCCCTTTTATGTTCATATATTATTCTTTAAATCTGAAGATGTGTCGCCGATAGAATTTTGTGGTCTTTTATTTGGGAGATTCCTGCTTCTGGTGTAAAGTTAGGTCTCTCTTTTCCATTGATCAAGGTTAGATGCATATGTCTATTTGTCATTTTAATATATATATATATATATATATATATATACATATATATATATTGGGGAAATATATATATATATATATATATATATATATATATATATATATATATATATATATATATATATATGTATATATATATATATATATATATTGGGGAAATATATGTATATATATATATATATATATATATTGGGGAAAAATTATGACAAATTTGAAAATGTTTTAGCCCGTATTTCGTTTTTTATAATATTTTATACATTTCTATGTATATAATGTGCAATTAACATTTCTAAATATATATATATATATGTATGTATATATATATATATATATATATATATATATATATGTACGTATATATATATATGTACGTATATATATGTACGTATATATATATATATATATGTATGTATATATATATATATATATATATAAGGTATATGATATATTTTTTATAAAATTAATATATATATATATATATATATATAATGTTTACTTAGAAAGATTTTTAATATAGATTTTCATATATATAATGTGTACTAAAGCAGAAAAATGAATATATATCTGGCTAAAGGACTTTCTTCTTTCAATAAGCGAAAATTAAAATGCAAAATCAATTCATCCTCTAATCAGAGATTTTTTTCCTTATTCATTATAAAAATTTCTAAACGAATATCTGAAGGCAATCAAACATTTTCAGACACTGACTTGCATTCTTTTATTCGGGAATAACAAAAAAGTTTGAGTTAAAAATAAACTAAATTCTTTGTGCCCTTTAATCAAATATGTGTTTATATTCTTGTCTGAATTTTTGTTAGACGAGGTGTTTTATGTTCGTTTTTTCGGACTTATTCCCTAATCTTTGTTGCTTTTTTTACACCACGTTTCAGCCATATAAGTCCCGACCTTCTTCAGGTGTCTGCTCTATTCTGAAATATCGAATCTTGCTTTGAGTGGACATGCGCTTCCCTCCCATACACGTCACGTCCAGTTATTAGAATTGTCTGCGACTGACATCTGTGCCAATGAAACCGTTGAGCTTTCCATCTCTTGATCTATGCCCTCATCATTTTATACAGGGATGGGACATGACGTGCATGACAAGATTCTCCCGTGCAAGATTCGGAGAAGGTTACATCCGAAAGTAATGCCTCCTATTTTATTATTTTGACTCATGAATTGGATATTGGTGTTGTGGTAATAGAAGCTGAAATTTCCCGCCAATAACCCATAATTCTTTTGCCTTGTTACAGATAAGAGCTGGCAAAATTTTGTCTGACATGAAAGTGCGTACAAAACAGATACGTGTTGTAAAAACCTTTATGCAAAAAAATGACATTTATCGACGCTTTCTGAACGTTTATGGCGACGAATCAGTGGATGTAAACACAGCTTGGTGGTGGATAATGCGTTTCAGTAGTGATATATGACAAGCTAAGTTCTGGGTTGTCTAGCACTACCAACGTCGAAAACGTTCATCACCGCCGAAATTAATTGCCATTGATGGTAACTATGTAGAGTATTCATAGCTGAAAAATTCCTCTATCCGTATACTGCCGGTATCCATTTTAGTTTCCGTTGAAATAAATGGCAGGCATTACTTTCGGAACTTCCCTCGTATATTCCATAAGGCAACAGAGACTCAACATGGCTGCAGAGTACAAAGAGGAAATGTTGCAAAGATACAAA
>OZ038483.1:26761224-26906224 GCA_964036315.1 Acanthosepion esculentum | reverse complement strand
CTTTTGTCTCCTGGCATGACTTCGAGAAAATTTTTTAAAGAAAACATTTGCCAGAGAGCGTATTTTTTTCCTTAATAAGATTTCTCGAACATTCAATCAGGTGGAAGAAAATAAATATACTGTTTAAGAAATAAACGTAGCGTCTACTCAAGTACAAGTGGTCGTTGGGAATAACGCTTAAGTGATATATATATATATATATATATATATATATATATATATATATATATATATATATATATATTGGATAAATAGATATAGATATGTTACAGATATGCGTGTAGGGGTTTGTGTGTTCTACGATGCGTGAGTAAATAAATATAACAGTACATATATACAAATACTTACATGAATATTTTGGTTATATACACACATGTACATAAATATATTTATTAACAAAATTTAGTGATTACGTTATTTTTATGAATAACATTGATTTTGACCATGTTTATTAAACTGTAAATTATTGTTCTAAGGCGATTTGAAATAGAAGATAAAATCTATCCGAAATGAAATCTAAGTGTCGAGCGTTTTCGATACGCCAAGGATTATACGCTTGAAGGAATATAATTAGAAAAATGAATTATTAATTAAGTAGTATTGCAAGGAAAAGGTATTTGTTAATGCAATAATATGTATGCATATTTCATATATATATATATATATATATATATATATATATATATATATATATATATATTCGATCAAAGTAATATCTCAATGAATAAAGATCTCATTCTAATTCTTTAATTACATCTGTTCCATAATGTTATATTAGCATAAACATTTCAAACATACATTTTAGCTTATACATTTTAGCAGTGAAAATAGTGGGATCAATTAAATTCTATATTATTTCGAGCTATTCTGAAAATGAGATGAGAATTTTCTTTAATTCGATACAAAAAATCTGGGAAAATATATTAACAACTTTCGACATGAACTAAGAATTATAAAGAAAAGATACAGGATAAATATTAACGGACTTTTTAAAAGTCAGCCATTTTCTTTCTTCTTTAATGACGAGAAAAGCGGGAAAAGTACTAACGATTCATTATTTGAGCATACACAAAATACACATTCTTTTGTTTTGGGATCTGATGAAACCTTGAATAGCGAAATGCGTAATCAAATGTTTTCAGTGACACATTTTCCATTTGTCAAATTTCTTTAAAATCTTTGTTGAGATTCTCAATCCTATTTCAAAAACATTATTTCATATTAAAAATAAAAACTGTCCCTTCCATTTAAAAACGTTAAAGTGGTTAGATATATTCATCATAAATCATCGAGAAGAATTAATGAATCAGTTATGATATCAAAATTCAATCTAATTATTAAAGTTATTTTTTAATAATATATAATCTTTTCTGGCTAAGATAATACTTAAAAAATTATAGTAAAATAGATACTAGTTAAACAACATAATAAAATTTTAAATTAAATTTTTATTTACACTATTTACATTGTTCGGACTGTTGTCCTCATCCTTGTTGCTATATTCACGACGTTTCAGACGTTGTACGCTAGAGCCTTCTTCAGGTTATAGGAATTTCGAACTGAACCCTTTATTTTCGTCCACGGGAGTAGATTGTTCTAGTTCCACGTGCCATACCTCTTCCGGATATCTCAGTAGCAGTTATTTCCCTTTAACTTAATTCTTCAAAATTTTGTTCACCTCTGCTGTAGCCAAGTATTGAACTCACAACTCTTTGGACACATGGCCCAGTGGATAAAAACGTTGGTTGAAATAATACGTTGACTTGACCCAAAGAGTTGCGAGTTCAATACCTGTCTACAGCAGAGATGAACAAAAAAACTTGGAGAGTGGAGTTAAAGGGAAATAACTGATAGTAACATATCTGGAAGAGTCATGTACAATTGGAACTAGAGAAATCTACCTAGGTGGACGAAATAAAGAGTTCGGTTCGAAATTCCAATCGCCTGAAGAAGGCCAGATAGTACGACGGCCGAAACGTCGTGAATATGGCAACATGAGGACAGCAGTCCGAACAATGTAAATAGCGTAAATAATTACGATACATCATCTCAGAAATATAAACAGATATTAAATTTTTTTATACTTTCTTTGATTATATAATCAGAAATTACATTTTTAATTATTAGGTTGGTGCAAAAATAATGTCGTTTTTTGACGTTCAACTTCATGTGAGAAAACAACATTATTTTTGCACCAACCTAATATAAATATACACTACAGTGTAACACGGATATAAGAGAGTTGTTGGGACCGGATAAGAATTCTCTTATATCCGGGTTTCTCTTATATCCGGGTTTGGTCTATTTTGTTTACATTAACACAGGCTCTAATTTGGGACCAGAGAAAATCTATCTTATATTCGTGTTTCTCTTATATTCGGGTCTCTTATATCCGGGTTACACTGTATTTTCTTTAGCTAGGAGCGCTTTATTTTTCTCTCCAAAACTTTCGTTATTATTTCCCTATGTCTAATGATGATATTTGTATTTTATTAGATTATTGTAAAGGTTCATGTCTGATGCTTAAAAAAATAAATAGAAATAAAAATCGGGGATAAACTTTGTCAGTATTTTAAAATATTTCCCATGTACATGTTTCGGTGTCTTGTTCATGGATATATCTTTAATTATTTTATTAACAGTTACATAATATTTCAAATTGAACCATTAGTAGCATGGCTGTCACGTCAAGGACGTCACTTTTCTGTTTTTATTTGTGTTTTGAGAATGCACACGTCAAATAGCGTAACGACGGCTATTTTTCAGATATTTTATTTTCACATATCTTTCATTCTGTAAATGTAACAACCTTTATGGAACAGAGGTAATAATTCGAACTGATATTTTTACAAGCTAGCAGACCCGTATAGTAAACTGATTATAACATAATATCTTCGAATTTACCAGAATTTTGTCAGGGTTTTTTTAAACGTATATTATTGATTTTTATTTTGAAATAAAAATCAAATGTAAAAGACAAGTAGAATAATATTATTATTAATAATAATAACTGAAAATTCATAACTTAAAACATTTAATAAGAACTAAACCAAATTTCAGGAAGTAATAAAACATGGTCAATTACATTTAAGGACACACACATACATATATATATATATACATATATATATATATATATATATATACTCTGTACAGATATAAGCGTATATGTGTGTATGTACGAATAAACAATTAAATATATATACATATGTATCTTATATATAAATAGACACACATATATTAGGCATATATGTGGATGTGCATGTATGTGCGTTTGAATTTGCGTGAATATATTTAATGGATATGTGTACTGCTTATGTATGTGTCTATGCCGTATATACTAATGTGCGCACAAATATATGTCGTGTACATAAACAGTTCTAAACACCGAATTAAGTTTGAGCAACAAAAAAGCACTTAATAAAATATATATTTATTTTTGTTGTATTTAAGTGTGTGCAAACATGTAGAATAAAAAATGCACATAAAATTATTTGTGTGTGCGTGTGTGTATGTGTGCGTGTGCATATATATGTAATTAATGGCTACTAGTTCTTAATTTTGTACACGTTATATTTAGGGGTTGGACGCGATTGATTAGACATCCCTTTTTCTTTTTAATCAGTGAAACCGTACAAAGCATTCGAAAGACTCGTACAAGACGATAAAGTCGCTCGACGGGGAACGAACGTTACCTTTAACCTGAGAATACCATCTTTTCAACTAGGCGTTCTTTAATCGCTCAGCCACCTGAGATCTCACAGTAAAATAAGCCTCGATTACCTGAGAGGCACAATGTTAACGAAATAAAATAAATAACAGTGATGTCTACTCAAACATGTGTACCCATTAAATATAAAGTTTTTAAATATAAAGTTTGTTTTCAAATGATTTACATCATATATAGAATACTTCGAATATAGTTGTAAGGAGTAGAATATTTCGCATAATACAGAAATAAAGATATATATATATATATATATATATATATATATATATATATATATATATATATATATATATATATAATATTTTTATTGCTATTATATGCATTACATGTTACATTAATTATCTATCTATAGATAGATAATGTAAAAACATAGATGTATGTAATATTACTTCCTATCACGATTACTTACATCCTCAAAAACTACCATGATTGATATATACTTTAAACTTACTTTCTTATTTAAAACACGAACAACGAAATAAGCATTTGTGCATATTATTATTGTATATATATATATATATATATATATATATATATATATATATATCTGTGTGTGTGTGTGTGCACTCATGTTAGTAGATCAATAAGGAGAAAATTTATTTTACTTAGCATATATATATATATATATATATATATATATATATATATATATATATATATATGATTTTTTATTCAAAAGTAACTTCATGCATAATCTTCCTTGTCAACGTAATGAATCCAACGCTTGTTCATTAGTAACACGTATCGTATAGTACATTACACTGTTAATTTTTTAGATTAAAATGCACCTAATAGTCGTTTCTGCTTAAGGACTTATTGATCCACCACTCCATCTTTTGAAATATTGATACAAAAAATGCTTCAATGAAAAAAGGACTATATTAATATAAATTAAGTACGCTTTCATAATTATATTGTATAAATCAGTGCATAATTTTATATAATTAACATATATATATATATATATATATATATATATATATATATATATATGCGTATATTTAATAGATATCGATATATGTCTCTTGAGATACATATAATTCTCACTTTTCCAGATATACTTGTGCGCACATTGATATATATATATATATATATATATATACATATATATATAAGAGAAAGTGTGTAACCTTTTTCCATTCTGTCTCACAATTTTTTCCATACTGTTCTCGATATATAAAATATATATCGTTATCTCATATGTGTGTGTGTGTCTGTATGTGCGTGTGTGCGTGAGTGTGTAGAATGTATAGTAGTATCCAAAACAAAGACAAAATGGAAAAAGCTATAAACGACGCATTTCGCCGTAAGAATGTCTGATGCGTTCGACTCCTTCAGGTAAGAATTAAAGAGAGGAAACGTGTCGTTTATAGCCTTTACACTTTGTCATATATATATATATATATATATATATATATATATATATATATATATATATATGTGTGTGTGTGTGTATTTATTTGTATGTATCTATATGTATGCATGCATATAAGACAATTTGGAAAAAGAAATTACTTTGACTTGTTTTGCCGGTTTTCTAGTGTCAATAAGAAAATAATTTTTATTTCACGCGATAAAACAAAATCCACATGAGCAAAAACTAAATTCGATTCGCACTAAGTATTCCGTTTCTTGTTTTTTTAGCATTAATTATACTGGATCTTTTAGAAAAACTGATATTATTTCGTAATCTAATAACTTGACCAATTTTCATTCGAATGATATCAAACATTTTGACAGTATATATAGAAACAACTCAAAATTCTATGTTTAATATTTTATGCTTTTTTCTTTTCATGTATAGAAAGGACATTCACCGGAAAAGAAAAGACATTTTTTTGTGTTTTTGGATACTCGAACACCGCCGTACAAGACTGCGCAGCTTGCGTTTGTGTGAGAATTCTCTAAAATTAATTCAAGCTGAGAATCACTGTTGCGCTGGAAACTATTACCCAAGACATGTTGCAGCGTGTTTGGCAGAAGCTGGATTTGACGTGTGCCGTGTTACGGGTGGTGCAATATTGAAACCTTGTAAAATCATTCATGAAATCCACATACCCTTGAATTTCTCATTCAGATTTTGATGAATAAATTTTATTTTGCACAATTTTGTTTAGTTTCGTTTGTCTAGACTATGTAGCGACTCAGATATTTATATATGAAAACTGTATTGTTATAAAAAAAAAAAATTTTTAACTCATTAGATTTCAAATTATTTTTTCATGGTTTGCGTATACCACTTTCTTTCAGTCTTAATTTAGTAAGAACAAGAGGTAAACTGAAATACCCCGGTGGTCTATTAATTAACTCACAGATAATAGCCTTTTCAATGCATCTTCCTCGAGGTAAATTATATTCATTCGTTTATTCAAACGGCGTTTTTGAGATCAAAATAATGAACCGAAACTTCCTGGTGGCACACAAGTATTATTTAAATTTAAGTCCTTTTTAAGTCCATATATTCTTTTTTATTTAAATGTTGAATTTTTAAAAATTAAATATTACATTATTTAAATATTATTTTCTTAGAAATCAGTTTAAATTAGTTAAAATCTGACGTTTAAAACGCAGCAGTTAATGAACATGGTTTCTTTAAATATTTAAACTGATTTTAAATTAGCTAAGCTATAATTTTTTAAAGAATACAATAGACGGAAAAAATTCAGGCGCTAAAACGTTTAAATTGAATTATGTTTTTCTCACTGATTTTGTTCTCGTGAAATAAAATTTCTTTTTCCGATGACGCCGGATAATCAGCGAAACATGTCAAAGTAAAACGTATTCTAGATTGGCATTCCGTCAGATTCTCATCCAACTTTATATATATATATATATATATATATATATATATATATATATATATATATATGCGGGTGTGTGTTATTAAGATTGAAGACACAGTTGAATACGTTCCAGTTTTCGAGTTTCTTAATTGCTCTTTCGGTTTGAAACTTTTGGGCAGATTTCAAACCTCGTCAACAAAGCTTATCATTATTATAATGGGATGTTTGAATATCTAATATATGGGTATATATATATGTGTGTTACGTGTGTGTGTGTGTTATGCGTGTGTATGTGTGTGAATGTCTGCGCGTTACCGTACACGTATGTATGTGAGTGCGTACTTGGGTGGATGCGCGTGTATAGTTTTGGTGGTAGGGAATAAGGCAAGATGCTTTATTTCCTTGCTTATTATTAGGATTTTTGCGTGAGCACTGTTGCTGCAAATTCCATGAAATCTGCAAGGAGAGGGGAAAAAAGAGAGAAAGAGAGAGAGAGATGTTAGTCACAGGCGAACGTGGAAACATACCAGGCATTCAGGTTTGATAGAAATTAACGATTAACAATACTTTTGACAATGACAACAAGGTTAAGGGTCAAATTAAAGACATTTTTCTTTTCATCAGCAAGGTGCAGTAATAAAACTACGAATGTGCAATATTTTTCTTCAATAATAAAAAATGATTTTCATTTATATATATATATATATATATATATATATATATATATATATATATATATATATATATATATATATATATATATATATATATATATACTACTCGCTTAACGACTGGGCTACGTTCCAACGCTTTAGTCACTAAATGAGTTGATTGCGAAACGAGTTGGTCGCTAAGTGAGTCTCTCCACTTGATCGTTTTTCATGGTTTGTAACATTACAGTTATAGTTTTAACGTCACTTTTTCACCATTTGTATATTTTAAAATTATTTCTAAATATTCTTACAGTACACTAATGTACAGAACAGCAAGCGTAATAAACTAATTCGAAATTCATCTCTATATTCTGAACATTACTTTTGTTTGTATGCTGTAAATGTAGTATAAGTAAATTTTTATTTAAATTTATTAATTTATTTATATTGATTCATTTGAGAATATATAAAAAATCGCGATCAAAGTTGTCATAGAAAGTACAATACCGAGTGATTGTATTTAATTTTTTTATTTAACAAAATTTTATATCTGGTCATATTTTATATCTGGTCATATTTTATATCTGGTCATTAAACGTTAAGTCGTTAAATGTGGAGTAATTGTATGTATATTCAAATTAAATATTATATATATATATATATATATATATATATATATATATATATATATATATATAAGTATATATATATATATATATATATATATATATATATATATATATATATAAGTATATATATATATATATATATATATATGTATATATGTATGTATGTATGTATGTATGTATAATATTTAATTTGAATATGTTTATACGTTATTTTTATAGATAAAAATATTTAAGTAAATGCTCTGTTTATAATAAACAGTATACCGGCCTGAATGTCCCAGAAATTTCACAGAAAATATGTGTCCTCTGAGAGGAATCGAAGCTGTATCCTACACGGAACCGTCATATAAGCCTGACGTGCTATACTATTTAGTTAGAGAGGAAGCACCTGGTTAGCAATGTCAAAATACTGTTTTTAAACAACAAATGGCATCATATATTATGAAATGGACTAAGCCTGGCAATTATTTTAATATAATTTTCGGATTATATATTTCATAATATATGATGACATATATATATATATATATATATATATATATATATGTCATCCACAGGCAGACTGTTTCGCTGTTTCACAGCTCATCAGTGTGGCTAGACGTCCGGTTTCCTCTAGCTAGGATTGAAACCCGACTTCTCCGACTAAGCCGTCAATATATATATATTCAAATGTGAGAAGAAACAGATGGAGTAAAGATATTTTAAGAGATTAGAATAAAAACATGTTGAAATCGCTACACAATAGCTTTCGTGTTTCAACACTATGTTGTGCCTCTTCAGGCGATGGTAAGTAACCGGTGATTAAATGATTTTTAAGAAAATTTCAAAAGCAAAGTGTTACTTCTTTTTTCGAAAGATAAAGGAGGGGGTGATGAAACGCAAGGTCAGAATTAAACTTGTGTGTTTGCCTTGATCAACCAATCAAGTGTCAGAATATTTAAAAATAAATAGATTAAACCAAATAGTTTGTTGTTTATGAAAATATTGCACATCCCTAGGAAAAACAATAGCAAATAAGAACAAGATAGATTTTGGTATTTCAGAAAGAGCAACCGATCAGGTCTTTGGTAGAACGATATAAAATAATTAACAGATTGTCCAATGTCAAAATATGACAATATTTTTTACGATTGGGTGTTCTGAAATGTCCTCAGCTCGATCAAGAAGGAATTTTTCAAATAATTCAATGTTTGGTCATTTGGTTAGATTTTGAGAAGTAGGACAGGCTGAGAACTTTTCAGCACCCCTTACATGGCTATAGGCAAATAAATATACGAGGTAACAATGCGTGTTTAGTAAGAAAAGGAAATTCAGTTAATTTTGTTGGTATCCCGATGTCTTCGTAAAAATTAGCAAAGTGTTTCAAGAATGATGTAAATATAACAATCAATTTGATTTTAATAAATATTGTCGTGTTATCCAATGGTACGAGAACACGTATGTAGATACATATACCTATATAAAAAAAGGCAACGAGAATGAACAATTTCTAACAATTAATCATTGTGTAATTAACAGTGTGGAAGCACGGTGGAGTTAGCGGATCGGTTTGAGGAATCGGAGAGCCGAGTTCGAATTCCAGCCGAGTTCATTACATTCATTTATGTGAATGGGAAAAGGTATGAGGCTAGAAGAAAAACCAGTCCGATCTCATGTTCAATTTCGTTATGCCAAGCTGTATTGGCCTTTGCCTTTTCATTGACGTTGGGACGTGCTGTATGGAAAACTGTCAAATGTCCAGGTTTGCGCCCTGGAAAGAGCATAACTCTTTGGGCACAGATCCGTGGTCCCTCGAGACAGTTTAACATTAACAGTACAAACATGATGCCATTTCCTTTTTAGATAAACAAACGTGAAGAATTATCACTAATTACCGTATATATTCATGAAACGTGCGATGTTTATTTCAAATACAGCTGTACTTTTTGACTACAGTAAATGGATATGTAGTTTGGTCAACGGCGTAGCCAGGGTCAGCAGCCCGTACGCTAATTTTATATCTTGTTTATGATGCGACCCCTTAAAATTAGCTTCAAAATTAGGTTTTCAAAAGTCGCATGATACGAATATAAAATGGATTTTGCTATATGAAAGAATAGATTATCCTAACACATTGATAGATGCCGGGTAGTAAGAATGTAGCCAATGTGCAGAAGAATGTGAAAGCATGCAATGAATAGGAATTCATTGCAAAAGAATAGAACAAATTCTTACAACACCAAAGACCTGATAAGGTTGCGATACAACAAATTATTATTATTATTGTTGTTGTTGTTATTATTATTATTATTATACAGGCGCCATATGCAAAGCATTCAATAAATCATTATCATAGTTTCCTTCAAAATTGTTTTTGTATTTAATCAAAGGAAAATAGAAATGAAAAAAACAGGCATGGTTAATTGCTACCTTGGAGACATGGTTCACAGCCAGGCGATAAGAGATGCGAAAAACATAGCGATTGTTCCTTGTTTTCTTACAAATGAAGTGGGGAAAATAAAAGACCAAGTTGGTTTTCAATCAAATTCCCCTTGTCGTTTTTATCGACATTAGCACACTTCTCGCTGTCTCTTTTTCTTTATTGTATATAATTTTTTTTTTCTTACTCGCTCTTCAATCATTTCTTTTCATTTTATTTTTTCTCTATTTTTTTATTTTTATACTATTTTTGACATGACCACTTGTTAACACGCGTTTGTACATTCACGCATCAGTCTTATTTTACAGGGTGTTTTACTCTTTGTTCTTTTTCATTGAGTTCGTACATGACAGCTAAATAAATAAAACAATAAAAATCAGCGGTTGCTATTAATAATGTACAAAATTATATAAATTTATGTTTAAAATCTTGGCGAGCGAACCAAGGTTAACATTATTTTCAGTTAATGGTGATATCAATCTAGATTGATAAAAATTAAAGACCACCACAGAAACGCGATACCTAAGGTTTAAAATTAATTTTTAAAAATGAAAAATCTTTCTTGATTTGAGGAATCGGAGAGCCAGGTCGGAATTCTAGTCAAGTTCATTACATTTAATTACGTGCTAATACCCTTGGGAAAGGAATAAATCCATTCCTTCCTCACAACTATGAATAAAAAGCAGAACAGACTTGGGTGGCAACTGGTCTAGGAGAAGGAAACTCCGAATTAAAAGAAAACTCCAACTATAAATAAATAGCAGGACATTTTAGTTTTAATTTCAAGCTAATAGATAAAATTTAATATTGCCAATAAGCAAAATACTTTTTCTATTGGAGTTTTTGTTTTGAAATTGTTAAAATTGCTGACTTTATCACCATTTTAAGAACCCATCAACCCGATGTAATCTTCTCTATTAAAAAAAAATCATTAAAAAATAAATTATACTTTTCTAAAACTTTATTTGCGGAATATTAGCTGATTAAAGTTTAATTCATCTGATTTGAAACAAATATTACTTACTTTAAGTTAAAAATATCGCATTTTTTTTAACATGGCGGTAGTTATTTATTTACGATGTTGACAGGTTGGCAGCTTAACTGACAGACGGAAGTTTATCTAATTTTTTTCTACGGTGTATACATCTGTAAAAATTACTTGAGAAATATAATGTGAGCGCCATTTTTTTTTAATTATCCAGCAAAATTTTTACAAAAATTAGGAAAATATTCTTCGTTTTATTGAATTTTAGGTACCTTGCCTTTAGATTTCCTATAGTTATCGCTCTTATTTTCTGATAATGTCGTGTATGGACGTACGTATTTATAGACACAATTTAACTTTTTTTTAAATATTGGGGGTCGATGAATTGTACTAAGTTTTTCTGTAGTTAGGCACCCAGCAGAATTAAAAACAACAACAGCTAAAGGGTGAATGGACATTCTTGTGGGGTCAACGGCTATCTAGTACAATAGTGTAGACTGGGCGATTGCAGTGATGAAGCGTCATTGCTGAGTGGACGGCTTCCTAGACTGAAGTCAACGTCCGGGACGGAGGTTTCTCATATAGAATCAACGGTGTCCGTAACCAAGGCAAACCTTCAAGTTGGAGGACATCAGCTGTGTTTTGACCTGGAGAGGGATGGGCTCCGCCAGCTCTAAATGTCCAATACACGCTACGAATATAATGAATAGCTGACCGCTTGCACTGGTGTAGATATTTTAGTTACTATGCAGTCCTTGTTAATTAGGTTAGCCTTATCTGGCAAAGAATCGCGGGAGAAAAGACTTTTTTCTTTTCAATTAAAAGTCACCCAATAGAAGACTAGAGAGCCACTCAAGGTAAAGGATTATTGAATGAAGTGTGTGATATTAGTGAAAAAAGAGGTAGTATGAAGCTACTATTATGAGGATGAGTAGGATATATAGCAACTAACTCTGGACTAAAGGTAAATATTGTACTGTTCAAAGTAGCTGTTCTTGTGGAAAAAGCACGCTTCCTTTTCACAAATGGAATACGGAGGAAATGTGCGTTTTGATTCCGTGGAAGTAACATGGCGAGCCTTAGCTATAAAGATCTGAACTAGTTGAACTAAAGTATGAAGTTCATCTGAACATTTGTCAAAGAAGTAGCGATAAAATAACGATAGACTTGTGGCATTGCGCCTGTGAGGAAAGAGGTTGTAGAGCGGAAAATACCCCACCATGCTGCGTAAACGATTTTGAATATCACGTGAGGAAAAGGATTGTGCAGCTTCAGCCCAGATATAGCAACGATCTGGACAAATCTGACGCTTGTAAATATAAAGCATGACAGGAGGCGTCAGATATTTTCCGGAACAGCAGAATGAGTCGATCGACCATTTTTCTGGCACGCGTAAGGATCGAACACTCTGCATTAGCGAACGGGCCAGTTTGCTATCCTTTAATCTGTAACAGAAATTCTTTTTATAGATATTTACTCAACGTCGCTTACTTTGGGACAAAGCTAATGGAGACAAATAAAAATAGGAAGATTGTGTTGCGTCAGTCTTTCATGTGGAGAGAACTTGTCTGCCTTTAAAATCAGAGTTTCAAATCATAGTTTAGATATAACTTGACTCTAACACCGGCCAAACAACTGGAAAGTAACACACAAGCTTCTCAGCCATGAGGCAAGCCAGGTAACAATTTCTCTCTTGAAAACTTCATCCTTTCTGTGGAGTATAGGGCTGTAATAACATCGCCATTTCAGTCGCAATCTCTTTTAATTACTTAATAAATTGTAGTTGATAGCCATATGTTTTAATGCCGTTTTCGTTCGATCACAAGCAAGTGACGCTATGTCAATATCGGTTAGAAATGCATTTTAATGAGATAGTTTTGAAAATATTTTAGCGTAGAAACACTACAAAATAGCGTTACTAACAACGGCTTTTGTGTACGGACAACCTTTTGAGGATTATATCAGTAGTTATACTATGTCCAGAATTAATTTTGACGTGCCATTCGTCTTTCGGTTGTTCGTAATTGTTATTAATTTGTCTGCATGAGTGAAGGCTTACTTGAATAATTGTGCGAAAGATTGATTTTAATTTTAAAACTCTTTCGTCTTGGTAACTGATATTTCTGTCACGTTTAGGATTGTGGGAGTTCCTGTTACTAACAGATATTTTATTTGGTTTTGTAAATATGTTATATCATTGTAACTAATCATTAGGGATACGTTTTTAAATGGTGTCATTCCCCACGAAAAAAATATGTACATATGGGATTAATTAAGAATTCATAGATTGACTGCGATATTATGGTGTCTCTTGTATGACTGGGAGGTGTAAATGTCATATTTGGGTTAAAGCGATATCGAATGGATTAGTGAATGTGACCCCCTTCTTTAAGTACCAGCGCGATGCAAGTTTGAGAGATCTGATTAGCTTAGAAGAAGAATCCTGCTGTTACTTTCTTCTGCAAACCAAGGCTATCTGTCCGGCTATTTAGCGCATAGCTGGGGTAGAAGAGTTGAATTCATATCTTTCCGAAAAAGTATTTACGCGTAAGTGAATGCAACGAATTCGACTGGAATTCGAATTCGGCCCTCCGTTTTTTAATTCCGACTCGTTATCCATCACACCCCACTACCACAGCCAAACTTGCAATATCTGTGCTATTCTCAAACGCTCATAAATCTAGATTCTGACCAGGCTTAACTTTTCTTTACTTTTAGTTTTACTTTGTACTTTTAGCTTAGGTTAAAAGACAGGATAAGTGAAGACTAGCCTTCCACATCGGCAATTTTGGACCGTGAGCCATATTTGTTGTATTTTTACAATAATAAATATTTAAGCCAATTTTGAGACAAGTTCACAGTGGCAGATCATCGAACTCATTAGCAATGGTTTGCGAGACGTGTACATTAAATAATGCAAGTATTTTTTTAGAGAGAGTAGTTTGAAATATAATAATTATATCTGGATATTTTCGTTTTGTTCAATCCTCTTGGCATTTTCACCAATGTCTCCAAGACAATACAAGACATTAGAAATAAACAATGCAATTATATTCATTACATTTTCATAATAGTCCATTTCGTTATTTATTTGGAAGAAAAAAAAATAGATTTCAAATTCAAGCCACGTGGCTGGCAAAATTCGTGTTAGTCCGAAAAAAGAAATTGGTTGATTATAAACGAGCAAATGAAAATAAACATTCAATTATTTACATGTTAACAATAAATAGCTGAAAATGAAAACAAAGTAATAAAAAAAAAAACCACTCAAAATACTTTTCAGGTGGTGTTAGCAACATGACTGCGACAGCAGTTATCAACTCTGACCGATGTATGCTGATGGGGATGAACTGCCCATGAGAAAATGATTTTAGATTTATATAAATACCATTTAAATATATAAATAAATCAACAATACTTATTTTTAAATCAAAATAACAATAATTAACAATTTCCCACCTTAAGCGGTTATCATTTGATTGACTGATTATTTTATCGCTTGTCAACCCTTTGTGGGTTATTTAATGCCGAAACATATATTGGGTTATAGGAATAATATTTTTTTTGGCGAGTGAATAAAAATTTTTTTTTTAGATTAGCAATGATTTTTTCTATATACGTCGTACTATTTAACCCATAGATAGCGGGAAGAGATGGATTCATACCATTCCAAAGGATATTGGTGCGATGGGTGAATATAAGAAAGCCGACTAGAATTCGAACTCTGCTCTACGATTTCTCATTCCGAGCCGCTATCCATTACGCCACCCACACATCCCTAAGCGTTTATTTAGGCCTGTTGACTGCTTAAGAAGTGAAACTGACAGTCTCCTAGCAGTGTTCACACTGTTTATATGTACAAACGCTCCCAATACTGGAAACTCTTTGCACTTAAATATAACAACATTTAAATAATAATAATAATAATAATAATAATATTAGGTTGGTGCAAAAATAATGTCGTTTTTTGACGTTCAACTTATGTGAGAAAAACGACATTATTTTTGCACCAACCTAATAATAACGAAAAGCGTGCAATGTAAAATATATTATTTAAAATTTGTTATATTTACGGGGTAGCAGTGCTCAAAATAGGGGAAGTAGATACAAACAGTGTGGACATAGGAATCAACACTGGATATTGGTTTTTAGATACTGCTAAAAACTGTGAACGATAAATCTAGAACCCATTAACAGAGTTATGTGTGTTGATAAAAAAATTGCTATAGGGGCTCTATGCGTCATATTAATGATATTAAATACTAAGCTTCAACAAGTATTAGACCGCTTCCAAGCAGCTTACTCGTAAAATTAAAAGCAAAACAAAACTGAAGACCAAATGACAGAAAATATAAGGAAAACAAACAAAAAAATCGCTTTTAAATAAGGCTGGCATTATTTGACAGCAGTAACTCTTTTAAAGCTAATTACTACTGTATTTATATGGCATGTCGGTGATTGGGTGCACATAGGAAACAGATGTCTACCTAAGGCTGCAGAAAAATGGTTTAACTGGCAGATCCTGGAGGGAAAAGCAATCAAACACCGGAAGTTTGTGCATTACATCAGAACTGGCAGATGTGAGTAAGCAGGAAGCATAAGAGATATTATATGTCAATCTGAGACAACTAAAAAGTCCACCCCGCCACAAATGATCAGGCAACGTGCCAGTCGAAGTAAGGAAACTGAGTCATTGCCTATGGACACACAGATGCTGTCTCAATGTGGAATATATGAAAGGTTTATAGCAATGAAACACATCTGTTTCAGGTGGAACTTGAATTGGTTGATGTGGCACACCCGATGGTTTGTCAGAAAAGTACTCAAAGGATAAAGGAATTTTATTGTATAAAGAATGAGATTTAGTCCTGCAAAATAACCACAACGGCAACGGTAGTAGTAATTCTCAATTACTTTATTCTCGTACCAACGAAATACAAATACAAAAAATTTATCTGTCCTCCGGCCATTCGGATGTTTATATAACACTAGAAGAGGCAGCTTATATCTGACTGTGGAAGTCCCCCATTATCTAATGTGACCTTCTATTTCTACTCTACAAGCTCCCTACCTCCTCTGACCACAGGATAGATTGATGTGGTCAGTTGAAGGCTTGCCACAGAATATGTGTGCGATTGTCTTCGCATTGGTGGGGACAGAGTTCGATTGCCCGCTTGTTTTGACGTTGGGCGTTGACTTGGGGGTGGTGTCACCCGATATTGATGTTCCCCAATATTATTTTGTATTGGGCCAAACTGAGTCCGCGGTGCCGTCAATTTTCATTTATTCTGGTTCATTATTCGCGGTATTGGGTTTATGTTGTGCATTGGGTAATAAGGGATTATAATCCGTGTCGATCAGTACAAAGAATTCATCCGGTTACTGCGGTCGGACCGCAGGACCTGCAGAGGTATTATACGGTTCTGGCCTAGATGTGGTTGATCTATTTTCCGTGTTGTTATCTTGAACCGGCTGTAAATCGGGATGCCATGAAGTCGAGGGTCCCGCTCCCTGGGTAGAATGATGTGAGACGTCAATAACTGAGTGGATCTTACGGAGGAAGCGACGGTTGCGGAGAGTTACACGACTGCTTTCATTCACCCGCACACGGTACTGCAGGTTACAGAGTATCTCTACGATTTTCCTTGTTTTCGTCCATCGACGAGGATAAGAGTCATCTTGATTCTGGATCTGAACAGAATCGCCAATTTGTAATTCCCAAAATGGGCGAGAATTTTCATTGAAAAAAATGTTCCTACCGCATGTGCCTTTTAATTTGTCAGTTTGTCAGTTTCTCTCCATTGTTTACGTCCCGTAGGGCAGGGAGGTGATCTTTGATAACACCACCGTATAACATCATAGCAGGAGAAATGCCAAGATCCTGGACAGGAGTGTTGCGTTGGGTCAGCAAAGCAAGTGCACGATCCTGACAGAGCCGACTACAGCTGTCTGTATTGTCTGCGAGTACACGCTTAGACTTTTTGACAGTTAAGTTCTGCCTGGCCATTGCTTTGTGGGTAGTAAGCCGACGAAATATGTTTCTGTATTCCCCATTTCTTAAGGAACGATTCGTATTCGTGGAAATCAAAAGGTGGTCCTCTGTCGGAAGAAAGTTCTTCAGGAGCACAATATGTACAGAACCAAGTTCTCAGGGTGTCGCATACTACCCTGGGCTTCCCAGATGACATTAGGGCCACTTCCACCAAACCAGTGTACCGATTTGCATATATAACATAATTTGTAACGTGTATGTCGAAAAAGTCAATCACAGTTTGTTGGAATGGAAATTCAGGGATTGACGGCTACATCGAGGGCTTCTTAGGCAGTGATGGGGTGGGAGATACATATCTGGCATTGAGCTTTGGCCTGTCGGGTGCTGGCAACCAAGCCCGACCAAAACAGGCGCTGTCTCGCATTTGCTAGCATGCCATTTACAACATGGCGTGCAGAATGTAGGGATTCAAGTACTTCCGCACGAGAATTTTATTCTCCTTCATCGGTATTTTTCGACGCAGTACAATTCCTCGAGCATGGGACAAAACCGAGAGATCACCGACGGGAGATCATGACGTAATTTGGGGAAATCAGTCCGTATATATTCCGTCAGAGTCCGACATTCTTCATCAATGACTGCCGCGGCAACGATCCTATCCCATAAGACTGCCCTCAATCTATGGTCATGCTCGTATGTGGACATGAATACAGCCTTGATTGTACTGTCGATTGGGTCGACTGCATCATCTGTAGTCGCCTCGTGGAATGACCGTCTACGCTACTGTTGTATATGTGCAGACGATATTTGGTGACGTTCTAATGAGTTCCATGCTGAGTAACAGGAGGCGCAGTCGAGTGCAGCATTAAGTTTTCAGGGAGATGTTTAATGCTGAATTTGTACATTTGTGTGTGTACCTTGAAATTAAAGAGACGTGGGTTCTTTATGTTCTCGAGGGTCGGATCTGAGAAAATTTTTATGAGTGTTTCATGGTCAACAGTCATTAGCAAATCTGGGTATCCCAATATAAAATCCCTAACTCATAGACATGTGCCAGGGCTTCACTTTCGACCAATCCATATTGGGATTCTGAGTCGTTAGTTATGGAGATCTGGCCAAAATAATTTTCCAGTAACCATCACTACAATTTGGGTTCGCTTTGCCAGGGCAATTACAGTGTTTTTTGAAAAAGGAAGTAACCGACTCCTGTTTTACTGTAATCTGTTCAAAGGCATGTTGTTCTATTGATCTCGAACATTTTGACTCCGTCCTCAGTTTTCCGCATGATTACTCGCTTCGACGCCTCAAAAAGTTGGTCAAGCGTTTCGTCCCAATAACATTTTCGGTTCTTCAAGCGCAGTAATTCCCGGAAGGGGGTCATTACCTCAACTGGCGAGAATGGATAAGATACCTGATTCACCAGTCCAAACCAAGACCTGACGCCCGTGATATTTGTGGGTGTAGGAAAGTGAAGGCCTCAGACCTGATTAAATGGGGACATGGTATGATGGGTTTCCCACAGGCAGCGTTCAATTCTTGTAAGTCTACCGTGCGTCTGGAGTGTCATCTTTTTTTTCGGTGCGACTACCATCCTTGAGAACAAGTTGTAGGAAAGACGACTGGCACCGGTTCAATTATACTCAATGCGACGTCTCGATCGAGGTTTTGTTTCACTCTCTTCTTTCAATGGTGAGGGACAGGAATCAGTGTGTGGACCGATGATGGTGTCGCATCAAAGACGAATGTTATAGTCCAATGGCTTTCCTGTCATAGTCTGTAAAGCTTGGTGGGTCATGCATTGAATGCGCTGTACTTGAAATGGTCACGTATCCATCGTTTTAGTAGGTGCCTGTTGGTTTTCGTCGGAGGGAATGGGATGGTACTTGGCATAGCTGGAATGGGTTTTCTGCGTGGGCATATGTACAGATTATTTTCCTTTGCGTCCTTCAACGAGTTGAGCCGTAATGTCTATGCTGAGAAGTCAAGTGGAAACAGATGTAGGTCCTTCAGAGCAGATTCTGATAAGTAACAACTCGACGTGTTGTTTGACACATACACCACCTGTCATGTCTTTCTCGGGCCAATTCTTATATGCATGAACAACACGCCCTTTATATAAAGTTGGTTGTCTGTGATGCCATGTATTCGATGACTAGTTGGCATGAGGTACTTATCTGGGCAACTCAGTATTTTTAATATCTCTGATTCACTTGAAATTTGAGCCCCTGTATCGGCGAACGCGAGGATGCAATAACTACCGTGACTAATTGAACCAGGCTGAGCGTGTCGAAATGAAGCGTGGGTTTGATGCAATATAGTCCATTCTATTGTCATTCACGGTGATGAATGTGGCACATCTCCTTCAAATCGCTTTCTATCCCACGCAAGATGAGGCACAGCACCGGGCGGTATTAAACCGGTTTTTACAGATCCGTTTTGATCTGCCAGCATAGTGGATGATACGGATGGAGGATACTTTCAGACTATTGCTTGAGAAAGTGAATGAATCACGCCCTGTCTCGCACCTTGTTGATCTGTTCGTGGTTCTCATTAGTAGATTGCTGGCATACCCTTTTTATTTGACCCCTAATCTCACAATTATACCATACCATTTTAGCTGCTGGGCAATCTATCCTACTGGGTGGAATGTCTTTCCGCAACGCTCATAGGGATTCTTATTCGGTGAAGAAACGAGTACATTATTTATTTGGGTTTGTCGAAGCGCACGGCTCTTGTAGCCAGATATTTTTAAGTAGGACGAGGTTGACGGGCTAACATCATTTAGTAGCTGTGCAGCTGATTTGTCCGTCGTTTCCAAGCTGACAAGTCGCTTGAACTTTTGCTCGAGTGTGGTGAGGTTGGCAGCCTCGACTAAAACTCGACTCTGGTGTCCCTTGTTGGCGAGTCCCGCAATCATCTGCCTAGCTATCATGTCGTACGACTTGCTGACAGCAGCCTTCCGTGTTGGGACAATCAACTGTGAACGAACAACGAGATACAATTACCAAAAATATATCTGGATCGCGGCCACTCAGCTGTTTATATAACACTGGACGATATAAAAACTTATATCTGCCTGTGGTAAATAGGTAAATAGCGCAGCCACTCGAATCCGAGGATGTCAGTCTACTAGGGCGGCTAGCTAATCCCCATTGCAGACGCCTGCTCAGGAAGATTTGTGTTTGTTCAACACCCACAAAGCATACCTGTGGTTTATAGTGTAAATATGCTGAGCGGACCTTAGTTGCAGTTTCTGGGAGAGATCGCGTTATCGAGCGTGATCAACAGTCTGATCAAGGCTAGCATGCTCAAACCCTCGGTCACGATGACTTGTGACTTCGTGCTAGCACAAGGGTTCCGTCTACCCAATTTCACTCACAAGGCTTAGGTCAACTCGTGGTATGGTTTTCAGGTACTTTCTAAAGGTGCCGCACGGTGGGATCGCCTCCTCCAGACTGATAACATCAAGAAGTCGCCTTTCTGACAAATCGAACCTAGTGGGATTCGAATGCTCAGTTGAACACCTGCTAAACTCCCCACCCCCATATGTCTCAGTAAGTATCAATTGCTTTTGGGTAAAGTAGACCTGGCGGAGACCATCCCTCCCCAGGTTAGACCACAGACGATGTCCTTCGACCTGGAGGCCCGACTTGGTCACGGGCACATGACGGTTGACTCCGTCGCGGAAACCGACCGCCCTGATTGTCGACTTCAAATTAGGAAACCCTACGCACACCGATGCCGTGTCATCGCTGCTCTGGATACACTGCCAATAATTAGGTCCGATGAGCACATTTAGCCTACAGCCGGTCAACACTGGATGTAGTTACTGTCTCTCGGCTGAACTCCTCACTGGTGAGAACCCTTGGAGCACTACACTTCTTTTTTTTTATAAATAGATCCGTAAAAGATACGATACGACAAAAAAGCTCACTCAAAAAAGGCTATAAAATGAACTGGATGAAATAAAAAAAAAAAAAATTACGAAAAAATCCCTTGACTGAATTGTAGAAGCTAATTTCAACAGCCCATTTCTACTACTACTACTACTACTACTATCATTATTATTAGTAGTAGTTTTACTTTATTGATGTTACCCTTTTATTGCACCAGTATAAGAAGTTAATTTATTTGACCGTTTGAGTAACAAGCAAAAATAAGCAATAAAGAAATAATCACTTCGGCAACAGAAGTCTCGGTGATTAAGTGGAGTAGAAATCCCCCTTCTCTCCTAGCTACAATTCAATCATTGTCATCACCTAATAGTACCCCCTAATACTTTGCTACCACCTAATAGTACCCCCAATACTTTGCTGCCACCTAATACTCCCCCTAATATTTGCTGCTACCTAATAGTACCCACTAATACTTTATTGCTACCTAATAATACCCCCTAATACTTTGCTGCCACCTAATAGTATCCCCTAATACTTTGCTGCTACCTAATAGTACATCCTAATACTTTGCTACCACCTAATAGTGCCCCCTAATACTTTGCTGCTACCTAATAGCACGACTAATACTTTGCTGCTACCTAATAGTACCCCCTAATACTTTGCTGCCACCTAATAGTACCCCCTAATACTTTCCTGTCACCTAATAATACCCCCTAATACTTTGCTGCTACCTAATAGTACCCACTAATACTTTGCTGCCACCTTATAGTTTCCCCTAATAATTTACTGCCACTTAATAGTACCTACCCCCTAATACTTTACTGCCACCTAATAGTACCCCCTAATTCTTTACTGTCACCTAATAGTACCCACTAATACTTTGCTGCCACCTAATATTTTTTAAACGTTTTCTTTTTAATGAAACCTCTCACTCTTATTATTTTATTACTATTTTAACGTCATCATATTAATTAGTTTTGATTTTGTGTATGACTTTGTAGTGATAAAATCGAATAGTTTATCGTTGCTCGAAAATTGAAAATAATGGATGTAGGAGAAATCAAACGAAAATTGTTAAAAAAAACCTAATCCCATATGTAAAGAAAAGAAAAATGCATTTTTGATATTAATTGAAAATTTTTTTCAAGTACATTTTAATGGCAACCCCCATCTCATAATTTGCTTCAATGACACGGTGGAAATTGTACACTTATCTTAATTTTGTGATAAAGCGTTTTAACTGGGGGCGAACCTATTTAATAAATATTGAAACACTTTCTGGGAGTTGGATTTTGGCACGCCTATTTTGAAATTCGGAATTTGGAACAAATGGACCTTAATCATATTTCATCAGCACAACCGATTCTCAGAAAATAAACTACCTTTTAGCCAAGCAATGACGATATAATTAGAGACAACATCATTTCTAACAATCGTCTAAAACAGCAAAGACGAATGATAGGTTGATTTAATTTTAACTTTAAAAATGTAATAAAATCATTAATAAATCCGTGGATAGAATGGTAAATAAAACTCAAATCGTCAATAACAAAGAATTGCTACAAATACTCTGAATACGACTAAATAAAGGAGAAAATGAAGGAAAAATGAGAAAATTAATAGAAACCCATATAGTGATTTACTAAGCATAGCTCAGTTGTGGCACAAGGTAAATATTAAGGAGTACCTAGTGAGGACCGAACTCACTACTTATCCGTAATTGATCTAGTAAGACAAGCTTGTTAACCATTATACCACGGCAAGATAAACCTGTTCATGGTCAATATTTTGCCCGTACCAAATAAGCTGATGTAGAGTCCTATACAAATCAGTGGTTGCGTAGTGCAAGATTAAAAGTTGAAACTGAAGGCTTTATTATTACTGCACAAGAACAATACCTGTTAAATAGAAATTATCAAGTAAACACACTGAAAAATGTTGACTCGAAATGCAGACTCTATGAAGATCCAGAAACAATTGACCATTTAGTATCAATCAGGGTGGGCCAATATCTACACTGGAAAATCTGTAACTTTTATGGGAAGGAAACTGCAAGAAACTGGTATGAACACTACCCATACTCCGTTACAGAGATAGGATCTGTAACAATTTTATGGGACTTTACAATACACACAGACAGAAGAATCAAACCTAATCGTCCAGACATCTTGATCAGTGACGGCAAAAACAAAATGTATCTTTACATGGCAGTCCCTGTAGACAGTAATGTATCTTTGAAGATCTTCAAAAAACTATGAAAGTAAAAACAGCTTGAAGTGAAAACCTAAAAAATGTGGCACATGAAGACAATAATTCCAGTTGTGGTTGTGGCCCTGGATTTGATTGGAAAAGCTTCTGATAGACTCATTGAAAGGATCCCTGGTAGTCAATGTCTTAAAGAAATAAAAATTGTTCACAAGTACAACTCACACTATACAAAGGGGCTTATCTATGTATTAGGTTGGTGCAAAAATAATGTCGTTTTTTGACGTTCAACTTCATGTAAGAAAACGACATTATTTTTGCACCAACCTAATAGAATATGTGTGAACTTAGGTATTTATCTTATTTTATGTTTTTGACAAAAATGTTCAGTAGAAAAATGTCACGATGCCATTTCTGACCTTAGGTCTCTGGTTGGAATCCGGAGGGAAATAAGTATACAACAGAAATCAAAGGAAAAAATATTTGTACCCTAGCGTTGTTCTGCTCCCTCACTCGATAATAATAATAATAATAATAATAATAATAATAATAATAATAAACTGAATCACCTATTCTATATTGATGGTCTTAAAACGTTTTGTCAACAATGGTGACCAGCAGAAAATATATTCACCATTTTTAAAACCTACCGCGAAGAAATTACGATGGAGTTCAGTATCGACAAATGTGCCAAAGTCACCTTCAAACGCGGTAAACTAACAAAAACTAGAGATTAAAATAATTATATTAAAAACAAGATTTAGGAACTAGACCAAGATGGTATACACAAATTCTTGGGAAGTAATGAAGGAGGGGGAATGCAACATTCAATTATGAAGAAAAAGATCCGAAAAGAGAATATTATTGGAGAGTGCGTATGATACTAGAAAGCGAATTTAATGGGGCCAATAAAATGAAGGATATCAACACCTTAGCTATACTGTTAGTAACATACAGCTTCAGCATTATTAAATGGAAGTTGAATGACATTAAAAGACTGGACGCTAAGACCAGAAAATGCTTACTCAAATGAGGATGGACCATCCGAAATCAGATGTTGATATGCTGTACTTACCAAGAGTTTTAGGAAGACGAGATCTAATCCATCTTGAACTAAATCTAAAAACTACAACAATCGGATTGGAGCATACCTCACAAAAACCAATGACCCTCACCTACAAATAGTAAAACATCAAATTGACCCCATCAACAGAGAAGCGACACTCTTCAAGAAATTGCTTAATATACCTGAAACGCTACCAACAAAAAACAAAGCGAATACCATCTACACCAAACGAGTAAAACAGAAAGCAAAATAACTTGGCCATATGAAATTACAAAAACTGGGAGGACAAGGCGTTGCATAGCAAACAGATAAAAAGAACGAAAAAAGCAGATGTGGACCAACAAAAAGCACATCAGTGGCTGAGGAGAACTGGGTTGAAAGCTGAGACAGAAGGCCTAATTATTGCAGCTTAGAACCAAAGCGTTGCAACCAGATCGTTTCACTGACACATATTCAAAAATGGAGCTAACCAGAAATGCAGGATCTACGGAAAATATGATGAAACTATCGACCATATTATCTCAGGATATCCGGGACTAGCAAAAATGAATATACCCACAGACATAACGAGGTAGAGACATATGTGCATTGGAAGATATGCAAGGACAAAATCGAAACCACTGAGAGATGGTATGAACATTAACCAAACACAGTTACCCAAAATAACGATGTAACTATCCTTTGGGACATGCCAATTCAAACTGACAGGGAAATAAAAGCCAACAGATCTGATATTACCATAAAAGACAAGAAATTCAGAAAGTGTATGCTTATTGTTAGTACCATCTAAGAGAAACACTCTCATGGAAATTATCGAGAAATTGCCCAAATACAAGGACCTAGAGAACGAAATTAGCAGGATGTGTAAAATGAAGACTGAGACTGCACCAATAGATAATGGATAATTTTATTGATAGTGTCCCAGATAACATCAACATACAAGTTGCCCAGAAAATCGCCCTACGAGGAGCATCCCATATACTAAGAAAAGTGCTATCAATTAAATGACAGTTCTCCTATAGGGCCTAAGGACCATAGTTTGGATCCGGCTCTTCAGGATACAAATCAGGAAACATAAAATACACAAATGATAAATCAAAGCTAACAGCCCAGACATTAGAGACCGCAGAAAAAAAATTGCCTTCTTATTGATATGGAAGTCACTGAAAACTGCAATATATCTTTGAAGATCTTTAAAAAGCTATCACAATACAAGGACCTTGAAATGGAAATCTCAAAAATGTGGTACATGAGAACATCAACAATCCCTGTTGTAGTTGGAGCCCTCGGATTGATTTGAAAAGATTCCAATAGACTCAATGAAGGGATTCCTGGTAGCCCATGCCTTAAAGAAATACAAAAAAGTTTTTCACGAGTACAGCCCACACCTTACGAAGGGATTCATCTATGTAAAATATATGTGTGTGTGTTTTTATTGTTTTTTTTAATTGGTCAGTAGAAAATGTCATGATGCCATTTATGACCTTAGGTCTCTGGTTGGGACCCGGAAGGGAATGCGTATACAACAGAAATCAATTATTAATAATAATAATAATAAATTCCTTGATGCCCCATCAAAATGAATCCATGTCTTCTGATCTTAATTGATTGGAGGTATTGACTTGCCAACGAGAAAAACTATCGCTGACCAAGAGTAAACTGGATACAAATACCTAAGTATTCAGGAGTTGGATGACATCTTTGGGGCACAGAGGAAAGACCTGGCAGACATAAAAAGAATAGGGTTTCTTCTGAAGTACAATATGAATGTCCACTCCGCTCTATTTGTGGTAAGGTATAGTGAAGGAGTTCTTGAAGACTGAGACTGTTCCAATAGTAATCGGAGCTCTGGGCCTCGTGAGAAAAGGATTGGACAATTTTATTAACAGTGTCCCAGGTAACAGCAACATACAAGTTGCCCAGAAAATCGCCCTACGAGCAAAAGTGATATCAATTAAACGACAATTCTCCTATAGGACCTAAGGATCATAGTTTGAACCCGGCTCTACATGATACAAAGTAAGAAACATAACACACAAACAAAGCAGGAAACAACACACAAACAATAATAATAATAACAATGTTTTTCGTATTGACATGACAGATCCTGTCATGCATCTTTGAAGATCTTCAAAAAACTATCAAAATACAAGAATCTTGAAATGGAAATCTAAAAAATGTGGCATATGAGGACATCAATAATTCTAGTTGTATTTGGACCTCTAGGATTGATTGGAAAAGGTTCTGATAGACTCATTGAAAGAATCTCTGGTAGCCCATGCCTTAAATAAATACAAAACGTTTTAGTCACAAGTACCGCTCACAACTTACGAAAGGCTTTATCTATGTAAAATGTGGATGATCTCAGGTTGTCTATTCTTTTTTTTTACAAAACTGCTCAGTGAAAAATGTCATGAAGCTATTTCTGACCTTAGGACTCTGGTTGGGACCCGGAAGGGAATGAGTATACAACAGAAATCAATTATTATTAATAATAATAATAATAATAATAATAATAATAATGATGATAATAAATTCCTTGATGCCCCATCAAAATGAATCCATGGCTTCTGATCTTAATTGATTGGAGGTATTAACATGTACACGTTTTCTTAAGATGGGCTGCAAACATATCTCGTTCATTACGGCAGATTTGCTTATCACATCCTAAACAGTTAACCATTTTCCTCACAGTTGGAAATACCCTCGATCAGAGACTGTCTGGGCGAACTATCACCCGATTTGAAGGTATTTCTAACAGGACTTCACCATTCAAGGTTATGTGCTGATTTTATTAATACGCGCAAAGTTGACTGTGAGGTATGAAAGTGGTATAGCCTTATCAGACTGGGTCTCATGAGGGGGGTATATTGGGCTCCGTATATTTGTAGTCCAGCATCACTTTGTTAGCGAGCTGTTCTTGCACTTAATAATAAACAATAATATTTGAAGAAGTTATAGAAGTGGGCCGTGCCAGTCGTTATCAGGGAAAAGCTGTGAGGGTGAAAGTAGATTAGCAAGAAAATATAGTCAAGAAGAAGAAGAAGAAGAATAAGAAGAAGAAGGAGAAGAAGAAGGAGAAGAAGAAGGAGAAGATGGTGAAGAAGAAAAAGAAGGATGATGAGGAAGAGAACTAAGGAGTGGAGAAGAAGATGAAAGAAAAGGAGAAGAAGAGGACGAAGAAGAGCTTAGAGTAGGAAGAGAAGTAAAGGGAGAAGAAAGGGAGGAAGAGAAATAAAGAAGAAGTAAAAGAGGAAGAAGAAGGAGAAGGGGGAAGAAGAAAAGAAGAAAAAGAAAAAGAAGAAAAAGATGGAAGAGAAAGGGAAGAAGAAAAAGAAGGATGAAGAGGAAGAGAAGTAAAGGGTGGAGAAGAAGAAGATGAAGAAAAAGAACAAGAGGTTGATGGAGGATGACGAGGAGGAAGGAAAAAAGAAAAAGAAAAGGAAAACGAGGAGTAAAGGAAAAGAAGCAGATGGATGGGAGGGAAGAGAAGAAGAAGAACTGGAAGAAGAAGGAGGAGGGTGAGAAGTAAAGAAAGAAGAATGAGGAGGAGGAGGAGGAAGAGAAGTAAATGAAGAAGAAGACGAATAGGAAATAAGGATGAGGAGGATGAATAAAGTAAAAGAACAAAAAGGATGCACAAGCAGAAAAGAAGTCATAGACGAAGAAAGTGAAAATAGTGAGGAAGAAGAAAAATGAGAAGAGAGTGAAGAATGTAAAAATAGACGAAAAGAACAACTCCTCCTTGGATTCACAATAATTACATCTTCTCCATGAATTAAAATTCTTCGGCCCATAAGATCCGCAGAAATACTTCACACGCGCCTTCTCCAAGATATCAAGAATCTATCAGTGATTTCCTAGAAACACAGACAAGTCCATAAAACTGCCATACTGGGGAAGGTAGACATTACTGGATTCTTTCCCTGTTAATTGAAATTATTCTTCAGACTAAAATCTAATCTATGTAAAAAAAAAAGAAAGAAAAAAACTGTTCATATAAGGTAGCAAATACTTGATGTGCTGTTCAGTGTGAAAATAAAGTTAACATTGTTATCTTGACTAACAATATTAGCACTCTTCAAGATTGAGGTGATTAAAGTTAGCTTTCGATTCAACAATTCCTCGGTTAATGCAACTTTGACATCCTGCTTCTTAAAGAAAGTAGCAAATGGGACTATATATATTCAATTAGCGACGGTCATTAATTAGTGGGACGGGAATGCTAGTAAGAGTCGGCATTGGGTAATTCTGCAAAATTAGACTTGAGTACATTTCTATTATGGAAATAATTGTTTTGTCATTCTACGATGTAGAATTGTACTCATTCAATTACTCCTAGATACAAGGAAGTTTAAGGTTGAGTTGATATGGCAACGTTGATTACTTTTAAAACGGAAGGCGATCAATAGATAACACTGTACGCGCATGTGTATATTTGCGTGCGTGTGTGTAAAAATCTTAAGAGAATGAGCCTATCAATAGACAAAGATAATATGTGGGGCCCATCTAAAAACGCCAAGATTTAGACGGTTGATTTCTAGGGTTAGCAGGCTCATTAATCTATTGTTATTCGACCCAGGTAAAAGCTCGGATTCCTAAGGATGATTTTCAAGGTAAATTTGGCGCTATAACATCTTCCTGCTTTCATATTAGTCCTCCTGTTTTTCGACACATGTAAAACGCTACGATTCGGAAGGATGATTTTCAAGATAAATTTGGCACTATAGAATCTTCCTACCTTCTCATTAGTCCTCCTCTTTTTCGACTCAGGTAAAAAGCGAGGATTCTGTGGGATGTTCTACAAATTCAATTTGGCGTTATACAATCTTCCTATCCTCTCATTACGATTTTAATTGATCCTAGCAGGCGCTTTGTCTATGATTTTTTTAAAAATTTTCTATAGTTCCCAGACCCGCCAATTCGGGAAAACGCGAATCTCGAAAACTACCAAAGACGACACAATGCATACCTGGACACACAAAACTACCAATCCACAAAAATTAATTGATAAAGACTTATGAAATTTCGTTGGTATTTAACCAAAGTAGAATAATAAAAACATGGCGCTATACAATCTTCATACCTTCTCATTAGTCCTGTTTTTCGACTCGGGTAAAAATTTAGGATTCCGAAGGATGATTTTCAAGGTAAATTGGGCGCTATACAATCTTCCTACCTTTTGTTTATGTTCAAATTTTCCCCGAAAACTAGAAAAATAGCCTGAAGCGTACTAAAATTTAGTGAAAAGAAAAGTCTTAAACAAAGAACTTTCGTTGTTTTCAACCAAAACCTGAATAATAAAACATTACTGCCTAAATATATCGTATATATTGACCACACTAAGAATTCGGAATAAATTCCTACCCCCTATTTATTAACCATTCCCACCCTGATTTATTAGGCACGGGGGACATTTATATACGAGTTTACTATCAATTTCTGTTTTGCCGTTTTAAGCTGAAACATAATTCCTCTTCTATGTACCGTGTCTCTCCAGGACACGGGCGATCATGGCTCTCCATATTTTTGTGACTTTTGTAGCACGTTTTGTCCTTTGTCTTTTTGCTATGTCTCCCAGTCCATCTTCTGCCAACCATTTACACAAACTCGTTAGGTAAGTTATTTGCTGCTCGCCTTCAATATGTCCTGTGAGTGTCAAATTTTCTAAGCCCTCTTTCCTTGTTATGTGTCCTAGAAATTTCAACTGTCTCTTTCTGATTCTAAGCATAAATGCTCTTTTTCTTTCCATTTGCCCTAATATATGGTATTCTCAGCATCCTTCTGTAGCGTCACATTTTCTTGCCTCAAGTAAGTTCTAAAATAGAAACATTAAAAATAAAAAAATCGAAAACTTGATTACGTTAAAGCAAAGTGGTTTCCTTTTTGCTATAATTGCAGTACGTGTTTGGAAAGAGTCAAAAGTAATTGAAAAATGTGTCAGTTATCTCCGTCTCTAATAATCCCTTTACCTGTTGGGCCACTGTGCTGGCTATTTGATCTCTTTGCATTCAAGAAAGTTTCAGCTTTCTTTGTTTAATATCAGACTGTATTATCTTGTTTAAAACTCGCTGGTTGCTTCTTATCTTGAAGAACGTATGAGATGACATGTAACGTATGTAGCCGGCTTTTGTATTCAGCTGCGTTGAATTCAACATATAAGCAAGCCACCAAGAAGTGACTTCAAACCATCAACGTCTCCGATCAAATTTAACGCTCTCTTTGGTCTTCTATATAATTACATTCAACTATATTAGTCTCACAACTGTATGTGTATCAGACCAACTAGCTAAATAGGTCGACCGTCCGGACGACCTGTTTAGGGATTTCGATCGCAAATATATTAGGATACACAAGGTGTCTCTATGTGTTCCCGCATTTTCCATCTAATTCTGAATAATTAAATCTCATCCATTGTCAAGTATGATCTTTTTGCATGACACCATTGTAGTTCAATTTCATAAACCTGGTCTGTTAGATTATGCCATTGACCACATCCAACATCTCGCTGTTCAGGTCTTCACTATAATCCTGGCAGTGGTGGCTTCCAAGTGCTATGTCTTGCCAAAGGGCGACCCGTAAAAACGGTTTAATTACAGTTTTGAATTATCCTACATTTTAACTCATAGAGGAAACCGATTCATACTTTTCCCAATTTGTGTGAAAGTGAATGTAATGAACTCGACAAGAATTCGAACTCTGCTCTCCATGTTCTCATTCCAAGCCGCTATCTATTAGACCACCCTTTACAAATCTAAGTATTATTGTTGGCTATATTCCTGTCGTTTCTGAATTTGGAGGGTAGGATCTCTGCATCTGGACTAGACAACAAGAAAAAAGAGCTTGTATTTCCACGTCAAGGATGTTTTGATGCGTCTGTTACTGAGTTACAAAGATATTTAAGTGAAAGTCTGATGTCAGTGGGTAGGTAGGTTACTACTCCTTTTCTTCGCTTCGAATTTAATGCTTTTATCGATTGAAGTTCAACTTTCTACATACACTCCTCTGTGAGCGTTCTGCCACCAACAACTTTCCCATACAGTAGATGCGTTTTATTAACTTGTCATTTTGTAAGTTAATAAATCTCTTTTCTACTTCTGCCCACGTTGAAAATTTTATGAAAATATCGAAAAATGGCATCAAATTAATAATAGTTTTAAGTTTTAAATTGTCTGAATTACTTAATTGAAACATTATCGTTTTTCATTCACTTTATTATTTTTGTTTCTTGTTTACGATTAATAGTAGTAGATGTAGTAGTGTTAAATTCCAGAATTTCTTAAGAGAAGCCCTGTCGTTATTATTAATTTAATATTAGATTTAATTTTTTTGTTTCTTGTTTACCCATACTACTAGTAGTAGATATAGTAGTCTTAAGTTGTTTCAACTTTGATGAAACATGATAACAATCATTAATTTTTGATAACACTTTTTTCATTTTTTTGTTCTTTATCTCAAATCTCAGGTCGTTTTGGCATTCTGCGGCCGTTTGTAAGCAACGTTAATCGGAAATAAAGAATTGGCTTCCGATATTTGAACACTTACCCTATATTCTTCGGAAGAGCAGCACCTTTCGAAAGCTATCAAACGTCATTCAAAGTTTCTGGCTAAATATTGACATTTTCTGTTATTTACGAACACTTAAAACTGATATAGAATTCATTAAGTATGTTTTTAAACTATTTTCTTATATAGACAGAGACACATACGTGTGCGTGTATATACGTATTCATATATTTATGTGTGTATTTTTATGGATGCAGTGTTGATTTCTATGTCTACAGTGTTTATATAAAAAGCAGAAACAATACTCGATATTAAGCACCCTTTCAGCCATTAATGTTTTTTAAGTTTTTTTTATGATTATTCAGAAACTCTTTCTTTTTTAATAAAATTTAATCTTTTCCAAATCGTCTGTTAGAATCTGTCTCAGACTTTGCCCACTCTTACTCCTTCTGCTAACATTTGCTGTGACGAACATTCAACACACTTACCAGGATCGAAAAGGCGTCGATGTTTTACAATTTGGAAAAAGCGCATGCACTGACTGGTATGGCTGATATAACTAGCGAGAGACGGCCATGCGCATTCTAAACATATATAAAGGCTACGGGTTTGTCAGTGGGCAGAAGGACTTTTGCTTAATGTGGTGGTAACGACTTAAGAATGGTGACAGGAGATTCGTAGCGTTTCAGTGTTTCGCCAGAGAAGAAGAAGAAAAAAAACGTATTCCCCTTGTTCTGATTTTTAACTTTCTTTTTTGACCCCTTTTCTTCTTTCACAATCCTTGGACAGTTGCCCACTTAATCTTGAACTGAGCGCACCAAGGTTCGATCTCCGTACACATTTTCTTTCTATTTTGGATTTTTACTTTTTGTGTCATTCAGCGTATCTTCTTCCGCTTACATAAATCGCATGTGTTATTCAAAAACACCGGATTTCTTCGTTCACCGTAACACTCATCACAGATGAAGCAACAGAAAGGTGGCTCTACAGAAGGAAGCTGAGAATACTATGGACTGAACATGTGAGCAACGACGAGTGTTTTAGAGAAAAATGGAAACAAAAAGGAAACTTATAATTAACACCAGAAAAAGACAGTTGACATTTCTAGGACACATAATGAGGAAAGAGGGCTTGGAAAATTTGACACATTGAAGGCAAGGGGACTGACGAAAGCAGCGTATAATCTACCTAGCGAGCTTTTGTAAATAGTTGGCAAAACAGGGGTGAGGAGAGATAGCAAAAATACATACTTTACTAAGAGTTATTAAGGACAGGAAATTGTGGAGAGCCATGATCGCCAATATCCTTAAGGAATATTGCACATAGAAGAAGAAGAAGTTCATGAACACTTTTACCAATTTTCACCCAAAACTTTATCTGAATTCACTACTCCACATTTCTTTCACTCATTTACCGCCAACGGTATAACATGAACACGTACTAATTACTCTGCTGCTCAGCAACGAGTAGCTCATATCTGCGTCTAGAAAAGGCTGAAGATATATTCATATTTACGGATGTATCTGATTCGTTACTCCAGCGACATGCTGTGGTCATTCCAAGAATTAAATTTTCAAACCTCGTATATTTTATGCATATGCACGTGTGTATTATACAGACTTTATGCTATATCTGTCCCATAATAATCGCTAGATTACTATAAGAAATGTGTATGCAAATGAAACAACTACTATGGGATAGACCGTAATAAATATGATAGCAATACGTACACTGTAGATGCTACTAGTATAAAAGTATTATAAAAATAACCATTAAACACCACACCGTTTGCAAACATATAAAAATTAAACAAATAAGAGAGAGAGAGAGAGAGAGATGGAGAGAGAGAGAGAGAGATGTTCCGTTGAAAGGAAGTTGTGACGTAATAAGTTTAGGTCTTCAAACAACCGTTAGCGTAAACTGCATTCTACATATACGATTAAAAAATATATGGACTTATTTGCTTCATTGGTGCCGTCAACTCGCCAAAGTTAATTCTACCAACCACTGAGCACATCGCTCTTTCAATGATTAAGAGTATTAATTTGTATTTTCCCGCGTCATTTTTCCCTTGAATATTCCTTTACAGAAATGGAAGAAGCGTTGAAATATTCCATCGATAGGGAGAGAAAATTATCACTGCATAACAACACTACACGCGGGAAAGGTATCACTCATGGAGACTGGTTGCTAACAGAGTAGTAAAATGATAGATAGATAGATAGATAGATAGATAGATAGATAGATAGATAATGAGCTAACGAACATAGATATATTTGTGAGCATTTATAGGTGCAGAAGTACGAGTGTACGAAAATATGTTACTACGATTGAAATGGTTATGTATTCGGCACCATTACAAATGGATCGGTGTTCGAGCCCAGATAAAAATAACAAAATTTTGAAGGCTGATTTTCAAGGCATTCAGGACTCCCCTTATGGAATATTGGCGTAAGTCAATCTTCCTTATATCTCTTCAACATTACCCCCCACCAAGGTTGTGATGGATTTAACAAAACAAAGTAAATAATAATAATAATAATAATAAAACGAAGAAGAAGAATAAGTACTTTAGTCTAGCTGGAGCTACCAAGCTAGTAACAGTCCATCGCCACAGAAGAGACTTTACATTTTCTCCAGTCATGATGAACGGTCATACTGTCAATTAAATTCTTTACTTTAAACGTCTATTGAGACTCAAGTGGAACACATCTATACGATATCCGTCGCTAAAGGGGGTTTGAAAAATGGTTAGTTCCCTCTACTGATCCAGAAAGTATCTAACTTAAAAAATCCTCACTTTCCATCATTAAAAAATATTTCGATGTAGCCTTGTGGGTGATGACTTCTTTTACAACTTACAACCTTTTTTCTCAAAGTCGAAACATCTATTACTCCTCTATCGCTATTTTCATGGAAAATATTCTGATGAGCTACATTTCTTAGTTCCACCGGTTCAGGCCTTTGCAGCTAAGACTCACCAGACCATGTACACGGGAGACTGAATCCTTCTCATTCGCTTTCCATGCAACTGTTAAGAAAGTTCTATTAGGACAAATTCTTCCTAAGAACCGCAACTTTATGGAATAGACTCCTGAGTGGATACTTGTCCTATCATTACAATCTTAACCACTTCATGTCTAGGTTCAACCGTTATCAACTTTCAACAACCTAATTCAGTAATCCTCTACTCTTGGACCTTGTATTAGGTGAACAAAGGCTTCAACAGTAAGTCGTCTAGTGAGATGAACTTGTTTACTTGACCTCACAAAACAAAAACAAGCAGATAGAGAGATAGACAGATAGATAGATAATGATCTAACGAACATTGAGGCTCAAAGGGGACCGAGACAGGTAATAGATAGATAGATAGATAGATAGATAGATAGATAGATAGATAGATAGATAGATAGAAAGAAGAGTGGAGGGGAAAAGTGATTTTAAAATTTAATACTGACTCTTCCATCACATTATTCCAATGTTTTTTTTTAAGAATATATGAATTAATATGAAAATATTTTAAAATTAATCAGTGTCTCGTTTGTTGAAATTGTTTAGCTAGAGGTATGATTTTCCGTACATATGTATGAATAAGTGGATCATTGCATGTGGATATATTTGGTGGCATGCATGCACCGGAAAATAGAAAATTGAAAAGCACACGTCCAAACACACCTTGGCATCTAATAATTTATATTTTTCCAAGCTAGCATCCAGTGAATTCTACAGGAATTTTGGAGCACACCATGTTAAATCGAAGATAATTGGCAAGATTGAAGGTGGAACTTCATTGATTGAAATTCAGTCACTCGTGAAAAGTTTAATTTCGGTATTTCAGTTTTTCCTTCGGGTCATTTGTTTTGTTTTTCTTTCTTATTTCTTCGATAGCAACAATTAGGTTTTTATATGCCGCTTTTCCTAATTCATTTTTATTTATTATTTTCTTTAATTTACTTTCACGATTCCGTTTCTTTCTTTCTTTCTTTCTTTCTTTCTTTCTTTCTTTCTACTACTTAATTTATTTTTTCTTTCTTTAAACAGTTTACTTCAACAATTCAGTCTCTTTCTTTCTTTTTTTCTTTTTTTATACTATTTAATTCATTATGTGCTTCTGTCTTTACACACTTTGCTACCATGGTTTAGTTTCTTTCTTTCATTCATTAATTCATTAATTACTTTTTTTCTTTCTTTCTTTCACACATTCATTAATTTTTCCTTTCTTTCATTCATACATTCATTAATTTTTCCTTTCATTCATTCATTCATTAATTTTTCCTTTCTTTCATTCATTCATTAATTTTTTCTTTCTTTCTTTTTTCTTTCTTTCAATTTCTCTATTTTACTTCTTTCCTTTACCTTTGCCTCTCATCTCTTTCTTGTGCCGTTTCTTTATTGTCTTTTATTCTTTTGTTACTTTGAATGCTATTTTTTCTTTTCAGTTATTCCTATATAGCGTTAATGTTCCCTTCCTTTTTTCTTTATTCGTTCCCTCACTCTTTCTTGTCACATTCCTATTCTTCCACATTCATAGCCCCTTTTCCCTTCATTTTCATTCCTTTCCACCTTCAGTCACCCCTTCTCTGTATTTCTATCCATTTCAAATTGTCCTTCCATTCTTTTTTTTTTTTTTTGAACTTGTCTTTTCTCTCTTGCCTGTCTTTTTTCTTTATGCATGGACATTTTCATGACGACAGCTTAGAAATCCATCTTTTCTCCTTATATCTTTCCCTCTTTTATTTCCCTTTTTTTGTCAGTCACTTAACTTTTCAACTTTCTTAAGTTTTATCGGCTTTATAACCTTCTTTCTTTCTTTCTTTTTTTCTTTCTTTCTTTCTTTTAAAATAACGTCAGGTTTAGTAGGCGATTACTGTTTTAAACACAGTAAAAAGAAAGAAAAATTGGAAAAAGAGGAGAGAGCAAGAATTGGGAGAGAGGGCGAAAGCAACAGGGTAATAAAAGACACTTTGCAAAAGAAAAAAAATGAAAGAAAAAGAAAACACTTTTAAATGTCTACAAGATAATATACTACCCTTAAAAGCAGACGAACGTCTTAAGAAAGCTTGGAGAATTTTTCAATAAAATAAAATCGAAGAAATATTATACAAAAATGATATCACGCACGCATTAAAGAGTTTTTAAGATATTATTTTAGGGAAAGGTTTGATAATGGAGGTTTCCACTCAAGAGAAACGTCTAAAAATGTATGGTTACTGTACCACGCCCAGAGGTGGTTCCCTCACACCAGCAACTGGTACCATTCTGTAAAAATGATTTTCATCCGTAGTCAGTTATTATATAAGGCAAAAAAATAAAAAACATACTTTGGAGCGAACTTTTATTCCTGCAAGGAGCTACATGAACACGTTATCATCTTCGACATTTCTACTTTCAAAATTAGCACACTTTAATTTTAATTGTTCTTTATATCATGATCAGTAAGAAGATTGTCTTTAGTTCGGGGCGTAGATTTGTCAGAGAAGGTGACAAACACTTGCACACTCCAAAAGATAAAACCAAAAATTAAAAAGAAAAACATAGACTTAAACAAGAGATTAGATTAACATAATCCTAAGAGCAAAATAAACTTTAAATTCGTAAGTCTCTGGAAGTTAACAGATCTGATGTATACTTGATGACGGTTGAAGATTAAATTAATTGAAATTCGTGAAGTTACATGCAATGGATATGAAAATGGAAAGTAATCAATCATAGGGCCAGCTACATAATTAAAAATAAAGATCATTGTCAGCTCCTAGCAGTGTACAAAGAATATAATCTCGATAATTTTCCCGGACCGTGACAAAATACAGCAATTTGTCTTTAAATAATACTCGCCGCAAAGTTTAATCAAGACAGTAAAAATATCTTCTTTTATCCTTTTTGATGACTCTCTTTATGACTCGCTGGTGAAGTGACGGAATGCAGAGTAAAATACAACTGCCGTTTGTCGGCTTACTGTGAAAAAACCGTTCTCATACATGTGCATTAATTGATATCGCATATTTATGTAAAAATGACATATACAAAAACTACGTAACGTCTACAAATTAATCATCTCTGTAACCATATTTCTTTTAGGGGTTTAATTCATGTAAGATTTTGATGTACGGGCGGCCTCAGCAGAGATTTGCATCCGTGTTTGACGCATAAAAAGTATTTTACAATGCGCTTGGGATTTTTTTTTCTAGCAGGGAATGTGCACATAAGCGTATTTTCGATATGGTTTATAGACAATCACACACGGACACACACATAGATATAAGCAGTGTAGACATAGTTCTCAACACTGGATGGTGACAACCTGTTTCATTTTTAAACGCAACTGCATTTAAGATAAAACGCACTGCCGCCAACTAATGTTAATACCAATGTCCACACTGCTTATATTTACATACGCTCTGTCACAGATATTGAGAACTTTTCTCCCATAAATATAGCATGCCTTAAAAACTATATTTTATAATATATATATATATATATATATATATATATATATATATATATATGTGTGTGTGTGTGTGTGTGTGTGTGTGTGTAAGATAGATAGTGACAGAGAGAGAGAGAGTGAGAGAGAGAGATACGTAAAGCATTGCAATATACTGTATAATTCCGTATTGGCTATTTGGTAAAGAAGAGGAATCTAAGACGGGCCATAACCGCCCACGTCCTAAAGGAACATGGTATTTAAAAATGTATTTTGATCACGCCATCCATAAACACTTTTGCTCAAATCCTGTTTATGAATGTATTTGAGAAAATTTGTCACTGACAGGCCATATTGAAAGTAAGAGGGAGAGAGAGAGGAACCAGTGAATAACCTTTTTAACAAGCTTGGGTAAATGGTTGGCAGAATAGGGAATAGGAGGGGGAAAAAGACAAGCTTTATGAGTTACAATGGATAGGTAACTGTGGAGAGACATTATCAGTCACGCCCTAAAGAGAAGCGCCACAGAGAAGATGAAGAATTAGGATTTTACATTTTTTTAAAAAAATCCGTCACAAGATTTTCAGCTAAATTCTGTCAATAAAGAAAATCTTTATCAGAATAAACTCTCTCTCTCTCTCTCTCACACACACACACACACACACACACGCACACACACACACACATATATATACACTCACACACACGCACGCACACACGCACACACACATATATATATGGAAAATCTTTATCAGAATAAACTCTCTATCTTTCTCTCTCTCTCACACACACACACACATATATATATATGTGTGTGTGTGTGCGTGTGTGTGCGTGTGTGTGTGTGCGTGGATAGTGTAAAATCATACGTAGTTTTTCAATATATATGTGTGTGTGTGTGTGTGTGTGTGTGCGTGGATAGTGTAAAATCATACGTAGTTTTTTCCATATATATGTGTGTGTGTGTGTGTGTGTGTGTGTGCGTGTGTGTGTGTGTGTGTATGTGTATATATTGTAAAATCATACGTAGTTTTTTCCAATCTCGTTCATTTCAAATTTTCCGCATGAATCCTTTCTTCAGTTTTTTAATTTTCTAAGTAGTTTATATTTAATGGTTTTCAAAAGAAAACAGAGTAAATAAATTATATAGATATACGTAAAATAATTTATTTTGATATTAGATAACAATATAATGTTAATATACTGTTCGATGTATATGTATCAAAACAAACACACACACATATATACACACACATATATATATATATATATATATATATATATATATATATATATAATCATATTGATACATATAGGTAAATGTACGAGTAAGCGTTCATATACAAATATTTACATATATGTATATATATACTTGACTCTCCCGTCGAATACGATGTATGAGGGTGAAGCAGACCAGCTCCTAGGAAACCGACAATCCGACATGAGATTTGATTATAGTGGTGAAGGTTTCGTGCAGGTCTTTCCACACTTTTTGAAGGGTCGAATACAGAGATCTGGTGCACTACGTGCCACAGGGTCCCCAAACGACCCTCCGCAGGTTATGAATTCAGAGTTGTCCTTCTCCTAGACCAGTTGCCATCCAAGACTATAGAACCCAGTCTGTCTTGCTATTTACCCATAGCTGGAGGGAGAAGAAGAGGATTCACACCTTTCCCAAGCACGTAAGTGAACGTAATGGATTCGAGTGGAATTCGAACTCGGCTCTCCGATTCCTCAATCCGAGCCGCTATCCATATTCCTAATCAGATATATATATATATATATATATATATATATATATATATATATATATATATATATATATATATATATATATATAATTTTAAAATATGTTTTTTTCGCTAGACAGTAATAACCATGTTTCAAAAATGGAAGCTAAAAGCTTCGAATTTAATTTCGTATTTAAATTAAAGACATTAGTTCCATTTCCTCGTCAAGCGAATGTTGGAGTCCATTTTTGAAACATGGTTATTACTGTGTAGCGAAAAAAAACATATTTTAAATCAGTTAATTTATAATATTAATGCTCTGTAAATTTACATTGGGCACTATTGTGTAAAAATGAAAAGTATCTATAAGAACACCGGATTATATATCTTACTGTTCTTTCTTTATATATATATATATATATAAATATAAAAGTGAACATAGAAGTCAACACTTAGAGGCGACAGTCTGTTTCATGCTAGATGCAATCGTCAGGCCACGAGTGCTGTTATTTTTCTCGGCTATTTATATATACGGGTCAGTGGTGCATTTTGGCAGATATTTTACCGGAAGTCGTTTATTTGTTTATTTGCGTCAAATTATTTTGCTTGTTTTTATTTATTTTTAATCCTTTATATTTATTTTATTTTTATTTTTTATTTTGATCGGTGTTTTTATTAACGTAGTAAAAATTTGTTTATATAGCTTATTTAATAGTTTTGTTTTTGTTTGGGAAGATAAAGCTATTTGTTGAATTTTGGGGTTGATTGTTGTGGTTTGTTCTGACTATTATTTTAGCGGGAACAGTTTTTAATTTATTTATTTGGATTGATTATCTTCATTTGTTTTTTCTAAACGGCTAGTTTATCGGTATCGGTTGTTAGTTTATTTATATATTTGGATGTATTTAGATCAATTTATTATACTTATCGTTATTTATTTATTACACTGTATATTTGCTCTTTTTGATTTTCGATTTTTAAGTAACGCAGTATATTGTTTTTTGTTCAATGTTTTATCGTTATATAACAGTTATAGCTATTTTTCGTCCGATTTTTTGTTTTGATTTTTTATAGTCTAATATTTTGGTCATAATAGTTTGCTAATTTGTTTATTATTTACTTTATTTATTGATTTTGTTCCTTATTTTATTCTATTTCGTCTATTCTACCAGGCGTGATTTGGTAATTTGTTTGGATTAATTTATTTTGCTTATTTTATTGTCATTTTGTTTGTTTATTTATTTTTTCCGTTTTCGATTTTTAAGTTACGTAGTAAAAAATTGTTTTCATGTTTGCATTTTGAGATTAGCTCGGATCTTTTATTTAATAATTTATTTTGGTCTGGGAAGGTAATGATGGCTATTTTTCCTCCAAGCAAAGTTTGCAAGTTTTTGATAGGTTGTTGTAGGCTGATGATTTTTTCCTTATTTTCCAAGATATTTTTGGCGTGGTGTACGTTTTGTTTTTTATTTCCCAGATATACTTAGAAAGCATTGTGCTGTTCGCATATTTACTATTTGTAAAATATGTTTTGTGTACATAATTTCTTTGTTTCCAGGGTCCTTCAGTTACTCCTATGTATACTTTTTCTTCATTATCTGGTGATTTTATCGTGGCTTGCTAGATTACGTTGTTTTGTAAACAATTACCGTTTAAAGGACATTCGTTTTTTATTCTGCAGTTGCACGTGGATTTAATTTGTTCGTGTGGTTTGTTAATAATTTTCCTGTTGTGCTTTTTATTACTTGTGCCATGTTCTCGGTGCAACTGTAGCTGATTTTTACTGCGTTTTTGTTGAATATTTTGTGTAGGGTGCTTGATTCCGGGAAGTGCTTGTGTAAAAGTTTGAAGAATATTTTTCCTACGTTTGTTTTTACGTTTTTGATGTACGGTGGGTTGAGCCATATGACATTTCTTTTCCTGTTGGCCTTTTTGTGTTCTGTGGTGAGTATGTGAGTGTTGCTGGGAATCCGCTATCTTTTAGGGCTGTTTTGTAGTCTTTCTTAGCTTTGTTAAATATAGATTCATTGAAGGAATTGTCGGAAAGCCTGCGGTTAATCGATTTTGGTATCTGTTTGATTATAGAAGGCGGGTGGTTGGAAGATGTGTGTATATAGAGTGGTTTATCATTGGGTTTTCTGCATGGTTTGTATGTGCCTTTTCTTATGTTGAAGGTAACATCTAGGAAATCTACTTCATTTAGGTTAGTTTTTATATCTATGTCGAATCCGTTATTTTTGAAAATCTTTATTATTTCTTTTCTAGTTTTGTCTGTGTTTTGTTTGTTGCAGTTTCTTAAGATTATGAGACGGTCGTCCCTGTAGAGTCCTGTGTCATTTCTATCTATTATTTTACTTAGTTCGTGTAGTAAGTAAATACACCACTGACCCGTATATATAAATAGCCGAGAAAAATAACAGCACTCGTGGCCTGACGATTGCACTAGCATGAAACAGACTGTCGCCTCTAAGTGTTGACTTCTATGTTCACTTTTATATTTACACACGCTCTATCTCTGATATTGAGCACTTTATCCCATAAATATAGCACACTTGAAGACTATATTTCTTCATATATATATATATATATATATATATATATATATATATATATGGACATGTATTTGTATTCCTGTTTGTATTTGATTAAACAGCGGAATTAATAACAAGCGGCCTAAATTGAGAAATCCTACTAAAGAAAAAGAAACTGGGTTAGCAACTCAAACATGTGTCCTACACTAAAAATAATGTTTAGAGTAGTAAAATGTCGGACAGAAAAACCTTTCAAAAGGTACATATGTATATACAGGGTGCGGCTGGTATTTGAGGACAGATTTTATGGATTAGTAAAAACTTGCTGAACAAATGAATATTATTATATTTGATTACAAACAAGTAAACATGAAATTTAGCTATTATTTAATTTTATTCAATAAAATTACTACTAACATCAATAATTGCCTCTACACGAGGTCGAAATCGGCTGCAAGTTCTAATTAATTGGTTCTTATTTATATCAGACATTACTCGAACTATTGCAGATTTAAGAGACTCTCTGGTGTTATGAGGCTGTTTATTAACCTCCTTCTCAACAACGCTCCACACATAATAGTCTAGCGGATTGAGATCTGGAGAGTTAGGAGGCCAAATGTTGGGTGTAATGCGATCGTACAAATGGTCAGCTATCCATTCTTGCAACTCTGAGGAAACGTGCAATATCCAAATCGCTATGATCAGCCTTTAATGCCACAATCACAGCATGCCTTTTCATTTCATTTGTTATCATAGGGTTTGCCATTCTTGATTTCAGAAAAATAAAAGCATTAGAAGTTAGTATGAAGGAGTATTAATCTTAAATCTGTATGTCCTCAAATACCAGCCGCACCCTGTACAGTCCTTGTTTTAAACATACTTTTTAACTTTACTTTTTAAATTTACTCTTTAATATCGAGTAGAAAAAAAAACTTTCAAAAGGTACAGATATAGATCTTGTTTTAAACATATTTTTTAACTTGTTTCATCTTGTTTTCTTTTAAAAGTCATTAGATACAAAATATGATTTTGTTGTAATTCGATGTCATTAGCGGTACTTTAACTTAATTCACAAATATCGTTCTTGATTGTATTGACAGCTGTCATCATAATTTTTTTAAAATATTTCTGAAAAGTACTTGATTTTGTTCAATTAAAAAAAAAATTCGTTGCAGATAAAAAATTTAATATTTTCGATATATTTTGATATTTTTTGATATTTTTTTTTTTAAGATTTTGATATTTTTTCCTATATTTTATATTATTTATTTTTATAAGAATTTCCACAGAAACAAAGTAAAATGATTTCTGTAGTTTATAAATAATGATCTGTGTTAAAGAGTCATGCTGGAAATTTGTCATTGAACGATGCTCGGTGACATTATTTAAGAATATATGTATGGCCTGTAAACTCCACACCGTCAGGAAGCATAGACTTATACCCTTACCTCTAGCAGGAGAACCCCGTCATGGCTGTCAAACAATTTCTGCGATCACGTCACCCCTTAGCGGTTTCTGAAGCAAGTAGATTTTTACGAAGTGAATTTGCTATCCCCACACCCAATCGGTTTTGAATTCATAGTTTTCCTTCTCCTAGACTGGTTACCAACCAAGGCTACGGAAATCATCTGCCTTACTATTAACACCTAGTTGGGAAGTAGTAAGATGAATTCATACCTTTTCTAAGTGTATTTGTGTGAAAAGGAACACATCGGTCTTGACTGGAATTTGAACTCGGTACGACAATTTCATTTTCGTGCTGATAGTCACTACGCTACAAGCACGTTTATTACTTAAGAATATCCAATGATATATGAAGCTGGGGATCGTCACCATATTGAAAATATTCAAACGGAGCTTGTAGCAAGTTTAAATGAGCTAGATATGAAGTGAAGTACCAAACATTCATAGGTAGTTCTGCACCGAATGGTAGAAATAGATTAACCCGGAGTTTTTAAATACTAATATTCACCTGATACAAGACCAAAGAACACTCAGGGTAGAGGGTTACTGTGTAGTGTTGTATGAGTGTAACAAAAGGCAAGAAGTGAAGTTCATGAGGTTATGTAGGAAAGATAACGGTTGACCCTAGACTTGAAGATTGTAGTGATTGGGGAAAACATCTTGGAAGGAGTTTGTTCCACAAAACAACAGTTCTAGGGAAGAAGCTGTCCGAGTGGAACTTCCTCTTTACTAATGGAATATGAAGGGAATGAGGATGAGTCATCCTTGTGTGTTTGGCATCGCGGGTCCCAGCTGTAAAGTCATGGCTGGTGGAATCAATGAAGGTAGCTCTCTCTCTATACACACACACACACACACATATATATATATATATTAATGAATTTACCCCAGGCAAGGTGATAATGCTACTAAGACGCAAGGGGCTACTGGGAGTCATATAGAATGCAAGGACTTTAGAAGGATCCGGAAACCCAATCCTAAATAGAAAACAAGGGAGAAACCTCTACTCCTGTTCAAAAGACATCGGAGGTGTGTTGACCGATGTGTATGTGTGTGTATGTCACTGTGTATGTGTGTAAAGAGAGAGAAACAGACAGATAGAGAGAGAGAGAGAGAGAGCAGGAAAAGGAGAATAGGTGAAACATGCCTGGAAATGAAACCTTTACTCCTGTTCAAAAGACCGTGGAGGAGTGTTGACCGATGTGTATGTGTGTGTATGTGCCTGTGTATGTGTGCGTGTGCATAAAGAGAGAGAGACAGACAGATAGACAGACAGAGACAGAGGCAGAGAGATAGAAAGAGAGAAGGAAAAGGAGAATAGGTGAAACATGTCTGGAAATGAAACAGTTCCAATATAGTTATTTTTAAGTACTGTAAATTCTACTGAAAATTTCAACATCAAATATACACTTGTTTGCGCATTATAGATAGGTGTGCCTATGTGATAAATGTATCTATGAATTGTGGGCCACATTACGAGTAGATTTAAAAAAAAATGTTGATATACTTGACACCTATCAACCTCGGACAGAATAAAATTGATTTAGAAACGGAAAAAAGAATATCTTCACACATCAAACACTTCCGAGCGGTAGCCTCATCATAGCCGGCTCTCTTTTCTCCACGATCACTTACCTTCGTCTCCCTTTCACCGATCTCCTCTCTTTTTACAATTAGCTTCCTCTTTCTCTCTCCCTCTCTCTCACTCTTTTTCTCTTTCTTTTCTCTAAGATCTCTCACACCATCTATATCTGAATATTTTTGTCTCTCTTAAACTTCATTTATATCTTCTTTTCTCCAACATATCACCGTGTAGAAAGTACCACCCCCGTTCGTACGGAACACCGAAATTAAGCAACGTCAAGCCTGGTCAGTACCTAGATGAGTGACCGCTTGGGAATACCAGGTACTGTAAGCTCGGATGTGCGGCTGGTGTAATGGATAATGGCTAAGAATTTTTAAACGGAGAGCCGAGTTTCAATTCCATTGTGTTCGTTATATTCACCTACCCCAACCTACATACTTATACAAAGATAAAGATTGTGTAACGTCAGCCTAATGAAAAGGAGAATCGCATTCCGGAAAAATCTTTTGGAAATTGGAAAGTTGGCCTATATTTGAACTTCAGCAACCCGACGTTGAGCAACATCGAGCCTGGTCAAAACCTAAATGAGTGACTGATTGGGAATACCAGGTGCTGTAAGCTTGGATGTGTGGGTGGTGTAATGGATATTGTCTCGGATTTGTTAATCGGCGTGCCGAATTCCAATTCTAATTGGGTTAGTTACATTTACTTATTTGCAAATACCCTTAGGAAAGGTATGAATCCACCTCGTCTCCCTCAGCTATGGGTTAATTAATAAGACTTGTATCACTAAATCATTATGATGTTCAAAAAATTTCTTACAATCTAAAAATATTTTCTGGCTTTAAATAACCTATAATGGGTTGATAAGCCGTAGAAAACGAACCAATGAATCAATCTAAGATATCTCGCCTCTATCATTTTTAATAATCCCATATTTTCTATATTTACTATGTCTTTTTCCTTCTATCTTTTCTTTTAGAGCTCTCATTCTCGCCCCTTTTGAATATTCCTGCATCATGTTACCATTTTAACGTTTCTTCTTCATTTCCCCTGAGATGTATCACCCTAGTCTCTCTTTGAATATTTTTTTACTTTCTATCTCTCTTTCTCTTTCTCTCTTTCTTTCTTTCTTTCTCTCTTTCTTTCTTTAAGAATTCTCAGCATACGTCTCTTTTTTAAGGGCCTTGTTTCTTTTTAGCTTTCTTCTTATTTCTTTCTTCTTACCTTTTCTCTAAGAACTTTAACACGCTCACCACTCTTTGAATATTTCTCTTTTTGCCTTTTTTCTATCAATCTCTTTTCGTATTTTTGTCATATTATTTCCCCCTTTTTATCTACCAGTCCGTCTGTTCATAGGAATCAGTCTCGTTCTGATTGCTATTCTCTCAATCTATGTCTATCTATAACCGAAATCGAGGTAAGAATTTACATATTTACTTATTTAATTTCGATTTTATGTTATTTTGATTCTATCTATCTATTTATCTATCTATTCATAACTATCTACTCATATCTATCTATCTACTCATATCTATATACTCATATCTATCTATCTACTCGCATCTATCTACTCATTATCTATCTATCTATCTATATACTCATATCTATCTATCTATCTACTCATATCTATATGCTCATATCTATCTATCTACTCATATCTATATACTCATATCTATCTATCTATCTATCTACTCATATCTATCTATCTACTCAAATCTATATACTCATATCTATCTATCTATCTATCTATCTACTCATATCTATCTATCTATCTACTCATATCTATCTACTCATATCTATCTATCTAATCTTATCTTGGCATTCGCGCTTATATATCTATCATCGATGCGATTTGAAATTACAATAAACTATGGAACCAACAAAATGGATTTTAAAGTTCACTTATCAACACGTCTGCTAGCGGTTTTTATGTCTCAAAATCGGACAATTTCCTCTCCATGACACTCTCTCTTCAGATTTGCTTAAGTGCAAGAACAATTAGCCTTCGTCCAATGCGGCTCTTTCAGCTTGCCCGTACGTCTTCCATTTGTTTCCTGCTTGCCCGTATGTCTTACAGTGTTTCCTGTTTGCCTGGATCCTGTAGGCAACGAAGTTTACCCCGTGAGTCGAGAGAAGTTAGTCCAATGGTTCCTCAGCGACAAAGTGCAGAATGCTATTCAGTTGAAGTTCATTTACGTTTGAACATTGAAGCTAAATTATATGGCTTCTTTGAAATTCTAGTATCCATTATTTTATTATCCGTTATTGAAATACTATTATCTAATTAATCTATTATTAAAATTCTGTTCTTATATTATCCATTATTGAAATTCTATTGTCTGTTGTTCCATTACCTATTATCCATTATCCATTATTGAAATTCTATTATCTGTCATTCTGTTATTGAAATTCTATTTATCGCTCATCTATTTTTAAAATTAAAATGCTATTAATTAATATTGAAATTATATTTTCTATTATCCATTATTCTATTATTGAAATATTGTTATATTTTATCCCCAGGGCCGGATTATCTATTAGGCAAGGGCCCTTAAAGCTTTTATGAAGCAATGATTTTTATTTTCTAGATGTTATAACTTCTAAATAGTTTCATAAACTGAAATAATATCAGTATGGGAAACTCATATTTAATTGACTTTGCAGGGAGCAAAGAAGAGGAAAATGTTTTAGTTTATGTCATTGTGTTTCAAGTAGATAACATGTTTGAATTTAGTTTCGAATGCTTAAATCTTAAATTTTGTTTTTATAAAGCAGGGATATTAATTGCCTAGATGTTATAAGTTCTAAATAGTTTCATAAACTGACATAATATGAATATGACAAAGTTCCAATGTTACATGAAGTGTTAATGTTATATCTATAGTATATATATATTTGATAAAAAAATGACAGTTTGAATGTTACAGAACATGGTTTTATTGTTTGTTTTGTCACTGTATTTTCTTCATTACAATGGTTAAGCTGTCATTTTTTATAATATTAGGTTGTTCGTAAAGCAATGACGTTTTTCACCGCTCTGAATTAGTCAACCAACCGAGAACAAAGACTGAAACGAGATAAAAACAATTTTCAATGCTGCTCCAATGCTACTGTTATATATATATATCTTTTGTTTATACGTTATTTATATAGATACACATATTTAAGTAAATGCACTGTTAATAACAAACAGTATTAACAATATTTACTGGCCTGACTGTCCGAGAAAATTCATAGAAAAAGCAGTAATTCAGTCTTGCTAATCAGATGCTTCTTCTGTAGCTAAATGGTATAGCACGTCATGGCAGTTCCGTGTAGGACACAGATTCGATTCCTGTTGGAGGACATATATTTCCTATGAAATAATTGTCAGACTTAGTCCATTTCACTATATATATATATATATATATATATATATATATATATATATATATATATATAGGATAATTAATGATAAAATGGAAAAACATTTCGAATGACGCTTTTCGTCTTTTAAGATTTCAGTTAATGATGTTTACGTTTACATCCGCACAAAGAGGGTGGAGACGCTAAAATGTTAAACTTATATATATATATATATATATATATATATATATATATATATATATATATATATATACAAGGTAACCAAAAAAGTTCTGTCCGTTTTTTGATTAGTCATTGAATGAAGTTGAAATATATACGAAATGCGTGTAGCAATTGTTTTCAAATTCGGACAGCCGGAAGTAGGAACATCAGACGTTATAAAAAACACGGGCAGCATGCCCGGTCATCAGATATAAGCCAGACAGCTGTGAGAAGGATGGAAGTGTCTAGAGATCTCGTTCGGGGCTGTTTGCTTTACGACTTCAAAGTGGTCTTAGCAGCTACATCAAGTTGCCGCATAAGAGGACAGTAATCTAACGTGTGGTGAACTTGCAAGACAGTTCAACGTTTCCGATGAAACAGTTAGACTTCACCTGCACCGCCTAGGTAAGACGTACAAACTGAGCAAGTGGGTTCCGCAAACGCTGTTGGAGGTCCACAAGGGACAACGAGTGGCAGTCTGCGTATCGCTGCTTTCTCGCCACCGTACCGCATCCTTATTCAATCGAGTGCTTACCAGTGATGAAAAGCGAAACTCCCAAGCATTCCAGACGTTGGATGTCTCCTCAGGATGCCGTCCCTCACACCGCAAGACCGCCTAAGCACCCACGCAAGATTATGCTTTGTGTCTGGTGGACAGGTCGTCAAGTGGTTCATTATGAACTGCTACCAACGGGCCAAACGGTCACTGGAGACCTATACTCGCTTCAACTGATACGTGTGCAACAGGCATTGCGCTAGAAGGAGCCAGCACTGGTGAATCGCAAAGGTGTGCTTTTCCTCCATGACAACGCCAGACCGCATGTCGCGCGAGTGGTCAGGGATACCATACAGCAACTTGGGTGGGAGACTTTGTGCCATCCACCTTATTCACCTGACCTTGCGCCATCCGATTACCACCTCTTCCACTCCCTGGATAATCATCTTCGTGGGAAATCCTTCACCAATGAAGCAGACTTGTGCAAAGCCCTCATGGACTTCTTTGCGTTAAAAGCCCCCGAATTCTACCGCAAGGGCATTGAACAGCTGAAGACACATTGGCAGAAGGTGCTGGATGTCGATGGCGATTACTTCGAAGACTAAATATAAGTTACACATACTGTGAAGCGTTTTCTTTTTTTCCTTTAAAAACGGACAGAACTTTTTTGGTTACCTTGTATATATATATATATATATATATATATATATATATATATATATATATATATGTATTACACCGAGTTTCACCCTTTACAAGGCCCAGAGCCCACAGCAGGTAGAGGGTTACGTTTGGATACTATTTGTGTATATAGGAGTGGAAGAAAACGATTAGACAGGTTAATGTTGCAGTGATCAGGGAAGCATCCTGTTGGGAGTCGGTTCCACAGAGCAGTAGTTCGCGCGAAGAAGCTGTTCGAGTGGAACTTACTTCTCACCGAATGGGATATAGAGGGAATTTGGGTGGTTTGCTACTATGTAAGTGACATGGTGTGCCCTTGGCGTGAAGGTTTGAATTGGCGGGACCAGGGAATATAGTTCTTCTGAGCACTTTCCGTAGCAGTAGAGCAGTGAGAGGCTTGCCACATCCCGCCTATGGGGGAGAGGTTGAAAGGTGGAGAATAGTTCGTCATTCACAAGGGCTTGGAGAAGCTTTTGAACTTTATCAAGGATGGAGAGTGAGGTCTGAACAACTTCCTCCCAAATATGACAACAGTACTCCATTTTTGGACTGATCTGGCTCTTGTAAAGGTAGAAGATAACAGGGAGGGTCAAATACTTACTGGAGCGGTACAGGGAGCCGACCATTTGGATTGTTTGTACTAGTTAGACCTGAGGTCGGGTGTGAGTTTGTGACCCAAAGACTTTCAAGGTACGGCGGTTCCCCGAGAGGGCTTCTGTTCATCCTGATTGGAGGTAGTTCGGTGTTAGATCGGTGATGATGGAATGTAACTAGCTTGGTCTTTGAGGCATTTAATGTAACCAGCCATTTTTTTTACCCCATTGTGTAGTTTGTGCAAGATCGGAAAAGAATTTAGTCGCCACTATGTTTGCGCGCGCATGCGTGCGCGCGCTCGCGCGTGTGTGTGCGCGTGCGCACGCGCTCGTTTCAATATTCAGAAAAAGTATTTAACAAATATGAATTGTATATTTTCAATGCTGCTCTAAGTTTCAAAGCTTTGTTGGTAGCGCCACGTCGTCCCTACGGACCAATATTCCCGCGTCGTAAAGTCTCGTCATGTCTCGTCTTGTTTGATGATTTTATTCACAAGATTTTATCGCAAAGCGCAATATCGATTTTGCATAAGAAGCAGTCGAGTGACTAGTTCCTGATACGGCACGAAACAGAATAAAAACTACCAACTATTTAGAGATGTCTTCAAGAGATTGGAATATTAACTCAGTCTGTGTTGCTCAGATGGAGCGGCCAAGCTTTCATACCATGAATATCATTATGTATATCTGTCTTTACACACACACATAACCACAAACACACACACTTATATATATATATATATATATATATATATATATATATATATAAAAGTGAACATAGAAGTCAACACTTAGAGGCGACAGTCTGTTTCATGCTAGATGCAATCATCATGAATCCACGTTCCTCCCGCTACGAGTTAAATAGTAAATCAAACTAGGCTCTTTTGTCTTTAGATGATACCAGTCTAGGATAATGAGAATTGTTAATTCAAAACCAGCATGAAGGCAGGCATTGTTAGTGCTTCTTGCTCATGACATACCACTGCTGCCATATAGTGTCTTTACGACCCTAATGCTTTGCAGAACCCGTGACGTGAAGTGACGTAACAATAGTAGCTTAGTACGGCATATGGTCAATAAACATCTAGTCTCGAGTACGGCATAAGGTGAGCAAATCTTTACAAGACCTACAAATATTAATGTCGAATTCGACTTAAGAACAACAAATCTGTAGTGTCGAGTACAGCATCTGACTCACAAATACAAGGACAATAAACATATTATCTTGATTTTTATTGTCTTTGGTTAGTACGACATAAGGCTAATAAATGTATGTACAGCGTGCCACAAGGACCCCAAAGGACACTCCTCAAGTTTTGAATTCAGAGCTGCCATTCTACTAGACCGGTTACTCACCCAGTATCTTCCGTTATTTATCCATAGTTGGGGGACGGGGGGGGGAGAGGGATTCATATCTTTCCCAAGGGTTTTTGCAAATAAGTGAATGTAACGAACTCGACTGGAATTCGAAATCGCTTCTCGAGATTCCTTAGTCTGAGCCACTATCCATTACTCCATAGCGCCGCTCTCTCTCTCTCTCTCGCTCTCTCTCTCTATCTATCTATAATGTGATAAAATATAGTTTTAAGGCGTGCTATATTTATGGGTTAAAGTGATCAATATCAGGGATAGAACGGTTATTTTGGAGTGCAGTAACGGTTATGTTTCGAATTATTCTAGGGATTATTAAGTGGGAATAATTGTGGATACAGGTTTTGACTATTTGTAGTGTTGTTCATTATCTTTGTTGGCTGTTATTTGTTTATTATTTACTTAGATTATTTACTTATTTATTGCTTTGGATTAATTTATTTTACTTATTTATTTTTGTTTATTCGTGTTCATTTTCAGTATTCGATTGCATATATATATATATTTATATATATATATATATATATATATATATATACAATATATATATATATATATATATATATACAATATATACATATACAATATATATATATATATATATGTGTGTGTGTGTGTGTGTGTGTGTATTGTTATCGTAAAAGTTACTCTCCTTCGATCTAAAGGACAAAAACTCTTAGTATTTTCATTAATTTTATATCATTTTGACTTGAAATATAACGAACCCAACAAGATAAAGAAAATACAGCAAATATAATTATCGGAGAATGATTCACTTTTTGCAGTTATCATATAAATTCAAATAAGATTTATCTTTAATCGGGAACCAAATTAGAATATCTTTTTCCATGAACTCAACGAAGGATTTTTTTCTAGCTTTTATTTTCACTGAGGCCGAATGGCAGAGACAAGGGTAAAATCATATTACTGAAAAAAACAAAAAACAAAAAAGAAACAGAAGTCATGATTATCTTAATGCAAATCTCTTAATAATCTTCCTTCAAATCTTTACCGATATATTCTTTTGTTTTTGCTCTTATTATTTAGATATCGGGTTTTCTTTTCCTCATCCTAACTTCCTTGATGTCTTCTTAGTTTTAACCACGCGACTTTTCTACATTTTTTCTCACTTCTGCGATTCAGAACAACCATCACAAGTCAATTTATTACATTAAGACCGGCACGAGATTATGATAAATATCTTTATCGACACTATGCTATATAAAAATAATCAAGAATGTAACTTATTCTCTGCGTTATTTCTCTCTTCGTAAATTCTGCCACGTTAAAATAAACAGTTTTTAGAAAATTGATAATATTCTATTATTGAAATTCTGTTATTCTATTATTCTATTATCTTTTATTATATCATCTACTATCTATTATTCTATTATCTATCATTCACTTCATCTTTTATTCTATTAACGATTATTTTATTATTGAAATTCTGTTATTCTATTATTCTATTATCTTTTATTTTGTCATCTACTATCTATTATTCTATTATCTATCATTCACGTCATCTTTTATTCTATTAACGATTATTTTATTATTGAAATTCTGTTATTCTATTATTCTATTATCTATTATCCATTATTTTACTATTGAAATTTAATTATCTATTATTTTATTATCTAATATTCTATTGTCGATTATTTTATTATTAAAATTCTATTATCTAATATGTATTATTCTATTATCTATTATTTTATTATCTTCTTATTCTATTATTGAAATTCTATTATCTATTATTTTATTATCTGCTTATTCTATTATTGAAATTCTATTATCTATTATTTTATTATCTGCTTATTCTATTATTGAAATTCTATTATCTATCATTTTATTATCTTCTTATTCTATTATTGAAATTCTATTATCTATTATTTTATTATCTGCTTATTCTATTATTGAAATTCTATTATCTATTATTTTATTATCTGCTTATTCTATTATTGAAATTCTATTATCTATTATTTTATTATCTGCTTATTCTATTATTGAAATTCTATTATCTATTATTTTATTATCTTCTTATTCTATTATTGAAATTCTATTATCTATTATTTTATTATCTGCTTATTCTATTATTGAAATTCTATTATCTATTATTTTATTATCTGCTTATTCTATTATTGAAATTCTATTATCTATTATTTTATTATCTGCTTATTCTATTATTGAAATTCTATTATCTATTATTTTATTATCTCCTTATTCCATTATTGAAATTCTATTATCTATTTTATTATCTGCTTATTCTATTATTGAAATTCTATTATCTATTATTTTATTATCTGCTTATTCTATTATTGAAATTCTATTATCTATTATTTTATTATCTGCTTATTCTATTATTGAAATTCTATTATCTATTATTTTATTATCTGCTTATTCTATTATTGAAATTCTATTATCTATTATTTTATTATCTGCTTATTCTATTATTGAAATTCTATTATCTATTATTTTATTATCTGCTTATTCTATTATTGAAATTCTATTATCTATCATTTTATTATCTTCTTATTCTATTATTGAAATTCTATTATCTATCATTTTATTATCTGCTTATTCTATTAACATTCTATTATTATATTATCTATTATTCCTTTACTCAATTATTGAAATTCTGTTATCTTTTTTGTGACTAAAATTGCTTTCTGTGTTAGATCCAAATTTGAGGAATTACTGGAAACAGGATTTAATCGAAGACAGTAAATAAAGTTTTTTTTGTACCTTTAGTATCGACATTTTTAGCCAATCCTCGGTTATATTTTGATGTTAATTCTGGATATTTACTAAGATTAGAACCGTTGCACACAAGGCCATTATTAAGAGACAACATTGAAGAACGAACTCACTTCGATAACTAATCGTCTAACAGCTTACTAGCCAGCGTCTCAAGCTACCATCTTGCCATGCGAACTTGAATGTAACAAGGCAAGTGTTATACCCAACAAGTCAACTCTCTCATGCCTAACGAGACCTGATAAAATTAATAAAAAATATTCAGGTGGGCAGCGCGCACACATACTATACCCTAATTTTAAGCGGTGAGTCGAGGTGCGACATTTTGATCTTAAGCAGAACGCATAGATACTCTGATCCTAGATAGAAATGCCAAGCTCTATGTAAACGCACCAGTCATTTTGATGGGTACTATGCAAGACCATGGGCATGTGGCCATGTTTACAACATTAGCGTTCTGACCATGAGACTCGGATTTGCATCTCATTATAGACATTTTGCCAACGTGGTACTTTTTTATTTACTTCACCCAATACAAGGCCTAAGGGCCACTCAAGGTAGTGGGTTACTAAATGGGATTAGAGGAAGCATATTATGAGGATATGCAAGATAGATAATGGACTTGGAGAGGTTAAGATTGTAGTGGGCAGAGAAGTATCCTGTCAGGAGTCTGTTCCACAAAGTAACAGTACTTGGGAAGAAGCTGTCTGAGTGGAATTTACTCCTTACCAATGGAACACGAAGGGAATGGGGGGAGGATTTGTCAACGTGAGAATGGCATGGCGGACCCTAGCTTTGAATGTCTGAACTAAGCATATAACTCATCTGAACAGCTGCTATAGTAATAGCGACAGTGTAATAAGTATCGTTTCCCCTGTGAGATAAGGTTTGCGAGATGGAGAATAATTTATCACCCCGAAATCCACGTAAGCTGAACAGTAAGGACTGTGCAGATCCTTCCCAGATATGGCAGCAATACTTCATTCTTACTCTGATCTGCCTCTTGTAAAGTTAGAGGATGGCAGCAGTTGGGTATTTACTGGAGCGATACAAGGAAACATGCAATTGTTTCAGCAACTTTAGTCATGACAAGAATCTAATATACGAATCCCATTTGAAGTCTGGAGCGAGCTTTAGATCCAATAGGCTTTCGAGGATTTAAGCTTCATTGAGGGCATTACCGCTCATCAGTATCGGAGTAAATTTAGTGACTGCTCAGTGATGATAAAATGGTACATGCTTTGTTTTGGAGGTATTGAGTATAGTCTGGGGCGACAGTTCTTGGGCGCGATACTGTTAGGAAGTGTCCGAAAACCATACCACGGGTTTACCGAAGCGTTATAAGTGAAACTGGGTAGAAACTGGCACGAAATGCCAAGTCATTGTGACCAGGTCACGAAACTTTTTAAACTGTTGATCACGCCAAATTATGCGCTCTCTCTAAAAAGCTGTAAAATCCATCGCTAAAGATACTGGAGATATTGTCGGTTGCTTATATCGCTCCAGTAAGTATCAGGCTCTTCCTGATATCTTTTACCTTTACAAGAACCAGATCAGACCGAAAATGGACTAATGCCACGATATGTGGATAGTGGCTGCCCAGTCATCCCCTTTTCAGCCTTGATAGAGCCCAAAAGCGTCTTAAATGCTTGTGGGAAACGAATTATTTTATACCCTACCTTTCTATAGTTAAATGAGATATTACTCCCAGTCATTGCGGAAAGAGATTTAGATTTCTAACTTAAAAAACATGGAGATTTTGCTAAAAACAGAAAGAAACAGAAGGCTTTCAAGAACAGCCGAAATAGCTTGTAGTTAAATGAGGTTATATTCCTCTGGCGTCACTCGTACATCACCGAATGCTACTTCTCAATACGCCTTTCTTAAATTCACGCACACGTCACCAACGTAAAAATCGCAAGATTTATTAGATTAAATACAATTTTGGCACAAGGCCGAAAATGGAGGGAAAGAGCTAATCTGATTCACGACCCATTTCACTCGTTACAATTTGTACATTCACCACAAGAACTCATTCATCATCAATCCATATACCACAATACCGCATACTCTCAGGGAACCTACAAAAAACACCCCATAACATAAAAATTTAATGAGCATAAAATTCTATAGATATAAATCTGTAGATGATATACAATGACAGGGAGGGGAGGCACCCAAAATCAGAATCTATCAGAATCTTTCCAATCAAACCAAGAGCTCCAACTGCAATTGGAATTATTGATGTCCGTATGTGCCACATTTTTGAGATTTCCACTTCAAGATTTCTTGTGTTTTGATAGGTTTTGAAATTATTAAAAGATACATTACAATTTGCAGGAACTGTCATGTCAATAAGAAAGCACATTCTGTTTTTGTGGTCTTTGATCAACATGTCTGGGTGATTAGCTTTGATTTTTCTGTCTGTGTGTATTGTAAATCACATAAAATCATTACAGATCTTATGTCTGTAACCGGGTCTGGGTGATGTTCATATCACTTTCTTGCAGTTTCCTTCCCATAAAAGTTGCAGATTTTCCAGTGCAGATATTATCTCACTCTATCACGGCGAATTTTATATTTAATGGATGCTAATATCGTGCCATCTGATACAAGATTGTTTCTGTATATTTATCATTGAATCTGAATTTCGGGTTAACATCATTTTTTCAGTAATTTTTAGTTAGCAAGCATTGTTGCTGTCCAGCAAGAATAAAACCTGTTTCAGCTTTTAACCCTGCACCACATAACCACTGATGGGTACGAGGTATGTCTACATCAACTTGTTTGTTACGGGAAAAGTATTGGCCATGAAGAGGCTTATCTTGCCAGCATTTCTGCATTTGGACCATTGCATTTGGTTTTGCTTTCTTTTTTAGGCTCTTTTCCTCTGCAGTAGGTGCATTATGGTTTATTTCTACTTCTTCACCTACTTGAAATTTCATTTTGAATTTGTCAGCTTCCTTTATTAGAGAATAAAGTTTCTTATTTCTTTCATGTTCTTTGACATAGATCATCATCCAGTCTTCTGTAGTTTCCAGGTATCTTTGAAGACCGATTGTTGTGGTTTTGAAAACAGTTCTAGTTGAACTAATCCTCTGCCTCCTTCGGATATGGACCCATACAATCGATCAATGTCATCCTTAGGATAGTATATGCGGTGGTAAGTGAGAAGCTTACATGTTTTGGCATCTATTTGCTTAATGTCAGCAATGGTTCAATTAAGGATATTGAAACTGTATTTCATCACAAGAACATCCAAAGGGTGTATGGCTGTTTTGTGAATTCAATTCGGTATTTAACATCAGACGCACACTCCTGTAGTATCCCTTTCCCCTTCATTTGGGTATGCTGTATTCCATTACCATCGATGACTCCTAGGCTTCGTCTTGTTCCAGTTCCATAATCTTTGTGACAAAATCTAGATCTTTTGACAGTAATTCTCGCTTTCTTGAGTGTTACTTTTGCATATTTATCTACGCCGAAATCCATACCGAAGTCATCACTGAAATATTTTGCAGTATTGACGAGACCCTTCAAGTCATCGTCATCCATGTAGAATAAGTGATCAAATACTTTCTTGTTTACTTTGTATCCAGAGTTATTACTGTTTAGTTCACACGAAAGAGGAATTAAGGACAGGCAGAACAGAAGGGGCGACAGGGAGTCTCCTTGAAAAATTCCCCGTCGGATATTCAGGCGAATGGAAGTGTCAGTTCCTTTGGTGTGATTTAGGTGTAATGGGGTTTTTCCATAGTCACATCGGTGTAGTAATGGATAGCGGCTCGGATTGAGGAATCGGAGAGCCGAGTTCGAATTCCAGTCGAATCCATTATATTCACTTACGTACGAATCCTTTTCTCCCCCCCCCCCGAGCTATGGGTAAATAGCAGGATAGACCGGGTTCTATAGTCTTGGATGGCAACTGGTCTACCGCAGAAAGAAATAGCAACCTACTGCGGGAAAAAATCTGCTCCGTCAGTCTTATATCGGAAGAGACATTATCGCCTAATCGTGTATCAGGCATGGCACATAACTGACTATCGCCGAGGAAACTTTGTACATTTTCAAAGCCAACAGGATCCAACAGTGAGGCGCACTACCAAAGGCTTTACGGTATTTTATCCATGCTGTGCTGAGACTTCTACCCTTTTTTCTTGTAATTTTCCAGGATTATTTTTGTATATCAAAAATTGCTGCCCCAAAACTTGCAAAATTTTAGGTTGGCCAAAAAGTTCGTTCGGCATATTAAGTAAAATTTCTACTTAATAAGCCAACCCAATCACGTGCTCCCTTCATATAGTATGATATATCTCGCATTTGATTTTCACTGATTTTTCAAAGTTCTTCGAAACGAATCAAAAGAAATATGACGTATTTTTGCCACTTTTAAAAACAATTCGATTGTTATCGATAGACGACTACGCTGGGTATATCATTCGTAATAAAACAAAGTTTAGGTCTTGCTCAACATCGTTAATTTCAAATAATGAAAACAAATTATAAATATAGGTAAAAAAAACTACAAAAATATAAATAAAAAATGTCTAATCTTTCCGCACGAAAAAATAGTTTTGTAAATAGTCCTCAAATCGTAATACACGCTTTTTTTTATTTACTTCGTCTTATAAATTTTGCGGATCATATGTTTAATAAATTAATGCCAAGAAAACTGGTATATAAATTATTATTATTACTATTATTGGGGCGAGAAATGATGATAGACGAAGCAGAAGCCTTTGCTAAAGATGAAAGAATATGGAAGAAAGAAATATAAGACAGCAAGAAAGATGGCTGAACAAGAAGTGTAAATTCATTGTAGACAAGATGATGCTTATAACATCAAAGATTTGATTGAATACAATGAACGCAGATAGATGAGTAGCGACTCAGACGAAAAACGAAGTTGGCAGTAGCGATGGAGAAGAGTTTTTACAGTGTTGTGTAGGTTTAGTCGTCAGAAAGAAGGAAAATAGCACGCTGAAATCGGGGAAAGTTATCAGACGAGAATTGCTGTTCTGTTCGAAATTAATCGGTGTTCCATGAGAAAAAAATAGATTTGATTTATTTATTTTGGTTAAATATTGGCTTGCTTTCCCGAGGTTGATCTGATAAAAATAGAACTTCTGTATTCATTAATATTAGCTCATGTAAAATTGCCTTCTTCTAATTAAATGTAAAAAATGAAAAAGAAAGACAGATTGTGACAAGGAAATCATAATAGGTAATCTTATAAATTATGTGGAGATTATCCCTCCTTGTCTACCAAGATGCCTACAAGGTGGTGCTGTTTCAGAGCGATAAAAACGGGCATAACCCTTTCTCCTTCTTTTTTTTTGTTAATCAATTCGTCCCAAGCAAGGCGATAACGCCACTAAGACGCAAGGGGCTACTGGGAGTGAAAGAGAATGAAGAGATTTTAGAAAGAACCGGAAACCCGATCCTAAACAGGTAACAAGGGAGGTGTGTGAACCGGACGATACGTGAACCTATCTACTCCATTTGGGCAGAGAGAACAAAAAAATTAGTAGATAAAATTTCAGAGTTCAGACGGAGACGTTAGGAGTATAAAGTTGACGTAGGCTTTAGAAGGAACTAGAAACCTGCCCCTAAACAGCGGGCAAGGAATAAACCTCTACTCCTGTTCAAAAGACCGGCGAGGAGTTCTCGCCTGCTACTAAATATAGCGTTGTCAACACGTGTCTTATCCCCGCTGGGATTTTTTCTTGCCTTGGCCGTACCTATTAGATTTAACTAAAAGGCACATATATATTTTCTAACAACAAAGCCTATAATGGTTTTCTTCCTCTTTCAGTTATCTACGTATACGCAATTATATTTTTCTCTTCTCCAATGATGTTATTCTTTACACACACACACACACACACAAACACACACAGAGAGAGAGCAATATAAAAGTTTCATTAAAGAAAACCTACTAATGAAGACGGAGACAATGTGATGACCGTATATGGAAAAAAACATTCCTATCACTGTAGATACATACATAAAAAATCGATTCAGTTAAAAAAATAAAAATTATCCTTGGTAATGGCTAAAAGAATAGCCGAAAGCTCTCTAACATACAGAACCTTCGAAAAAGTCTTACATACTTTATGTTCAGAAAAAAAAAATATATACGAACAGAAGAATAATTAAGAACTTAATCGCAGTACGTTGTCAGTCGTAATTAATAAAAATTATCTATCTACCTATCAATATATATATATATATATATATAATATATATATATTATATAATACATATATATATATAATGTATATTATATATATATAATATATATATATTATATAATACATATATATATATAATGTATATTATATATATATAATATATATATATTATATAATACATATATATATATAATGTATATTATATATATATAATATATATATATTATATAATACATATATATATATATAATGTATATTATATATATATAATATATATATATTATATAATACATATATATATATATAATGTATATTATATATATATAATATATATATATTATATAATACATATATATATATATAATGTATATTATATATATATAATATATATATATTATATAATACATATATATATATATAATGTATATTATATATATATAATATATATATATTATATAATACATATATATATATATAATGTATATTATATATATATAATATATATATATTATATAATACATATATATATATATAATGTATATTATATATATATAATATATATATATTATATAATACATATATATATATATAATGTATATTATATATATATAATATATATATATTATATAATACATATATATATATATAATGTATATTATATATATATAATATATATATATTATATAATACATATATATATATATAATGTATATTATATATATATAATATATATATATTATATAATACATATATATATATATAATGTATATTATATATATATAATATATATATATTATATAATACATATATATATATATAATGTATATTATATATATATAATATATATATATTATATAATACATATATATATATATAATGTATATTATATATATATAATATATATATATTATATAATACATATATATATATATAATGTATATTATATATATATAATATATATATATTATATAATACATATATATATATATAATGTATATTATATATATATAATATATATATATTATATAATACATATATATATATATAATGTATATTATATATATATAATATATATATATTATATAATACATATATATATATATAATGTATATTATATATATATAATATATATATATTATATAATACATATATATATATATAATGTATATTATATATATATAATATATATATATTATATAATACATATATATATATATAATGTATATTATATATATATAATATATATATATTATATAATACATATATATATATATAATGTATATTATATATATATAATATATATATATTATATAATACATATATATATATATAATGTATATTATATATATATAATATATATATATTATATAATACATATATATATATATAATGTATATTATATATATATAATATATATATATTATATAATACATATATATATATATAATGTATATTATATATATATAATATATATATATTATATAATACATATATATATATATAATGTATATTATATATATATAATATATATATATTATATAATACATATATATATATATAATGTATATTATATATATATAATATATATATATTATATAATACATATATATATATATAATGTATATTATATATATATAATATATATATATTATATAATACATATATATATATAATGTATATTATATATATATAATATATATATATTATATAATACATATATATATATAATGTATATTATATATATATAATATATATATATTATATAATACATATATATATATAATGTATATTATATATATATAATATATATATATTATATAATACATATATATATATAATGTATATTATATATATATAATATATATATATTATATAATACATATATATATATAATGTATATTATATATATATAATATATATATATTATATAATACATATATATATATAATGTATATTATATATATATAATATATATATATTATATAATACATATATATATATAATGTATATTATATATATATAATATATATATATTATATAATACATATATATATATAATGTATATTATATATATATAATATATATATATTATATAATACATATATATATAATGTATATTATATATATATAATATATATATATTATATAATACATATATATATATAATGTATATTATATATATATAATATATATATATTATATAATACATATATATATATAATGTATATTATATATATATAATATATATATATTATATAATACATATATATATAATGTATATTATATATATATAATATATATATATTATATAATACATATATATATATAATGTATATTATATATATATAATATATATATATTATATAATACATATATATATATATAATGTATATTATATATATATAATATATATATATTATATAATACATATATATATATAATGTATATTATATATATATAATATATATATATTATATAATACATATATATATATAATGTATATTATATATATATAATATATATATATTATATAATACATATATATATATAATGTATATTATATATATATAATATATATATATTATATAATACATATATATATATAATGTATATTATATATATATAATATATATATATTATATAATACATATATATATAATGTATATTATATATATATATTATATAACACACATATATATATGTAAATTATATATATAATATATATATATATATAATATATATATATTATATAACACATATATATATATAATGTATATTATATAACACATATATATATAATGTATATTATATATATAATATATAAATATTATATAACACATATATATATAATGTAAATTATATATATAATATATATATTATATAACACACATATATATAATGTAAATTATATATATATAATATATATATTATATAACACATATATATAATGTATATTATATATATAACATATATATATTATATAATATATATATATATAATGTATATTATATATATAATATATATATAATATATATATATTATATAAATATATATATTATATATATGTATATTATATATATATATATATATAAATATATATAAATAAACATATTCAAATTAAATATTATACATACATATATATATATATATATATATATATATATATATATATATATATATATATATATATTGTTGGGGCCCAGTTGGGGCCAGAAATAAAAACATAATGAGTGGAATTGAATTACACGGATATATTAACAGAAACAATAATACAAAACATATACAAACGAAAGTGTTACAGCAAGAATGTTCGGTCCGACTGTCAGAGCTGACTCCTGGAATCTTTCTACTCCAAAATGCAGTACCTGCTCCTATTTATATCTGGGAGAGTTCATGCTTGCGTAGACAAATTACCATAATATATACATAAACTTTATTTTAGTGGATACCCATATTTAAGTAGACGCTTTTTTTATTTATTAAACCGTATATATTTTTTTAATTTTGTCTACCGCCCTGAATATTCAAGAAATCTTAAGGAAAATTGTAGCTAAATTGTATAGCACGCCAGGCTATATGACGGTTCCGTGCTGGATACAGGTTCGATTCCTGTCGGAGGATATATTTCCTATGAAATTTCTCGGACATTCAGGACTGTAAATGTTGTTTATACTGTTTATTATAAACAGAGCATTTACTTAAATATTTGTATCAATTAAAATAACGTACAACCAATAAATATATTTAAATACTTACATATATATATATATATATATATATAACCTGTAGATACACATTCCTTTGCAAGTGTAATATTGAATTGTTTCAACTATTTATTCTTACATAATTTCTGGGATGAGGCGTTATCATTTACATGCGGACTATTTTCCTTATCTTTGTTGTTATTACAACGTTTCGGTTTTTGTGACCTCTGGCCTTCATCAGGTGTATGTCGTTTCAAGTAATCTATAGGGAATTCCGAACTGAACACTATTTAATCTACTGGGGTAGACTGTTAGTATTCCACTGCACATGTCTCGGGATATCTAGTGTCTTTCTTATTTCTTGTACAGCTTTTTAATCGACATGTACTATAGCCTAGTGGATTAAAGCGTTGGTTCATGAAAGTAATTGCGAGTTCAATCCCTAGTTCGGGCAGTGTGTACTTTGACTCAGTGAACAGAGCCACCAATAAGTGAGCAATACTAAAAATCAAAACTAGACGAAATATCCAGAGATATGGGCAGTGGAACGAGAACGGTCTTCCCCCGTAGATTAAATAAAGAGTTCAGTGAATTAATCTTACAATGAAACCCAATACTCTATAGTAGGCGCTTAACATATTTTTTTAACTAAAATGAGACCTCAGACCAAAGTGTAACTTAGTTTCTTTTCTTCATGACCAAATAAAGATTATATAGAAGTCGTCACAGTTAAATGTAGAAAAGTCATTGAAATTTCTTAAATACATAAACAAAAAGTTATTTTCAGTAACAAAATGAAATCTGAAGCGTACGTTTCCTTATCAGCTACGGGGATTTCGACATTATCAGCAATATTTTTTTATGTATGTACGAAGCTAACTATGTATTAATTTAAAAATAAAATGTCCTCTCATTCAACACCAGACCTTATATGGCTTAATCAGCCGACTTATTAGTTAAACTTGTTAACATCTTTTCTCAGTGTGTGTGTTTTATGCGTTTACATACATTTTCTTAATTTTCTTCTGTCAGGGTTGTCTATGGGGGTAACAGCCTAGGCAGCTAAAGTAACTATAGGATAGTCGTTTACTGAAGTTATCAACTCACTTCTCTGGCAATTAACGCGACATGTTAGTGACAAGACATTTTGGAAGAATATCTAATGGGAAATGACGCATGAAGAAAGGGTTTTATGGTTTTACCGACTGTATAGTTGGGAATTGAACAGCATCAACTGAATTTCGAATTCGGCCACAGCACGTTGAATCACCGAAGTTAAGCAACGTCGAACCTGGTCAATACCTAGATGGGTAACCATTTGGAAATGCCAGGTGCTGTAAGCTTGGATGTGCGTTTGGTGTAATAGATAATGGGTCGCAATTATTAATCGGAGAGCTAATCCCCGCTGGGTTCGTTATATTCACTTACGCGCAAATATTCATGGGGTAGGAATGAATCCATCTCTTCTCTCCCCAGCTATGGGTTAATTAGTAAGACTTGTATAACTAAATCATTATTATCTCCCCTCAACAATTTTTATAATCTAGAAATTCTTTTCTGGCCTTAAATAACCTACAAAGGATTGATAAGCCGTAAAAAAGGAGTGAATCAATCAATCAACCGAATTTCGAACTCGGTCAGATTTTCATCGTGCTGGAAGCTGTTAAGTTACCTGTACTTCCGCTTATTATTATTATTATTAGCAGCAGCAGGTGCTGCCAGAAGCCAAATTTGGATTAGTCGTAACAATAATTGAATAAATATATAAACTGCTGCCGATGTCTGTGAGATACGATGCATCTTCCGTATGGTGTATGATAACTTTTATTATCATATAGCCGGTTCAAATGATTTCTTTTTTATTGGACAACTGAACGATCTCGTTATGTTCTTGATGCTGTTTACACAACATTTCGGCTGAACCATTCTTTAGCCGTTCTCAGGTGTCGTCGATATGATTTGATCTAGTCGGTATAAAAACGCTCACTTTTTTTCGTCGCCATCTGAATAAATAAAGTTTTTTTCCTGACGAAGCCAGAAGACGAGATCAGTCGAATCGTTTCATCAATATCAAGAACACAAAGCAGTTCCAAATGGCAGAAACAAAATTTGGATCACTTTTGACAGTTACAGTACCATCAGTATTTTGTTTGTGCTTTTCAGTCAATTTTAACCTTTGTTTTTTACCTTTCTTAAAATAAAAAAAAATGATATGCTGAAAATGAGGTTTATTTTCCTCTACATTCAGTGTTAGAATCAATGAAAAGAAATACGTTAATCATTACAAAAATATTATAATATAATAAAAAAACGATGTTTGTGAATTAAATTTGTTAAAACTAAACACTCTTAATGCTACTTAACGATAACAACAGCTCGAACTTTTCAGACAAAACAGGAACTCAACCCATTAACAAAGAAAAATATTGGTAAACCCTCAAAATTTGAGCAACTTTTTGAAACCAAGTTTTGGTCATTATTTTGCAAGCCGTTAATAAGTCCGTTTCTTACTGGATGCTCCATGAATCTGGCTTTGTGTTAAAGTTGATCATGTACAACACATATCTTCACTATCTGAGGTTTTAGAATTTTATTCACGGATAGCTACTCATTTGATGGCATTTGCTTCTGTTCTTCGGTATCAAAACAGAACGATTTAAAAAATCAATTAACTGTCGCAAGAAAAGACAATGGTCACAATATGCAGTTACACACATCCAGGGCTGTAATAAGTGTAGCGATGATTAGTTAGTTTCGTAACCTGTTGATAATAAGTTCGACTCTCACGAGGTGTCTTACTAGAATCAATTTAAATATACGTAGTGCGACTCGGCACACTGCGGGGGGGGGGCAGCTGAAAGTTTATCCAGCAATAGGCAGTTTTCAAAAATAATTGAAAATAATATTTGATAATCCTGTGCGATAGTGAGGTTGAGAATGGATACTTATAGGTTCGGAATATTGGAAGCATTATTACTTGGAAGTAATACTTGGAGGGACTGAATATTGAAGGTATTGTTACTCGAAAGTAATACTTGGTGGTACTGAAGATTGGAGGTATTATCATTTGAAACTAATAGCTGGATATACTGAATGGTGGCGGCATTATTACTTAAAAGTAATACTTGAAGGTGCTGAATGTTGTAGGAATTATCACGTGAAAGTAATACTTGAATGTACTGAATGTTGGGTAGCATTATGACTTGAAAGTTATACTTTGGAGGTACGAAATGTTGGAGGTATTATCACGTGAAAGTAATGCTTAGAAATACTGAAAGGTAGCGGCATTGTTACTTGAATGTATTATTGGGAGGTACTGAATGGTGACGGTATTATCACGGGAAATTAATACTTGCAAGTACTGCATGTTGGAGGTATTATTATGTGAAAGTGATATTTAGAAGCAGTGAATGGTGGCGCCATTATTACATGAAATTAATATTTGAAGCTGCTGAATGTTAGAGGAATTATCACGTGAAAGTAATACTTGAAGGTACAGAATGGTGGTGGCATTATTACTTGAATGTATTACTGGAAGGTACTGAATGTCGGAGGTATTATCACGACTTAGAGGCACTGAATAGTGAAAGCATTATTACTTGAAAGTAATACTTGGAGGTACTGAATATTGGAGGTATGGTATCTTGAAAGTAATTCTTTGAGGTATTGAATGGGGGATGTAGTATAACTTATAATATTTGGTGTTACTACATATTGGAGGTATTACTATTTTAAAGTAATGCTTGGAGGTAATAATAGAATGGAAATGCTTTGAAAGCAATCTAAGCTGATACTTCAAAGCGGATATATAAGTATTGTTGATTTGCATTCTGCATGGGTGTTTGAAAAAAAAAAACAACAAAAAAATGCTTTACACTTCTCAAAGATAGCTCACCTGACCGTAAAAAGAAACTGACAACAATAACCAGAAAAATGCAGGAAAATTATTCTTCAAGATTATCTAATCAATCAACCAATCGATTGATATATATATATATATGTGTGTGTGTATGTATGTATGTGTGTGTGTGTGTGTGTGTGTGTAACAAGGTGGTGTCGAACGTAATTCTCACCTTCGTAATTGACCATTCCGTCACCATCCAGATCAGCTTCCCGGATCATTTCGTCTACTTCCTCGTCCGTTAATTTCTCCCCGAGGTTGGTCATCACGTGACGCAGCTCGGCCGCGCTGATGAAACCGTTACCATCTTTATCGAACACCCGGAACGCCTCCCTCAGTTCTTCTTCGCTATCCGTGTCCTTCATTTTTCGCGCCATCATCTGCAGGAATTCTTCGAAATCGATGGTACCGTTACCTGGAAACATGAAAAAACGATTTCATGAAATAAAATACCAAATTAGAGACAAAACAAAGCAAAATGAAACAAATGCAATCAGTTTCACCAATAGTTTCCCTCCGACACTTCAAGAAGAGTAAGGAAAGAAAGAATTAAATAGGTGAATAAATTATAAAAAAAACTTTCTATGACTGTTGTGGACACATTTCCTGGAGTTATACTTAATTAATGCAATGCAATACTGATCCTCAATATGTGATATACTATTCCGGCCCTGTGGCAGACTTAACCAATATTTACATATTCATAGAATAATAGCTAGTTAGTTCCTTTAACATAATTGGTGTCATCGTGTTATCCCTACTGGATGCTCTACTACTGTATCCTTGTACCAGACTAATCTAAGCTTAGCAAATATAAAAATGATATATGATTTATGTTAAATATCTGAACAAAGTTTGTGAAGATGGAATACGTAAAAACCTGTTGGATTTAGATTTTCTTTTCTTTTCGCGTTGACATTTCGCCACATTACGTGAGCATTTTCAACACAAAAAATCTCTAAGGACACGTTGTTAACATGGCATAACTTCTACATAAAAACGCCGTGGACAATTTTTAAATTTTAACAATTAATACAAAGAAATTAAAATATATCCGTAAAATCAATGAGCTTAGTATGAATGAAATATTTTAAACTACGAGGGTCATCTGAAAAGTTCCTAGGCTGACCAAGATATAAATGAAAGTAGACACACCAGTTGGTAGACAAAAAGACATGCAAGTGTGTGTCTACTTATATTTAAATATGGTGGTTTGACACGGGGAAATAAAAATCACTGACTATTCTCCCACTTATTTCTATCGTCTCTAAGTTGACTTTAGATTTGTGCCAAACAATAAGTGTTGTTTTCCTAAACCAGGCGTTCACAAATCCGGGTACGAGTAGCCATAGGCGAGTGAAATTCGCGTTCTCTGTAATCCGTACATTTTTAGAATTAGAAGTTAGCCAGCTTTTTGTCCTTTATTTCCCCGATAGAAAGCGATACTTATCTTTCTGTGTCCCTTCTTTTATTATCGAGGCATTCTGAATTCCTTTCGAATTAATTCTGCATCTCTTCCAGATAATTTGCAAGATAAATTTGAAGAATGTCTTAATGACGAAATGGCCAAAGATCTTTTTGAATTCTCTCCCCTACCAAAGTTTGGGCGTTCCATGGCGAAATCATTGCCATCTGTGTTTAAACAAAATGCGTGGTAAGTCTTTTGCTGTTCCCATCCATTTACCGTTGCCAAAATAACTGTAAATTGAAAAAGATAGACGCTAGTGTCTCTCTGAAAGTGTTCTCAGAATTGGTTTAGTTGTTAAAAAAGCCAAGCTCATCTATCCCATTAAATGCAGTACAATGTAGTGAATAAAATTATAGACGTTTATGACTTGTCTCTTAAAAACTTTATGGTACCTATTCATTTTATAGCATATATCTTTCCAAGGATGTCAATGCAGTCGAACAGGAAAAAAGGATACACAGGGATTTTTAATCTAATTTTGAGAATCCCTGTATTATATTGCAAACCTTTTAGTATTAAAACTAGAATGACTTCTAGCCATAACTGTACCTGAAGGTGTTGCGGCATTCGCCCAGTCGGTTGAGCCGGCCTCGTTAAACGACCCCGCGGGCTTCGAACGAACGAAAGTTGACCAAGTGTATCAGAAGTCTTATTCATTCTGAAGTGTAAATCCATAGTGGGAGTTACAGTAGGAATTTGGATTCACAAGCGGTCCCCAGCCGTATGTATACACACTTTAGGATAGTGCGATCCGATTTGAATTCAGAATTTCCTTCTCCTAGTACTGATTGCCAGCCAAGGCTATAGTGTCCAGTCTGTCCTGCTATTTTACAATCGTTGTCCCTCTTTTCGCGTTCTTTCAAATATTCTCCTGATTTCAAAATATTCCAACCTCATCACTAATCTTTTGAGACTGTTCCTATTTCTCACATACTTATGTGAATGACTAGTATCTGAATACTACACAATCTTGGCCAAGATCATGATATCACAGACTTATTTTCAACTTGTGTATTTTCTACCATATTCTTCTCAAAGGATACGCCAGCACTGTCAGACTGGAATGAAAAGGTACTAGGAAGAAAAAAGTTAAATTCTTATGTAGACCAACCAAATATAGAACTAATAATAGCTAAAAGTAAAAAAAAATAATAATTTAAATAAAAGAAAATTATAAGTTCGAGATAGTATAGTAGTTAGCGTGCCATTTTGACCTAACAAACTGTCTTAGCGTAATTTTCCGTCCCACCTTACTGTATTGGCGTACCCTTCCGTTCTACCTGATTGTACTGATGTACTCTTCCGTCCTACCTGATTATATTGTGTACCCTTCCGTTCTACCTAATTGTATTGGCTTATCCTTCCGCCCTACCTGGCTGTAGTGGCGTAACCTTTGTCCTACCTAATTGTATTGGCATACCCTGCCGTCCTAACTGATTGCGTTGGAGTACCCTTCCGTTATATCTGACTGTATTGGCGTACCCCTTGAGAAGAAAATGATAGAAAACAAATGGATATCGTAGACTAGATAACAGACAAGTGATATTTGTTTATAATTTTATTCAATAGATTGTTCGTCATCTTCTCATTACATACATTGATTGAATGTTGTTTACTTAGCTTAGAACAAGACCACAATTAAGAGGGGCACGTGAGAATTGAACTCACTACACCGTAGTAATGTTCAACAAGATTAGCTTGCCAAACATTATACCACATCTAGGCTCCCACATTGCTTAAGAATTTGGGAACAGATGAATCCACTATTTGCAGATTCAATCTGTATTTTTTTTCTGAGGTTGTAATAATCACATTATGTGATTAAACAAATCTTTCCCTTATCAACATAGCTAAAGGAAAAGATCTATATTTAATTAACACTCATCCATCGACTCCTAAAATAATACGTATTGCTGGTAATCTGTTTAGATTTTCAACAACGTTTTTCTGTAAACTCATAGATAAATAATATTTCACTCGTGCGGTCAAGAAGTGGAGGCAGGTGAAAACAGTTTTTACGTTTGCTTGGATATAATTCGGCATTTTCTTGTACGTAATCAATATTTCATGAATATTAAACTAAAATTAATTTTAAAATAACCTACCATATCATCATGATAGAGATAAAAAGCAATTAAAACAAATTAAACTAATTTATATATTTAAAATTATCATACTTTAAAAGTTTATTTATTTAATAGGAGTAGATAAGTTCGTCTATCGCCCGGTTCACATTCCTTCTCCATCGTCTGAACAGAAATAGGGGTTTATCCCCTTTCCTGTTTTGTACTGGGTTTCCGGTTCCTTCTAAAGTCGTCTGATTGTCTTTCACTCCCAGGAGCCCGGGGATTACGGCCACATGCAGTTGAAACACCGGTTCCTGTAAAATCACCGAAGTTAAGCAACGTGAAACCTGATTAGTACCTAAATGGGCGACCGCTTAGGAATACCAGGTACTGTAAGCTTGGATGTGCGGATCGTGTAATGGAATTGTTAATCTGAGAGCCGAGTTCCAATTCCCATTGATTTCGTTGTATTCATTTACAAATACGCTATGGGTTAATTAGTAAGTCTTGTATCACTAAACCATTATTAATAATGTCTTCTCCCCACCAAAAGAACATTCTTACAATCTAACAATGTTTTCTGGCTTTAAATAACCTGCAAAAGGTTGATAAGCCGTAGAAAATGAATTAATCACTCAATCCCAGTAGCTCTTTGCGTCTTACTGACATTATCGTCTTGCTTGGGGTGAAATGATTAAGAAAAGGTCTATAAGAATCAAGCGCAATTTACCCGTTTTTTTTTTTAAATTGTTTCACCCCAAGCAGGGTGACACTGCCACTGGGACGCAGAGGGTTACAGGGAGTGAAAGAGAATGAGAAACCTTTATTGAAGAGGAGTGAGAAAAGGACAATAAAGGAACAGGGCTGAGGAAGACAGAAGATGACCATTGACATTGCATTTAAATTTTTGAAGATTGTAGGTGACAGGGAAGCAAGAAATCAGAAGGTAGTTCCACAGGCGAGAAGTGCGAGAAAAGAAACTATTAGTATAGAAGTGGCGGTTGCACTAATTCGTTCAACAGTAAAACGGTGAGACTTAGTTGTCAATCTCGTATCACGCTTAAATTCATGGAGTCGAAGCCAGTCAGTTATGTGCCATGCGTGGTACACGCTTAGGCAATCATGTATCTTTCGATACATGACTGACAAGGCAGATTTTTTTTCCCGCAGTAGGTTGCCATTTCTTTTCGCGGTGCACCAGTTTCCATCCAAGGTTTATCCTGCCATTTACCCATAGCTGGGGCGGGGAGAAGAAGAGGGTATTAACACGTAAGTGAATGTAATGGATTCGACTGGAATTCGAACTCAGCTCTCCGATTCCTTAATCCGAGCCGTTATACATTACTCCACCGTGCCTCCGTGTATTATTTCTTTTTTCAAAAGCTAAGCAAGGTGTTGAGAAATGGAAAAATTTCGTTGGAAGCAAAGAAAGAAGTGCTGGATTTCTATGTGATAGTCATCCACTTATATGGCAGTGAATGCTGTACAATTTCCCCCACAGATGAGGAGCCAGCGGAAATGTGGTTCTACAGAAGGATACTGAGAATTCCATGAACAAAGCGAGTAAGCAACAAAGAAGTCTTAAAGAAAATGCTAACCGATAGAACACTTCTACTCAAAATCAAGAAAAGACAGCTGGAATTGCTTGGACGCATAATGAGGAAGGAGGGCTTGGAAAACTTAACACTCGCGGGGCATATTGAGGGCAAGTGAGATAGGGGAAGGCAGCCAACCACCGACCTGACGAGCTTGTGCGAATGGATGGCGAGTCGGGAGAGGGCGAGAACCTTAGCAAAGGGAGAAAAACTGCTAAGAACCATACGAGATAGGAAGTTGTGAAGAGTCATGATCGTTTATCTCCTGAAGGGACGCGGAACAAATAATAATACGAAGTATTATATATAATTATCATCATTACCAACCCCGATGATGATGCTGATGATGATAAGGTTGCTGCTATTCTTAATAGAATTTTTCAAGTCTTTAAAGCATTTCGCTCGGCAGAGCTGCAGGCGTTCACATTAGCGCTGCCATTAGTGATGAAGATAACGATGATTTTGTAATTTTGTTATTGCTGTCAATTGTTAAATATGTTTAGTTTCTTTATTTCTTTCCCAGATTGTTTTTATTTTATTTTTTATTGCCACTGTTCTGAACGTTTGTTTTTGTTGTGTAGATGGAGTGACGGTGGAGGTGGAGGACATTTTTAGAATTTTTGTTTGAGTTATTATTTTCTCGTCCGAATACTTGTTTGCTTGATTTTGTTTTAAAAGTTTCATTATTGTGCCATCTTAGCAGAATGGTGGTGGTGGTGGCTTTGATGACATTATTATTATTATTATTGTTATTATTATTATTATTATTATTAGTAGTAGTAGTAGTAGAAGAAGAAGAAAAAGAAGAAGAATGGGAGGAAAAGAGAAAGAGATCATAAGGGACTTGTAACAAGAGGACGATATTGGATCGGGGGAAGAGGAAGAGTAGAGAATTCGGAGGAGAGTAAGAGGTAATAAAGACGAGAAAGGAGCAGGGGAAATCGAATGAAAAGAAAGAGAATATTTTAAGAAGGAGATCGTTTTAAAAAGATAAAGAAAAGAAAAACATCAAGAAGATTTTGGAAAAAGTTAATAGTTGGGGAATAAGGTGTAGGAAGAAGCAAAGTTAAGGTTAAGAAAGATAAATTGAATGAAAAGATGCGTTGAAGAAAGGCGTAAGAAGAAAACAATGACGACTGTTATTGACCTGTGAGATGTGTAGGTGGGTCAGGTATTCCTTGCATTGGAAGCACAAAATTACTACTAATGATTATTATTATCATTATTATGACTGTCTCATGCAAATACTTTCGTCTTTAATTACTGCTTGCGGCGCGTACATTGGAAAGAAAACAGACGAGTTTTACTTTCTCTCTAATTCGACATTAAAAGTTGGCCAGGAGACATACACTAACAAAGTTACTTAAAAGCAGTGGAAAGAATGAGAGAGAAAAAGAGAACCATCTTCTTCCACAACCTTATCTCCGTGTGTGTGACTACGGAGAAGTTAACCCTGTTATTTTTAGCCTCTAAAGATTAGAGAACTCCATTTGTAAAATGTTCATTTTTTTTCTTTGGTTTCGTTCTTTTGCGTACTGAGTCATTGTGGACAATTTAACAGTAAAAGTACTGAAGAGTGTCATTTTTTAAAAAATGCATCTGAAAGATTAGATGATTTGAATGTTTCGCACGTTCGGTCTGCTTCAAGAAATAGTTTTTAAAGTAGTTCGAAGCACAATTTCCTTTTTCTTGTCGGGTTACTCGCATTTTTGATCGCACATTGATCCGATTTAAGATTCTGCTACGTATTGGTCTGCTAACTGGGCATGACACTTACCCCGATATGCAAATCCTTGAGTCGTTACTGTTGCCTCGAGAATAACATGAAGATAATAAAGAGAGTAGCAAAAACATGAACGCGTCGCTGTGGAACAGTGGTTATCAAGTTAGCATCAGAGATCATTACTACTAGAGCGAGTTCGATGCTTACTGGTTGCCCGGCATTTGTGATCTTGTGCTTTAATTAGTTCAGCTTATTAAATACCAACAGATAAAAAGAATTTACAATTGGACGATACAACTCTTAATTGCATATAATCATCACCAGTCCCATGATCGGGTGTGGTCGTAGGCTCTCTGAGCAGCTGAACACCTGACCAGTTTCCTTCATATGTCTCGATTACTTGCCAATGTCTGAGTTCCATGAATGTGAATGATCTTCCAGTCCACTCAGTGAGGTTGTCAGCCCTCTGACTGTCTCTTCTTTTTTTGCCTTGCAGGATGGTAGTGGAAAGATGGTTGGCCTTTAGGACGTGGCTATACCGTTACAGCTTTCCATTCTTGACGGTGGATATGAGGTCTTCCAACGGATTTCTTTCTTGAGTGACGGTGTCTCGCACTGCGCTATTTATTATGCTGTATACATTGGAGATGCCCAGGATGCTTCTGTAACATCTCATCTTTAATGCTTGGATTCTTCGCTGTAATTCTGCTGTTAATGTCCAATATCCTTGTGTATTCTCCTTATTAATTTTTTTCAATCAATTTCGATGAATTTCCTGTCTTTGAGACAAAAGACGTTCAATTACCCCGATTCCCAAAAAACAAATATTGCCGACAAATAACTTTTGTCAACAATTTTTATCAATACCTGCCTACCTTATATTTTATTATCTATTGTATTAAGTGTATTTGCAATATTGCTCTTTCAAAAAAGAGTTTTTTAAGCTGAGTAAAAATTTATGAAAACTTGTATTTATGTATAATACGGCCCCTGCTTTTTTTACCTTTAATTCCCTTGTATTATACACAGGAAAATCCCTGAGCATGACGATAGACTAAATCCGTCAACAAGGCCTTTGATCAGGAGATTGGAGGTTTTGAGGAGGCTAGTACCACCTCTTAATTGTTGTTGTTCCCAGGTCCACCCTGACTCGAGATGGTAGAACATCTTAGAGTCCCAGCTATAGGCAAATAGTGAGCCCTCCCCACAAATGTATGAAAGTATAAAAATCATTTTAATAGCAAAAATACCAGCAGTACACTTTCATATAAAAAAGACCGACAATACATGACCAGCAATAAATTTTATCTGTAGTTGAAGGCATACAACTGCGTTTAAAATATATTTATTTTAAGCCATAAAACTGTGTTCAAATTATTCAGATTTCGGCATTAAATGACCCATAAAGGTGTTGATATGCCGCTAAACAAAATCAACTAAACAACAAGAAAATACGGTAAGTCATTTTTGAAAGATAAATGGAGTTTGCTCCAATAGTTAAAGCTGATTTTATTTTTTAAATGTTGAGATTTAACACTTAAATTAAATTTTTCCTCTACGGAAAAAATTAAAATTTATTGTATTTAAATCTTTGTTTCTCTCGATCGAAATTAGAAGAACTCTCCAAATCCTGTCCATTCACAAAATATCTGACTCTACCGAATTTTCGAAGCTTGATTATTCGTGATCATGTGAAGGTTTATTATTCCCGATTGGCTGAGAGTGATTATTCCTCATTTATGGCAGGTGCAACACGATCTTAGAAAGACTGATTTTATCTGATGTTAGTAAAACGTGATTCTGCCTGATCTAAGGTAAATAGATTCTACCAGACTTTAAGAAGATCGATTTTACTTGAGTGTAAGAGTGATCATTTCCCATATTAAGATGGCTGGAGCTATGAAACTAATTCCGAATAATTCCATATTTCACACTTTTGAGTCTTCACTGCAATGACCTATAACTCCGAACTCATTATTCTCGGTTTTGTTGAAGTTAGAAATTATTATGAAAGTAGGAGACCTGTTACTTTTGAAAGAAAAAATCCTAAAAGAAAATATCATTTTCAAGGCTTGAATTATTGGATTTGTTCTTCATAGAAAATAATTCTGTAAATGTTGAGTTTTTTTTTTAAGTACAAGGGCAAAATGGGGAAAATCGAAGGAAGATCTTGTTACACCGAACTTCAAAATTTGTTTATAAAAGCAGAAGAAACTATATTTACCCCCCTCTCTCACACACGCTCACATATCGCCCAGGTTGTATTCCTTCAGGGGGCGACCATGACCCTCTATAACTTCCTATCTTTTTTTTTTTACTGCTAAACGTTTGTCCTCTAACTATCCCTTCTAGTCCATTTTCTACCCCACCCATTTATACAAGCTCGTTAGGTAAGTTACATGATGTTCCTTTGTCCCTCCTGCTTTTAGTATGTACTGCGAGTTTCAAATTCTCCAAGTTCTTTTCCTCATTATTTATCCAAGAAATTTCAACTTTCTCTTATATTAAGCTCAAGTCTTCGAGTACTGACAACATATCATTTATTTCATGTTTCTTCCTGTATCTTCTTATTCTGTCCCTTATCCATTCCAATTTGAATTATTGTTTATGGATTCATTTCATATCCGAAATCGGTATCAGGAAAGCATAAATATTTTCTAATGTATCTTTTCTTTTATCCTTCTTTTGCTCTATCTCCGCAGAAAGAATTTTAATGTCTCGCAAATTTGATGCTTTTCGTTCCTAACCTATCTGCCTTTCACTCTTTCGGTCATTGACGTTTGTCCAGCAAATCTGTCTCTCTAAGCCTTTCTTTTGTCGCCATTCTTTCCTTTTGTGCATATAAAATAAAATAAATAAATTGCACTCTTTTTGTGCGACCTCGTCCTCTATAGCCGTTAGCATGACGTCACGTTAGAACACTTCAAACTTCCACCTTCTCAAAGAATACCAGGATGTCGTCGTCGTCACCCGCTCGCATCGTGATCGTCATCCTCTCTGCAATATACCCTCTCTCCTCTCTGGTGATGGTAACGAAGATGGCTGTGAAGGCCCAGACTACTCCTGAAGAGTCGTGAGCAGAACTTACAGAGGAGTGTGAATGGTAGACGCGGCTGGGCAAAGTAGACAAAGGAATAGTAACTACCACATTGACACCACATTGGTTCTCGATAATGAGTGAGAAAGTATTTCAACAAAAATAACAAAATATGGACAGTTTATCCACAACTTTGAGCCCCATTTTCAACACTTTAACCGAAAATCGTAAAAATATAATAAAAAAATGAAACAGACTCTATCGGTTCTTTTTAATCAGACTTGTTTGGATGGATACTGCATAAACCAATTAGATAAATCATGCTAAATGTCAGCCAGTGCATTGCATGACTAAAATGTGCTGAAGCCCTCATAATGCATAAACAGCATGCGCCTTCGTATTAGCAGGGGTACATCCTCTAGCAGGTCTGGAAGTGTGTTCGAAATAAAATCCCCGTACGCAGCTCCTGTAAGACGTGCTGGGAACACTTTTTAGTTAACTCACTGCTAAACACGTTAAAAGTTGAAGACAGACCAGTCACAAATGTACACTGATGACAAATGTAATCTAGTCTACAGGGCGCCATCTACCGTAAACTTTCTTTAAACTTAATAACTCAAAAACGAAGCATTTGCGGGCATGTTTATATGGACATTTGTCCTTGTTTAGGTGTGAGGAACCCGCCCCAAAGTTTGATACACCTTGTACACACACAGACACACACACACAAACATATATATATATATATATATATATATATATATATATATATATATATATATATATATGATAATAGAAATCCGCAAAAAAGTTGACCGGGCTATTTCTGGAAGATAATACTTTTAAGAGAAGCAGTAGTGCTCAATATCAACATAAAGAGCATTCATTGTAAGGAATAAGATTAAATGTTCACTGATCTTATGGTTATTCTGAATTTCGCGCAGATTGCATCCACTCTTCAGGAGGCTTGATAGTCAAATTGAATTTATATGTAGAAATCGTATTTTTATTAAAAGATATTAATTAATTTTTCCTAAGAAGGCGTTAATTATTTTTACTTAAAGTCTTTATTGTATTGAAAAATAATTTTTAAAATGTTTTTACATAAAAAAAAAAAAGAACTTTGTATTATTGTAAAAGTCATTGATTTTGCTGACTGAAAAACAAGATTGCTTGCGATAGGAGTTTTTATTCAACACCGCAAAGATGTTATTAAACCGAGAACTCGCCATGTTCTTAAATCTTTATCTTCATATGGATCTTATAAATAACATCCAACTGGTTTAGAAATGTACAAACTATCCCCAATATACAACCATTTCCTCACCAATGATTGAAAATGACTTCAAGCGAATAAATCGTTCATGCACTAAAGAAGACAATCGTTAATCTAGCCTTATAGACTGAAGCTACATATTCTTTAATAAAGAGCTTTACTAAATAATAAAATCCACCTCACTTGAAGACTTGCGGCAGAAACAAATCAATGAATAGCACATGTAACTAGAAGGTAAAATAATGATCCACTCAAGCCGTTAGTTTCCTACATTACCAAAAACAAAAATTATGGAACGTTTCAGCCCAAACCTTTTTGTTTTTGGATATGTGGAAAGTCCAACAATATTAGAAAGCCAAAGAATATTCGAAAGAGCGATAACAGTTAGTGGATTTCAGAAGTTCATTTTCCTGAAATATTGTTTAAGAAAAAGATTTTATAAATTTCAACCGACAGTAATAACTGTTCGGTTAAAAATGCATAATGTTTTCTGTATTGAAACGGTTATTTTAACATTATTATTATTAGATGTTTCATGAACCTTGTAGGAAGTTAGAGTTCCTAGTGAGCGAAAAGACAAAAAAGATAAATATCTACCTTCATGCATCCAGATATAAAAGAAAAGTAGTTTATTACTTTTTATTTAATCATTTCTGTTGCAATTTCTATTTTTATTGCTTCTGTTAACGCTGATGCCAAACAATTTTTTTCTTTTTCTGGCAAAAATTGGTCGGCACTATGGATAATTAGGAAGAAACAGAATTATTTCTCTGTCGGCCAAACGCGAAACGAATTTGTCCAATTCTGTGATTCTGCACGAACATAATTTATGCCAGAGCACAAAACAGAAAGTCTGGAGATTCTATTTTCTACCCAATATACCATTTCTCTGAACCGCGTATACACAGACCATGAATATGTAACATTTCTAAAGTAAACATATGTAATAATTGATGCAATATTTTATTAACCAACTATATATATATATATATATATATATATATATATATATATATATATATATATATATATTTGCTCTACTCTGTATTGAGCACTTTTTAAGAATAGTATTTTTTGGTTATTGGAATTTATTCCGTATACACCAATCCTGTACTTGGATATATATATATATATATATATATATATATATATATATATATATATATATATATATACCGACCGGGTGTAACAGAAAAATTGTCCATGTCGTGTAGCATCAAAACTGTCCAATTGTTAGATTAGGGTTTGAACCGTTTTATCTTAGAAATGATTAAAATATCTTACTGGTATTCTTCGAGGTTTCTATAACACTATTGAACTCTATCTTGAGCAATAAGAATGTATAAATTCTCTCCAAGCTTAACAGAAGTCTCGTGATGAAATCAATCATAAACGAGAATGATATGTTCATCATTAATTAATCATAGCTAAGTATCGGAAGCTCTTGGAGGATTTAAATACAGTTCAAATATAATATATATTATTCCAAAATCATTTTCCAACCTATATGAAAATGTTCTTCGGCCTCTCTAACCTTCTACCTTTCTGTCCTGAAGTAACAAGTTGCCTCACACGTTTCACGTATGATTTCATTTTCAAGTCTTTTTTCACTGCTCTTTAGACTGTCATAGCTGAAACTCCTCTGCCATATGCCAAACATTTTATGGTTTGAGATGGATCCTTATTAATTGATCTCTTTTAGCTCAAAGTTGAAATGATGATCCCTCTTCCTGTTGTGACCTCCGGATCCAGTTCTCCTTTCAAGTGTTCCCACTTTTTAAAAGTATTCTCCCTTCTCCTGATGGTTCTTGAATGGATTTTGAAGATGGAAGCCAAAGTATGAATGTTTATGCCATTAGTGAAAGCCTGAATTATTTTTCCTCTCACCATTGCTCAGCTGAGAAGACAGTGGGTCTGACGCAAAACGATTTTGACATGTTCTCTTTCTAATTGAATAACTCAAAGGATTTTTCAGTGATTCTTACGACAAATTTTGTCAAGATGGTTAAACGTCTTATCTGAAAACCTGGCAAAAAGAAACTAAATTCGTTAAGTGAGTTTTTAGATATTAAACATTTTGTGGGATGAACAATTATGCTGTAACACGATTCGAACAATTTTGCTGTTACACCCTATATATATATATATATATATATATATATATATATATATATATATATATATATATATATATATATATATTATTATTATTATTATTATTATTATTATTATTAAATTGGTACCACCCTAAGAAAGCCAATAAAGCCACTAAGATTCAGGGGTAATAGTATGTGGAGCTATTTGAAACAGAAACATTAGTAATGAGTAGAAAGAGAAAAGAGTAATCAAGGGGACAGTAAATTGCGATTGGTATTGCATTTAAATTTTTGTGTGGTGGAGTAAAAGTAACGCCCTTTTTTATTATTAACTTTTATTGAAAAAAATGAACTACGGTAGTTTAAGAAAATTTAATATTTAAGCATTGTCACATCAAAAAAATATTATTTATTATGATTAACAAACTATTTAACGTAATCAAAATGCTCCCATCCATGTTCAATACAAACGCTGGACCCTATCAGCAACACTTCTACAAACCATTTGACACATTTCTACAATAATTCCAGAAAATTATCAGAAATTCAAATTATTATGTATGTATGTATATATATATATATATATATGTGTGTGTGTGTGTGTGTGTGTGTGTGTGTGTGTGTGTGTGTGTGTGTGTGTGTGTGTGTGTGTGTGTGAATGGTAATGGGATGTAGAATAGTATCCAAAACGAAAGTGGAGATAATTGGAACAAAATGGAAAACTTTTTAACAACGCGTTTCGCCGACGCTTTTTAGGTTCGGACTCTTCAGGGCGGAATGAAAGACAAAACTGTGCATAAGGAAAATGCGGTGGGATTTTTAGGATAAGAGGGGCAATAAATTAAATTCTCTTATTAGCTCCAATGACCAGAGACCAGAAAATTAGGGACTTTATTAAGACAAATGCAAGGATTTTATTTTGTAACAAGTTAGTTCTACAAGATTATTAATTTTAATAAACGCTCATAAATATTCATCAGGTTAACTGAAAAGTCTAGGTAAGTTATAAAGGACGCTAAGTGACATAATGCAATCTCTAATAAACGAAAGTGGGCAAAATAATATATATATATATATATATATATATATATATATTATTTTTTGTTTATATGTAAGGACGCTAAGTAACATAATGCAATGTCTAATAAACGAAAGTGGGCAAAATAATAATAATAATAATAATAATAATAATAGGTAAGACGTACAAACTGAGCAAGTGGGTTCCGCAAACGCTGTTGGAGGTCCACAAGGGACAACGAGTGGCAGCCTGCGTATCGCTGCTTTCTCGCCACCGTACCGCATCCTTATTCAATCGAGTGCTTACCAGTGATGAAAAGTGGGTTCTGTACGAAACTCCCAAGCGTTCCACACATTGGTTGTCTCCTCAGGATGCTGTCCCTCGCACCGGAAGACCGCCTATGCACCCACGCAAGATTATGCTTTGTGTCTGGTGGACAGGTCGTCAAGTGGTTCATTATGAACTGCTACCAAAGGGCCAAACGGTCACTGGAGACCTATACTCACAGCAATTGAAACGTGTGCAACAGGCATTGCGCCAGAAGGAGCCAGCACTGATGAATCGCAAAGGTGTGCTTTTCCTCCATGACAACGCCAGGCCGCATGTCGCGCGAGTGGTCAGGGATACCATACAGCAACTTGGGTGGGAGACTTTGTGCCATCCACCTTATTGAAATGATTAAAAAAATCTAAACAATTTGGATGCTAAGCGTGACATTCATATAAGAGTTGAGATCTGACGATGTGTAAATAATGTTTCGTTTATGTTATGCGAAATGAAATGTGTTAAAGAACATTTTCTTTCCTTGTTTACGGACACAGGACGTTGAATTTAAGCAACGTTGAGCTTCATCAGTAGCTAGATGGGTGACTGTTTGGAAATACCAGGTGATGTAAGCTTGGATGTGCGAGCGGTGTAATGGATAATGGCTCGGAATTGTTAAACAGAGAGCCGTGTTCAGATTCTCGTTGGCTTCGTTATATTCACTTAGGCGAAAATAACCTAGGGTAAGATATGTATCCACCTCTTCTCCCCTCAGCTGCAGATAAATTATTAAGACTTGTATCACTAAATCATTATTATCAAAAAAATAAATAATAAAAATAAAGTATAATAAATAAATAAAAAATCTAAAAATATTTTCTGGCTTTAAATAACTTGCAAAGGTTTAATAAGCCGTAGAAAATGAATGCTATGGCATTGTTTTTATAGTTATCATATGCCGGGTAACAATGAGTTCTCTGCTATATAACATCTGTCCCGATATTATTCAGCCATTCTGAATATATCAACAATCGGATGCATAGCCTTGATTTCATTGGGTCAAAGGAAAATCTTAATGCGCATGCGTGAGTAGGCACTATCTCGTGTGGTTCCTGAGTCTACAGAAGAATGTTAAGAATACCATAGATCGAACATGGGAGCAACGACAAAATTTTAGAGAAAATGGAAACAAAAATGACACTTATGATTAACATCAGAAAGAAACAGTTGACATTTCTAGGGCACATAATGAGGAAAAGGGACTTGAAAAAATTGATATTCAAAGAAAGACTGTAGGCAAGAGGGGCAGAGGAAAACAATGCATAACCTACCTGGAGAGCTTGAGTAAATGGATGAATGAGCAAGGTTTAGGACAGATAACAAAAAGACAAAATATATTAAGAGCTACAAAGGGCAGAAAATTGTGATCGACAACGGTCCATGGTATTCTCAGCATCCTTCTGTAGAATCACATTTCTGTTGCTTCATGTCTCTTCTTCATCTGTGAGATTATCCAGCATTCACTACCAAATAGGAGGACTGATATTACGTAACTGTTCAGTACTCTTTTCGTTTTCTAAACTGTTTTGAAAAGTGGAAAAAACGCTAGGGTGTGAGGCCCCAAAGGGAGTTAACTGGAAAGGGCTAAGAAACTGTTGCAATAAGTAAGCCATGTTTTTCGACATTAGTATTAAATGGCTATTTACTTTCTGAACTGATGTCGTATCTACATCGTTATAAACAAATATGAAAATTTCAGTTAAGAAAATATTTCTAAAAAAATAGCAATTTGTATGAAAGTCTTCCAAACTGGGAAAAGGATTAAATGCAAGCGAGTATGAAACAAGTATAATGTTGCAGATTTTAGATAAAATCTTTGCAAGCCCTTTTTAATTTTATTTAGTTCGAAGGGGTAATTTCTTAGTTTTTTGTTAAATATAAATAAATTCATTATTTTCCTGTTTTTCTCATTCTTCATTTATTGTGCATATATATATATATATATATATATATATATATATATATATATATATATATATATATATATATATATATATATATATATATATATAATACACCGTGAACACCGGTGGCACTAAAACAGAGATCGATGTAAAGTAAGATAGTTACACATTTTATACTAATAAAAAAATATATTTTGTTACTCGCTTTTTTCTACACTCTGAGTTTCATTCAAGTGGCAGTCGTCAAGCACGGATTGAAAATTAATCGTTGTAAAATTTAAATATCAATATTTATAACCTACTATTAAGTTAGTGTAGCAGTCCATTTACCTCATATATATATATATATATATATATATATATATATATATATATATATATATATATATATATATATATATATATATATGTATATATATATCAAGAGAGAGAGAGGGGGGAGGAGAGAGAGAAAGAGAGTATATGAGGGTCATTCTGAACCTAATTATTATTATGCTAAATCACGATATCAGAGGTAGTATATGTATGTTGGTAGTATAGCAGTAGAGATGGAACTTTCCCACTATGGCGACTATTTTTCTCTATCAGTCAAAGTAGATGTATTGCAGTCTGGTAAAGTGGCGACTGACTTGAAATTACCGACGAACCATCGATGTGATACTGAATTCCTCAATAGAAAAAACATTACACCTGCAGACATACATCGACACTTGCTGTTGACGGATGTAGCTGGTTTTGCAGTAGAGGTAAAACTTGTACCTATTAGTATTCATCGACGCTTGGGGGATGTTTACTGAGATTAAACAGTGGATGTGGGAACAGTTAGGCAGTGGGTAATGCGCTTCATCAACAGCCACAGTCCACGTTCGGCCGATTGAATAATGGACTACGAATTAACAATTTCCTGACAAAGACATTGGTGCTTGGTAAAGGATGGAAACGTCGTTGCTAAGAACTGCTCCATACAGCTCTATCACTGTGCTTCGCGCTCATTTAAACAATAACTAGGAAGCATTGTTATAGGAACATTCATCAAATATGAAGAGAAAACATCAAATACACACACACACACACGCATATATATATATATATATATATATATATATATATATATATATATATATATATATATATATGTATATATGAGAGAGAGAGAGAGAGGTTAATAAGCGAATGTTGTGAAAGACTAAATGGCGAGGAACGAAAGATGAAAAAGAACGAACAGGTTTGATTCTTTTGTTCCCTTCTGCATTCATTATTCCTCTTCTGTCCTCAGACATTCATTCTATCCCGCATGCATACATATATCAATTCCCTCCACGTGCTTTGATTGACCTTTCAACCGCCTGATGAAGATTCATGAACGTTCTCAAATTTACAAGCCTTGATAAACCAACGACATCCACGCCTCTGTGTATATAAACACGCGCAGCATAATAAATCCTATATTGCCTTGATAAAGTCCGTCAGGGGACGAAACGCGTCGGCTAAGTATAGTTTTTCCTCTTGTCTCTTTTTATTCATATATGAATAAGCACACACATATACATACAGGAGGGCTCTGGGTATGTGTGTAGGGATGTATGTGTTGTTACACCCAAATATATACGTGTTAATACACACACACACATACACATACACATACACATATATATGTCGTGTAAAGAGACAAACAGACAGATACAAAGAGAGAGGGCACACACAAACGGGTGTACATAGAAACAGAAAAGGTATTAATTTTTTTGCTTCACACGCCTACCCAGAAGAAAATACATACACACGCACGTACAAACACATGCACACACACACACTCTCTCTCATTCTCTCTCACACACACACACACACACACACACACACACACACACACACACACATATATATATATATATATATATATATATATATATATATAAAGACAAAAGGGAAAACTGTCTATGTCCTCCTTCTCCACATATTTTAGTTATATGTGAAATTTTGCACACATACACGCACACACCTATATATAAAATAAAATAAATATACCGGAACTTAATAATTGCTTTAGCATGAAAATAAAACTCAGAGTTGTGCAATCAATGTAAGGTATTTTGTATATTCTTTATATATATATATATATATATATATATATATATATATATATATATATAGTATAAATTGTTTAGAATTTTACTTAAAATTAAAGATAACCTGTTTGAATGAAATTATATTTCATTTAAATAATTAATAGTTATATATATATATATATATATATATATATATATATATAAAAACAATATATCTTTTATTGATCGATTGAAGATATCTATCTATATATATATCTTTTATTGTATCAATGTATCTTTTATTGATCTATTGAAGATATATAGCTAGCTCTACTTATCTATTGAACAATGTCTTGTTCGCATACAAGAAAAATCCAATAAAAAGTTAACAGAAGTCCCTTGCCAGTTATTTGTAATGAGAGAGGAGTACTGCCTAAAATGCACAACTATATATATATAGAGAGAGAGAGAGGGAGTAATGGATAGCGTCTTGGATTCGATCGATTCCGAGTTCCTTACATTCAAATACGTGAAAAAAAAAACCTTGGTAAAAGTATGAATCCATCTGTGAAGCTACGGGTAAATAGTAAGACAGGCTGGGTGATAACCGTTCTATCAGAAGGATAACTCTGAATTTAAAAACTGAGCACGGTTATTTGGGGACCTTGTGGCGCATTACAAAACCCTTGTTGCACTTTATACACAAGCCTTCATCGCTATAATCAAATTATATCTATGGATAATCTGAATATACCTTCATACATCCAAAACGACGTTGGACTCATGTAAATTAGCTAAAAATCATCAGACATGATGAAAAAATACCTAAAACTTAAAAGATTTATCGTCAAAATCTTGATATTATTAAGAGGAAAGACAAAATGTTTTATTATTCTTATTAAAATATAATTTTAATCCTTTTTAGAACCTTCAAAATATTGGTTAAATCTTTTTCTTGTCTCAGCAGGTGACCATAAATTAGTATGGAAATTTTCAGCGTCTTTTTACCGTGAAAAGCACATTAATTTGGAAATTCTTGCAAAAATCAGATAATTGGCGGATTTTAATGAAACATTCAGAACTTATTCACAAATTAATTAAATTATTTTCGAATCGTTTCTTTTTTAAAAAAATTTGACAATACTTATTTTACATCTGTTACTTCCCACATATTTAATTTTATAAAATTCCGAGAAATTCATTTTTGTAGCGCTTAATATTTATATTAGTTATAAGTACAAGTCCTTGGGGAACTCAAATATTTTTTTGTAAAACATGACTACCAGTTTCTGAAAATATGCTCTGAATCGTAAAAATAAAAAAAATACGATAAAACTAAGACATTATTTAATTAGAAAAGCTTTTAATTGCTTTTATGAGTAAGGTATATTATGGACACAACTGTTTTAAGAAAAAACCATTTCGATGAATTTTTACAAGAATTGCTTTCATTTTTAAAACATTTTATTTAGAATAATTTATAAAGTTTTAAGTCTTTAATTATTTTAGCTAGGTGATATTCGTATTAAATAAAAACTTTTTACTAATCCTAAATGGAAAGACTTGGCAGAGTTTAACGACCACAAATATTTTAAAAAGAATTTTGAATTTTTTTGTGTGTCTAAAAACGTGCCAATTTTTGTAAATATACACGAGATTATCAGAAAATAAGAGAGCGGCAATTATCGTAATTTAAATTTATTGGAAATTTTCTGACATTTCCTCAACATGCGTATTCGCAAGTAAAATTCAATAAAAAAATTAGATTACTTAAAAAATTATATAAATTTTAAAGATTACTGGCTACTTAAAAAATTATATAAAACTTAGTAATTGTTACACTAATCGTTCTCCTTCGAAAAAAATCCCAAATATTAGTTCATCGAGAGCGGTTGTCAACACTTCATAAAAACCTACTTTTGTGTTAAGAATGATTTTCTGCGATATTTTAAACTAAATGTAATATTTGTTTCTAATCAGATTAATTACATTTTAAAACCTGTTAATCATTCTCAAATAGATTTTCAAAGAAGTGCATTTTAATTTTGAAAGATATTTTAATAAAGAGAATTATGTTGTGCTGACAGATTTGTCAATATGGACGATCATTTCAATCAATTTAAATTCGTTTAGAAATACAGCAAAGTATTTTGTTTATTGTAAATGTTAATTTAATCGAATAAAAGCGAAATTAAATCTAAAATAAAAGCTTCAAGAAAGATTTTTCATTTTTAAAATTCATTTTAAACTTTAGGCATCACTTTTCTTCAGAGGTACCTATACATATATATATATATATATATATATATATATATATATATATATATATATATATATATATATATATATATATATATATATATCGGTGAAGCAAGAAACAATCAAAGACGCATTAATAAATAACGAATGAGGAAAATTGGAACACGATTAAAATAGATTTTAATTATAAATAAATTAACAACTAAAAAAATTTGTTAAGTTCCAAAAAGAGTATAAAATGGCAAAAGTCACTCACAATCCCACGATCAAACGTGCATATATATATATATATATATATATATATATATATAAGCTTTTTCTCCTGGTGCCCGGTCTACGTGAGTTTAACTGTGCTATTAGGGCGGCATCTAGGTCCCACCCTTTTACTTTTTAATTAGTTAAATGTAACGGCCACTTCTACTCCAACTGTTTCACTTCTCCCGCCTGTGGAACTCAGAAATTTTGTTACCGGATTCCTTGTTTCCCTGATAAGTCAGTCAGTTATGTGCCATGCGTGATACACGCTTAGGCGATCATGTATCTTTCGTAGACCAGTTGCCATCCAAGACTATACAACCCGGTCTGTCCTGCTTTTTACTCATAGCTCATAGAGAAGAAGAGGATTCATACCTTTCCCAAGTGTATTAGCACGAAAGTGAATGTAATAGATTCAACTGGAATTTGAACTCGGCTCTCCGATTCCTCAATCTGATCCGCTATTACTCCACCGTTCAGCTTTTATGCATTCCTCGTTTTTCCTTACCCAATCTTTTCTTCCACCTTCACTCTGTGTACCAGTGACATTCCTGCCCTGCTTGGGGTGAAATGATTAAAAATAAATGTGTGTGTGTGTGTGTGTGTGTGCGCGCATAAATATTACAAATGAAATGCGTGTTGATAGAAACGGAAATAAAATTAATATTTTTCATACTTTAATTTTTCTTCTTCTTGACTTTTTCAAACGCTCCATAAATAGTACATAAAAATAAATAGACTATGGCAAAGAGAGAAACAAAAATATAAATAAAACAATTGTAGATATAAAGAAATATTTTAAAAGCAAAGGGAAAGTAAAAAAAATGACTGAAAATAATGAAGAACTCATTTGTCTTTCCACGTACACAATTTAAGAAAGTAACGTCCCCCCCATATAAGTTAAAATACATCAATGTGTAAAGTTGTTGGTTTTGCCCGCGTCTATTCTCTATAATGTTACCCTGTCAGATGGAGAAGTAGAATGTGTGTCGATGCAACCCCTTACATGGTAGCAATTTTTGGAGGGTGCTATCAGATCTTAGAGATCTGCTGAACGTGCTTACTCATGGAGAGGTTGATAAGTGCGGTGTCCACATCTCAGTCAAGAGGGACGTGCGGACGAATGGGAAAAAGAATTGAAAAATGTTGAGAAAAAGAAGAGGGAAGGTTGAATAAAAAAAAAGACGTTCATTAAAAATAATAAGAAATCGTAAAAAGATCTGTAAGAAATAATAATAATAATAATAATAATAATAATAATAATAATAATAATAATAATAATAATAATAATAATAATAAATATAGAGGAAGGAAGGAAGATGGGGAAAAAACGTAAAAATGTAATTAACAAAAAGAAAGAAAGGGAAATACTCGTTTAAAATTAAGACAAATAAAATAGAATATATTTGGACGTTAGTGAAGATAAAAAAGGATAAAAGAAATTAAGTTAAAAAGAAAGTAAGACTAAAACAAAAAAGTAAAAGTGGGGAAATGGAAGGACCGTATAAACAGGAAGACATGTAAAAGAACGAAAGGTTGTAAGTAACAGAATGGTAGAAATAAAAAATGATATAAGGGGGAAAAAGCAAAAATATCACAAAAATAAGAAGAAAATGAAAGAAAATGATAATAAAACATAAAGGAATTATAGAATAAAACAAAGAAAATGAGAGAAATCCAAACAAGGTATGTAAAAGTGAAAAAGAAGAAGAAATGAAATGCAATATTAGATAAAGAAAGAAAGAAAGAAAGAATCCAAGAAGAAGAAATGATTAATGTAATGAGTTCGTTTTTCACTGAGTGCTTTTCTCTCATATCTTTGTGTCAGACTATATATATATATATATATATATATATATATATATATATGTGTGTGTGTGTGTGTGTGTGTGTGTGTGTGTGTGTGTGTGTGTGTGTGTCCGTCCACACTCCAAAATCAGCATCTGTTCGCTTAAGAATTTTTTACAAATTAATTAATCGTTAACTAATGGCCGGCTACAACTCGTTTTCTTGTAAACCCGTCAGCCAGGGCGGTTAGCCACGCCCTATTACAGACGGCTGCTCTGTTGTTTATACTGCAATTATGCTGAATAGACATCAGTTACTGTTTCTGGTAGAGAACGCGTAATCTGGCGTGATCAATTTTGTTAACAAGGTCAGTACGCCCAAACCATCACCGACTTACGTGCGAGTACAACCATCGACGGCTTCTGAACTGTTCTGCCTACCCAATTTCACTAACAATGCTTGAGTCAAGCCATGGTATGTTATTCATGCGAGTACAACCATCGACGGCTTCTGAACTGTTCTGCCTAACCAATTTCACTAACAAAGCTTGAGTCAATCCATGGTATGTTTTTCATGCGAGTACAACCATCGACGGCTTCTGAACTGTTCTGCCTACCCAATTTCACTAACAATGCTTGAGTCAAGCCATGGTATGTTTTTCATGCGAGTACAACCATCGACGGCTTCTGAACTGTTCTGCCTAACCAATTTCACTAACAATGCTTGAGTCAAGCCATGGTATGTTTTTCATGCGAGTACAACCATCGACGGCTTCTGAACTGTTCTGCCTAACCAATTTCACTAACAATGCTTGAGTCAAGCCATGGTATGTTTTTCATGCGAGTACAACCATCGACGGCTTCTGAACTGTTCTGCCTACCCAATTTCACTAACAATGCTTGAGTCAAGCCATGGTATGTTTTTCATGCGAGTACAACCATCGACGGCTTCTGAACTGTTCTGCCTACCCAATTTCACTAACAATGCTTGAGTCAAGCCATGGTATGTTTTTCATGCGAGTACAACCATCGACGGCTTCTGAACTGTTCTGCCTAACCAATTTCACTAACAATGCTTGAGTCAAGCCATGGTATGTTTTTCATGCGAGTACAACCATCGACGGCTTCTGAACTGTTCTGCCTACCCAATTTCACTAACAATGCTTGAGTCAAACCATGGTATGTTTTTCATGCGAGTACAACCATCGACGGCTTCTGAACTGTTCTGCCTACCCAATTTCACTAACAATGCTTGAGTCAAGCCATGGTATGTTTTTCATGCGAGTACAACCATCGACGGCTTCTGAACTGTTCTGCCTAACCAATTTCACTAACAAAGCTTGAATCAAACCATGGTATGTTATTCATGCGAGTACAACCATCGACGGCTTCTGAACTGTTCTGTCGACTCATGGTATGGTTTTCAGGCACTTTCCAAAGTGACCGCGCGCTGGGTTTATCTCCCCAGGCCGATAACAATTGTGCATGGCGAGATTCGAACACGAGCCTCTTTAACTAAGAATTGTTAAATAAATACGGATTTAAAGCGATGAGTCCATCTCCATTACGGGATCGGTGATATTTATCATACTACACGCATCTACTAAAACCACGATTTCAACAAAGTGAAAGAGAAATTTTGTTTGCTAAATTCAAGATGCTAAAATTGAAGCAACGTTTTTTCTTCTTTCTTCATTTAAAGTGAATTCTCAAAGAAATTGGGAGTATATCGTTAATCAAATTAATGCAAAATGAGTTGTTGTTTAAAGCGGCATTGGCGTGTCGAATTCAAATTCTAGCCGTGGTCGTTGCGTTAGCTTTCACACAAATACTCTTGGGAAAAGCATAAATTAATTTCTTCTTCTCACAAAAACTATGGACTAACAACATGGCAGACTGGGACTTTTATCTTTGTTTGGTAGCCAGGCTAGGAGAAGGACAGTTCTGAAATCAAAACCAGTTGGACTTCGGGCTAGCATTTTCCCACAATAAAAGATCTTGCTACAGAAATCACGGCAGCAACACATGGTGAGGCTCCACAGGAGAATCTAAAGGGTTAACACTTAAAAATAAGTCATTATTTTCATGAAAGTAATATGACGTTCTGCATCATTAGCTATTTTTAAATAAAGCGTGGTTAAGGTTTCTATGTTGGTAGATAGATAATAGATATATGCAAAAGGAAACAATCTTTCTCTCTCACACACACACGCACACATACACATATACACATACACACACCTAAATACTCCGCACACGTGTGTATGAGTGTGTGTTTGGGAGGGAGTTGTGTATAGTCTCTACCTATAAAAAACTGTATTGAAATTCAGTGCTTGAAATTCGACCTCACCAAAAGCACACTTCTCCACTCGCGAAACATTCTCCTACTTTTGACTGTCTGCTCAGTGGATTGTGCACGAGACTTGAGATTTGATTTCATATTTGTGGAGGATGCAAAACATTCAAATTTTGAACCAAAAACAAAAAACAAAAATATAAATAAATAAATAAAATAAAAAATAAACACGGAATTCATATAATAAACACGATTATCATATTTTTCTTAATGATAATACTTTTAGGAGGACACCTAAAAAGAGAAATGTAATCTGACTTCAGTCTCAAACCAACAGGACCAATTCGCGGCAAAGACGGAGCAAAAATCGACAAAACAGAAAAACAGCAAATAACACCATTGATCAGAAATCGCGATGACTGTAACCTCATAATAAATAGATGCAATAAGCCATGTAGAAAAAAATTGCTGAAAAAGGAATTATTTATTAATTATAGCCGGTGATGCAAATGACCTAGGCTTGGCCTTGTAAACAGCAGAGTTATCCCTAGAAAATTAAACGAATAAAATACTTAGAGACATTAAAATCCAGACCAACATCCCTATCCAAGCTGCAAGACCGGGTTTGGTTAGTGCAAACAAGAAAAATAATGTTTAACATATTGTAGATGTGTCTATGCTTACGGACCACAGGGTGAAGACAACAGAAAAAAAAGACAGCTACCAAGGACCTCTATATTTCTGAGATGAGGTATTATGTACAGTATTTACATTAGTCGGACTATTGTCCTAATTTTTGTCGCCATATTTGTCACAACGTTTCGGCCGTTGTACGCTCCGGCCTTCTTCAGGTGGTTGGAATTTCAAACTGAACCCTTTATGGAACTAGAACAGTCTACCCCAGTGATCGAAATAAAGGGTTCAGTTTGAAATTCCAACCACCTGAAGAAGGCCGGAGCGTACAACGGCCAAAACGTTGTGACAAATATGGCGACAAAGATGAGGACAATAGTCCGACTAATGTAAATACTGTACCAAGGACCTGTTTGAACATTTACTCAATAATAATAATAATAATAATAATAATAATAATAATAATAATAATAATAATGAGAAGAAGAAGAAGAAGAAGAAGAGGAGGAGGAGGAGGAGAAAGAATGAAACAAAAAAAACAAAATAAGGAATGGAAAAAAACAAATAAATAAATAAATAAAGATAAACTAAGTAAATAAAGATTTGACACAAATTGAAAGGAAAAAAGAATCTGAAAGAAATCAGAAGAAAAAAAACAAGACAAGTAGAAAGAAAGAGAGACGGGAAGAGGGGAGGAAGGAGAGAGAGAGAGAGAGAGAGAAATAAATAGATGAAAAGAATAAATGAAACGACAAAAGCGAAATTTTTAAAAATGACCAACAAACAAGGAAAGCAAAGAGAGACGAGGCATAGAAACAAGCGAAGAAAAATATTTAAAGAAAAAACGATAATAAATAATAACGATAAACTGAAGAAGCTCTCTTTCTCTCGCTCTCTCTCTCTCTCTCTCTCTCTCTCTCTCTCTCTCTATCGTTCTGTTTCTCTTTCTCTCCTTATATATATTTGCGTGTGTACGTGTGTATATAAGCACAGATCGTTAGCGCCTAACAAAACACGTAGTCCAGTAAATTACTGGAGGTTAAATCGACTAAAGTTGATCAGTTTTTGCAAACAAAGTGCTTAATAGTAAAAAGATTAAAAAACAACAACAGTATTTAATGGATAAAAAGTAAAAAGATAAAGAAACGTCCAAAGACTTCAAGTTTATCAGATACACCACACATCAGAGTCAGATAAATCATATTTATTAGCACCATCGTAATATTCTGGAAGTTATCATTATATATATATATATATATATATATATATATATATATATATATATATATATAGTACCATCATTGTTTGTCACCTGAAGAAACGTTGATTTAACGTTGAAACAAAATGTAAAATTTTGTAGTGGATATTTACATGTTCTAATGTAACACATGCATACTATATATATATATATATATATATATATATATATATATATATATGTATATATATATATACACACGCACACACACACACATTCATAAAATAATATTGATAATCAAAAAATTAGAATTAGGCCTTTTGACCAGGTGGAAGCATGTATGAGAATTATTTTAAAACCGGAATTTTCGGACACGCCTGTCCTCTATCAAAGTGACAAGAAATAAAAAATGAAATGGATTTTACCTTGCCCTGAAATTTGTTTGATTGTTTTTTCACCCTTTCAGCGTCTTCATCTAAATTCCAACAAGAACACCGTAAGAGTGTGTTGTAATACATTTTTAAAATATATTATATATATATATATATGTGTGTGTGTGTGTTTGTATGTGTCTACCTACACACATATGTATACACACACACACATATATATATATGTGTATATATGCACACACACACACACACACAGACACACACACACACACACACATATATATATATATATATATATATATATATATATATATATGTATGTATGTCGTATATACGAGGATCGTCCGACAGTAATATTTTATTATGTTGTTATATCAGAAACAGGGGTTGGTGGTATGGCAGGTGAGGCTGAAGCTTTCCCACTAACCTTTATTATTTTCGCTTTCTTACAAGCAATAGCTAAGAAGCAGTCTGGCAAAATAACGTCTGATATGAAACTGCTTACCAAACAGCGGTCTGTCATTTTATTACTCCATGTTAGAAAAATGCACCTATTGACATGTACCGACTTTTACTGGACGTTTTCGGAAACCAAACTGTGGTTGTGTGCACAGACGTTTGGCAATGCAGTGACAACAACGTTGTGAAAAAATAGTCGGTATCTTCCGCTGGTGTAGACATTTATAAGTGCGACAACCAAGTTCTTGTTCATCTTTGTCGAAAATACTTAACCAACGGTGGTGGCTAGGTGAAATAGATGGCGTCTTGTACTTTAAACCTGTGCTATCCGGCAGTGTTACGGTTCTCTTTGTGTGTTTACTGTTGTTTTTGAATAAATAAAAGGCAGGTATTAATTTCGGAACGTCCACTGGTCTCACTCTCTCTCTTTCTTTCCCCCCCTCTCTCTCTCTGTGCACGTAGGTAAATCAAATAAGACAAAAATCTACAGCTTCAGGATGTAAAAACATTTATTTACACAATAAATTAACTTTTTCAACATAATCTCCTTAATGCAGTGGCGAATCGTGATTAGAGCAAACATTAAACGTTATTCAGAGACAATTTCCGATCACACGACAGTACAGTTACTTACTATCTTATATATATATATATATATATATATATATATATATATATATATAAGAAGAGATGAAAGTGCACGGATATGCAGATCTTTTGGACAGTTATTACATAGTTTATGTCCAGAAAACATTAGAAAAATAAAATGAAAAAAAGCTTAACGGCAGTACCTTGCCAGTCGTTTTTAACGAAACTTGTATAAAAGAAGGATTGCTGTTCAAATACACAATTGCACACACACACACGCACACATACACACACACAAACACACACACACACACATATATATATATATATATATAATCTATCAAATCAATAATACTGTTTAGTGATTTCGATTACCACTGAGTTCGACATACTTGTAACCTTAGTCCATACTCTCTCAGTTTCTCTCTCTCTCCACACACACACACACATATATATATATATATGTGTGTGTGTGTCTGTGTGTCTGTGTGTGTGTGTCTGTGTGTGTGTGTGTGTGTGTGTCTATACTCATGCGTAAAGAATAAAGGTAATCGAGGGAAAAGGAAAGTAAAAAAGAAGGCGTGGCCTAGTGATTCCACAATCTAAATTATCCTGAAGCACCTCTAGTCGCCAGTCAGCAAAACCCACCCTCCCCAACTTAAATTCCCGGACTGACATTCCAGAATCTAGAATTACGAAATAATTTAGGCAAATAACAGAAATACTGCAGATGTATTTTGCAGCACTATGATTTTCTTTTCAAGCAATACATCCCATAATTTAAAATATATCTGCTATTATATACTTCATAGATATTCATTAAGCTTAGCGTAGTCTGACACAAGGCCACAAATGTGAGCACCGAATGAGTAACAAATTTATCATACAGAAAAATGGTCAACTAGACTAGCCTGTTAACTACGGTGTGGCGCGCAATATATATATATATATATATATATATATATATATATATATATATATATATAGTTAATATGTGGTATAAACCTAGCGTATTTATATACACTCACTCTCTAACCACTCAACCAGCATAAATAAACGATCCAGTGGTCATGGCCATAACGAAATGACTCTCAAACTCACCCCATATACACGCGCATGGTCGGTCCATTCTATCACTGCATGAAGTCCCTATTAAGACTCCCTAAGTCTTTGCATATTCTCAGCACTAGAGGCTCTCCTGGCTGCCGTTTAATCCGGGTTTTCATTTGCACGCTGCTTTTTTTTCTGTTTTAGCTGAGATCCTTGGCTCTTTTGATTGCAATCTAGTCCTCTGTTGCCGGTGATTTCTTTTTGCGAGACATAATACTGCAATATGCGATAGGCAATAATAAACTACAGAAGAGCTCAAAATTGATCGCTTCATTTAAATATTGCATTAATATTTAATCTTACTTTTTAAACGTTCAATGATAATTCTTCTGCCGCCACTTAATTTAAAGATTATTTTACGTACGTAGGTACTTACTTTTCGTACAAACAATTATTTTTATTTCATGGATAGCTTTCGCTGGATTAAATTCAGTAATTCTCAATTTTTTTTTTCCAAGTTAAAAAAAATTGCTATCGTACCAAAAAATTCGTCGCCAAAAATCTCGCAAAAAAAAAAGGCCGAAAACAATCGCTATAATGAAAACTTGGGAATCCCAAATTTCAGGATTGCGGGTCCGGATCCGGCTCGGAATGTTTTTAATTTGTTCACAGAGTCGGCCTGATTCCAAAATAGTATGATATGTTGGGCTACGTCCTCTAGGAATAAAGCTGAAAAAGTGTGATTCACTGATATTCAAATTTTTTTATATAGATATGTATATACTGTGTATCCTTATTTTTGATAGTCTCAGGGAGGAAAATACACAAATCACAGTGTAAGTATTAAATCCTGTAATTATCTTCGACTCCAATTCTTTAAGATATGAATTAAGATTTCTGTTGTTCAGCCTAAATAGAACACATTCTTATTTTCTGTCGCGAGTCCTTAGAATTTAACCCAAACTAACAAGCAAGCTACCTATTGAAATAAATAAACAGCAGCAGCAGCCGAATGGCCGGTAAAGTCATGTATTCGATCGGAAGACGCGGATCTCTAAGATAAACGCCTGGTGAATGCCAACAGTTGGATTAAGCCCAACTGAAACAAGGCAAAAAAAAAAAAAATGAAAAAAAAAGGTACATCTTTGAATATTTTGTGCCAGTTGTTTTCTTCTTTTTATTTATTTTACAGAAACATTCACTTTTGCAGAATCTGATGTCTCCTAGTAATTGAATCAGAATTCGGACATATAAATACACCAACAGAAACTACCTTATATATATATATATATATATATATATATATATATATATATATATATATAAATAAAAAGACATTTTTATGTTAATACATTCTTTTTATAGATACAAATATTTAAGTAAATGCTCTGTTTTTATAATAAACAGTATTAATAACATTTACCGGTCTGAATATCCGAGAAATATTCATAGAAAATATTCGTCCTCCGACAGGAATCGAACCAGTAACCTGACGTGCCTTAACCGATCGAGCCACGGAGCATCGTTCGGTTAGCCAGGTCGATTTTACTGCTTTTAAACTTCAATCTTCCATGAATCTCTCACGTACATTCATATCTGCTCAAAGCGTATCCAAATGTAAACAAATGACGTCACATATTATGAAATGGACAAAGTCCGACAATTATTTTAAGACATTTTTATGTTTATACATTCTTTTAATAGATACAAATATTTAAGTAAATGCTCTGTTTTTATAATAAACAGTATTAATAACATAATGTGCGACGTCATTTGTTTACATTTGGATACGCTTTGAGCAGATATGAATGTACGTGAGAGATTCATGGAAGATTGCAGTTTAAAAGCAGTAAAATCGACCTTGCTAATTGAACGATCCTCCGTAGCTCGATCGGTTAAGGCACGTCAGGCTAAATGACGGTTACATATAAGATACAGATTCTATTCCTGTCGGAGGACGAATATTTTCTATGAAAATTTCTCGGACATTCAGGCCGGTAAATGTTATTAATACTGTTTATTATAAAAACAGAGCATTTACTTAAATATCTGTATCTATAAAAAGAATGTATAAACATAAAAATGTCTTAAAATAATTGTCGGACTTTGTCCATTTCATAATATATATAAAATGGCAAAAGTCACTCACAATCCCACGATCAAACGTGCATATATATATATATATATATATATATATATATATATATATATATATATATATATATATATATATATATATAGTTACCGCCAAAGATTCGCTAAAAAATGACCATACATGATAAAAAAAATGATCAAAGCTTTAAAAAAATAAATTTGTTTCGTCAAAATCTTTATGAGAAAAGACCAAGGGATGTTTTATTAATTTACTTTGTTTGCTAATACCAACCTTGCCATTCTTGTCGCTTCCGCTTGAAGATTATATAAATGTGTGTGTGTTTCCTGTAAGAGAGACAGACAGACAGACAGAGCGAGAGAGAGAGAGGTGCAAAGAAGTTATCTGTCCGACCCACTTTGCAAAATCTGACTCAACGAACAAACGTCAGAATTTAGTGAAGAATTATATTTTTAATCTTTTTTAGAACCTTCGAAATTTTGGTTAAAACAGTTTTTTTTTCCTGCGTGAACGTGTGACCATAAATTTGAGCGTCTTTTTGCGGTGAAAAATACATTGATTTGGAAATTCTTGCACAAATCAGATAATTCTTGGATTTTAATAAAACTTTCAGGAATTATTAACAATGAAAAAAAAAAGTTTCTTTTTTCGAAAATCTTGATAAAAATATTTCTGACATCTGTTACCCCCGACACTTATTTAATTTTCTGAAATTATGAGACATTCATTTTTGTAGGGCTTAATATTTGTATTAATTATAAAGGCATACCCTTGAAGAATTTAAATCATCAACTTTTTTTTGTCAAACAGGGCTTCCAGTTACAGAAAATCTGTTCTGAATCATAAAAATGCAATAAAACTAAGACATTATTTAATAAGAAAAACTTTTAATTACTTTTATGACTAAGATATATTATGGACATATTGCTTTTCGATGAATAATGATTTTTTTCAAGCATATTTAATTTTTTTTTATTTTAATTATAATATTTTATGAAGTTTTAAACCTTTTAATGTTTTATATTATTTTGTGGCAGTTAGGTAATATTCTTATTAAGTAAAAACTATATTTACTAATCAAAAATGGAAATTCTTATTACAATTCTGCGACCACCAGTATTTTAAATAGAATTTTGAATGTTTTTATGTGACTATACATGTGCCGATTTTTGTAAATACGGACGTCCATAGAGGACATTATCATAAAATAAGAGCGGTAATTACTGTAAATTTAAAATTTATTGGTAATTTTCTAAAATTTTCTCAACGAGCGTCTACGTAAGTAAGTCTATAGAGCCAATGTACTTAAATTCAATAAAATATTAGTTTACTATTTATACTATTAGTCTAATATTTTCGTAATTTTTAAAGATTACTGGGTATTTAAAAAATATTTTGAAAAAGAATTCACGTTGTATCCATTAAGTAATTTTACAGTTATATTCCCTTTTGTTATAAATGCCAAGCATTAAGCTATCGATAAATCTGTCAAAAATACTTCTCTGCGATATTTAAAGCAAAAAGTAATATCTGTTTTAATTCAGATTAATTAAACTTTACAACAGTTAATCTTCCTCAAATAAAGTTTCATAAAAGTTTATTTTATTTTTGAAATATTTTTAATAAAGAGAATCATCTGTCTATATCTCGGCAATGAGGCATTATGATTATTTACATTATTCGGACTGATATCCTCATCTTTCTTGCAATATTCACAACGTTTCAGCCGTTGTACGCTCCGGCCTTCTTCAGGTGATTGGAATTTCGAACCGAACCCTTTATTTCGTCCACCGGAGTAGATTGTTCTAGTTCCACGTGCCATGCTCTCCCGGATGTCTCAGTTATTTCCTTTTAACTCAACTCTCCAAGTTTGGTTCACCAGTGCTTTGGTCTAGTCACTGGATCTAACCAACGCCTTTGTCCACTGGACCATGTGTCATTGAGAATAATCTACCCGGTGAAATATCGGGCATATTTGGCTATGATGCATGTACCTTATCAAGCTGTGTATCATATTATATTAGGCATCGTATATTTGTACACTAGCGTCATATTGTTGGTATGCTTCTCTCTCACTCAATAATAATAATAATAATAGTAGTAGTAATAATAATAATAATAGTAATAATAATAATAATAATATTGTCCTAGCATGGGCACGTGGCCGAGTGGTTAGAACGTTCGAATTCTCACCAGGAGACTTCCTGATGTTATCGGACTGGAGGGGTCGATCCCAGCGTGCGGAAAGTGCCTGAAAACCATACCACTGATTGACCCAAGCCTTGTAGATGAAGTTGGGTAGATGTTACCCCTGGGGACCGTCGACAGCTCTGCTAGCACGAAGTCACAAGTCATTGTGACCAAGGGTTTGAGCGTGTTGGACTTGTTCAGATTGTTGATCACGCTAGATAACACGCTGTTTCCCAGAAACTGTAACTAAGGTCTGCTCAGCATAGTTGCAGTATAAACCACAGGTGGGCTCTGTGGGTGTTGAACAAACACAAATGTGCCTGAGCAAACGTCTGCAACAGGGATTGGCTAGCTGCTCTAGTAAACGGATATCCTCGAATACGAGTGGCCAGTTATATGTATATATTGTCCTAGTAATGGCAATAATGTTATCGCTTCATCACTTATCGCTGAGGGATACGAAATTCTGAACAAGTTCAGTTGTTTAATGTACTTTTTATCCGTTTTATTCTCATAGAAATGAACTCAATCATACGCATATTATCTTAGATATTTCGGTAAAATGACTGGCATCAAGTAACTCGGTAACGGTTTATTTTCCATTTAATAGTTAGGCGACTCGTTCCATGTGACTGACCATCACTTCTTAGGTAGTTTGCAACTGTCATTCGAGAGTGAGCCGTCATCCCGAGGATTTGCATACACGTGACTAAAATATAGGTATTTGATGAATTGGCACAAGGCTAGAGAGAGAAAAAGAAAGAGAGGATAAACAGAGAGACAGAGAGGGAGTTGAAAAAAGAGATTGATATGAATGCATCTCTTCTCCTCCAGCTATGGGTTAAATAGTCTTTGTCTTCAACGTTGTTGTAGACCGTCTTTTCAGGAGAAGTCGAGCGATATCCGTCATGGTGGACGAATTCTCGTGTAACTGATTATACTAACTGCTAGGGTTTCTCAAAAGAACAATAATAGTAGCTGTGAAAGGATTCTGTGTGCGTTGGTCATCTTCGACGGTGTTCCACAAACTACTGGGACAATTTTCCTTCTGAAGTTTGAAAAGCCTCATATAAATGTCGAATAAGGCTGATTATACCAGTAAATTTTATTTGGCGATTGCTACTCTTCATTACTGATTTCTTCTGTTACAAAGAGATATTTGAAATAGCAAAATTTGCTCAAAATACAGGGGTTGGACAAAATAATTGGAACAGGTGCAAGTTCCACTCCTATATTTCGAAGACCTATTATATTAAGAACTTTAACTAAAACTTCGTAACTGCAGGTTATATCTATTGTAAATACGTTTATTTATCTAATTTACTGTCTGTGTCTTATTTATTTTTAGAATTTAGTAAAATTTAAGCTAAATGCGTGACCTCTCCGAGTTCGAAAAAGGGCAAATTGTTGGAGCTCGCATGGCAGGAGCCTCGATCACTAAGGTTGCAGAACTGTTTGGTTTCGGACGTGCAAACTTACTGACAGGGACCGACGTGCATTGAAACGCAATGTGGCAAACAATCATCGGACTACTGCGGTCAAAGTGACTGCTGAATTGAATAGTCATCTGAATAGTCCAGTTTCTACTAAAACTGTTCGCCGTGAGCTCCATAAGGCTGGATAGCATGCAAGGGCCACCGTAAGAAAACCCCTTCTCTCCACTCGCAACATTCAGAAGAGGTTAAAGTGGTGCAGAGATCACAATGCCTGGTCTGCAGACAAATAGAAGCAAGACCAGTCTAGTTTTTCTCTTTTCCCAACTTCAGGACGAGTTTATGTGTGGAGGCAGTCCAAAGAAGCTTACAACCCTGACTGCCTTCTTCCAACAGTGAAGCATGGAGGGGAATCAGTGATAGCTTGGGCCACCATATCATGGAAACGTCTCAGTCCAATAGTTGCCCTGCATGGAAGAATCAACAGCAAAGATTACCTAAACATTTTGGAAGATCATGTTCATCCAATAGGCCAGACTTTATTCCCTGATGGTGACTGCATCTTCCAAGACGATAATGCTCCAATACATGCCGCACGATTGGTTAAGAATTGGTATGAAGAGCATGAAATTGAACTATAACACATGGAGTGGCCTCCCCAATCTCCAGATATCAATATTATTGAACATTTATAGTGCATTTTGGAGCGACAAGTTAGAAGCCTCTATCCTCCACCATCGTGTCTTAAAGAGCTGGAGCAGGTGTTAATGGAAGAATGGCTGAAAATTCCTGTGGATGAAGTCAGGAAGCTGCATGATTCCATTCCTAGTCGTATTAAAGTTGTATGTGAGGCTAAAGGAGGACCAACTCCATATTAAATAAATGTTCTTTGAATTTAACAAGTGTTTCAATTATTTTGTCCAATCCCTGTATGTCAGGATAGTGTATCGGCAAGATATCGAGTGTCGACGGGTTAGTAAATTTTAGATAGATATCTGTTTTTTTATATATAACATCTAAGACATTTACATAAACGACTTTCTAAGACATTTATTTAGAGAAGACGTCTAAGACATTTATAGAGGGAAGACGTCTAAAACATTTATATAAAAACGTCTAAAACATTTATATAGAGAAGACATCTAAGACATTTATACATAAAAACAGCATCTATTTTCTATAGTGATTTACTGAGTGTATCTTAGATATGGCACAAGACTGCAAGTATGGAATACCCAGTATGGGTTGCACTAACTACTCAGCCGTAATTGATTAAGCTAGATAAGCTTGCTAAGCATGACTCTACATCAAAATTTCCCATGTCTTCTCTATATAAATGTGTTTGATAGGTGTGTTCCCTATAAATGTCTTAGATGTGTCGTAATAAAAATATGTCGGATTAAAAAAATAAAATCCATTCATTTTTTCGAAATTGCTTTGTTTACGTTTCGGATACGAAACTGAGCAGATGTTTATTTTGAGGAAATGTGAACGAGTCAGACAAAATAGGACCTTCCTTTATTGTGGAGCTCTTTGTTTCGTGGCCAAGCATGTCGGATCAGACGGTGATTCATCCAGAAAACGGGGACACACGTTCGAATACAGCCGAAGGGCACATATTCCTTATTAAGATTTGAAAGGTACACAGGCCGGTAGACAAAATAAATTCTGTTTAAAATAAACGGAGAGTCTACCCAAATGCGAGTATCCACTAAAAATAACGTTTGGAGTAATGCCTTCTCGTTATAATTGTCTTAAATGTTATCTTTATATTTTTCAGACGGACGTCTTCACTCCCTTATTTCTAGATAAATGTCTTATATGTCATTTCTATATAAATGTGTTAGATGTTTGTCTATTTTGTATATTTTTCCAATATTTTTCTTTTCATAATCATTCTCTTTTTACTCGCTTGGACACTTTTTAAATTATTGTAATCCGATTTTTAATTTTATTATTTTATTTATTTATTTAGTAGGGGAGTAACGTCGTGAAGAAATCGAGGTGTTGGCCAAGGAATAAATCAATTTACCGGAAAGTTGATTCTAATTTCATTTTCTGCTTGCGTTCAAATTTCCTTACCTAAACAAGGGCAAAACACTAACCGACTTAAAAGAAGGAAAATATACTTTCTCTTTCTCTCCTTTTCATTTTCTTTCCTCTAATTCTTCTCTTCTTCTCCTCACCCCATTCACTTCCTTGTTATTCTTTGAAATGTCTCATTATCTGGCACACTCACCTTAATTCAGTCTACTCGTCCTCCTTTTCCAATGTTTCCTTCCCAACTTCTGGCGCTTTCGTTCTTGCCAAAAAACATTCCGACGAACCAAGAATTTCAATCATTATTACCGTCTCACCAACCTCTCTACCCCCGCCTGGAGTCAGAGAGAAAAATGGAGCAGAGGCAGAAGAAGACAAAAAAAATAAATTGGAAGAGTCGAGAAGGAAATGTATAAAGTTGGAATCTAGCCTTAAAATACAGGTGATGGTGAGAATATTTTAGAATTTTAGCGTTCCAACTCTCTTGTTCGTAAATAAAATTCCATTTCTTGAAAATCGGAGGAGACACGATTCAAAGAAACGAGAGATAGAGAGAGAGAGAGAGAGAGAGAGAGAGAGAGAGAGAGAGATTCAGTAAAAATCTTTTAACGAACACGCACGGATATACACACAGGCTTACCCAACCTTACGGTCAAATCACGTTGAACGCACAAGATCTCGTCTGCTTAGAGAAGTAAAGAAACTGGTCAGATTTTCAATGGTTAGCCATTTATGAAGATCAAGTTCTGCAGCGACTACTTCAACGCGAAGCAAAACTTTGTAATTGGCATACAAAAGGAATTTTCCTTTGTCTAGACAATAGTCTTGAGGATTAATGCGTTAGTCCCTGCATTTGGTGGCATAGTAATTGTGCGTTTAATCCCGAGGCTGGCTAGTTCTGACCCAGTGGGAACATAGCGAGTAATAACAGAGCAATACTAAAAAGAACGAAATCGGTAGCAAGAATTAATTTAAATAAGTTCTATTGAATTATTCAACAGACAAGATATGTCTGCTTTATTGTATTTTTCCAATTTTCGAATACGTTATTGCACTTCAGGATAGAAATTTTGGATAATCTTTTCAAGTTTTTATTTGTTTATTTGATTACCTGGATGCCAAGATTTAGCTAACAAACTCTTGTCTACGATACTTACGACATTTATTCCTGATAATAACTGAGAGGGTCGAAAAGAGAAACAAATAAAGATAATAGGAAACTGCATTAAAGAATAAAAATCTATTAGATAAGATTACCTTCAAGTTAGTGGTCGGATGTGTTTGTTTATTTCGACACATGAGTACGTGTCTTAATTTTAAGATATGCTGGTATTAAAGCAGTTTCGAAGTTCTTAAGACTAGAAAAGTATTTCGTTTGAATTTTCATTGTTTTTTCTAAATGTGGACACGTACTCATAGATAACGACACATCTATCGCCGTAGATTAAATAAAGGATCCACTTCCAAATTCCATTTAGGGTAAGAGAAGAAATAGGGAACATAAATGAGGGGACTGATTTTGTTCACTCCTTCAGTAACGCAGCTGCAGTAGAAAGCATGTTATTGAGGATAAAAAGATACGAGTTCGAATCCCGATCAATTGTTCTTTTCTTTTCATATTCAGGATGACTGCATCCTAATTGAAAAATAAATGAATACAGAAAACAAAGATGAAAGAAATAACAGTCAACAAATGGGTGTGCGAGTGGTGTAACGGATAACAGCTCGGTAAGAGAACTTGGGGAGCTGAGTTCGAATTCCAGTTGAGTTCGTTCGCTTACTCGCAATTGCCTTTGCTAAAGGCATGAAACCATGCCCTTTTCCATATTTATGGTAATTTTCTATGCGTAGCTTAGATGTGGCACAAGGCCGAATGTGTGAGGCACCCAATGAAATTGAACTCACTATTCACCCGTAATTGGTCTAGCGGGACAAGCTTGCTAACCATTACACCACGTCGAAATGCCCCCTATTTTCACGGTTAAATAAATAGCAAACTAGCAACCAGTCTAGATGTAGGAAAACTACGAATTAAAACCCGAATGTGTCCCGGGAACCAAATTACAGGTTTGTCCTTTGACAAGGCAAAGCACCCGGAAGCCACCCCTGTCAGGGTTATGATGAAAACATATTCAGCAGGATGTTGGATGTGGTCAATGGTAGAATCTAACAGACCAGATTTGTGGCATTGAATTGCACCGGTTTTCTGCAAAATCATCCTTCATACAAGACATGTTGTTGAAACCTATTTATTCTGTGTCATACGGAAATCCGCGGGAACACATAGAATAGCACCTTGTGTCTCCTTATACATATGTATACCGAAAATCACCAGAGTGAGAGGTGGGAGCATCATGACAGATGACATGAGTTAGTTGTTATAATTATTACGTATGTCTGTGTGTAGTCAAAAAAGATTAGGACATTGTTTTTGTGCTATTCTGTGTTGTGATCAATATGACGTTGACCACATCCAACTTCCTACTGCCGATTTGATCATCGTAACACTGGCATGGGTGGCTTCTGGGTGATATGCCTTGTCAAGAGGCAACCCATGATTTGAATCATATACAGTTTTGCAGCTCGGTTTGAGAAATCAGAGTTCAAATTCCAGTCAAGTTCATTACATTCACTTAAGCACAAATACTCTTAGAAAAGGTATGAATTCATCTCATCTCCCTCAGCTATGGGTTAAATAGCAGGGCAGACTAATCTATCTAGCTTTGAATTCCAAACTGGATGTGACTCTGGGACCGAATCATGGGTTACTTTTTGGCAAGACAGCAAAAAGAAGCCACTACTTCCAGAGTTATATTGAAAACATTAGCAACAGGGTGTTGGATGTGGATTCTACCAATCTAACAGACCTTATTTGTGGCATTGAACTGCAGTGGTGTCCTGCAAAAAGATCCCTCATACTGGACAATGAACGAGACCTAAGTATTCCGATTCAGAGAGAAAATTGTGGGAACACATAAATTAACGCCTTGTGTCTCCTTATATATGCTCAACAGAAACCCTATGATGACACTAACTATAACTATTTTGTTAGTCGTATAAGAAATTAGAATGCGTCAATGGGAAAAATTCTTTTAATTTCGTAAAAGAAAAGGGTACTGGACTGCGATGCGATATATATCCTCATATATTACAATGAATGCTAGAAAATTTTCTTACAGATAACGAAGAGACTCAAAGCGACAATGATGGATGCTGAGAATACAAAGGTAGAATTTGTCATCACTGGCTTTATGGCTAAGCCTAAATACATTCTAGTTTTTGTTTCTTGAAAATCAAAGTTTCAAAACTACGCGAGTATTCTTCAAATTATTCGGGAACTTTCATGCATTCTTTTTCAATTATAAATGAGTTTTGGGTCCCAATCTAATTGATTACTGTCTAATTCCGATAGGAAATATTTGCGGAAATAGTTTTCGAAACACACGAAATGATCGATTATGATTTAGATGATTCAAATCAAAAATCAATTTATTTTCATCAATAAAGTCCTCTGTAGATAGAAACATTTCAAACGAATCTTTCTCCATGTGATATTTCCATAAGTTCACATTTTTTAATTTTGAATGTTTGAATTTTAGATTTCAATTTTCAATTATTCATATTTCCCACGATGCATTGATTGACTTATTAGATTGATTTTCTCGAACAAATTCGATAATTAGCATCATCAGTTTATATTGTTCAAATATTCGATAAATTCTGAGTTATTTCCAAACAACTGGGTAATCATGACTCTCCACAATTTCTCAACCTTCATAGTTCTAAGTAACGTTTGTCTAAATATTATCCTACCGAGTCTTTGGTTTCTCGTATGATCACTGATTGAATTAATCTTCTACCGACGAGGATGACATATGGTGTAATGTCAAGTTTAATATAGGAAATTTTTCTCCCCAGAATCGATCCTCCAAATTTACAAATCAACCATCCGCCCTTGCATGGAGTATTGCTGCCATATATGGTCTGGAGCCCCTTCTGTTTGCCTCAAGGTTCTTGATAAGATCCAGAGACGGGTATGCAATGTAATTGGCCCTGATCTGGCTTCTCGTCTGCAGTCTCTCTCTCACAGACGCGCCGTCGCCTCTCTCTGTCTCTTTTACAAATACTTCCATGGAGCCTGGGAACCAGCGATAGTAGCTCATCGGAGCAATCTCCGATGAGCTGCAATCTCCGATGAGCTGCTATCGCTGGTTCCCAGGCTCCATGAATTCAAGCGTGGTACGAGGCTGGCATCCCGTTCCCACCCTTTCACTGTTGAAACTGTTAAATGTAGACGTCTCTTCTACTCCAATAGCTTCATATCTCGCACCTCACGCCTGTGGAACTCTCTTCCCTATTCCTGATTCCCTGACAACTATAATCTCCAACTATTCAAATGTAACGTCAATCGACATCTCCAGTTGCATTGATCTATCCACTATCCTTCTCCACATCATTTCCTCTATCACTCCTATCTGCTCTTGCTCCAAATCTTCTGTAACCCCTTGCGTGCTAGTGGCTTCCAGCCTTGCCTGGGGTGAAAAGCTTTAAAAAAAAGAGTGAATGAATGATTCATTTGTTTTTACGGTTTATCAACCCTTTGCGGGTTATTTAAAGCCAGAAAATATTGTTTAGATTATAAGAATTTTTTTCATACGATTCCCAAGGGTATTTGCGCGTATGCGAATGTAACGAGCCAGAGTGAAATTCGAACTCGGTTCTCTGATTTATCATTCAAAGCCGACAGACAACGCACAGCGCACATCCTAGTTTTTTACCAGGATTATTTTTGTGGAATTATAACACATACTAAAATTGGCGTCAACTTATGGAAGAATGACTATAATGATGGTGAAAGTCGTGATAAATGGAGACAACCAGGAGAGAAATGTCAAGATCAATGGGACAGGGGAAATCTGTAAGGAAAATCGAACAATCTGAAATATAAAGAATATCAGCCTGGAGACCGATGTGATAAATGTCGAATTCTTAAACAAATGCCCGGAATGAGCTTCAGGCCTGGAAAAAAATTGTTTGAAAATAACTCAGAATTTATCGAATATTTGAACAATATAAACTGATGGTGTAAAAACAAAAGAGCAAGAAAGTACAAAGTGATTTTAAAGTGACACCAATTAAAAAGCAGAAAGCTAAAAATCTTATCATTAATAATTGGTGTCTGCATTCGCAACAAAGTAAAGAGATCTTGGTTTCTTGGCCTGCAAGACAGGAAAATGAATTCATTTTGTATCTTAATTGCTTATTATCACGGTTTTTCCTCACTAGAAATGCCCAAATCAAGCAAATACAAAAATTTAAATACCATACTTTACTGTTATTCTCTAAAAACTAACGTGTCCTATAAATCTAAGGTCGTTGACCAGAGTTGTAGGTTTGGGGTGTGCAGTAAGTATCAGCTCTCTGGTTACACCCAATTCTGAGCCCTGTAGCTAATTTAAAATTAATGCTCAATTCTGGTTTGTGATGAATTCGTCAGGATTAGTGAGGATACCAGGCTGCAATGCTAGATTTGTAAATGTACAAGATGGATTCTGACGAGATAAATTTACTAACAGCTACAGAGGACAGGGAATTGTGGATAGACAAGATCGTCCATGTCCTGAAGAAGAAACAGAAGAAGAAGAAGAAGAAGTTGATTTACATTAACTATTTTCTCTTCATGCAACACAATGTCACAAGACAGCTAGCGTGAGGCATTCATTGTGGATCGAAGCCATTCTGGCAGTAAAGGACTACGACACAAACTTTCAAACCAGTGCTTCCAACGAGGCGTCTTGTTATGGTTCATCTCTCAAATTCGACCGCTTAATTCGCCATTCATCATCAGGAATTCTTTTCATGTATTTAACAATAAATGATTTGGCATATGTCACTGTTGTTATATATATATATATATATATATATATATATATATATATATATATATATATAAAGTGAACATAGAAGTCAACACTTAGAGGCGACAGTCTGTTTCATGCTAGTGCAATCGTCATTTATTTTTAGTTGCCTGACGATTGCACTAGCATGAAACAGACTGTCGCCTCTAAGTGTTGACTTCTATGTTCACTTTTATATTTACACACGCCCTATCTCTGAGATTGAGCACTTTATCCCATAAATATAGCACACTTTAAGACTATATTTCTTCATATATATATATATATGTATATATATATATATATACATACATATATATATATATATATATATATATATATATATATATATATATATATAGGTTAATGGTCAGAGTTGAATCAGAACAGGAAACAGTAGTATTAAAAAGTCCTCAATACACGTGAGAAAAAGATATAAGTAAAAATAAAAATAATATGTAGAGTTTTTAACTTTAAAAATCAGGAGATCAATTAAAATACGTGATCATGGTTTCGACCTGACGGTCTCTACGGGCGATACTTTTAAAATGACCACTTTAACGCTTTATTTAAAAAAACGCAAAGCTTCTTTTTCCCTTCCTTTCTATTACACTCAATGTCATGCCTTTTAATTATCATGAACCTGTTATTTTTTTGAAAGGTAATTATGCAGCATTCTTTGTACCTAAAACATGATCGCGTATTTTAATTTACCTCATGATTTTTTAAGTTATATATATATATATATATGTGTATGTATGTATATATATATAACATTAATAAGTGAACATTTAATTTTATCTCTATCTATATACTGAATTAATGCATTTAATGTGTTGTTTTGTAAAATTTATCCTTTTGTGTTCATATAATCTTTTATTATACAATTGAATAGAATTTATCTAAACTCAACATAAAATTTGTCACAACTCCGACTAAAAAAGACAAAACAAAACAATACGCTAGAACTTGAAGGAAGAATTTACTCTATTACCTGTAATAATTGCCACAAGGAATGTATTGAAGAAACCTCAAGGAATTTAAATAAAAGATTATATTAATTGCCTCAGAGACAATTCAGTTCAAATTATTAAATTTACTCTCTGATCATTAAATATTTCCCTATCATCAGAAATCTTTCATTTGCTTGTGCAGAAATAGTTAAATTCACAGAATTACGTTAATGCCAATGGCAACAATAAATGAAATCCGAACGTAACGGGCTCGAATGCAGTCGCTGTCCAAAGATAAGTGCCGTTTTAATTTTTTAGTATTATTATGGTTTTAATTAATTTTTAGAATATCAGACTATATTGTTCATGTGTTTGATACATCATATTCGATATATATATATATATATATATATATATATATATATATATATATATATATATATATATACAGGGGTTGGACAAAATAATTGAAACACTTGTTAAATTCAAAGAACATTTATTTAATATGGAGTTGGTCCTCCTTTAGCCTCACATACAGATTTAATACGTCTAGGAATGGAATCATACAGCTTCCTGACTTCAGGAATTTTCAGCCATTCTCCCATTAACACCTGCTCTAGCTCTTTGTGGCACGACGGTGGAGAATAGCCGCTCCTAACTTGTCGCTCCAAAATGTACCACAAATGTTCAATAATAATAAGTGGAGATTGGGGAGGCCACTCAATATGTTCTAGCTCACTTTCATGCTCTTCATACCAATTCTTAACCACTCGTGTGGTATGTATTGGAGCATTATCGTCTTGGAAGATGCAGTCACCATCAGGAGATAAAGTCTGGGCCATTGGATGAACATGATCTGCCTAAATGTTCAGGTAATCTTTGCTGTTGATTCTACCACGCAGTGCAACTATTGGAACGAGACATTTCCATCAGAGAGAGGCCCAAAGTATCACTTATCCACCACCATGCTTCACTGTTGGAAGAAGGCAATCAGGGTTGTAAGCTTCTTTGGGCTGCCTCCACGCATAAACTTGCCCTGAAGTTGGGAAAAGAGAAAAACTGGACTCGTCCGAGAATATGACTTTCTTCCATTGGTCTGCAGAACTCTGCACCACTTCAACCACTTCTGAATGTTGCATGTGGAGAGAAGAGGTTTCCTTACGGCGGCTCTTCCATGATATCCAGACTTATGGAACTCACGACGAACAGTTTTTAGTAGAAACTGGACTATTCAGATGATTATTCAACTCAGCAGTCACTTTGGCCGCAGTTGTCCGATGATTTTTTGCTACATTGCGTTTCAATGCACGTCAGTTCCTGTCAGTAAGTTTGTAAGTCCGAATTGCTAGGCTTGCTAGAGGTTTTACCCTGTTTCTTGAATTGCGTCATAGTTCTTGATATGGTAACTCTTGAAAACCAAACAGTTCAGCAACCTTAGTGATCGAGGCTCCTGCCATGCGAGCTCCAACAATTTGCTCATTTTCGAACTCAGAGAGGTCACGCATTTACCTAAAATTTTAATAAATTCTAAAAATAAATAAGCCAAAAGCAGTAAATTAGATAAATAAACGTATTTACAATAGATATAACCTGCAATTACGAAGTTTTAGTTAAAGTTCTTAATATATTAGGTCCTTGAAATATAGGAGTGGAACTTGCAACTGTTCCAATTATTTTGTCCAACCCCTATATATATATATATATATATATATATATATATATATATATATATATATATATATATATATATATATATATATATAAGAAAAGCCATACATAATAAAAATCGAAGGGAGAAGAAACACCAAAGGGCGAACATCTTCGTAAGCTGTAAATGACAATGTTCAGTGCATAACCTTTCTAAATAGAACAAAAAATGAAATGGATTAAGTCCGAGGGTTATTTAATATATTTTCTTTTTACACTTTATATTTATTGATATCATTTATTAAACTAAATGCACTGTAAGTGTAATTAATGCTGTTTAATTAAAAATCAGAGCATTTAAATAAATTCTACCTATAAAAATAACGTATAAACAGAATATATATTTTTTCTTTTTTTCCTATTTTTTCACACTCACTAACCTCTTAGTGGCTTTATTGCCTTATCTGGAGTGAAATAATTACACACACACACACACACACACACATATATATATATATATGCATACATACACATATATATATATATATATATATATATATATATATATATATATATATATATATATATATATATATATATATATATATATATATATATATATATATATATTGCAACTGTAATATCTGCGGGTTGATGACTGAAAACCTTTTGAAAGAGAAGTCGTAAGGAATGGAACACTTGAACGTACAAGCAGGAATGCAAACACCTTAGAACAAACGCTTTGAATGTGAAAAATTAGTTTGGAAATTTGGCTCCAGTAGAACTTGGAAGCGTGCCGAAAATATTTCAAACTTGTTTTGAAGCCTGACAAAAAAATCCCTGAAGCAATTTTATACTTTGGTAAAGCCTGACTTTACCAAATTTATTTACCTCAAGAGATCTGAAGATCTTCATTTTGGTTATACGAAGCGACTTTCGCATGGCAGACATAGATAGAATTCTTTTTTTCTCTCAAGCTGTTTCTAGTAATTCTTGGTCTCTTTTTATTTATTATTTTTTTCTATCTTATTTATTTGGTACCAACAGAGTTTGGTTAAGATTTTTGGGAAGACTAAATATTGAGAGATCAACTGTTCCTTTGCCTATTTTAAATACTCCTAACTTACTTTTTTGAGTTGACACGATGGACTCATGAAGGCAGTATTTAACACAAACACACACACACACAAACACATATGTATATATAGGGGAGAGGGTTGAATAGCGGAGATAGAGTCTTTATAGATACAAATAAAGTGGACATATGGATTAACACTGCATGGTGACTTCAGACTATGTAGAGCGCAGTGAAGTGTGAAACTGATAGACACCATGCAGTGTTGATTCCTATGTCCACTCTCTCTCTCTCTCTCTTTATATATATATATATATATATATATATATATATATATGAAACAAATATTAAATTTATTACTTAGCTGGTTGGTATTACCTTCAGCATCGCGACTCTAGATTTACGTAGATGGACTCGCTAGCAATTACCCCGTTCACTCATTAGGGGATATCAGCAATTCTAATATATATATATATATATATATATATATATATATATATATATATATATATATATATATATATATATATACATATATATATATATATATGTATATATATATGTGTGTGTTGTGTGTGTGTGTTTGTGTGTGGATGTGCGTGGATGTGTGTATATATATATATATATATATATATATATATATATATATATATATATATATATGTATATATAAATCCATAGACTGACGTCGAGTTACCGAAAAGTTCTCTGCCTTACTAACTTCCCACAATTTAGGCAAATGATCATTAATCAGGGATTCTTGGTCTTATATTAACAAAGGGAATGTTTCTGATACATTTATATCAACCGTTGTGAACTTTAAAGTAAATATCTCACAAAGTTTACACGTAACATGTTACTTAATATGGTCGAGTCAAGTCTGATTCAAGACTACTTTCAAAATTATTACCAAGAATGAAACTCAGTATAAATATCAAGAACGCTTTTTCGCGTTCTGAACTCAAGGAGAGACTATGCGTTTTTCGAAGTTTTAAAAATTAACGGATTTTAAATTAACTGAAAAAATATTACTTAAAAGTAATATGATAATTTAATATAATTCGCAATTATTCTTTCTTTTGTTTCATTTATTATATATATGATTTTTATACCTATGTGTATTTATATATGTAGCGATTATTATTATTATTATTATTATTATTATTTCCTTCAACTTTTTTCTCAGATCTTTCTGTATTAGTATTTATTTGTTTTTGCAAAACCACCCCGAAGATTATTTATCCTATTTGCATTTGTTTACTTAAAACTATATTTATCAACTTTACCTTTTTCTACTCTCATTTACTTTTACCAGCGATAGTTTACGTGTTAGTAATGTCAAAAAGGCAGTATAGGTTATTTCTATTGTATGCTATAAAGAATGACTTCATAAGCACTGAGTATTTTAGACTAAAATTCTGATTTATATTTTTTCTTTCCGCTATCTTTTCCCCAGTGATCAAAATTTCCGATATTTGCGTTTGTTTATTTATGTACGACTCTTTTCTCATTTATCTTGCTTTTTAGTGTGTTTGTTTACCTAACTTCATATATATATATATATATATATATATATATATATATATATATATATATATATATATATATATATATATATATATATATATATACTGTTGAATACCCGCCGTTTTGAACTTATATTCAAAACCAAGACGAGTGGAATTCATCACTGTCAGATTACCCCACGTATCTTTAAAGTTTGTTTTTTAAGTTTGAAGGACGAAGCTGACAAGGTCACTGGCATGTCATATCTAGATAGTTATGGTCAACTTCAATCAAAGACCATTTGAGCGGTTTGGGTTACCCAAACTGAAGATATTTTTAACCTGCAAAATTTTATTCTGCTTTATCATATAGCGCACATTTGGCTGTGACGTATGTGCGTAATATCCCTTTATCAGACTTGGAGTCACGATGAGTATACTGGAATTCGTATCTCAGCGTCATTTTGTCGGCATGCTTCTCTCTCACCCAGTAAATAAATAAAAGCACAAAGGGATTTTCCGACTTCATAATCATCCATCTTGAAACAACGAAATTTTTGTCTGCAATTCTGACTGGTAATTTTGTTTATATTCCGTGAATTATCGAGACTTTCATACGGGTGCCATGCATAGCGCCAAACCTGTTCAGAAATATATAAACTGTCGGCTGTATACATCCGCTTTCTCAAATCGATGGTTGAAAATGGCGTCGAGCGCTTGAAACGTGTGGGTTTCAAGGCGTATCGTCTTTTTTCGAATCTCGGGAGAGCGGCACTGCAGAATCTCAAACAAAGATAACAGAAACCACGCCACTTGAGGACTTTCAACAGCAGCAACAACTAAAATAGGTAACACATGTAACTTGACGAGCGAATGACATAATAAAATGCTGACATTCCACACTACTTAAAACAAAAGGTAATGAAGGAAACACCCATCAATACTGGAAAGAGTAATAACAGCTGTTGAACTTGGAAAACTTATTTTCCAAACAATTTTTTTTAATAGAATTTTTTTTATAAATTTCAGCCGACAAGAGCGATGGCTGTCAGGTCAGAGAATGCGGAATGTTTTAATATAAGTAAACGGCTAATATTACCATTAACATTAGATATGAGGAGAACAGATACTACACTTTGATCCAAGCTCGATGGTCAGGAAGTGAGGAATAGCTAACTGGTTACCCGGTCAATGAATCCCGAATGTTTCCTTATAAGGAGACGGCTAATATTACCATTATCATTCTATGATCTTCGTCGTCGGTATCGACCAAAATGTCTTTTAAAAGAACTAAAAGTAAGAAGATTTGTTCGTCCAAACAATTCCTAGAAATTTTCATTTAATTATAAAAGCCATCTAAATGTTCTCTGTCTGGTGTTAATCATCTTTAAGAGTCGATTTATTTGGACAAAGCCAAGCCGAGCCCATCGGTTATAATTGAAAATCGACCAAAACAGCTGAACTCATTGTCTCGTGTGAATCTGCTCGCTATCAATATCTGTAAATGGGTTTTCATTTGAAATCATTTTCGTTGCATCAATCAAAATCGATAAATTAAATGACATCAATTTACGCAGAGCAATTCCCTTCGGGATAATCGGTCCATATTGAAAATTGCGTTTACAGATTATTTATTAAAAATCTGTCATCCAACGATGATGTGATGGTAAATATATTGGTCACCCGACTGATTTCTCTCGTCACTATGATGACGTCAGCATGTCCTTTTCGTCTTCTGAAAGCCACGCTCTTTGAATTAAGATAAAGACTTATATATTTAAATCGAATGCGGCTGATATCTGAGCTAAGAGACCAAAACGTTAATGGCGAGTAAATAAATAGATAAATCTTCAATACTTTAAGCCTTTCCGACAAATACAAAAATGATTTAAAGTGAAAAAAAACCCCAACGGCAACAAGAAACATTATTAACAGAAAGCAATTAGCCTGTGCATTGAATGCGGCTGCCATATATCGTCTGATGAACTTGCTGTATAGCTCGAGATTCTTGACAAAATTCAAGGAAGGGTCTGTGATATAAACGACCCTGGCCTGACATCTAGACTTCAGTCACTTTCTCACCAACGTGGATTGCTTTGTCTTTTCTACAAATATGTTCATGACAACTGCTCTGATGAGCTTTCCTCCTTGGGACATCGACTACGTTAGTAGAACTCTGCCTACAGTCTGATAATTAATTGCTAGGATTTCAGTCATTATCTATCTATCTATCTATCTATCTATCTATGTGTGTCCGATATATATATATATATATATATATATATATATATAACTGGCCACTCATATTCGAGGATACCCGCCTACTAGGGAGCTAGCTAGCTTGCTCAGGGACATTGTGTTTGTTCAACACCCACAGAGCCCACCTGTAGTTTATACTGCAGCTATACTGAGCAGACCTTATTTACAGTTTCTGGGAAAGAGCGTGTTATCTAGCGTTATCAACAATCTGACCAAGGCCAGCACGTTCAAACCCTCGGTCACAATAACTTGTAGGGTATCGTCTACCCAATTTCACTCACAAGGCTTGGGTCAAACCGCGGGTATGGTTTTCAGGCTCTTTTCAGTTTGTTCATCTGACTAACTTAGTCTCTCTCTCTTTCTCTCTCTCTCTTTCTCTCTCTCTCTCTCTCTATATATATATATATATATTATGAAAAGATTACTTAACTTTTAGATATTAAAATTAAATTGATATTTAAAAGTTGATTAATCTTTTCATATAATATCATTAACGCTCTATGTTTAATATTATTTTAATATTCTTAATATTGAGCACTATATATAAAAAATATCTGCTGTTTCTTAAATCTCAAATCTTATATATATATATAAGCAAAATTACATGTCAGAAACCTCCCCCACTGAAATTTTTTCCCTTCGATTTAAATTAAATTTCAATTTCAATAAGGGAATGACTCCTATCTAAAATATAGAAGGAGAAAGCCAGAAGATGGAGGTCACATCGACAAGATCATTGAGTAATAGTGAAATGCATCATTTTTCTCCACAAATTATGACAATAATTTAAAATCAATCATCATTTTTTTTCAAAAAATATGTCACACTCAGCAAGTTCTGGAAATGTCATAAAATTAAATAAGGGTGATATAACAAATGTAAAAACGTTTTTTTTAAGCGTTTCTCCCCAAGCAAAGCGGAAAGCCACTAACACGAAAGGGGTTACAGAGAGATGGAGCGAGAGCAGATTGGAGTCATAGAGGAAAGGATGAAGAGAAGGATAGGGGATAGATCAAGGCATCTGGAGACGTCGATTGACATTACATTTGAATAGTTGAAAGATTATAGGAAACAGGAAAAGGGCAGGGAGTTACACAGACGAGAGGTGCGAGACATGAAACTATTGGAGTAGAAGAGACGGCTGCATTTAACAGTTTCGACAGTGAAAGGGTGTGAGCGAGATGCCACACTAGTAAAACGCTTAAATTCATAAGGTCTGGGAACCAGCGAAAGCAGCTCATCGGAGCTATTACCATGAAAGTATTTGTAAAAAGACAGAGGGAGGTGACGGGACGTCTATGAGAGAGTGACTTCAGACGAGAGCTAATTACATTGCATATCTGTCTCTGGATCTTATCAAGAACCTTGAGACAAACAGACGGGGCACCAGACCATATATGGCAGCAATACTCCATGCAAAGGCGAATGGTTGATTTGTAGATTTGAAGGATTGACTCCGGCGAGAAAAATTTCCTGGCGCGGCACAAACTTTCCTTGCGGTGGACGACGCTATTAACTCAATGTATTTGTTCCATCTCCGGTCAGCAGTCAATGTGAGACCGAGTAGCCAATTTTACCAACAAAATACATTTCAAAAATAATTTAAATTCATTTGTGAATAAGTCCTGAATGTTTCATTATAAATTCGACATATCGCAGATTTCCAAAAAGATAGTCAAATTTCCCATATTAATTCATGATCTTGCGATGACGCCAGAGAAAGAAGATTTTTAACCAAAACTTCGAATGTTCTAAAAAGGAAAAAAATAAAATTTACATAAAATCTTCTTTCCTCTTAATAATAACATAAATGTTTTGACGATAATGCTTTGTTTTGATTAAATTTTGCCCATTTTTTCATCATGTATGCTCTTTCATTATCGTATCTTTGAAGGTAGCTAATATATATGTATATATATATATATATATATATATATATATATATATATATATATATATATATATATATATATATATATATATATATATATGTATATATATATATATATATGTATATGTATATATATATGTGTATATATATATGTATATATATATATGTATATATGTATATATATATATATATGTATATATATATATATATATATATATATATATATATATATATATATATATATATATATATATATATATATATATATATATATGTATTCGTTCCTCACCGTTTGGTACAAATTTTCATGAAAGTCAGTGTTGTACCAAACGGTGAGGAATATAAATTTGTATTTGTTATTCATATAAATTTTTGCTGTTATTTTACATCCAGCACTGTTTAATATATATATATATATATATATATATATATATATATATATATATATATATATATATATATATATATATATATATATATATACACATATACACAGAGAGAGAGAGAGAGAGAGAGAGAGAAAGAAAGAAAGAAATCAAAACTGCATGCTCACTCAATTTCACTTCTTAAGCGATGATTAAATATGATGATTGCATTTTTTACGGTACATGTGAACGAGTAAATAAATAAAGCACCAATATATTTTTCTTACTTTTTTAAAATTATAATTGAGATTCATGTTTTGCTTTGCGAAAACTGATATCATCCGTTCGAACAATTGAAGCGGCAATCAGTGTTAGAATTTCCTCGTTGCGTATTTCACCAACGCCTGACACTGATGACCTTGACAAATATCCAGCGTTCGATTCCCTCATTTTGGAACTAGCTAATCTTCGGTTGGGTCAGGGCTGCCGAGGTAATTGCCTCAACGCTAAACCCTGATAAAGGTCAAGTGTTGGAGGTGTGGTTAAAGCCACGTCTTTCGTTCCTGTTTTTTTTAGCCAGTTATGTAACTGTTTCTGCCGCCATGTGGTTGATGAATTATTTTTCGTCCTAAAGCCCATTTTCCAAAGACGAAACACTGCTAGCCTCTTGCTACTCTATCTCTATTTTCATGTCGGCCATATTCTTTGGTTCCACCGGTTCAGACATTCACAACTAGGATCTGCCATGTCACGTACGCAGAATTGAATCGCCATCATTATATAGAATTGAAGGTTTGGTAATTTCCTGACAGATGGAGAAGCTTCAACTGACAGAGGTATGACTCTACCGACGAATGCTGGTAATATTATAGGCAGAACATGTGAGAAACGAGGAAGGTTTAAAGAAAATAGAAGCTACACAGAAACCTCTGGTACCCCCCCCCCAAAAAAAAAACTCACTGACAATTAAAATAATGAGAAAAGAAGGTTGATAATGGAGGATTATAATGAAAGTATAAGAAGCAGGGAGAAGGAGCGAGTAAACTAATTAATAAGTCTAAGTAAAAGAATGGCGGAAGAAGGACCTCAGAGACAACTGCAGAGAGACGAAGAACCAACGCAACGGTTACTGAGGAAAAAAAACAGAAAAATATTCTAAGACGACCTGACAAATGAAAGAAGTTGTCAAGCAAAGAAATGAACTTCATTTTGTTTAATATCTTAATCAAACACTAACTGCACGCAATATAGACACATTCCCACGTCAACAGTTATATATATATATATATATATATATATATATATATATATATATATATATATCGGGTGTAAACGCAAAATTGTCCAAATCATGTAACAGTATAATTATCCATACCACAAAATCTTTAATATCTAAAAAACACTAAACGTATTGAGTTTCTTTTTCACAGGTTTTCAGATAAGACGTTTAGCCATCATGACACTATTACCCTTTTAGTTATAAAAAGAGTGTAGGTTAAAATTGTTTTGTGTCTTCACAACTAAACAATGGTGAAAAGAAAAAGATCGTTCAGTCCTTCAGTAATGTTACCAACATTTATAGTCTGGCTTCCATTTTCAAAGTCCATTCAACAACGATCAAGAGAACAGTGAATAAGTTAAAAAAATAAGGCACAGTAGAGCGGAAAACTGAATCAGGGGGTCACAGCAGGAAGAGAGATCATCATTTCAACTTAGAGCTAAAGAGATTAATTAGAAAATTACCAACTCAATGCATAAGACGTTTGGCACGTGGGAGAGGAATTTCAGCCATGACAGTCCAAAGAGCAGTGAAAAAAGACTTGCAAATGAAATCGTACACGTGAAACCTGTGAGGCACCTTGTTACTTCAGGACAGAATGTTAGCAGGTTAGAGAGGATGAAGATCATACTGAATAATTTTGAAAATGATACTGGAAGAATATATGAGCTTCCGAACCTTAGCTATGATTAATTAATGATGAACATGTCATTTTGTTTCTGATCGATTTCATCACGATTCTTCTGTCAAGCTTGGAGAGTAATTATACATTATATTGTTCAAAGTAGATTCCAATAGTGTTATACAGACCTCGGAGAATTCCAGTAAGATATATTTAATCATTTCTAAGAGAGAACAGTTCAAAGCTTAATCTAACAATTGGATAATTTTACTGTTACACGATTTGGGCAATTTTGCTGTTACACCCGATGAAGATGATGATGATGATGATGATGATGATGATGATGATGATGGTGATGGTGGTTGTGGTGGCGGTGGTGGTGGTGGATTTGTTTTGTATGGCTTATCAAGCTTATGTAGGTGATTTAAAGCCGGAAAATATTTTTAGATTGTAAGAAATTTTTTCATGAGATAAGGATTTACTGATTTAAGTACTATTAATTATTAATCCATAGCTGGTGGGAGAGAAGAGGTAAAATCATACCTTTCCCGATGGTATTTGCTCGTAAGTGAACATGACGAATCCGTCTGAAATTAAAGCTTGTCACTCCGATGTTTTTTTTTCCGAGCCGTTAACCATTGAACCACCCGCACACCCAAGCTTACACTACGTGGCATTCCCAAGTATCAAGTATTGACTTGCTCATCATTGCTTAACTTCAGTGATCGTACGAGAACCGGTGCTTCACGTGATAGTCGGTAAGCAAATTTATATGAAATAACCATTTTAAAGTCTCCGCGTTTACAATTATATATATATATATATATATATATATATATATATATATATATATATATATATATATATATAAGCAAATATCTCCATTAACCATGTCCTGAAGATGGTCTATTAGACCGAAGCGTCTGACGTTGACAGAAAAAAACAAAAAACAAAATAAAAAAAACAGTAAACTCACATATTCGGATTTTGCTTTGTCTTTTCCACATTTTCATCATATATATATATATATATATAAAAGTGGACATGGAAGTCAGCACTTAGAGGCGACAGTCTGTTTCATGCTAGTGCAATCGTCAGTCTGTTTCATGCTAGTGCAGTCGCCTGACGATTGCACTAGCATGAAACAGACTGTCGCCTCTAAGTGCTGACTTCCATGTCCACTTTTATATTTGCACACGCTCTATCTCTGATATTGACCACTTTACCCCATAAATATAGCACACTCTAAGACTATATTTCTGCATATATATATATATATATATATATATATATATATATATATATATATATATGATAAAAATATAGTTTTAAGGTATGCTATATTTATGGGTAAAAGTGACGAATATCAGAGATGGAGCGTTTGTAAATATAATAGTGGACACTGAGATGTACACCAATGTGTTTCACGCATGAACACCATCATCAAGCCATGAAGATAGCGTTTAAGCATGAAACAGACTATCGCAACTTTCTGATGACCTTAGTCTCTACTATCTCTCTCACTTTCTCTTTCTCTCTCTCCGTATATATATATATATATATATATATATATATATTGTCTAAAGATTACTTGTTCTAATGATCACATTGAATCGTTAAACTTGCAGACATCAACCAATTTTGAATCCGAATATCAATCTGCACTGTCTATATCTATAAACAGACTATCTCCGATATTAAGCATTTGTCCACTATAAATATAGCAAATTTAAACAATATATATAGAGAGAATGGGAGAAAGAAAGAGAGAGAGAGAGAGAAAGAAAGAAAGAGACAAAGAGAGATCGAAAGAGATATGTAATATATTTATAAAATATTGTGTATTTCTATATTGTGTGCGTGTGCGTACGTGTGCATATTTCGATGTGCCTGTCTTCTCAAAATATATATCTGCGTTGTATTTATTCTCCCAAATCGCAGAAACGCATCGTCTAACCCCCAATGTCACACAGTTACTTCAAAATGCAATCGGTATTTATATTCATCGCCGAATCTTCACAGGCAATATGTTCATGATTTCCCTTTCTTCCTCAGCAAGTGCTGCCCCTGAGAACCGAAATTCTTTAACCTGTGTAACGTGAGATCCTCTTCGAAAATAGATGTCATCAGCTGTCTCGAATCTCGTCGGCTAGTAGTGGTGAAAGGATGTTTTTCTTGAGGACTATTTTTATGGTCATTTCTGACGATGTGAACCACCATCGTTAGAAACACAAGAGTGGGAGAAGAGACTGCTTGGTTAAATGTGGGTGATGGTATTTGATAATGGTGAGGACTTTGTGGACATTTTTAAAAAATACTTTCTGGCTTTAATCATTTTCCTCAGAGAAAAAGGAAAAGGGTTTATGAAGAAACGCCGTGAGAAAGAATGAATTTTAGAATATTTTGCAGAAAGTAATATGAGGAAAAAGATGTTGGTCAAATAAATAAAGGAAGAAAGAAAAAAGAAAGAAATAAAGAAAGAAAAGGTATAAAAGAGATTGAAAGAAAGCAAAAAAGAAAGTAAGAAAGAAATAAAAACATTGATAAAAAGGTTGAAAGAAAGAAAGACTTTGAGAGAATATCTGAATACAAAAAAAGCTGTTCAGCAAAGAAAGAAAGAAAGAAAGAAAGAAAGAAAGAAAGAATATTAACGAATGTTTGAGAACGTAATGCAGGTAAGGGGTTGTTGAATAAAAGAAAGAAGAAAGGTAAGGGAAAGAATTGAAAGAAAGAAAAAAGCAGAGAAGAAAGAAAGAATTTTAGAGAATGTCTGAGAACGCAATACAATAAAAGAGCAGTTGAAGAATAAAAGAAAGAGAGAAAGTATAGATAAAAGACAGAAAGAAAGGAAGATAAGAGAAAAAAAGAAAGAATGAAAATAAACAACAGAGAAAGAATTTTAGAGAAAGTTTGAAAACGTAATAAAAGAAAAAAGCAGTTGAATGAAAGTAAGAAAGAGAGAAAAGGAGAGTGAAATGGCTGACAGAGACAAAAAAAGGTTTGAAAGCAATAAATAAAATAAAAGTAAAAATTGATTGAAAGTCAAACTTCATGGCGTATAAAACGCTTAATTCGTTCCTTCAAATATGAACTGAAATGGCAATTCTTTTTTCATATGCCGTCAAATTTGTTTAATCCATCACTAAAGCCACTTGAGATTATTTGTTATTCATTAAAAAAAGTAAACTGATATTAAACTTTGAAGTTCTGTCATGCAGATTATGAAGGCACTCGGAGCTATGCTTAAAATAACAACAAAAAACTTCATAGATCAATGCATCTGATTTCCCTTGTCTTTGTATTTTTAGTGCTCACTTACATGTAAGCTAAGCTCCGCCTATATTTCTTGTCAATCAAACAGAATAACCAATAGCAATGACGTCACGTATCGTTGCACACACAGTCGTGACACATCTCAAGCAGCTTTTTCTTTCTGCAAATGTTTTACTGACAAGTAGGATAAAGTCACCCAGAAAATGTGACACTTTGTCAAGGATACACAACCAATATAAGCCGGCTGCACCGGTGTAAGAATTCAAAACATTTGCTTTACAAATACCTATGCCTTTACAAAAAGAAAAGAAAAGAAAAGAAAAGAAAGAAAGAAAGAAAGAAAGAAAGAAAGAATGAATACTATCCTTCATGATAAAGCCAGAAAGAATTTTTAATTGGATTTATATCTTTGCACAGATTCTGTTTTCGTTTTCCTTATAAGTCGGTGTTCCAGTTCTGGTGAAATCCAGCTACGAAAACTGACATCCGTAAAAATGACAAATTGTTTCAGACAATTACAGTACATAATCTTTCAAAAGTCACAATCCTTTGCTTTAGGGCTGGTGCGTACTAAGCCCCCACCCACCCCGGCGTGGGGGTCGTGGACAGTGCTTTGCGACCCTCGCAATCTTATCAGCATGTGTTTTTTCTACCTACATTTATATACATTACAAATTAAACTAAGCACAACTATTAAAGGATGAAAAATTTTCAAAACAAATTCACGGATTTGCACAAAAAGCCCCAGAATAACGTCAAAATCTGCGAACATTTTTTATTCTTTAATAGTCAGTTGTGCTTAGTTTAATTTATAAATTAATTTATAACTAAATGTAGGTAGAAAAATGCAAATATTGATAAGATAGCGAGGGTCACAAAGCCTCCCCGGGGCCTCCAACTAGACTTGCTTTCTACTGGGCGGAAGTTTTGCGGGTAGTACTCACAGGTACATATAAGGATGTCATATTTTTAATTTTATTTGGCGTAGGCAAACAAAATCAGGCAGTATTTGGTGGGTATATATTTTTTAAAAATTAGCGAGGCCCTACATGAAAGCAGTCGAAGAAGCAAATTGATGGAGAAGAGGGAAGTAAAGGCGTGGAAATTGTTTCTATATTAACATACGCGACAGGGTGTGAGAGCGTATTTATTTAAATACAATAATGACCAGACACACACACACACACGCACACACACACACACACACAGACACATATATATATATATATATATATGTGTGTGTGTGTGTGTGTGTGTATGTGTAAATAAAGACAAAAGGAAGACTTTTCTTTATCGACATGTTTCGTCCTCTGAATTTATCAAGGCAAATGCACGGATTTAATTCTGTACCAAATATTTATAAACTGAATATAAATATCGTTAGGTTTTCCAGTTTTTAAAATTTAAGAATGCTCATAAATATCCTTTAGGCTAACTATGAAAGTCAAGGTAAATTATGGACGATGCTATGTTTTCATATTTTGTCTTTATTCACATTGTCGTTGTACAGATATATTTGTATTTATATCAGAATTTTTATACACACACACACACTACACACACACACGCATATATATATATATATATATATATATATATATATATATATATATATATACAGGTAACTATACCCATCTCGAAAAACCTTCGGTTTCTTGATTTGCCAATGATCAAATCAATATCGAAGGAAAAAAAGGTTTAAAAAAAAGAAAGAGCCAGGAAGATGAACGCCTGTCGAAAGTAATCGTACAGCTTACAGGTCCAAAGTCCAAAGAAAAAACCTCGACACGAGTAAACAACTAACTAAAAAAGTGCTCAATACAAAAGTAGAGCAGACCAATGTGTACTGGGATCACCCTAGGAGTTTCCAAATACACTTTTCCCTCATTGTCATACCATAACGCCAAAAACGCCGGGGGCATCAGAAAGTTGACCAGGAATGTAACCATAATAGCACCTGAAAGTATGGCAGTGTCTTCCCCGATATGTAAAGAGAATGTCGACCCAGCTGTGTTTACGGTATGCACGTGCGGTACAATTGGATGACAGGAAGTTATATAAGCACCTCACCTAAGAGGGAGAGGTGAGAGTCTCACAAATCGTCGCGAGTAGAAGTTTCGAAGAAAATCCCCAAAACTATATATCCTCATGCCAGCATTAATTGATAGAGTCTATAAGTGATTTGGTCTCGAATTCGTATTAGACGCTACTAAAGTAACGCTACTCATGACAATGAAGACCCCACCACCCACAAAAATAAATGAAGAAAATGACACTTCATAGTCACATATTTTCCAGTAACGCCAGTAATCGATGTACGAATATAGATAAAAGGTTTTTGTAAGTTGCTTTCCAAGGGAGATGGGCGCTCTAGCCTTATCGTATCACAATATCCCTATCTCTGTTTTCTCATACAAAGACAAGCTTCGTAAATATCATACAAGTCTATAGAGAAATGAAAATGCTTATCCTAAGAGAAAGAAGCTGAAGACAGTAACCAGTCACTTAAATGTCAGACATGATATACGCTCGGGCGATCAGAAGATTTTCCCGCAGTAGGTTGCCATTTCTTTATGCGGTAGACTGGTTGACACCAAGACTACAAAACCCAGTCGGTCCTGTTATTTACCCCATAGCTTGGGGAAAGGTATTTGCGCGTAATTGAATGTAACCATTTTGTCAAAATTACTGGCTTTTATAATTTAATTTAATCCAAGTTCAATTATTGATACTGACTCAGCCAAGTGTGACTCGTGTCTAAAATTGGGCAGTCGACAGTAACATTAGTCCTCTCCCCAAAGGCCTCTCCGCAAAAAAGAAAAAAAAATCAATAAATTTGCAACATTTTTTAATGATAGAAAATTTACCACTTGCTTGTTGTCTGATAAACTCGTTAAGACTTGGTCGAATTGACTTTAATATCAATTAAAATTATATCTTTTGTGCAAGAAGTCGCAAAAATTGGCTGATGAATACTAACATTGATTTTGTCATCGATTCAACTCGTCAACAATGGAGACTACTGCGCCAGCGTTTTAGTTAGCCGAAAGAAAAAATAAATGATATATTTAGAATTTCTCCATTTTCCCCTATAGTAAGCGTTCAACGAAAAAAAAATTGTTTTCGAAATATTTAAGATTAGCTTAGTATGACACAAGGCTAAATGGAGGGAACGAATATAGAAAAAAATTTGTTGCAACAATTTTCAAACGGGAGGGAGCCGACTTCCCTCTTCTTCCCTAGGTATGGGTTAAATAGTAAGATTTGTATTTGAAAAAATCATTGTTGAAAAAAATTGTTAATGCAATATCCACTCGCAAAAAAAAAAGAATTATTCTTACAATCCAAAATTTGTTTCGTTTTAAATAATCCACAAAGGGTTGATAAAGCGTAAAAACAATTCAGACAAACACAACTGTATGAATAGTAAATTTATTATTATTATTATTATTATTATTATTATTATTATTATTATTATTATTATTATTTCCCTGGGTTTCTGTTGTATACACATTTCCTTCCGGGTCCCAACCAGAGACCTAAGGTCAGAAACGGCTTCATGACATTTTCCACTGACCATTTTTGTAAAAAAAAATACCCCCCCCCCCGAGATCACATACATTTCACATAGATAAAGCTCTTCGTAATGTGTGAGCCTTACTTATGTGTACATTTTTTTTGTATATCTTTACGTCATGGGCTACCAGAAATCCTTTCAATGTGTCTATCGGACGGTTTTCCAATCAATCTGAGGGCTCCAACTACAACTGGAATTATTGATGCCCTCATGTGCCACCTTTTTGTCATGTCCACTTCAAAATCCTTTTATTGTGATATTTTTTTAAGATCTTCAAAGATACATTGCAATCTGTTGGGATTGCCATGTCAATAAGAAAACACATTCTGTTTTTGTGGTCTTTGATCTCGATGCCTGGGCGTTTAGCTTTGATTATTCTGTCTGTGTGTATTGTAAAGTCCCATAAAACTGTTACAGGTCCTATCTCTCTAACCGTGTCTGTGTGATGTTCCTACCATTTTCTTGCAGTTTCCTTCCCGTAAAAGTCTCAGATTTTCCAGTGTAGATATTGGACCTGTATTAGCTCTATCATGTCGAGTTTTATATTCAGTTGCTGCTAACGCTGATACAAGATGGGCAATTGTTTTCTGGATATTTATCACAGAATCTGCATTTGGAGTCAACAAAATTTTCCAGTATTTGTACTTGGTAATTTCTAGTTAGCAAGCATTTGTCTTTTAACATTGCACTACGTAACAAATGATGGGTACGTAGTTTGTCTGCACCAGCTTGTTTGGTACGGACAGAGAATTAACCATGAAGAGGCTTATCTTGCCATCGTTTCAGCATTTGATACATTGCATGTGTTTTAAGTTCCTTGCCTTTGCAGTCTATTTGCTTGAAATTTCTTTTTGAATTTTTTGGCTTCTTTTATTACTGATTAAAGTTTCTTATTTCTTATTTCTTTCACGTTCTCTGGCACAGATAATCAGCCAGTCTTCTGTAGCTCCAAGATAACATTTAATGACCAACTGTTGTGGGTTTGTAAGACAGTTCTAGTTGAACTAACCCTCTTCCTCCTTCGGATATGGGAACATAAAGACGATCAACATCAGCCTTAGGATGAAGCATTCAGTGGCAAGTGAGAAGTTTTCTCGTTTTGAAATCCATTCGCTTAATGTCAGCTATGGTCATTATTATTGTTGAAACTTGACTAATGCATGGAATAATAATGCAAACACAAAATGTAGTTAGAATAAAATGTATTGAAACAAGAAAGTGTACACAATATTTACATATAGTCTTTTGTATATTCCTGGGAAGACCGTTCCTGGAGAATGTGTTGACTAAGTCGCAGTCGGGCAGAGTCTCTAGTTGGATCTCTTGATTTGCCTCCCTGTCTTCCGGTACCAACCATATTTATATCGTCGGTACTCCGCTATGCAAATTAGGTGGATCCTACCACAACAATTATTATTATTATTATTATTATTATTATTATTATTATTATTTTCTTTGATTTTTGTTGTATACACATTTTCTTCCGGGTCCCTACTTTAAGGATGTTGAAATTGTTTTGCACCACAGGGACAGCCAAAGTGTTTTGGCTGATATTGTTTTGTAAATTATTATTATTATTATAAACTTCGTTGTCATGGTTTTCGTTTATAACCGGAGATTTTTAATTATGGGTGTTCCCCATCAAGTCGTACCTCCTCAAACAGAAAGTACCTTTTGCAGAATATTTAAGGAACAATCATATTTAATGGCGTATCGGATTTAAGGCACACCCTCTATTTATCATATTTAATGAACAACCTTTTTTAATGGCGTATCGGATTTAAGGAACAACTCGTTTTAAAGAACACTCCGATTTAATGATTATCGGATTTAAGGACCAACCAGATTTAGTGAAGTGTCGAATTTAAAAAACACACTCTCCTCCAGTTATTTCTTTAAATCGATGTTTTACTGTATATGTATATTCTTGTTAAATGCCTTCTACCTTATTGTTATATGTAATTTCCACGCTCAAAATTTTATCACTTATCCTAAGTAGACTTATTCAAGGTTCACTATCTAATTTTATGATTTTTTTCGAGGCGTTTCAATTAAACGTTACTTTTTTCTACTTTTCTATATTGAAGCTTTCTCTATTCAGACTGATTTGGAACTACTGCTAAGTTTTAGAGACTCTCGACAATATTCAAGGAAGAATCTGTAATTTTATCGGTTCTAACCTGACATCTCAGCTTCAGTCACTTCCTCGTGGCTGTAATGTAATTAGCCCGTGCCTTATCTATAAATATTTTCATGAAAATTATTTTGATCGCCTTTCCTCTTTGGTACATCTACTTTACGAATTTAAGCACAGTGCTTTTGAATTGGACAAAAATTTAATTCACTTATTAAATATAAAATTTACTTAATAAACCGTAATCGATTGACAGCTAGGTGTAATCATTTTACAGTTGAAATTGCTAGATGTAACAATCTGTGCTAACAGCTCCTTCTCTCGCAATTCTCGCATGCGGAATTCTCTTCCTGCTTTTTGCATCCCAATCAATTTTGATAATCAAAAAAATGTAAATGCAATGTCAACCGTCATCTTCTGTCCTCCTTAATTTTTATTATCCTCTCTCTTTAATGATGATTTTTCTTTATATTCTTTCACACTCAGTAACCACCTTTGTCTTAGTGGCTTTATCGCCTTACTTGTGATGAAATGATTAAAAAAAAAGATAATTTAGCATTATGTTTAATCCATCCAATGATTTGGATATTATTAAAATGCCATCAGCAAATCGTATTCTCTGCCTATGTTTCATCCTAGGCGTTTCCTGTCCATTTCCCAGGAGATACTTTAAAAGCCGACTCTAAATATGTTAGGTTAAATCGTTCCCCTTGCCTCAACCCTTTTCCAATCTTTTGTTTATCTGTATATTTAAATTATTGCAATAATGTTATCGTATATATTCTCAGTAACTCTCATATAGCTTTCGTTAATATTCTCCTCGAGTTTAAGTCTACCGCATGTTCTGCTGAATCAAATGACTTTTCATCGTCAAAACATGCTAAACAACGTGTTTTATTGTGTTCTGTTAATTTTTCGATCAACTCATATGTTGTATTGTTGAGTAGCCATTCTTATAACTGCCACTTCGCGTGGTTGGTTTTGATCTAAAGTCAGTCTGTTTACACGTACTTTTGAGAATAATTTGTTGATCCCCGACTGTAATGTGGTAGGGCAATAATTGTTGAGGTCTTTATTATATTTTTATAAAGCAGGATTATTATTCCGAGGTTGAAGTTGTGAGACACTTTTCTTTTATGAATGCATTGACTAAATAGTTGTGTTAAGATTTTGTGGAATTTTTTTTCTGTATTTTTCAAGATGTCTATTATGCTGCCATTTGCGTTTGGCGCCTTTCCGTATTTCACATTTTCAAGATGAAAATTTATTTCATCTCTTCTTACTCCCGGAATACCACGAGTATCTTCCGGGGTGACTGTTGGCGTTAGATTTATCTTCGAAACATATATGTTTGCATTGTACTCTGGAGTTTTTCTTAACATCTCCCCTCATTTAGCAACTTCCTCGTGTCTTTCAATCCAAATCTTTGTCATTTATCTCTGTCGGTTGGCGATTCAAATTCTTCCCTTTCCAGATTTGCTACTTTTACTCTTTTCAAGCTCATCTTTTTTTTGCTCGTGTCTTATAATTTTTATTGCTTGGTTTAATTTTGTGTTTACAATCCTATGTACTTTTTTCAGCGCGTCATGAATTTCATTTGAACCTGTTCCTTTCTTATCATCACTGTTATTTTTTTTTTCACTTGTCACTTCTGCTGCTTTCTTAATTATCGTCATCAACTTGTTAATATATTGTTATTTTTCGTTATTTCTGTAAGTCAGGAGTCAGTTCATGATGTCTACCTGACTTTATTAAGATATTTTATTTCTGAGAATCATTTTGTTTCACTCTTAACGTCAACTGTGACTGCAAGCTACCATTCTGTGATAGCTTCATGTATTTACTTTGTATATTATAGTTACGGCTTGAATTTCCAGGTACTATTAGTCCTGGCAATACAGAGTTGAACCAGGAACTAATTATTGGCAAAGATGTTTTGGTCTCAATACAACCAGTATGATGTGCTATTTCAGAATTCAAAACTCCTTACTCATCTGCTTTGGGGATTTTGATATATTTAGGATAATGTACAGACCAGATTGTAAAAGTAGGTTTAATTTGCAAAAACTGAGTTCCAGGTGTGCCAATCAAACAAAATGTGTGCGAGAGGTGAGTTTTAATAAGTTATTGCCGAAAATGGAAGCTTAAAAGATTTCAAGCACCTTGTATTTTACCTTCTGGTCAGTAAAATACTAACCAGGTATAACACAAGGCTATGATTGTTCAACTTTTGTGTCGGGAGAGGATCGTAGGTGTGCCGCGAAAATTTTTAAAGGTCATTAATTAAATTATTTTTGAAAGAAATCCAAGGTACAATAAGTGTACATATCAAAATTAAATACCCTTTGAATTGATAATACGAGTATATCATTGATAAAAACAAGAAAAGTTGGAGAATTGCAATTAAAATATTTAACAAGATATGACTTCACTTTGTTTATCCCTTAAGGATGAATTTCCAAATATTACAAAAAAAAAAACAATGGAAATACGTCATCCATTCTTAATGTCATATTTGTCCGAAGCAAGATCTTCTGCAATAAACAATATTAAAATCAAAAATCGATCATGGAAAAAAATCATTCCTTGGTAGAAAATTAAGAGTATGCAAGTCCGAAATTCGAATTTGAATAGAAGATATTCTAAAAAAACGTCAAGCTCAAATGACTCATTTAATATTAAATTATAATAAACAGAAAAATAAGTAGTAATAAGATTTTTTAAAGAATTTTAATTATGTTTTTGTAATAAATTAAAAAAAAAAACAATGATTTTATATGTGTTAATAAATAAATCATAAAAATTATACTCCTTTTTTTTTATCATCGTAATTTACATTACCGCGGAAGTTTATAGGTTCAATGTACCGTGAGATATAGGAGGTTTGAAAAACATTGACTCAGGGTGTGATGAGTCATAAATAATTTATGACGGGAGTATATATTTTCTATGGGTTTTTAGTGACTTTCCTGAACTTTGAAATTTTGCAGACCAGTGTTATATCTGAAGTTATAAATTCCTGACCAGACTCTAAATTGAGTTTATATTAGATTTTCTTCGTAATTTACCAAATTGGCCAATTTAAGGATTGCGTGCGATGTGTATTCTATTAATATGCATTAATATACAAAGAAGAATCTGCAATGATATTGATCATGACCTGGCATCTCACCGTCAGTCACTTTCCCATCGCAATGGCGTAGCTTCAGTGTGTCTTTTTCTATAAATACTTTCATGGTAATTGTTCTGATGAACTTTCCTCTACCTAAACTTTATGAATTTAAGTGCAGTACTAGATTGGCGGCAAGGTCTCATCATTTTACATTTGAAATGGATAGATGATGTAAGTTCTATGCTAACAGTTTCTTATTTCGAGCCTCTCACTTGTGGAACTCACTTCCGGTTTCTTGCTTTCCAGCCAACTTTGATGTTAAAAAGTTAAATTCAATGTCAACTGGTATCTCCTGTCTTCTTAATTCCTGTTATTTTATTGTTCTCTCTCCTTAGTAGTGTTCTTTTATCATATTCTCTCACACTCAATAACAACTTGCGTCTTAGTCGCTTTATTGTCTTGCTTGGTGTAGAAAAAAGCAATTGCAAACCAGTCCCATTATATTCTTGTACAGTGTAACCCGGATATAAGAGAGTTGTCGGGACCGGATAAGTCTCTTATATCCGGGTTTTGTCTATTATATATACATTAACACAGGCTCTAATTTGGGACCAGAGAAAATCTATCTTATATCCGGGTTTCTCTTATATCCGGGCTACGCTGTATTAGCAATTACGAAATCAATTTTCAGTTTTTGACACCGTGTGTGGGACTACATCCTCTTCGATTTCGAGAAGATGCATTCACATAAGTCATTTAACTCTTTTTAGAATTTAACTGACATTTTTCATCTGTCTTCCTTATTCTATATTTTATGATGCGAAATTCTTCCTCGTTTGCATTGTTGTCAGCCAACAAAATGGTGTCATTTGTTTTCTCTCAGTCCATATAGCGAAAGATGTTGTAAAACCCTTCAATTTCCTCAATCAGCTTTTCGCGTTTAGTGTACGTACTTGGATTCTTTTTAGAGCGTCTCCTGTGTACAATCTGATCACTCTCAAATCTACTCTGTCTTATTTGCCTCGAAACTTTCTATATTACGCGTAATGTTACTATTGACTAAAAAACAAAACAAAATCCAAAACATGCATCACTAAACGCGCTATCCTCTTTTCCTTCTTAATAAATTAGATGAAAGAGATTTCCTCCTTTTTGACAGTTTCACAAACACGTTTCATGTCAGGTGACGTTGTTCAGGTTTATCACTAGGTGGTTCAGCCTATAGTTTTCAGTCATACTTTCAATGTTATACAGGGGGCTGCAAAAGTAGGTATACAAATATTGTAGTGGTATTACCAGTATTATAATAGCGGTTCTAGGAGTCATTTAATGCTAGAATTTATTTCATTCATTAAAATCAGTTTTAGTATTTTTATTTTCATAATTTTATTATAATAAGTGCATTATAAATTTTATTTTTTAATAAGTAATAATAATAAATGCTTTGCAGGTAAAGACGAGTGTGTGAATGACGGTGATAAACAGTTTGAAAATTTGAGTCATTAATATATTTATCAGTGATATATATGTATATATATATATATATATATATATATATATATATATATATATATATATATATATATATATATGTGTGTGTGTGTGTGTGTGTGTGTGTGTGCATACACATATATATATGTATATGTGTGCATCCAAAAATACATAAATATATATATATACACACACACACATATATATATATATATATGTGTGTGTGAATACACATATATATATGTATATGTGTGCATCCAAAAATACATAAATATATACACACACACACACACACACACACACACACACACACATATATATATATATATATATATATATATATATATAAAATACATATAAATACATAAATACATATATTGTTTAATGAAATAAAAATGAACGTTATAAGAATTCTGCTCAATGAATATATATATATATATATATATATATATATATATATATATATATATATATATATATATATATATATATATATATATATGAATATAATATATCGCACATCGAATGTTAATGTTAATAAAATTGTGCTTGTTCAGAGCTACTAAGTATATTAATAAACATATATAATATTCCTCACCGGCAGCACGTATCGTATTTTCATGCAAACGTACTAGAAATATAAAATTTGTCACATAGCTAATTGATGTTATATCCAGCACCACTACTCGAGAGTTTCGTATAGGAACCTTTGGGTAATTACTCAGTCCACTCGTCGAGAGGCATCAGTAAATACCATTCAATTTTATTGTTTTTCCTATTTTTATACTAAGTTTTAAAAGATTATTTATAATAACAATAATAATAATAACAAAGAGAGTTGTTTGTGCACCATACAGTTTTTATTATTCTACAAAATCTTTTTTACATCCTCAAGACTATCATATAGGATTTAATTTGTTTAGTTAAATAAGATACGCTTTTAGCAAATCGGCATCCTTTTTATTTGCCAATTTGTCTGCATTTATTCATCTTTTCATGTTGTTCTAAATGCAACATTTCTGAAAAATGCTTTTTTTTTAACTGAAACAAAATCAAGTTTTTTTCTATCCTTCTAAAATTTTGTTCAAAATCGATAAATCGAAAAGACGAATTAATTTGTTTCTAGGAAGAGTTACCAAACTCTTAGATTTTGTCATACATAATTTCCGTTTTGGAAAACCAATTGTAATGTATCACCCCCACCCTAACTAACCATTCCTTAATATATCATAACAAATGATGAAAAATGACTTACATGCGACAATGTTCAACGCAAAGAGCAGTCGATTGACAAGGATAAATCTCAACATTTGACCCTCATAACTGAACTCCATCGCAGAAAGGTAACGTAGCGCGTGTAGATGTTATTCATTTAAAGTTTTTAAAATGCAAGGAGAAAATAAATGCATATTTATACATACAGCAGCTGCAACATGTCCATAAAAGTTTATCCGAAAAGCACCCCGTGTTCGTCTATAAAAAATGTTCTCCTTTATAACAACGTAAAGCTGCATGCAGCAAGAATAACACAAAAAGAAATGTGGAAGTCGGTTGTCTCTTCTTTCCCATCCGCCATATTCACCTGGCCTTGAACCAAGCGATTATTACCCTTTTCGATCGATGCAAAGCACCTTGGTGAGAAAAACTTTCTCTAATGAAAACCAGATTCAAGAGTTCGTCGAAAACCTTTTCAGAACAAAACCTGCGGAATTTTACTCAAAGTGTATTGAAGAGCTACCTGATGAGTGGCAACATATCATTACAAAAAATCATGAATACATAACTGTATAAAATGTAATTTAAAAAAAATAAAGTTGATAAACAAAAATAGAAATTATAGTAGTTTTTTATCAACTTTACTCAAAATCCTTAACCGCGCCTGCAAATACAAACAAGAAAAAACAGAAAAAGAATCAATTTGTATTTCTTCAAATACTTATGAACAGAGTCAGTGTAAGGGTCTCGTGTCCCCCACCCCGGAAATTATGATACGGAGCCGCCACTCTAATAGATCTAAATTTTCATGAAATTGCATTCATATAAAATACAAATTTTATTGTAACCTAATTATGTACAATAATGTATCATATGCAATATAGGTGAACAATTCAACTAGAAAAATTCAAAATAAATACAAATGTCTACATGTCATAATAGATCATTTCATCTTAAAAAGTTCAACAATATTTTACGGCAAATTTTAACATTAACTAGAGGTTTTTTTGTTAAAAAATTGAATAAAATTTAAACATTCAACATTAGGAATAAAAAAAAACACTGAATTTTATAGTATTTTTTCGAGTTTTAGCATGAGCAAAACATTTGGTTTGGGACAAAAAAACAAAACAGAATGACGTCACAATTTGTATAATTTTTTCATCCTTTAATAGTCAATTGTGCTTAAGTTTAAGTTTAATTTGTAACGTATATAAATGCAGACAGAAAGAAGCAAATATTGGTAAGATAGCGAGGGCCACAAAGCACTGCCAGGGGCCTGCAATCAGGTTTGCGGGAGTTTGAGGTATAGTACGCATCGGCTCTGCTTATGAATAACACCCTTTGGAAAGCATTGCTTTTAAATAATTGAATACTTTTATCTACAATAATGTTCCCCTCTATAATGCCAAAGAGCCACTCGAGGTTAAGGTTTATAGAGTAAGAGGTTACCCTAGACTTGAACAAAAGAGGTAATCCTGTTTTTGTTCTATTTTCAAATGTATCTCTTGATTTGGATCGACCTGTAAAACAGAAGTCCAGTAACATTTAATGTGTCCCCACTTATTTTTTTCTATATCTAAGCAAGATATATCCTAGTTCTCAACAATTTTTGTGTTTCGGTAGGTTTTGGGAATCATCGATGCAAAATTTCAAGCTGCTCTCCACTCATCTTTTTCATGGTATGTCCTTCGCAAGTGTTTAATTGTTCTTAAAGAAATTCCATCGATAAAATCTTCTTGGGTGGTCGTTGCTCGGGGTTAAATTGTTTCAATGTTTTAGATATTCACTAAATTTCCCATGACCGTAATAACTATCAAATAATATGACATTGTTCAAAAATCTAATAATCAAACAAAAGCAGAGATGAAGCGTTAGAGCTTGATTCAACTGCAAGTTCAAATGCACTTCTTCGCACGTTTGCTCTAAAGTTGTGTTAATAAGAGGTTCTTCGAGATTTTTCCCTTTTAATGCTTCAATAATCCTTCTCAAACATTCTTTGTATCAAAGGTTGTTCGAATGCTAATTCAGGATGGAATCATATGAAGAAACTATCGGCTAAATGGCAAAAGCCAATTTTGGACCTAGTTTGCCACAGATTTAGTCCACTTAACTGAAATAATCTAAACCAAACATTCACACAAGACAATTTGTGTGTCATATATAATTTACATGGCAAATTTGGAAAGCATCGGATGAAAATCCGGATAATTATGAAAAAAAAAAACAGGGTTTCTTAATAGTTTTTAGTGTTTTTTTTTTGTTTTTTTTTTGTGTGTTATACCCAGGTAAGCGAGCAGGACTAAACCCACAGTCTTATTTCTTGCGTGATGGCAAATTTTTTGTGACATGTTTGAAGAAAATCGAATAAAAAATGAGGAAGTTATTCAAATTTTTATTTTAAATAGTACAAAAAATCCGATTTTTTCACAGATTTTGCAATTTTTTTGTGTGAAGCGGATGTCGCAGAAAAATTATCAAACACTTCAACATAAATCTCGTAACATGAGATATGTTTTGTATTAAAGGCAAAAAACGTCAGTTTATCCACTAAAAAAAATTTCGCGTGTAACTTTGCCTTGGTTTTTGCAAAAAAAAAAAAAAACCGTACCCACTGTCAGTTTTATCGATTTTTTTTGCCAGAACCGGGACGGGGCGGGGGGGAGGCTGGAGATTGAAAAGTTGGTCTTGAACGATCTTAGTAAATTTGCAACGTATGTGTACAATTTCATCGAAATCGGCCGAGAAATGTGTACGTGCATAAATAGCACACACACAGACAGACACATATGCACAGCCATCTTCTGTTTTTTAGATATAGATTATTTTCGTTCGATAAGCTTATTCTGATGATAACTGAATATCTTTAAGATGCAATTTATATTGAATCATTGATGTTCTTAAAAATGTACATAAAAATCAGTTATATTGAACACCATATGAAACATGTAAATCTGGAATTGTTTAGAATGTTTGTGTTTTTATTATTTATTTATTTTTGCGCATGTGGGTGTGAAGTGAAAAAGATGATCGGAATAAATTCTGAGTTGGAATGAAACGAACTGTTAATCATGAGTAGGTTAGTGAACGCAACAACAAGATTGGCTAAAGAAGGCCAACTTGACCTTACGTCGTACTTTTCGATGGCAATTCAGTAAAAGTATCAATGAAAACAAAATAAAATCTGTTTTTGTTTTCAACTATTGACTACTTCACATAATTATTTTAAGAAGCTCAAAAAGTGTTTTTTTATTGACTAAGTTTGTAGGGTTTATTAAGCAGGGGGGTGGATCTAAATTAACTTACGAGTATCTTTGGCAACTCTCCCAAATAACAAAGAAAGTTCATCTTTTCAATATCTTTGGTCGATTATGAACAAGATATTAGTAGGAGAGAAAAATGTTTTTTTTTTATTTCACAATACAATTTTATCACAAAAATACTTCCCAGGGATTTAACATTCAGAGCCCAAAAATTAACGAAATATTTTAAGTTGTTTACTAAAACATTTGGTTCTAGTTCTACAATGTTCCTTTATTTAACTTTCAAACTAAGCAATTCGGAGCAAATGTTTGTTCACTCAAATATGATAAGTACTATATATATATATATATATATATATATATATATATATATATATATATATATATATATATATATATATATATATATATGGGTATGAATATGAATTGGAATCGTCCGGTTCATATCCATACCCAGTCTTTTTAACAGGAGTTGAGGTTTGGCCATTGTTTCCTCTTTAAGGATGGGTTTCTAGTTCCTTCTAAAGTCTTTTCATTCTCTTTCACTCCAAGTAGTGCTTCTCGTCTTAGTGACATTATTGCCTTGTTTAGGGCGAATTAAGTGCATATATATATATATATATATATATATATATATATATATATATATATATATATATATATATATATATATAATGAAGAGGTTATAATGGTTCCAACGAGAGAAAAGTGTGTATATTAAAAAGAAGAGAGGTACCGCAAACTTTTTTGGTTGTAATGTGGGTTTTTAAAAAAATATTATTCTTTATTTTTCATAGTTTTACAACACGTGTTTCTGGTCTCACGACCGTCTTCAGGTAAAGGGTGGAGATTTCCACATATTATTAAAAATAATTATTAAAAATAATTAATTTTTTCCTTTATGTTTTTCATTCCAATGTCTTTCTTTAAAAGAAAGACATTGGAATGACCAACACAAAAACAGAGAATGTCTCATATCGAGAATATTTAACATTGAAAAACATAAAGGAAAAAATTAATTATTTTATATATATATATATATATATATATATATATATATATATATATTACTGTATTTATAGGGGAAGAGTACTCATCAGAAATGGCGCATTTGTAGATATTGCTAGTTTGGACATCGGAGTTTCCCCAAAAGAGGTAGAAGGCTAATAGGCCGATAGTTGGAAGGGTCGGATGGTTCATCAGTGTTCTTAAAAACTGGAACAACAAATGATGACTTCCAGAAGGCGGGAAAGCAGGAGGCAGCGAGGTATTTATTATACAGTTTAGAGAGAACAGGGGCCAGTTCGGGAGCACACTTAATGACTATTACAGTGATACCATTGGATCCACATGCTTTGCGGGGATCTAGGTTAGAGATGATAGCAGAAAGAATGGAAGGGTTCATATACATATCACCCAACAGAGATTTGCAGGGATACTTCAGATGAGTCAAGAGTAGAGTTTGAGGAGAATTTACGGAAAAAGCATCCAGCTTTATAAACAGAGAATGATAACACCTCAAATTGACTGAAGAGGGGAGGAATAGAGACCTTGCATTTATTTTGTACCCTATTACAGAGCCGACCGTAATTACGAGAGCCAAAGTTGTTAGGGGCTGCGTGGTGCCTCATTCTCTAGGCAAATAGGGACTTAGCTCCTTCGAGGACTCGCTTACATTTATTACGAGCAGTAACGAATAGACACCTGTTATGACGAGAGTTGTCACGCTGGTATAGCCGAAAATAGTAGTTCCTGTGTTCTATAGCGGCCGAGTATGCTGGCGTGAACCATGGAAAGGATTGACGTTTCACTTGGTATTTCACAGAAGGGATGAAAGCGCCCATGCCGGCATTGACCCAGGAAGAAACCTCAGCGGCGTAATTTTCATTTGGGAGGATAAAGATATCAGTCCCGGGGGAGTCACGAAGAAAATCACGGAGTCCCAATCAGCATGCTGGTAACGGAAAGAGATCTTATGGATAGGGCGTTCCTATTTAATGAATGATTGGAACGAAATATCAATGGAAACCACAAAAGTGAACCTAGTTACCAAGAGTACAGTGCTGCGAAGCTCGGCAAGATGCAAATAGAGATGTCTGTTGCTCGGGTTTGCTAGGGAAACGAGTAGGGAAGTCTAAGATTTGAGTAAGGGAATGAGTAATGGCAAATTTTAATGTTTAAATACCGGCAACATCAGTACCTTCAGAATGTTTCAGCCACGTGTCATAGTGAGCATAAAAGTCACCGAAGACAAAGATGTTCGCAGATGGATGGAGAGATAGTGCCATTTTTATACTTTCGGGTATTATGTCTAATATACTGCAGTTCTGGGAGGAGTGGCAACGATGAAGAAAAAACGTAATAACTAACAAACTTTAGTAACGAGAGATGGAGGCACATGAAAGGGCAGTCGGCGGCCTCGAGAGACAGTGAATGCTGGAATCTTTTCGATAGAGAGGAAGATAGCCTGGAACCAAGAATTTATTGGTAGCAATGGAAGAATTTAAGTTGGTTTCACGCAGGGCAAAGATATCTTGCGACCGTTCCGAAAGAAAAGATTCTAGGCTGCAGAAGTTGGAACGGATACCCTGAATATTGGAGAAAGAAAGGTTGAAGTGGGGGGCGTAGATGCTTTTTGTTTAATGGTTTCGTTGTATTTGCTTTTGTTGTGTTTTCCATGATATTCATTATAGAGAGAGAGAGAGTCAGAGAGAAACGCAGAGAAATAGAGAGAGACACAGAGAGAAAGATGACCTTTTATGTCAGCACGTTTCTTTCCTTCAGGAACAATATCAGGGCAATTATAGAAATAAGATTAAATATTTAAATTTTGAATTGAAGAACGCTCTAAAATATTCTAAGAATTTAGTGTAATGGAAAGATAAACTACAAAGGTTGCTAAATAACGTGAATGTTCGGCTTATTAAATGAAAGCGAGTTGATGTTATTGATTTTTTATCTATTTTATGTACAGTGCTGTTCGATAAAAGTGACTCACCTGATTTTTTTTTACTTAAAAATTTTTTCGCCTAGTTTTTGGGGGTCAATTTTTAATCTTACTAATATAAAGACCCCTTCCCGACAACCTAGTAAAAAAAAGTTTACTAAGGTATTCTATTGATAATTATAATTTTGGATATAAATGAGATTTAGGGAAAAACTGTGCAAAAAAAGGTGACTCACTAATATCCTGCAACTAGTAATCAATAGAAACATAACCGAACAGCTTTAAATAAAGAATAATAGCGGTATAATTTATTCATGATAGGTAATATAGTTCGAAATATTTAATAATCTATGGGTCCTCCTTTATTTTTAATAGCCTTTACAACCCTTTTTGG
>OZ038483.1:26713724-26756224 GCA_964036315.1 Acanthosepion esculentum | reverse complement strand
TATTCTCGTCACGCTTCCTCTCTAGATAAGTTTATTCTTTAAGGCTGTATGCTTAGGATCGTTATCGTGTTGGAACGTCAAGCGTTGACCTTGGACAAAATGTTTTTAGCAGAAAGCCACATTTGATTAACAAGAATGTTGGTCCATGATTCCATTGATTTTGTACAAATTACCAACTCCTGCTGCTGAGAATGCACCCCAAACGTTGATTTTTATCGTGTTTAACAATGTCTTTGGTAGTCACTGTAGTATTCGTTTCACCAAGAGTACACCAAACACGTATTCGTCCTTCATATCTAAGAGGAAAGGAGCTCTCATTACTCCACATAAAATCTTCCTAATCAGATTTAGTCCAGTGTAAAGCAGCTTTGCACCAAACCAAACGTGCCGGTCGATTTTTTTCCAGATACGAAAGGTTACTTTTTTATGTATTTGGAAACAATGCCTTTTGCTTTAAGCCGCTTTGGAAACATCTTGTACTGTTGCAAATCGATCATTTTTGCATTGACGAACCAAGTTTCTATCTTTCCTGTCGGTAGTTTTTAGCGGTCGGCCAGATCCGCTACGTCTATTATATGTTCCAGGTTGATTTCTATTTTTGATTAACTTGCGAACACATAACTCACTTCGATTAATCTTATCAGCTTTCGCTCTATTCGACAGTCCAAGATCCTGAAAAGCAGCGACTTGGCCTTTTCTTGAATCAGAACAATGCTTAGACATGTCAATAAATTTAAATACAAATGTAATAAGCTTTATATTTTGTTCATCATTATTTCTATGGATGCATCCATATTTTGAATCGTACTGTATATATATATATATATATATATATATATATATATATATATATATATATATATATATATATATATATATATATTGTTGAGATCAATAAAACATCCTTCGTCGCCACTGTTGAGGTGTTGAGTGTTTCCACGTGAGTATATGGTAATAACGAACAAACACAGTCGTAGGGAAAAATACTGGTATATTCAGAGAGGTATTTACATCAGAGAGATTAGTAGTAGAACGAACGTAGGTTAGTAGTAACAATAAGTAATAGTAATAAAGTCCAACGGTATCTTCCGGTCGAGAAACTCTGCACTGCACTACACTGCTACACTACTCCCAGTCTCTAGAACTACTGTTCTATTTATAATAATAGAATCAGTCTATTGTGGTTGTGAAGGTTTTGAGAAGCATGAAACCACTTCTCAATTGCTGTTGTTCTCAGTTTCACCCTGACCCTGGGTGGTAGCATCTGTTAGGATCCCAGTTATGGGCAAATAGTTAACTGCCCAACAGTACATTTTTATAATAAAATAACCAACAATACATTTTTATCGCAAAATGACAATCGATGCAACACTACAAAAAATTCAAAAATACATTTTTATAGTAAAATTACTTGTAAAACATTTTTTGAGCTAAAAATATATATATGTATAAAAACATGCCTTTACTCTAAAAGTATACAATGATGTAGAAAATATCTGTAGTTGAAAGCATAAAATTACGTACAAAATATTTCGGCATGAAACTATCCATAAAGATTGATATGCCTCCAAGCAAAATCTATCAACCAACAAGCCAACATGAAAGAACTCATTCATGACATTAGTTCTCATAGTATCCTACAATTTCTTAAAGAAATCAAAATGGATTCCAAAATGTAACTTCAACAAAACTTAAACATAAAACACATATCACCGCCTCTAGTAATCATGTCCACACAAACATGCATATGCACAAAAGCTGAGTATCATCTACCATGGATTCAACTGCGAAAGCAGAATAACGCGCATCATATTTTTATTACTTCCAACCTCCCAAGAAAATTAAATTTCGATATTAAATGACCCACAAGGAGTTGATATGCCTTTAAATAGACAAATCAGTCAATCACTTCCTCTTACACCCTCTTATGACACACCTCATTCGGTAACTCTTGACGATAATAGACTGTTAAAGTTTGCATAGGGCTAACTTTTTAAAAAAAAACTGCTATCTGTTGGATTCTCGGTGGGTGCTCGACTGTTTTTGCCTGGTGCCAGACATCAATGTTTCAATTAGTATCATAATATCCAGAGAAAATGCCACTAACATATTAGTTTCTCACGTCGCCTCCGAGATAATAAGACAAGGTAATTTGGGAGTCGAATAGGTAGAAACCACATAGTATCATCTCGAAGCCTTATTGAAAAGGATCACACACACACATACACGCACAGAAACATGCATACATGGTAGCAGACACATGCATCTATACAGACACATGCGTACACACATGGAATGAATATACATACACAAATACAGACACACTTACACATGTACATATACCCACATACACACATAGATTAAAACGCGTAGATGCACATACATATACATCAATTGACATATGCATAAATATATACGTATATGCACATATACATACATACACGCATAGAATATATAACGCAGATACACACGCAGACGCAGATATGCATATACAGGTGCACATATACACACAGAATAAAAACAAACGCACATACACATATATACATATATATATATATACACACATACAAATATAGAATATAATCACATACAGACATACGTATGAAGACGCACATAAATATATATATATATAAACACACATATACACGCATAGAATGAATGAACACACATGCACAAACGCAAGCACACTTAAGCATATACATACACCGACAGAATTAATACACAAAACCATACACGTGCATACACACATATATACGCGCACATAGAATATAAACACGCACACACACACATAGATATATGCATGCATATACATACACATACACACGCAGAATAAAAATATAAGAAAAACAAATAAAATAAAGTGGAAATGACTTCGAGAAACGTACAAAATGAAGCAACAAAAATAATTAATCGAATAAAGAAACGTAGAAAAGAAGCGAATGGAAAAAGTGTAATCTAATAATCATATATATATATATATATATATATATATATATATATATATATATATATATATATATATATATATATATGTATGTATGTATGTATGTGTGTATATTTGTACTTATGTGTGTGCGTGCGTGTGTATCATATATGCATGTAGGTATATTTGCATATATTTATATGCTTCGTTTGTCGTCATCCTAGAAAGAAAAACAGAAGCTAATTTTTTATTGACTGACAGTTACCTGTTCATAAACAGCTTTACCTATCTTGTTTTGCGCACTAGAAAGAGCTGTCAGTGTTTTCTTACATTCGGATATTTAAGCCTTTATTTACGACAGAGTTTAATTCTACACTGTTGTATTAACCAGTAAGGACATGTTCGCACCTAAGTCTGTTCCAAACGAAGTTTTTTCTTTCTTCTATTTATCTCTATCTATACTCTCTCTATCTTTTTCATCTCCTCTCGTCAATCCATCACTTTAGCTTTTCGATATTGTTCACATGTATTAAGCGTGTACAAAATCACACAAAACCTTTTCTCTTGGAACTGAATACACACTAGAAAATCGGGTTTTAGTAGTTTTGACTTGCATCTAGGTGTGTACATAATATAAACATCTACATATATATATATATATATATATATATATATATATATATATATATATATATGTTCTTATGTATATTTAAAAAAACAAGAGGAAAATCTTTCATGCTGACGCGTTTCATACATCTATTAAAGACAAATGTCGGCATCATTTTTTCTCTTATCACTACTTTTATTAATATGTTCATATGTAAATATACAGTAGGTGCGTGGCCGAGTGGTTAGGACATTCGCTTTCCGACGATGAGGCCCGAATTCGAATGGGGTGGGGAAGCGTTGGAAGTGTCTGATAAAGCATACCTCGGAAATGTTCGAAAGCCATCGATGGTTATGTTAGCACGAAGTCGCAAGTCATCGTGACAGAGTATTAATCTGGCACTCTGCTATGGCGTGCCTACTTTATAAGCCTTGAAATTCTGGCCTTTATCTGGATACGAACCCAGACCATCTCAACTAGAATATCCGCAATTATGTCCTCGCGCAGTCAAGCTTATTTGACATAAGTGATGACTAAGTCCCACCTGATTTAAACAAGTAACCGCAGAGAAATTTTTATTAATGCATTTTTAGGGTATAACTCAACATATTCACCGGGGTGCAAGTTCTGGGTAAAAAAAAAGAAGAAAAAAGTCTTGTGTACCTTCAGGTGATGATATCAAACGGCTTGGTTTTGTGGTTTCATTTCATACCCTTCAAATTTCTCTTGGGTGTATTAGGAGTTTTAGCCTCCATGTTTGACCAGTATAGGAAATTGTTGTAACCTAGGAAAGGTTACTGAATGAGGAATAAGCAAATCGGAGGTTGGAAATGAGATGGTAACTTTTAGAACATCAACAAAAAACAATACTCGCCAGCGGCGTGAACTAGTTAAACCACTGCTAGTGGTTGACTACTTAAACAGCCTATTACCCCCACTTACAGTAGTGTCCAACGTATTTATGATGACTGGGACATACCCATTAGTGTTAATAGGTACATGGTATGTAACAGAAATAAGGGGCAAAAAGACGTCATTAAAGAAAACAAAATTTTTCCTTTGAATCTTGGCTTTTCAAAATGTCTCATTTATTCTTTTCATCTCTGTTTAATTGTTAGTATCGTCTGATGTTATTAACATCTGATATAAATGCGAGAGTAAATTTTTTTAATGTAAATTAACTTTTTATTCACTTCTGGACTCCGTTAATTTCATGCCGGCCAAATCGAGGAGTTTTTTTTAATTTTGTGCTTCAAACGACAGTTCGTGTTATCGTGTCGTTTTTTGTAATTAAATATATTTAAAATATTTGTTCCTCAATTTGATAACATTTTCTTGATGTTGGGTTAATTTTTTTCATGCATAATTTTTGTGTTATTGGTAAGTATTTGTAATTGTGTTGGTTTGTGTTATGCAATTTAATTAAACTGTTATCAGATAAATGTCACATCAGTAGGCGCGATAATGTAGTGGTTGTGAAACTAATGTATGACTTGTTTAAATTAATATTATTATTAGTGAAACGTGAGGACGCAATACTGGAAATTGATGAAACTGATATAACACAGTTCATATTTATATATGTATTGGAAAGAAAGAAAATGGTACAAAACCTAGAAAAAAAGCTCATTTCGACTGCTTGAATCGTGGTACATGACATAGTGAAGCGCTGGATGGAGAGCCGTATGTATTTCACCAGGATACTGTTCTCTCCTACATAGCAATTTGAATCAGTAGTGTTTGACTTGAAATTTTTATGATCTTATCATACTCCAGATATGACCTCTTCACTTTGGTGATTTGAATCCCCTGAACGAAAATATCTGAGGCAACATCAGTAAGAAGATCAACCAGCGGCTTATCAATGCGAACGACTCGATGAAGGGCGACACCTTGAACGTGTTGGCCAACATAGACAAGAAGCTCCTGTAACAGGCATGCAATTTCTTCCAGGGTAGCAATGAGGCCATCATCGAGGAAAAGTGCGTATTTATTGAAAATATTTTCCTGATTTTATATACTGAATATATAGGTTTTTTTTTATTAAATGTTCTTTGTATACAATATATTTTCTTACGTTATAGTATTATTTATTCTCAATTACATGGCACACTCTCTCTGTCAAGCACACACACACATACACACAGACATATAGTGCATGTGTATGTGTGTGTGTGCAGACAGAGTGCGAGAAAAAGAAATATGGTTTACTCTAAAGATATATTTATGTGTGTATATCAATTTAAGATTGAGTTTGGTTACGCACATTACAACGATGTTTCATGCGTAACACTCACTATTATACACACACACACACGCGCGCAACACACACATATATACATACATACACACGAGAAAACACCTGTATGCATATATAAATACATACACGCACACACATAGGTGCACATAATAGGCACGGACACATACACACACAAACACACACACATATACAGTAGCACGCTCAAGCATGCATATATAAATGTACACACACACATACACACACACACACACATATATATATATATATATATATATATATATATATATATACATATACCAGCACAAGCATGCTTGCATAATGAAATACATACATGCTCACACACACACACACACACACACACACACACACACACACACACACACACACACACATACATATAGGTACACAGGTGCACACACATAAATACATTCATATATATATATATATATATATATATACGTATATATCAATGTTTTTACGTCATGTGGTTCTTTAATATATTTTGTTACATTTATGTGTCTGTTCTCAAGATCTATCACTCTATGCATATATATATATATATATATAATTATGTATATGTGCGAATGTATATATACATATGTATATGCGCGTACGGGTTTGCAAATGCAGACACCCGCGCGCTTTCGCGCATGCACGTAAGTTCTTCAGCGCATTGCTGTGCTTGAGCATGTTCGAGTAGCTCAGATGAGACGATTGTTTACACACGTACATAAATATAGGTGTATAAGTAGGCATCGGGACGGATAGCTAGCTGGGTCAGGTCTTTACAGATACGTCGATAAATGGATATGTAGGTAGGTTTGTAGGTAGGTAGGTACATAGGTAGGTTGGTGAGCGTACCAAATGCAAGTGTCGAAATACAATATTTTGCGTCTTTTGATCAGAAGACGCAACCATTCGTCTGTTCTCTAATCATCTTCATTTTCTTACTCATATTATGACACTCCCGCTATCTGGTGACCACCACAAAGGATCAAGTGACAGCGTTCTCCTTAAATTCCCAACATTCTTCGCAATATTCTCGTCGGCTTCAATAGAACTGTGATCTGCAGTGTCTCAGCGTTTCTCTGGTCTCTGCCTGTTTCAATCACTTCGCAAAGACCTCTAGTGCAGTTTTCCAATGGTCATGGATACAATCATCATATAGTCATAGTACTCATTTTTTGTCAGATTTCAAGCAAAGTCCTGATATATATATATATATATATATATATATATATATATATATATATATATATATATTATAAATTAATTGATTTAAAATATGTTTTTTTTCGCTACACAATGATAACCATGTTTCAGAAATGGAAGCTAAAGCCCCTTCGCTTGACGAGGAAATGGAACTAATGTCTTTGGTTTAATAACAAAATTAAATTCAGGGGCTTTAGTTTCCATTTCTAAAACATGGTTATCACTATGTAGCGAAAAAAAACATATTTTAAATCAATTAATTTATAATATTAATGCTCTGTAAATTTACATTGAGCACTATTGTGTAAAAATAAAAATATCTCTAAGAACACCAGATTTTATATCTTACTGTTCTTTCTTTATATATATATATATATATATATATATATATATATATATATATATATATATATATATATATATATAAAATAAAAACAGACAACTTTAAGGTTCCATATAATAAATTATTTCACCACAGCCCTTTTAAAGATTTAAATCCCCAACATTTTTGTAATAAAGTTTAAAAAAAAAACTTTAACTAACATATAATTAAATTCCTTAGACTGTTTAAACATTCAAACTTATATAAAAAATTATAATATTTATGAACTCTCAAAGTAAAGCAAAAAACAGCGTCCATCCCAAAGAAAGTTAATGACACTTTATCACAACTTCTTTCTCTCTTTTTCTCTCTCTTTCTCTTTATGCCTTTTTGTCCTATCCCCCTCCCATATCAATATATAACTTCCGTTAACAGATTTAATGTGTCAATGTCTGGATTTCCTCTAAAAATAAAAATTTAAATTTGAAAGAATAGAAATGTTACATCTAACTCAATCATGTCTCTCTACCCCCTTCACTCCCTCACTTCGTTAATTTACTTATTACTGCCCGTCATAAATGTGTAAATTTCTTTTCATTTTTCGTTTCATCCTTTGGAAATAAAATCTGATGATCCGCTGTCCTTTAAAAGGGCTGTGGTGAAATAATTTATTATATGGAACCTTAAAGTGGTCTGTTTTTATTTAAATTATTAGCTCTGATTTACATTGAGCTCTCTGGATTTTATCCTCCTTGGGTCTACCCATACGGATTACCTAGTTTTTCGTAAACTAACTAACTATATATATATATATATATATATATATATATATATATATATATATATATATATATGTATGTATGATCCTTGTTTTTGTTTTTTTACAATTATAAGCTGTATTAGATCTTTCTTAAATACACAAGTACTTTCGACTCTACATTCAGTCATCTTCACCTATGGAAATTATTTTGTTTTTGGTAAAATTCAGGTAGCATCCGAGACGAAAAAAATATAATGTCAATCGAGATATGTTTTTTTTAAACTCCTACAACGAAAAATTATCAAATTGCCATATAAGTAAAAAACGCACTCACTTATATTTTCAAAAAAATTCTGCACGCTCCACAAGTTTCTATCCGTTATCAATGACACATTAAAAAAAAATATTTCGATTCACATTATATTTCTTCGTCTCGGATGCTACCTGAATTTTACAAAAACAAAATAATTTCCATGCCTGAAGATGACTAAATGTACAGTCGAAAGTATTTAAGAAAGACATCGTTTCAATTCAAGCAAGGAGCTAATGCCCCTAAGACGCAAGGTGGAGTTACAGAATAAAAGAGAATGAGATTTCAGAAAGAAGACGGTGATTGACGTTATTTTTAAATTTTTGAAGATCGTAGGTGGTAGGGAAACAAGAAACTGGAATAGGGTTACACAGACGAGAGGTGCGAGAAAATAAACTCTTAGAATAGAACTTACGTTTGCATCTAGTTATTTCAACAATAAAACAATGGGGCCTAGTTGCAAATCAAGTATAATTATCTATCCAGTTTCTTCAACATTCACAGAAACAAACATTAGTTGACACTGCAACCATGCTGAGCGGACCGAAGTTACAGTTGCCGGTAGGGAAATCACAGTCTAGCCTAACTAAAAGTTTTGAAGATGCCAGTACACTCAAACCCTTAGTTACGCTGACTTGTGACTTCTTTCTAGCGCAACCATTGATAGGTTTCCAACAGTTGCATCTACCTAATTTCACTCTCAAGGCATGGGTCAACCCGTGGTTTTCTTTCCAAACACTTTTTCATTTCAATTACTTGTCAGGAATAATCGTAATATTTTGATTTGTTTAAAAATATTGTTGCTCAATATAAGGCCTAAGAGTCACTCAATGTTGTGGATTATTAAATTCAGCTTTTGTAGAGAAAGTGCATGTTACGAGGACATGTAGCATGAATAAAGGTTGATATTATACTTGAAGAGATGAAGATCATAATGATAGGGGAGTTTTGGGAGTCTGTTCCAAAAAGAAACAGTTCTTGAGAAGCTACAAGAGGGGAACTTACTTCTTACCGATGGAATACGAAGGGAATGAAGATAATTCGATTCCGTGTACGTGACATGTGGCTCCCTGGTTGTAATGACCTCGGCTAGTGGAGCTAAGAGATGTAACTCGTTCTAACGTTTACCGTGGAAATAACGATAGAGCAGCGAGAATCTTGCATCATTCCGTCAGTGGGAAAAGGGTTGTAGAGTGGAAAATAATTCTATACCTACAACCTTATTTTTCTTATTATCCTTATCATTGTTCGTGCACAATGCTCGATACCGCAGAGTTAACAACGAAAAGCAATCGATGGAATGGAAGGAAATTCGAAAAGAACTATTTGAATTTCTGGATAAGGAATTATAATTATTTACATTATTTCATGAACCCACTGATAATAATCCAATAGTAACTGACGATATATTAATCGTGAGTTCAATCCTGGTACCTGGCAGTGTAGACGTAGACTCAGTGTAATCAGAGCAAACAATAGCTGAACAGTAGTAAATAAGAATTAGACGAGATATTCCTGGACATGGACGAGAATATACCGCCGTAGGCTAAATCAAGTGTTCAGTTCGAAATTCCCCAAACGTTACCCGATTCGACAAGCACCTGATTAAAGTCGGAGAGCAAAACGGACGAAACGTTGTTGTAACAACAAAGATGAGGACAACAAGTGGAAAGAATCTATAGAATCAATTGCTAAGTCTGCAGCTAAGAAAATTGGTTCACCATGTCGTGTTAGATAATTTTTTCTCGCCAGAATCTATCTTAAATATTTATTAGTCTATCATTCGTCCTTTCTTTGAGTATTGCTGCCACATCTGGCGTGGTGCTCCTGCTATATATTTAGAGATTCTCGATAAAAACAAAAGGAGAATTTGCAATGTTATTGTTCCTGACCTGATATCTCGACTTCAGTCTCTTTCCTACCACCGTAACGTAGTTTATATGTGCCTTTTCTATAAATATTTCAAGTTATCTGTTCTGATGAATTTTCCGCGATACTACCTAGACTTTATGAAGTCAAGTACAGTACTACATTGGTGGCAAGGTCTCATCATTTTACAGTTGACATGGATAGATATAACCGAAATTTCTATGCTAGCAGTTTCTTCTATCGCACCTCTCTCTTGTGGAACTCTCTTCCGGCTTCTTCCTTTCCAGTCGACTTTGATATTCAAGGATTTAAATGCAATGTTAATTGTTATCTTCTGTCTTCTTCATTGTTGTTCTTTTATTGTCCTCTCTTATTAATAGCAGTTTTTTTCTCCTCATATTCACTCACACTCAGTAAACTCATGCGTTCTAGTGACGTTATTGGCTTTCTTGGAGTGAAATGGTTAAAAGAAAAAATAGTCCGAATGTTAATAATGTAAATAAAGAAAGAGAAGACATTGATATTGAAGACTGTGTTGAAATGATCAAAAAGAGAATCTTTAAAATACGTAGGACAGTACCGTGAGAATATCATGTGAAATTACTTGCAACTCTACAGCAAGTGATAACACTTCAACTAACGCGAGAAATGTGAGGAACGTAAATGAAAAAGAAAATGAGAAAAGGATGGAAAGTAAAACGCAGATAGAAATCACTATTACAAATAACCATACATGGACATTAATAGTAGTGTTAGTATTTTTAATGTTGATTGGCGTGGCTTGCAGGTCAAATAAGAAAATTCAGCATTGTTCCAGAATTCTCTTTTCGACATCTCTACTATTTTCTGCAAGTCGGTGATATAAATATTTTATGAGCTTTCCCGTTGTCTGCCACTTCCAGGGGGCGTCGTGGGATTTTTGGATAATTCCTTGTACTTCAATGATTAACATGCAAAAGTCACTCTCGCCTTCTACTGTTCTTGGATCCTTCTGACAAGACCCTGGTGTATTTTAAAGGAAAGAACACGAAAAATCACTGACAAATCCACCCGATTGTTAGAGATAATTTTTGTCAAAATAAGAGAGAAACACGAAATAAAAAGAATGATTGATGGGTTTTTACGGCTTATCAACCCTCTGTCGGTTACTTATAGCCAAAACATATCTTGAATTGTAAAAAAAATCATTCATTTTTGCAAGTGAATATTGCATTAACATTTAATTTTAGAATAACAGTAATTTTTCCAGATGCATGTCTTACTATTTAACCTATATATGAGGGAGAAGATTTATTTCTACATTTCTCAAAGGTATTTGCGAGTCAATGGATATAACGAACCCGATTGGACGAAATAAAAAGGATAGACATAACCTACATATTTTAAAATGCTATATTTCTTCATGACGTAGGCGATCATGGCTCTCCACATATTTCCTTTCTTTATTATCTTTGAATTGTGTTGACTTCTTGCAAGAAATAGTGGAATGTTTTCCTGTTGTATTTATCACGGTTTTTGAATTCAGAGTTTTACTTCTAGATTTGCTGCCGCCCAATTCTAGAGAACTTAGTCTGCCAATGTATTTAACCCATAGCTGTTTTTTTTTTCTGTTACTCTGCAAAGTGTAGATTTTTTAAAATTATAATTATCCATTTCATTCTTGATTGGATGACATGCCTTTTTGTGTTCCTGAGGTAACAAAATAAATGGTCCGTTTTGTTTTCCAGTAAATCTTCAATTTGTAATCGGGTCGTTTGCATCGTTTTCTGTATATCGCTGTTCCCACCCAATCCAGCTTCCGTTAATATTTGTTATATGCATTTATATGTTTTTCATCGTTTTTTCACTTTTTATATATACTTTTTCTTTATATCGCTTTTACATAGGCATCTTCACTTTCTATATGGACTCTTTTGTTATTTATATAGGACCTTTATTTATGTAGGCTTTTTTGATTATTATATAGGCTTTTTCTTTATGCAACATTTTTTGCTTTTATATAGAATTTTGTGTTATTTATATGCGCATCTTTACTTGTTATATAGACTTTTTCGTCATTTATATAGGCCCTTTCTCTATTTATGTAGGCTTCTTCGCTCTTTATATTGGCTTTTTTAACACTCGTTTCGTGATGTCGCTATTAATTACTTTTGTTTACTTTATGCAGTCCTTGAATGAAAAATCCTTGGGAAACATATTTTTCGCATTATCCAACGCAATCATTAATTTGACTTTATTCCGTCTCTTGTGCAGCAGGATTCAAATATTTGCACTGTTTTCAAAACTATCAGAGCTTCAGTTAGTTTAGATGGAGGTTTGGAAAATAAATGCATACGCCACGTCTTCTTGTTCGTTCACCTACTATTGTCTTCATTAGCATTTATATTAGATTCCATATAATTGATCTGAATGCATTGATCATGGACGGTTTTGCCTTCACGTTCTCTCCCTCCTATAGCTTCTTTTATTGACTATATTTCTTCTTATTGCGAGCAGTTCTTGTTGCCCAATCTCCCTGTCACGATTCAGGAACGTTTCCGATTACAGCTTAAACTAAACAAAAATATTCTGAGAGTTTTGCTATCTACGTAAGTTGTCACACACACACACACACACACACACACACACACACACACACACAGACACACACACACACACACACACACACACACACACACACACACACACACACACACACACACACACAAGAAAGACGCAGATCGGAATTAAAATAAATTTTCAAAATAGAATCCCATATAGGATTAAACAGGTATTATAAAGAATATACTTTCCACAGGGACCATTCTAACTAACAACAATATTCCTCTGAAGAGTGAATTCCACTTCTTTGTTTATTTCTCGTTTCGTTGAAAAGGACACAGTAGTGTCCGAAAATTCCAACTTTAAAATCTTTCTCTTCATTCTTCAACTTATTCAAAAGACATACTAATATAAAATATGTATCATATATATATATATATATATATATATATATATATATATATATATATATATAATATCAATCTTATTTCCATTATTGTTGTCATTTTGTTGTCTTTTTATTCCTAAAAGGCCTATTAAATCTCTCTCTCTATCTCTCTCTCTCTCTCTCTCTCTCTCTCTGTATATGTATGTATATATATATACATACATATATATATATATATATATATATATATAAAAGTGAACATTGAACTCAACACTCAGAGGCGACAAACTGTTTCATGCTAGACGCAATCATCAGTCCACATATGTTGTTTTTTTTTCTCGACTATTTATATCCCAACACATGTGGCCTGATGATTGCGCTTAACATGAAACAGTCTGTCGCCTCTGAGTGTTGACTTCAATGTTTACTTTTATATTTACATACGCTCTGTTCTGATATTGACCACTTTACTTCATAAATATAGCACACCTTAAAACTATATATATATATATATATATATATATATATATATATATATATATATATATGAACGCTTTACTGAATGTGACGGACAAGGAAAACTTTTCTAGTGTCCTCACAGTTTTTCTAGTGTCCTCGAGGACACATGGCACAGTGGATAAAGGCCAGTGACAGACCCAAAGAGTGTGAGTTCAATACCCGGTTAAGGCAGTGGAGAACTTTCAGAGGGAAAATCAGCAGGAGATAGCTGATAACTGACATCCATCAAACATAGCACGTGGAACTAGAACAGTCTACCCCAGTGATCGAAATAAAGGGTTCAGTTCGAAATTCCAACCACCCGAAGAAGGCCGGAGCGTACAACGGCCGAAACGTTGTGACAAATATGGCGACAAAGATGAGGACCATAGTCCGACTAATGTAAATACTATATATATATATATATATATATATATATATATATATATATATATATATATGTATATAGCGAGAGAGAGAGAGAGAGAGAGAGAGAAAGGGAGAGAGATATTAATTTTAACATTACTATATATGTACTCAATTAGTAAATAAATTAAATATAATATCTGATACGATACGAATAAAAGTATAATATTATATGATACGAATAAAAGTATAAATATTAAAAATGTGACTAAATAATATTTGAATGCTCTTTTTGAAAAAATCGTAATTGAAATTTATGAAAATTAAAATTAAAAATGCTAAACGTATTGCTATTGAAAGTCAGACAATCTGTTGGAACATAGATACTACGACAAATTTTCCTTGGAAAAAGAGAAATTTGTATCAATAGACAGACACTCCAGCGCCCACCTTGACTTGACCGACTTGTTATACATTAGTTTTCTAAATAATTTAAATCTTAACACCCCTAAAATAAAAAAGATGGACTTTTCCTTAACCCCAGCATCTCAAAATATCAAATTTGTCTGAACTTATAAATTAAGTTAATCAATTTCAAATAGTTATTCTTAGCATCGCTTGATAATGAAACGGAACTTTGATTTTTAAATTTAATTTGTATGATTGAATTTAAATTGAGGTTTCAGTTTTGAAACACAGGAATTTCGGTGTTGCGTTGATTATATATTAAAAAAACAATTATAATATATATATATATTATATATATATATATATATATATATATATATATATATATATATATATATATATATATATATATATATATATATATTGTAATTTGGAGGTTTCAGGAAACATCATCTTGCACGTGGTAGTTATTAGCAAGACTGAAAGTTAAGAGGAATATATTTTTCACCTGAAAATAATTAGCCATCCAATTTATTACAAAGGAAAGAAGAATAACGTGTTTCGTGGCGTGTGTTTTTTTTTCTGTCAATAATGACATTCCAGGCAACATAGAAAGTTTCGAAGCATATAAGACAAAGAAGATTTCATAGCAACAAGATTATGTAAAATATACACTCTAAAAAATTTGGAAAGAAAGAAGAGAAATTACAGATGCAAATGTTAACTTCTAAAATAGACTTTTTTTAAAATGATATTTTTTAATAGATCTTTTCAAGATGGAAAAGGCTATAAATGGACACCAAAATGCATACAGGGAAAATATTTAAAAAATAAATTTATATTTGCTTACAAATACCATAAAACCAGTTAATCGCTATAAACAACTTTAATATATGAAGCAATCATTGAATGGTAGCTAGCTGAGTCACATTTGAATGTAAACTTGAGAGAAACAAAATGATTCTCAGAAAGAAAACATCTTAATAACGTCAGAGAAAACATCACCAAATTTCAAGTAGAGCTCAAGAACAGATTCCTGATTTTGTGGAGTAACAAAAATAACATCGAAAATATGAATGACAAATTGGTATGTCTAATTAAGAAAGGAAAAAGAGACAAAACAAAGCAGAAAAACTAAATAGAGAGAGAACAACAACAAAGAAAAATAGTCAAGTTATCATTAGAAATGATGGAAAAATAAAGAGGAAACATAATTGTAAATGCTAAATTTGAAAATGTAGAATTAAATTAACAAAATAAAAAGATGAAATTAGAAACAGTAGAAGAAGAAGCTATCAGAAAAAGGAAAAGGAAAAAGGAAAAGGAAGGCTTGGAGCACGATCGATCCATATCCCACACAGATAAAGAGCAATTGCATGCCTTGAAAGAAAGAGACGGGGAATTTAAACGATATAGAGAGAAGATATAAAAAAAAATAGCCGAAGTGTACTATTCAAAACTGTATTCATCGATGGTTGATGACTTTACCAATATGCTTAATATTTTATTTAAAAAAAGTTTATAATTAATGTATCTCGCCTGCTATGATGTACAGGCGTGAAACATGGAAATGAACAAACTCGCCAGAAACAAAAGCAAAGATGATTGGAAAGAGTAATGCTCGGGGTAAGACTAAGAGATTGAAAGAGGTCAACATAGGTCATAGGACGGACCATGATAAGAGATATAATAGGCAAGAATGTATTATATAAAAATATCATAGATAGAAAAGAGTGTGTGCGAGAAACAGAAAGAAGAAAAGAGCAGATGGAGTAACTTGTTGATTGATTGGGTGTCCTATGGGTAGTAAACACAGAAGAAAACATGTCACAGGTTTAGTAAACACAGTAGGAAAAGAGGCCTTCGCATAGTAAATGCAGTAGAAAAGGAGCCTCATGAGAAGTAAACGCCGTCAGAAAGAGCTACGTGTGTACTAATCGCATAAGAAAAAGAGCCCTTTTGGTACTAAACACAGTAGAAAATTACTCCGATGGCTATTAAACGCAGTAGAAAGGAGCCCCATTTAATGGCTATTAAACGCAGTAGAAAAAGAATCCAATGAGTAGCAAACACAGTAGGAAACGATCCCGATGGATATTAAACTCAGTAGGAAAAGATCCATATGGGTAATAAACGCAGTAAAAAAGGAGTCCTGTGGGTAGTAAACACAGTAGAAAATGAGCCCTGTGGGTACTAAACGCAGTAGGAAATTATATCGATGGATATTAAACGCTGTTGGAAAAGAGCCCTGTGGGTATCAAACACAGTAGGAAATTATACCGATGGGTAGTAAATGAAGTAGGAAAGGAGACTTATGGGTAGTAAATGCCTCAAGAAAACAGCACTGTGGGTTGTAAATGCAGTGAGTAAAACGCAGATATTTTGAAAAATGAAGTAGAGGTGTTTGCCGTCAGGAAATGGTAGAAAATAACACGGTTATGGTTGTCTTGGAAGAATTTGAGAAAGGTCTTTATCATGCTAGCACTAACTGTCGCTTGCGATTATATATATATATATATATATATATATATATATGTGTGTGTGTGTGTGTGTGTGTGTGTGTGTGTGTATGTGAGTGTGTGGATGTATGTATATAATTGTCATTATTTTCGAATAATGTTTTATAAAATCCGCCATGAATATAATTTTCATTTTTTTCTGATATCCTTGTAAATTTTATCACTTGTATTAAGCTGCAGCTGCAGATCATAAACAATTTCCATACAGATAAGATTTATGACTGGCCTCTCTTTGCCAACTAAATCGTTCATGTGTAGGCTTAAATTCAGAGAAATTTACAATTATTATTATTATTATCATTATATTTGCGCTGTAAATGAGAAACTCTTAGAAATTCATGCACATTAATAACACAAGAATCATGCACTCTGTTGACTCGGAATTTGTTCCTGCAAAATGACAGTCGGTAGCGTTTTAGAATTGAACAAAGTGAAGAAGAAAGTGAAAAAAGAAGAAATATTGATGGGTTAGTGTTGAAACTTGAACTAATGCATGGAATAATAATGCAACACAAAATGTACTTAGAACAAAATGTATTGAAACAAGAAAGTGTACACAATATTTATATATAGTCTTTTGTATCTTCCTGGGAAGACCGTTCCTGGAGAATGTGTTGACTATGTCGCAGTCGGGTAGAGTCTCTAGTGAATCCCTTGATTCGCCTCCTTGTCTTCCCGGTACCAACCATATTTATATAGTCGGTACTCCACTATGCAAATTAGGTGGATCCTACCACAACAGTTAGTTACTGGAGTTGACAGTGAAAACGAGAGATAATGGTGCAGTGTGGGAAGGGCTTCAGGATCTCGATCCCTGTATTTGACCAGCCAACCGAAAACTATTGAATGAGTTACTATCAGTTATATCTTGTCTAGCATCAGCTATTCCATTCTTTTAGGTAAATCTGATATTACGGATAGACCTACGATTGGTAATACAGATCAAAATACCCGTACATTTCAAATCCATTCACAAATTTGTGTAGAATTTCTTTAATTTTCATGAACTTTATGAAAGAAAATATCCCTAGTCAAAATAAAAATGCATCAACCTATTTTCCAAGAGATATGTTATCAATTTTGTTTAATGAGATGTTTCAATTATTGCAGTTATATATTGAAAAAAGAAATCACCTGATTCCTATATTTTCCGTGCTGAATTCAAAAATGAAAACTCTGTCAATTAACATTTTTTATAAGAGTCTTTTTAGTTTGCCCTATAAGTTTTCCACCTCGCCATGGGGTAATGTTTAGCTAGTCTGGTTGACCATTACTAGTGAATCCGATTCTCACAGGTTGTCCCATAAAATATCCTGAGAGGGGTTGGTATATGTTAAAACCAAGCAAAACATCTATAATTTTTCACAATAAGTACGGATACTTTATTTGAATAAATGAATCTAGTATTTTCAAATATTAAATCCAATTTTAAAACAAGAATTATTTTAGCAGTAAGCTAAAATTCCCCTGCTGGAACACAGTGATATATAATACCAGTAGGAACCATCATGTTTAGTTGTTGGTCTTGTCTGCTGCTACATTGTCTAAGACAATGTCTGATGTCACATAAACTATTAGTGATTTATTGAAGAATTTACATATCAATTAGAATAATGTGTGGTTAACGATCGTATTATGGCCCTTGGAAGCTGTGCGAAAAATCCTGATCTTTTTGCTACATTTTTAGAATTTTGTGATGAAAAAAATCAGAAAGAGAAAATAACATATTTTATTTTTAAAAATAAAACATATTAACGCTTATTTGGGGTAAAATTTGAAGGTCAGGACAAAAAAGTGGACCCCTCACAATGTCTGCAGTATTTTTCGGCTGAGGAACTGAAACAATGGACAAAAGGCAAAAACCAAAGATTCTGCTTTTGGAACTCAATGATATGGAAAGAACCAAAAATAGCACAGTAATGGTTACTATTTTTGTTCCTGTAAAATTCAAAGACATATTAAAAACAATCGCTTATGCTAATCTTTCATCAGCTTTAAGGCTCGCACCACACGGAATCGATCTACCAATCCCCATTCCATATGTTAATCTTGATTATGTAGAAAATTCACGTAGATTTAGAAAATGCTGCAGTGAAGAATTTATCATAATATTTTCAACCAATGAGACACACACATTCTTTCAGGATGAATTTACGATTTCCTTGGGGAGATCGATGTCTGTAAAACTCTTGGGAGATAGATTAAACGAAAAAACTTATTATATTCAGTCCCAACTTTCACTTGGTAATATATTTCAAGAAAGATAAATCATTGGTCTATGGCGCAGAAGTTAGTGGCATAGTGCAGAAATTTAGCCTAGATTACAATGCTGAACTATGGAATCTATTTATAGATTCAGAGACATGTTCAAAATTAATGTCAAAAAGAAAAAGATGATGTACATAAAACCTCTGAAGCAGTCAGGTTTTCGATCAACCTTTATCAAAGAGGATTTGGGATAAGTTTAAGATATAAAAAAACGGAATTACCAATAAATAAAAAAGTAACATAAAACTAACATTTATTATGTAATATTTTTTGCGAAATGACAGATAAAAACTACTTTTAGCACGTTTTATCGCGGTTTTATTGGTAATTCAGTTTTTAATTTTGCCCCCATTTTGTAAGGAGAAAATCGCACATTCCAGATGTCCTGTTGATGGAGTTAAATATACGCCAAATGCTTTCTTAGGGGTGAGACCAACCCAGGAAAGAGGCCACCTACCGGCCGGATGCTTGCTGATTTGAATATATATACGACCAATGTTTATCAATGAACTCAGAAGTATATGTGACCAGTGTTTACACAGGAACTCAAGTATAAACAATATAATATTTACTTATTGTCTCAAGTATAAACACAAATAATAATTCCTCATGGATTCATACATATACACAAGTAATATTTACTTATTGACTCAAGTATAAACACAAGTATATATTTACTCATTGACTCAATTATAAACACAATATAATATTTACTGCTTGACTCAAGTATAAACACAAATAATAATTCCTCATGGATTCATGTATATACACAAGTGATATTCACTCATTGACTCAAGTATAAACACAAATATTTACTTATTGACTCAAGTACAAACACAAGTAATATGTAGTCATTGACTCAAGTATAAGTATGACCGATTATACGACCAAAGTATACCAACGAACCCATGGCCTAAAATATAATTAATAAAAACTGATTTCATCATTAAGTAACCCAAAAAGTGTTGATATGTCATAAAATCCAGCCAGCCAGCCAACCCCCACTGCAGAAATTGTGCAAGATTCCCTTCTCCGCAGTTGTTAAAATGCCTCAAGCAAGGTCTCTTCTCTACTCGCCCACTCGTTGGTCTGTTGCATCAGCTGTTGGGCACATCTAAATCAGCTCCTGCCTTCTCTATCGGGTGATCTACTTGCATCATCCGAAAATATCTGAGTAGCTTAAACAAAACCAAAACAATAATAATAGCAGTGGGACTTTAAGAAGAAGAAGGACATGCTGATTGGAGCAGGTTTGTTGCAATCCTGACAGCTGCCTCACCAAATATTGATAGTGAGCACAATTAACGTAATTAGCTTTAGCGATATGATGGCAATACAGCTTGCATCATTATCGTCGGCTTCTGTACTCTGATAATTAATGCTTTTGTTGTCATCATCATTATCATTAGTATTTACATAATTACTTCAAACATCATTAAATTAATTGGAACTCTTTTCGAAATGCTTCTCTTTTATTTAGTGAAGATTATCTTTCAAGACGAACGCAAGGAATTTAAAATGTTATCGTAATGTGACCAGAAATTAGTAAAATGCGTAAAATTTATTCAAAATAATTAGCAGTTTTTGTCTAGTCTTTCTTTTGAGCTTTTTTTAACACCACATTCCTTCAGAACGTAGGCGATCATGGCTCTCAACAGATTAATTTTCTTGATTATCTGTTAACTGCCATGGACTGCCATGAGAAAGGTAGCGGAGTGGTTCCCGTTGCCATATCTACTGTTTGGAATTTAGTTTTAGACTTGTTGCCATCCAAAGTTAAAAAGCCAAGTCTAACCATTTGGGACGAAATCAAGATTGGCAGAAAGCCACGCTCATAAAATACTCAGCGAGAAGCGAAATGATTTGATGGTTTTACAATCAAGAACGTTAGCCAATATGCCTTCATCGTTGTCTTTTTGGCTTATAAATAAAAATAATAAGCAAAAAAAAAAAATCGATAAAATGACTATAAAAATTTATCACAAGAAATTGCATTTTTTTATATATATATGCGATGACTAATAATGACGTAGACGTACAAATTAGTTGTGAATCCGAGTATTATAGGCGGATAAGGTATCCTTCTTCTCCGGTCATTTACGACAGATATCAATAATATGCCGACATATAAAACATGATTTACACAGCTAATTGAAGTAAAACTCATTGCATTTTACCGAAAGCTGACCATTTCGAACTTGAATAAACGTCATAATAGCACGACTTTGGCTCCTCAATGTTGTGTATTGGTTAGGAAACTTGTCTTGCTAGAAGTTGTGAGTTCGATCTTCACTGGGTGCTCCATACTTTCGGCCTTGTGCCTCATCTAAGCTACGCTTAGAAAGTCACCATAATAGCAAGACATTGGATGCATTATAATATTTGCATAATCTATTTGTTTATTTAAACGTGTGTCTTGTCGGCAAATAAAGAAATGGAAGCGTGTACACATTCATTGTAAATCAAGTTTTAGAGAATGTTAAGACATATGTGGAGACACAATGGATGGCGGCTCGGATTGGGGAATCGGAGATCCGAGTTCGAATTCCATTCGAATCCATAACATTCACTTACGTGTTTTTATCCTTGGATCCTCTTCTCTCCCAGCTGTTGGTAAAATAGCAGGACAGAGCTTGGATGGCAACTGGTCTACCGCAGAAAGAAATGGCAACCTACTGCAGGAAAAATCACGCATGGCACATAACTGACTGAAGACATGTGTTGAACTGTCGGCTAGTATAACCCAAAACAGACGGAAAGTAAAATCGGCGGGCCGTTTTCTAGTTCCGGCCTAGTCTGTTTCGTTCACTTTCGCACTAATGCCTTTCGGTCTCTTCTCTCCCACACATTTAGCGAAAGAGGGAGAGAGAATACGTGCGTTAAGATTTTGATGGGACTTGGTGCCACTTGACGTTCTGTAAAACTCATCATTGCTTATTGGAATCTACAATTATAATCTACCAAAGACAAAGATATAAATCGTGGCTTCAAGCGAATGAAGCCTGTAGGTCGTAGCGAAAACGACTATGCTTTGAACTGCGCTACAGGATTCTAAACAAAGAAGTACCAACTAACAGAAACCACACCACTTGAGGAGTTTCAACAACAGCATCGACTAAAATGGATATCACATGTAACTCAAAGAGAAAATAATGACATAATCAGGATGTTGATGTTCCACGCTGCTTCAAAAAGAAAAAGGTTAGAAAGGAAACCACCAGCAATACTGGAAAGAGCGATAACAATGGTTTATTGATTGATTTGATTTGTTTTTACGGCTTATCAACCCTTTGTGGGTTATTTAAAGCCGAAATATATTTTTGAATTGTAGAAATAATTCTTCATTCGCAAGTGAATATTTCATTAACAATTTTTAAAGAATATCAATGATTTTTCCAGATACAAGTCCTACTGTTTAACCCATACCTGGTTAGGATATGGATTTATACCTTTTCTAAGGGTATTTGTGCGTAAGTGAATGTAACGAACCCGAGTAGAATTCGAACTTGACTCTCCGATTTTTTATTCTGAGTCTTGATAATAGTAGACTTTAGAAACCTATTTTCCTGAAAAACTGTTTTAAGTTAAAGATTTGATAAAATTTCAATCGGCGGTAGCACTAGATGGTCGGTAAATGAACAGCGAATGTTTCCTTATAAGGAAACGGCAAATACTGCCATTACTGTTACTCTAGAAGATGCGTGAATTGGAATGGGCAAGAATAAATAAATTAATTAATTAAAAAATAAAAGAAATGCGGCTTTTCGATACAAATATGGCGATAATGATTATGACAATTGTGGTGTTGTGCAGAGTTCAAGGCGATGACAGTTGCGACCACACACGCGCGTACGTGCGTACGTGCGTTGCATATATGCGCGCAGGCACCAGCGTTATGACGTATAGTTGCCATGGTGATGAGCTGGTAGTTGTCTTAAGAATTAAGGATAAGAGAGGTGCCGAGCTCTCCCACGAAGCATGACCGCCCCCATCACACACCCGTTATCCCGCCCTTTCTTACCTCTTCATTACTCGTTCAGTGTTGAATTTCATTTTACAGCTTCCTTAACCGCAAGCCGCATTGTCGCTGCGTGTGGCCAACTGAACAATTTACGGTAATGTCTTATAATTTCGGCACTTTGTTTTATTAAACAAACTGGGCAGCAAAGGTGATGAGGTCGTTGCTCATCCGACAGCCATATTGGTTCATTGAACTACTCATAATCACACGACCATATTTATTTTGAGATTTAGAAACCTATGTTCAAGTATTAGGCTAACATGATATTTTCTTTGCACTTCCTCCTCACAGCCAGATTGTATCCTAGTATTTCCTAATGTCTGCAGTTATTAAAAGCAACTTCGTGTCAGATTTCAAAATCACGCGGAGAAGTTGATAAACATCACCATCATTTTTTTGTTTCATTTTTTTAACTGTATATTTGTACTTGTAAAATCAGTGATATCCATATTAGGCGACTTTCGTCACGTGTCTTACAAAATAATAGCTTAGTTTTAGCACGTAGTTACACGGCAAGGATCACGCTCACGTCAGTCGTAATGGCCCACTACACTAACCCACCGGGGAGCGCCTCTTATTCACGAAGCTTAGCTTAGTTTTGCCAAAAAGTCACAACTACAAGGCATCCAGTGAGAACCAAACTCAATACTCAGTCGTAATATTCAATATGACACGTACATTAACCCTCACCGGTGCGTCAAAAGAAGGCTTTCGTAATTTTTAACTTCAGACTATACTTGTTTAGAAAAGCGAAAGAATGTGTATCATTTGAGTTAGCAAGCTTGTTCTTTTCTGTACGTTTTTTTTTTTTTTACCGAAAACCGTATCTATCAACAGTAATCAGGGGAACACGAAATTTTAAATATGAATCCGGGTAAAAAGTCAGAGGTAAAAATGTCACGGTAAAAACAGTTCACAAGACAAAAAAGAAATAGGACAAAGCACGCAGTAAAAAAAAAATTAAAAAAAAACAAAAAACAGCGAGCAAAGTCCCAGGTTCTTATCCCAAAAGTGGACAAAACACAGTTTCATAAATAAATTGAAAATTCAAGAAACTTTTAATTCAAATTTTAATATAAAGTCTAATGGGATACTAAGTCCCTATCAAATATATCGAACATGTGACCGTAGCATTTTCTTAGAAAAACGGTCTTTCGAGGTGGATCGATTTACTATGAATTTCTGTTACAAACAGAACGGGCCAGAAATAGATGACTTTATTACCGACCAGCGTAGATTAATTATGACTTTCTCCCTGTGACTTTATTGCTGGCATCGTTTAAAAAATATAACCTCATTTCATAATTATTCTAACCAGGAGCAAAATTTTATTCTTTCGGTGGCATTGTTTCAATCGCTATGCATTCCACACTTTAGACAATACTCATGTTTGATTCAAACCCCCTAAGGATCTTAAAGGCAATTATTAAGTGCAGGATGGGCGTTGCCTAAGAGCATTTTCAGCGTTCGTAATGAACCAATCAAAATCATTGTGAATGGCGAGGAAGAAAGGAAGGAAGGAAAAGGAAAGGAAAGGAAAGGAAAGGAAAGGAAAAAGAAAAAGAAAGGAAAAGATAGAGTTTGATTTCATCCCAATTTTTTATGAATAAATAATTTGCTTAATCATTTCACCCCAAACAAGGCAATAAAGCTACTAAGACAACAAGGGGTTACTGAGTGTGAAAGAATTAGAAAAAGAAAAACATTATTAAGAAGCGAGAACAATGAAAGAAATTAAATCAAGAAAATTTTTTAAAGATCAAAGTTAGCTGGAAAGCAAGAACCTGGAAGAGAATTCCATTAGCAAGAAGTGTGAAAAGAAACTGTTAGCATAGAACTTACAGTTACATCAAGCCATTTCAACTTTAAAATGATGAGACCTTGCCGCCAATCTAGTACTGCGCTTAAATTCATGAAGTCTATGCACCATAGAGGAAAGCTCAGAACAATGACCATGAATGAAGAATAAATACCTGGATGATTTCTGCAGAACAATGACCATGAATGAAGAATAAATACCTGGATGATTTCTGAAAGGTTCAGCACAGATCTTTTTCTTTATGATAGCTTTCATGAGATGTGGAAAAACTAGTTATAAAATAATAAGGAAGATACCGAAAATATCATAAATCTGTTTACGAGGGAGAAGCAATTAATTAATTAATTTAATCCGATATTATTTCTTGTTATTGAAAAGGTTCTTTTAGTCGATACTCATGTTTGAGTAGACGCCCTGGAACCGGTAAACGTAATTCACACTACGACCCCCCACCACCACCTCCAAAAAAAAACAAGAAAACCAAACAATAAAAAACATGGCGTCTATTCAAGCATCCACAACAATTACATTTGCAGCATTCTTCTTCTATATGCCGTGTCCAATCAGGACCTGAGCGATCACGGCTCTCCAGAACTTCCTGTCTTTTGTAACTCCTAGTAAAAAATTTTTCTATCATTCCTAATCCCTGTTCTGCCAACTATTTACCCAAGCACGTTAAGTCGATTATTCCCTGCAATCATCTGCTTCTCTTACCTTCGATATGCCCTGTTTGCTCATTGTACCCTAGAATTTTTCTCTTTTTGATTAAAACTATGTGTCTTTTTGCTTCCATTTTCGCTGTAACTTCTTCGTTACTCACATGTTCAGTCCATTGTATTTTCAGCAACCTTCTGTAGAATCACATTTCTTTTGCCTCAAGTCTCTTCATCTGTGAGGAAATTGTCCAGCATTCACTGCCACATATGAGGACCAGTATTACATAACTGTTCAGAACTATTTTCTCTGTTTCTAACGAAATTTTCCTGTTTCTTAATACTTTGCTTAACTTTTGGTAGGCATCTTTTACTATTGCAATGCACCTTCGGATTTCGGTGTCATATTTTCCGTCCTCTGTTAAAACATTACCTAGGTATTACATTTTTTTGTACTTACATGATTTTTGTGTCTCCAGTTCATAGTTCGCATCTTGGAGTATTCCTTTCGCTTTCTATAGGTGTTCCTGTAGTTTCTTGCATATCGAGTTATTAAAATTGTGGCCGCCAATAATCAATCCTGGGGGAACTTCTACTTCTTTCTGGATCACCTCACCATAAAGGTTGAATGTCCGGTGAGAAGATACATCATTGCCTTACACCGCTATTTCTTTATGTGTATTTGCAGAATTCATTTTCTGAAGGCGGTTTGTCCCTGTTATAGGTTTTTGATTATTCTAATATATTTCTCAAATAAATCAAGCTTATCTAATTCTTTGCGGCGTACTTTATCAAACGCGTTTGCATAATCTATAAAACATAGGTATACATCCATTTGTATTTGGATTGCTCTTTCTGTTATCATTCTGGGCATAAATATCGCATTCTTTCTTCCAGTGGCTTCAACGAAGCCGAACTGCTCTTGTCCTATTTCCGGTTTAATTCTGCTACGCGCTCTATTCACGAGAATTTGGATGATAAGCTTTGTTATGTAGCTCATTAGACTGAGTGTTGTATGGAATTCGCATTCCTTTGAAACAAGCTTCTTATGCAGTGCTATAAACATTAATCTACTTGGTTCTTTCGGTATCTCACCACTGTCGTATATTTTACTTATATCTGTAATTTTGTCAGTGCTGAAATCATCTAAAGGTACCAGCAATGTCTTATCGTTTTACTGTTGAAATAGCTAGATGTAACCGTAAGTTCTATTCTCATAGTTTCTTCTCTCGCAGTTCTCATCTGTGAAACTTAATATTTCTGGTCCTTCCATATTTTTGCGTATGGTGTGTTTCCGTCTTTCGGCCTTGGAAATGTTCTTCGGTGTATTCGTTCCTTTGCTGAACTATTTTTTCTTTCTCTATTATCAGCGTTTCCGTTTTGGTTTTATGGATTCCGTCGATGGACCCGTCTTTTTGTTTTCCTTATTCTTTTATGCACATATCTGCCGTGTTAGTGAGGCTCGTTCTTTCTTTTTGTGCAAGCTTTTCGTTGGACCATTTCTCTTTTGCCTGATAGTAAATAAAGAAAATGTAGAGAATCGGAAAGGAAGGTCTGGTAGAATGACTACATACTGCGTTCGGCGTAGTTATTAAAACTTCTGTTGGAATGTTTCAGCCGACGTCCATGAAAGATGAGTTCCGAGATGTGGGATGCACATTTAGACGGAAATTCGGAATACACTGAGTAAATAAAATTTCAAAGGCCATGATGTCATGTTTCCACGAGCCAATCTAGATCTACTTCCAACGAGGATACAACGTCACAGTCTTGCGAGCCAATCAGAAGTCTAGTTGTAATTTCCAAACGGGTCTTCCTTGTTCAACTAAGTGCCTACATAAAGTGCTAAATAGCACTTCAATTAGGATTTTTATCAGTTCTCCGATATCATCGTATACCACCACAGGGCCAAACTACTCACACGCAATCGCGACATGCACACTTGCATATCGACATACTTGTCTTTCATTTCAACTAACCTGCAACGATTTTCATGGATGACTACTACTCTACGCACTTACACAGACACGTTTATATATACACGCGAAGACTCTTTTTCGTAGGAGCTTGCGGTCACATTACATTCCTGTATGATCACCGAAGTTAAGCAACTTTGAACCTGGTCAATACCTGGATGGGTGACCGCTTGAGAATACCAGGTGCTGTAAACTTGAATGCGCGGGTGTTCCAATGAATAATAGCTTGGAATTGTTAATCAGAGAGCCAAGTTCCAGTTTCAGTTAAGTTCATTCACTTACGCGCAAATATCCTTGTGAAAGGTAAGAATCCACCACTTCCCCCAGTTATGGGTTAATTAGTAAGATTTGTATCACTAAAACATTATTATTCCAAAAAGATTTCTTCCAGGTTAAAACTATTTTCTGGCTTTAAATAACATGCAAATGGTTGATAATTTGTAAAAAACGAATCAATCAATCTAATCGATTTTTCGTAGATACGAGGACCTTTATCTTGGAACACTTGAGAAACACTTAAATTAATCACTCCTCCTTTCTGTGAATGTATTAAGCTCTAGCCTATTATAATTGTGCCTGCCTTTCCCTTCTTTAGTTAGGACGACTGTTACGCCTTGACAATACGTCATAAATAATGGACTATTAGGAGGGGGAAAATATAACTTCGTTTCGGTGAGAAAATGAAAGAAAGAAAGAAAGAAAGTATTTAATGTCTCCTACAAATACTGGACTGTTCCGTTTTGATTATGTGAAAAGAGGGGAAAGGCACGACATGGATTCTCTGAGAAAATGAATGAATGAATGAAAGAAAGAAAGAAAATTAGAAGTGTTTAACGACTTCATAAATAATAAACTATTCCTTTTTGATCACGTGAAAAGAGGGCAAAAGGCACTATACTTGGTTTCTCTGAGAAAAGGAAAGAAAGAAAGAAAGATAGATAGATAGATAGAAGTGTTTAATGGTTGTTTTAGTGAAATTGGTAAAGTTGTCAATTTCAAAGCTTTTCATTTGTACCCACTTCTTAAAATAACTACCAGAATTCATATTTTGTTTAAGTTGTTAAGCTCAAATACGTGACAGGGGAATTTCTACGGATATTTTTTTATCATTAACTTATTCAATCAGAAAATTCAAATTGGAAAACCAGGTGAAATTTTCACGAGTCTTTGTAGTGATTATTATTATCCTCATTCTTATTATTATGATTGTTATTATTTACCTTCATGACGCAGGTGACCATGGCTCTCCACAAATTACCTTTTCTTTATTATCTGGGAATTGCCATGACTTCCGAGGATAGACGGTGGAGTGATTTCCATTTCTCTTCCCCATGGTTTTGAATTCTGAGATTCCTTCTACTAGACTGGTTACTCCTACCTAACGTTAGAGAAATCACTAGCTACCCATAGCTGCGGGGAGAAGACATGGATCCATGACATTCGCAAAAGCATTTGTGCGAGAATGCATATTTTTTGATAGTGAAATCGCCATGTTTTGAGTGGTCTATAAATTTGGCATTGTGCCATTGTTATCATTGCGCTTCATGTGACTTCTGGGAAATGAAGGCAATGGGAAAAAAATGAATGGGTTTCTTTAATGAAATGTTAATAATAAATACATTTAGTAGTAACTTTCCCATACCATGACAATCTTTCAATGCTATGTTCCTTTGAGATGTAAGCAATCATGGCTACTCATATCTTCCTTTTCTTCATAATATTCTTATTACGTTATTTTAGTGGGTGCTCGTGTTTGATTAGACACCCTATTTTTCTTTTGCTTTAAAAAGTGTAAAATACATCTTCCGGTCTGCTCATTTGAGTTAATAACGAAAATGTGCCCCTGGCAGTGTTGCAACCTGCGTCTCCTTTGTTGGGCAAAACAGCCATTTGATCCGGTGTGCTTCAACGGTGATTTCCCTTACAAAGGAGGACACAGGTTTGAACGCTGCTCATTTTCGTTATTAAGCCGCTCAAATGTTATCTCCTGCTGCCTTATTATGTATACCAAGATTTTACTTGTTTGTAAGTACAGCTGCTACGCTCGGCAAACAAGACCGGTCTCAGTAACCGTTACACAACGAAATTCATGGAAGTATTTGTAGCCAGAATGTCTTCGCGATCTTCTGTCTTCATATATCTCCAGACTTTTCTTTCTTTCTTTCTTTCTTTCTTTCTTTCTTTCTTTCTTTCTTTCTTTCTAGCCAGACTTTAGATCCCATATGTATATAATAATGTGATTCTTTCAGTAATTACATAAATGCATATGAAATTGTTATGGTATCATAATTTTCCGTCAGTATGGATTACAGAATCAATGAACCGTGTTCAAATAGATTGCGAAGATTTTGCACGAATGTCCCTGTGAAAAACATGAAATGTTTTTCCTCGCTGTGTCTGTGATACACCGAAAATATGGAGACAAATTGAGAAGTACTACCAGAAACTGCCAAGAATATCGAATCATCTAACATTTCTACACCGATGCATAGACCTACAACTCATCCCTTCAGGCCTGGCACCAAGACTTCCCGTCAATTCAAGGAGAGCCCGTCTGGTTATAGATAAAGCGGCACACGCCCTTGTCCGAGAGAATCCAGTACAATCGGTGGATAAAACAGAGATTAGAAGCTCATATCTCCCAGAGGCTCGAGGATTTCTTCAACAGAATTACCAATGAAGAAGACCGAAGAAGGATCCCAAATGACCTGGTTAAATCCTTCAGAAAGGAATTATATGTAGTCAAGGCTCGCCAAGTACAAAAATTAAATAGATTGAAAGATCAAGGTCCATCACCCACCAGTGAAAGCAGTAATCAACATCAGTCAATATCAGCTGAGTGCCTCTGAGGAGTTAGTATTAAATAAGGGTCTCAACTTCGCCACAACCATCAGGTGAGTACCATACTTGGACATCGTTGTCAAAATCGAGGAGGTAGACTTGAACTTCCCTCAGGCTCAGCGGATGAACTAAGATGCAAGGTGAGGCAGACCTTGGAGAATGCCAAGTCAAACATCAAGAAACTGAAGAGGATGGCAATCAGATCCCTACAGAGGAACGAAAACATCATCATACTACCAGTTAAGAAAGGCAATGTAACTGTAGTGATGGACAAATCAGATTATACAGGAAAGCTGAAAGACCTTATTAGAAATGGTAGCTACAGCAAAGTAAAAAAGGATCGTACAATGAAAATGGAACGCAAACTGTCACATATACTAATCAAGAACAAGGATCACTTCGCACCTAAGATGTATAGGCAGTTATCGCAGCGTTACACCAAGCTACCTCACATATACGGTCTCCCTAACATTCGCAAAGACGGTATTCCGCTCAGGCCATTGTTAGTTGCCAAGACCCCGTGTGCCACCCCCCTCTGAGTCGCTTCCTTGTAGATATAATTGACCCATTGATCGGAAATCACCTTCATATGTCCGAAACTCCGCCCACTTCGTGGAAATAATCAAAGATGCCCCATCCTATCCAACCAGATGGTGAACTTGGACGTGGTGAGTTTGTTCACCAAGGTACTCATGGAGGAGGAACCTTCAGTAGTCAGAGACAGATTGTCCTCTGATTCATCCCTGGGAGAACGGACCAGTATTCCAATAGATAATCTGATGATGATGTTGACTTTCTGTACACAAGCAACAGACTTCGGATTGGGATCATACATATATCGACAGGATGAGGGCTTAGCAATGGACTCTCCATTATCGCCAGCAATGGCGAATATATACATGGAATACTTTGAAGAGATGGTATTAGAATTAGAAGGCCAACTCTATGGTTAAGATACGTAGATGACACCTTCATGCTCTGGCCACACCAGGAAGATGTCCAGGTTCTACTGGACCATGTGAACTCAATAAGACCTTCGATACAATTCACAATGGAGAAAGAGAGTAACAACGCACTCCCATTCCTGGGTGTTCTAATATCTCGAACAGAGCATCGGTTCAAGACATCCGTATACCGCAAACCGACATTCACCAGACAGTACCTCAATTTCAACTCCCACCATCCATACAGCGTAAAGAAAGGGATCGTCCGCTGCTTACAACGCCGAGCAAAAGTCATAAGTGGCGACTCAGAGACATTAGATAAGGAATGGGTCAGTATAAGAAGTGCTCTATAACGTAACAACTACCTTGGGTACATGGCAGCAATAAACTGGGATAGGCGGGTACATGATGAAGACAACAACACTCAGAAAACAGTCTGCCTGCCTAGTGTGAATGGGTTATCGGAGAAAATACAAAGGATCTGTGGTCTATATAACATCAGGACAACCTTCAAAAGCTGGACGACACTTCGCATATAACTCTCCCGAGTAAGACCCCCCCCCGCTAGAGGAGAACATGACTAAAAACTGTGTGTACAGCATCTCGTGCAGCTGCGGAAAGAAATATAAAGGGGAGACAGCCGTCCTCTTAAAGCAAGGGGAAATGGGAAAATCAGGCGTGGCTGACCACATATGGAAAGAAAAGGGAAATCACTGTCCTCTGTGGGATTAGGTTGAAATCATAGACAAAGAACATCATTGGAAAATTCGTAATCTTAAGGAATCATCACATATGCTAAGCCACAAAAATCTCCTGAGCCGACCAAGCATAGAAATGAATACAATATGGGAAAATTCAGCTTTCTATTGTGCCTGATTTTGTTTTTATTACTGTTTTTTTTTAAATATCGCACATTAATTATAGCAGTAGTTTTGTTAGGAAATGTGATATTGTATGAAAGTAGGCGTCAATTTACCATGGAAGACTATATATGATTGTCTTGGTCTTCTCGTCCTAAATTATAAAGATGGTTCTATTTACACTATTTTCATTCAAACTATTGTCCTCATCTTTGCTACCCCGATCGATATACACTGATGAAGGCCGGATGGTACAATACCCGAAACGTTGTAATAACAATAACAAAGAGCAGGACAGTAGCCCGAATATAAGCAGTGTAAATAATAACTCCTCATCCCAGAAATTCAGACAGTAAAGATGGCTCGAATCGTAACACCGATTTACTAAAAGGAGATTCCAGCCAAAGCACCGGTTGATAGTAATTCATGATTTTTTTGCAAATTGACCGACTACAAAACCGAGACTGTGCCGCTTTTCCAAATCTGCACCATTCTCTTTCGTCTTGTCGTTGACTCCAGCCACAGATGCCTATGAGTATTTCTTTACTTTTCCTTTTCACAACTTTCTTCAATTACTGTTTTAAAAGGTCATCAACTGTCGTTAGATAATCAAATCACGTATTTTTCATTTTTTGTGTTTTTGTTTCTTGTTTTCATGCTATCAATAATGATCTGTACTTCTGCTTCTTCTAATAAATGTTCGTTAATTCCTTTCATTCACGATTTCCGTACAGTCTTCCTCACAGACACAGTTCTAGCATATTGACCCTATTCTACCTTAATCAAATGCTTGTCATATTCCCAATACCAAATTAGTTCAAATAGCAACCCACTTAAAATAAGGAGAACGTTATGTTTGCAATATCAAATTGCTTCAGATAGCAACCCATTCAATGCAGGAAAAATGTAATATTCGCATTGCCTAATTAGTACAGATAACAACCCACTTATAAGAAGGAAAGATTATATTCGTGATACCAATTTGCTTTAGAAGCTGAACTGTTTAAAGGAAAGAAAGCATTAAAATTTGCATACTAAATTAGTTCAGATATCAATCCACTTATGAGAAGAAAACACGTCAGACCGGCTCTTGTTAAATTTGCAGATACCTGAACATTTGTGTGTGCGTGTGTGTCTGTGCGCACGCGCGCGTGTGTGCATGCGCGTGTGTGCATGCGTGTGTGTGTGTGTGCGTGTGCGATGCGCGCACGCACGTGTGTGTGTGTGTAGAGGAGTTGCGTGTTGTGTTTGCGTTGTTAGCGTGCGTGCACACCTGTATGCATGTATAGAGAGATATACACAGTGTGTACATAGGAATCAATTGGTTGGAAGAACACGCTGAAGCGAAAAAGCGACTGTCACCATACGGTGTTGATTCCCATGTCTGCAGTGCCTATAACTATAAACGTTCAATCTTGAGCATTCTTCCCCAATAAATATAGCAAATATTGAACAATGGCGGTATATATATATATATATATATATATATATATATATATATATATATATATATAAACAATAAAAAAAGAGTGGGTGAGTGCAAAGTGAAAAAAATCGAAGAAAAGCCCAAAATGATCACGTCTTCCTACACATACGCACATCCACGTTTCGGGCGCACGCGAGCGAACGCACACCCGCAAGGATGCACGCATGGTTGCACACGCTTACAACTGCACACACGAACACAGAGAATACGGAATATAACTTACACCAGTGTTAAATATGCATAAAAGGTTTAAAATTGAAAGATGGAAACAGTAAATTGTTGATACCCCCTGAAGAGTGGTCGGACAGGTCCGTCTGCGAACCTCTGAAGTCAGGATGCTGAAGGTAACATCAATCAGCTAAGTGACATACTTTTACTCACATTAATCTTATAAATAAATGCACACACACACACACACACATACATACATACATACATACATATATATATATATATATATATATATATATATATATATATATATATATATATATATATATAGTACGGGGAAACAAAAATATTCGTACACATACAAATTTTTCATTTATTGTATTTCCCAATTAATGAATAGACACTTTTTATATAATTAACTGTACACAAATGCATAATAACTAAATATGCACAAAAGACGGAAAAATTTTGATTTAATAGAAATTAATCCCATTTATCCATGTTAATGGGTTTAAAAGTATTCGTACAATACAAAAAAGATACTTCCTTTAATACTTTGTAGAATCGCCATTATTCACTTCCACAATAACCAACTTCTTCTTGTAGTTCTCAATTAATGATTTGCAAATTTTAGTTGGTATTTTGTTCCATTCTTATTCGCATATGGTCTTCAGATCCGGGACGTTTGTTGGAGTTCTCGATTGGGTTCGAATTTACAAATACCGCCACAGTTTCTTGATGGGGTTTAAATTTGGGGACTGACTTGGCTATTTCAGGATATTTGTTTTATTTTCAGCAAGCCATTTCTTCGAAGATTTTGCAGTGTGCCTATGATCATTATCTTCTTGGAAGATCCACTCAGGAGGAAGTTCAAGATTTTTAACTGAAAAATTTTAATTTACTTCCAGAATATTTTGATATGCCGCAGCATTCATTCTACCATCTTTTACTGATATGTTGCCAGAACCTTTTGCAGAAAAACATCCCCAATCCATGATGCTGTCACCACCAAATTTCACTGTTGGAACTGTGGTCTTTTGTTTGAAGGCATCGCCATCTTTCCTCCATACATGTTTTCTAGAATAACGCCCAAACAACTCAATTTTGGTTTCATCTCTTAATAATCCTCTTTCCCGGTACGATTTTTCCTTATCCTTATGTTCACGAACGAATTTCAAACTGGCATCTCTGTGTCTTTTCAATAGCAGTAGAGTTTCCCGAGGGGAGCATGACTTTAGATTGTTCCTATGAATTTCATTGTTTATTGTCCATTGAGTGACACAGGTTCCTGATGAAAGCAAATCATCCTGCAACTCTTGGCGAGTAACCATTGGATTTTGTTTAATTTGACGCATTCATTTCCTCGAATATCTTGAAGAAATCTTCCGTGGAGCGCCTGTTCTTCTTTGGTTTTCAACAGTTTTGAGGGTTTTTTTTATACCTTGCAATGAATGAACTAACGGTAGTAAATGGAATATTCGGGTTGTCTGAGATTTTCCTGTAACTTTTACCTTCTTTCCAGAGCTTAACAATCAGTTTTTTTTTGTTTTTGTTTTTTTTACGAATTTGTCAATTCTTTACCTTCTTGCTTGAATATCAATTACAGAATGTTCTGTTTGTATTTTATAGTCTAAAAATAACTACTGATAACATTATTGGAATATTCTAAAATATTCCACTTAAATACTATACAGTATTAAAGCAATTTAAAAGCATTAAAATCTGTAATGTGCATTGTACGAATACTTTTTCACTCATTAAAATGGACAAATGGGATTTATTTCTATTAAATCGAAATTTTTTTCTGTTTTCTCTAAATATTTAGTTATTATGTATGTGGTGCGTAGAGTTAATTATATGAAAAGTATGTTTATTCATTAGTTTGAAATACAATAAATTATAAATTTGTATGTGTACAAATATATATATATATATACATATGAAGAAATATATATTTATGGGATAAAGTGCTCAATATCAGGGATAGAGCGTGTGTAAATATAAAATAGAACATTGAAGTCAACACTTAGAGGCGACAGTCTGTTTCATGCTAGACGCAATCATCAGGCCACCAGAAGATTGCGTCTAGCATGAAACAGACTGTCGCCTCTAAATGTTGACTTCAATGTTCACCAAGCTGACAGTCATATGCAAGACTCTTCGTTCAGACGTATCGATTTCTCCGGTCACTGGTGTTTTGACCTAAAAATAAATGCGTCTAAATTCTCATATATCCCTACCGTGGCTTAGGGGTAAAATATCTGGCTGATACCAAATCATCCGAGTTTCCATCGTGGGTCGAGGCAATCGGTTGTCTAGCTACACTGATGAAAAAGTCTCTGTCTCTCTCTCTCTCTCTCTCTCTCTCTCTCTCTCTCTCTATATATATATATATATATATATATAGACATTTTTATGTTTAACATTCTTTTTATAGATACAAATATTTATGTAAATGCTCTGTTTATAATAAACAGTATTAGACAACATTTACCGGCCTGAATGTCCGAGAAATTTTCATAGAAAATATTCGTCCTCCGACAGGATTCGAACCTGCATCCTATACAGAACCGTCGTGCCTTTTTACCGATTCGGCCACAGAGGATGGCAAGGTCGAATTTACTGCTTTTAAACTTCAATCAATTGGAGGACAATATTTCTATGAAAATCGGACATTGTCCATTTCATAATAAGGAAGTGTGGGTTTGTAAACAGTGACTATTAAAGCTAACAGAGCGAGACTCTTCGGCAAAAGCGAATTGAGTCCTGTCGGTCACTGTGTGTTTATCTAAAAATACCTTCATATTTAATCCCTAAAATTTACCTTCATCCCTGCCGTGCGCTTAGTGGTAGAATTTCCGACTGACGCCAATTCAGTCGGGTTTCGATCCTAGCTAAAGGCAACCGGACGTCTAGCCACACTGAAGAGCTGTGAAACAGCGAAACAGTCTGTCTGTGGATGACAATATATATATATATATATATATATATATATATATATATATAGTTGCCTGACGATTGCACTAGCATGAAACAGACTGTCGCCTCTAAGTGTTGAATTCTATGTTCACTTTTATATTTACGCACGCTCTATCTCTGATATTGAGCACTTTATCCCATAAAGACACTTTAAGACTATATTTCTTCATATATATATATATATATATATATATATATATAAATATATATATATATAGAGAGAGAGAGAGAGAGATAGGGCACTTCAAGACTATATTTCTTCATATATATATATATATATATATATATATATATATATATATATATATATATATATATATATATATATAGAGAGAGAGAGAGAGAGAGAGATAGGGCACTTCAACGTGGGGTAATGGTTATCACGATTGTTCCGCTAGATCATTACGATTGAATAGTGAGTTCGATTCTCACTAGGTGCCCCATACTTTTGGCCTAGTGCAGCATCTAAGCTACGCTTAGAAAATCACCTGTTTGAGCAATTCGAGTTGGTGTAATAGTTAGCAAGCTTGTCTCGCTTGAACAATTGCGAGTGAGTTCGATCCTGACTATATATATAAAGAGAGAGAGAGCAAAAGTCTTGCAGCATATCGAGATTTTCATGAACGCAATACCGTTAACATAATCTCACTGGTAAAATGAAGCAATTTACAACTCAATTTATACATTGAAAATTAGGTGTCAGCGTTTGCGCTCACTTTGAATGAACACATTTCTCAAGGAAGGTAACTCCGGATATACGAAAAGTTATTTATAGATTACTGAATTTTTCCATTTGCAAAGAATTATTATATACATAATGTGGATACGAAGTAATTTGCTACCGAGTTAAATTGCTGCCGATCTTGAAGCAAACAAGCGGTAAGTAAAATAAATCAAAGCATCATGGTCTATTAGCCATCGAATTAGTCCAATGTTTAAAATCATCATCATCATCATCATCATCATCATCATCATCATCATCATCAGTCTGTTCCAATCGTCGGGGGCATCTAAGGTAAAAAGAAACAGACAACCTCATCTAGGATGATCTGTTGGAGATGGCTCTCAGGATTTCCGACGTTGTCATGTCCACCCAGTCTGGTGTTGTCTGACCAGCTCTTGCTTTGCCGTCTCCGCCTGCGTCCGCTATCAACAGTGCATGATGGCCTTGCTGGATCTGTTATGCCGTGTGACATGGCCAAGCCATGGCACCTTCAGACGCTTAATAGTAGCGAAGAGAGATTCCTGTCGGCCCGCGAGACTTTTCACCTTGTTCCGTAAAAAATAATTGGCTTTGTTCTCCCAGTAGGAAATGCGAAGGTGATTTCTCAAGAATTTGTTCTCGAACGCCTGGATCCGTTTTCCTGTCTCAACTAAGGTGTGTCCAAGTTTTGCACCCGTAGAGGAGGATCAGTAATTTCAAAAGCTTGAACTTGGTCTGGAAATTGATGTTTGCTCTTTCATGTCCTTTGCAGTCTGGTCATCACCGCTGTAGCTGTGACGAACCGTGTGCGGATTTCTGCGTTTCAGGTACCATCTTTTTGCTTCCAGGTATTTGAGTCTGGACACTTCCTCCAGTGGCTCGCTGTCTATGGTGACGCTGACAATGGTGTTGCTTATGTTATCCCCCATTACTTTGGATTTCTCTGTGTTGTGTTCAATTCCTTATGCTTCGGCTCTTTCAACAAGTTTGTTGGTCAGGTCTTGCAGTTCAATGTTCCTGCCCGTTAAATGGTCAATATCGTTTGCGAAACGCAGGTTACAGACAGGTCTACCATAAATAGAAGTGCTGTAATTTTGTCGGGTTTCCTGCATAATTCTCTCCAGAAAAAACCGTTGGAGAGTATTGGAAAGAGTAGGCGTCTCTTTCTGACTGGCGCCGATATTCGTCTGGATAAAATTCCCCACTTAGTTGTTCAAGAGAACTCCGCTTGTGGCATGGTCACAGAGGGCCTGGATGACTTGCATGAAATTTTTTTCTATGTTGAATCTTCTGATGACGTACCAGTGGCCATTATGTCGTACCAATCAAATGCTTTCTTGAAATCAATGAAATTATGGAACAGATCCCTCCAGTTTTGCAGATGTTTCTTGATGAAGACCTTACAGTTCAAGATTTGTTCTTCTATGATCTGCCCTGCTCTAAAACCTGCATGTTCTTCTGACAGTAGTTTTTCAGCCTTGGATTTCAAACGGTTTAGGATAATACGGAGCATGACCTTGCTGGGGTAGCTTATTGTATTATAATTCTGCGACTTGAGATTACGGTTCTTTGGTAGGGGTATCATCAGTCATTGAGTACACAATTTTGGTCACTTCTTCTGTCCCTAAATCCGCTAGCATAGGGTTGTTAGGACCTTGACAGTTTCTTCACCTCCATTTTTCACTCGTTCAAAAGGTATATTGCCCAGTGCAGGTGACTGGCCATGTTTCAAGCTACTTACTGATGCTTCTACCGCCTTCAGTATTGACGGACTGTCTTCAGCTTCTGTGGCTTAAAATAAGCTTTAATTACTATAAAGTAATAAACGTTCTGTATGTAATTGCAATTATAATGGTAATAGTAGCTGTTTCCTTATAAGGAAACATTTAGGCATTCATTGAACGAGCAGCCAGTACTGCTGTCTGTTGAAATTTATAAAATCATTCTCTTAAAACAATTTTTTCAGGAAAATAGATTTCTCAAGTTCAGTAGTTGTTATCGCCCTTCCCACTATTGCTGGAGATTTCTTAACCTCATTAAGCTTTTATCTGAAATAATTTGGAATAACAACATCTCGATTATGTCAGTATTTTTTTCTTCAAGTTACATGTGCTATCCATTTTAGTTGTTGCTGCTGTTGAAAGTACTCCAGTGATGTGGTTTCTGTTATTTGGTACAGTTCTTTGTTTGGAATTATGTTTGTTCAAAGAACTTTGCCAAGACCCATAGGGGAAAAGATTAAGTGCAATTTTGGCTCTAATGCCTCAAATATCCGTGAAATAATTTTTTTTTTTTTTGCTCAGCTGTTTAAGTTCTTGTGTTAATTGTAGTTTAAAGCAAGCTGTGTTCAATTTCAGGAGTAGCCATTTTATTCTTCCTTTTTATTTAATCCGGGCTAATATGTTTTAAAACATGTTTTTATCGTTTTATGTTTCTTCATGAAGTTTTTATTTCTACCAGTTTTATGCAGGCAGGTTATCGCAGGAATCTAAATATCTGTAATCGAATTTTACAGCTAAATTAGTTGTAAGATGTAACTTAAAATTTTCCCGGTCGGCTCGCTTATCTGCCTTGTAGCCAACAAATAGATGTATAAACTGAGAACGAAAAAACGAAAGAAAGAATAAGTTGCTGGGACCAAATCGAAAACACAAGTTATTTCTATATGTTTTTGTATTTATTATTATTATTATTATTATTATTATTATTATTATTATTATTATTATCTCTAATTTAACCCTGTTCACGTGCACGAGTAAATAAACAGCCTTTCGTTAAAAAAAACAGTACAGATTATTAAAAAAATACGCTTAAACTTAAAAAACTGAGATAAGGCTAATTTATTTAAGCGTCGCAAGCCTTTGATGATGGGTTCTAAATCCGGTTGAGTTCGTTACAACCACTTTTGCACAAATACCACCTCAAATTAATCTATCCTTTCTTTTCCCAGTTACGAGTTAAATAGCATGCCTGACTGGAATATATTGCTTTGGGATGACAACCACTCCAGAAGGAAAACTCAGAATTCAAAACCGGCTTTAAGAGAAATGTGTCTCGTCATGTTATCTTGCCGAAGAAGCACCATTGCTACCATAGCTGCAGTACCTGTGGTGCCTCTACGAACGTAATGGGCTATGAATCTTGTGACGAAGCCTTTGAAAGGTTAATACCAATGGAGGTCTGAATGAAGTATATTCGGCAATGTTGGAATTTTGTGCTCGCAAAAAAAAAAAAAAAAAAAGAAATGGCAAAAAGATGTTTTTTTTTCGTTGACGCCGCGATAATTTTTGATTACCTTCCCTCCTTGTCAATGTTTATTATTCTAAAAAGCGATGACACATAGAATATGTAATATTACAAATGGGGAATTTCAGTCTCCATTTCTTCTTCTTTTTCTGTGTTCCATCTTGCTGTACGACGAGGGTTATAATGACCCTCCACAACTTCATTTCTTTCGTAACTCTTAGCAATGGTGTTCTTTTTAAAATCCATCACTTTGCCCGTTTTGCCATTCATTTACACAAACCTATTAGTTAGGTTACTCGCAGCTTAACTCTGTCCTCTTCGGCTTCTGTTTGTCCCATAAGTATCAAATTATCCATTCCTTCTTTTCTCATTATATGTCCAAGACATTTCATCTTTCTCTTTCTGATTTTATGTATAATTGTCTTTTCTGTTTCCATTTTTCTTAAAACTTTATCAGCAATGGAATTCTCAGCTTCCTTCTGTAGGACCACATCACTGTTGCCTGAATGCTTTTCATCTGTGAAGAAACTGTTCAGCATTCACTGCTATATTGGAATATTTACATTACACTGAAGCTCAGCACTCCTTCTTTCCTTCTAATGAAATTTTCCAGTTTCTTAATACCTTCTTTAGATTTTGGAAAGCATCTTTTGCAGTTCCAATACGCCTTCGGATTTCGGTGTCACATTTTCCGTCATCTCTTAAAACACTTCCGAGATATTTAAACTGCTGTACTTGTTTGATTTTCACACCCCCAATTCATAGCTCACATTTTGTTGTTTTTTTCTCTTGCTGGGGGGTCATACATTCCGTCGTCGTACAACTGATAATTAGTCCTTTCTTCCCGTTTTCTTTTACTAACTTATCTGGGAGGCTCTATTGTTTTCTTTCTTTCTTTCACATCAAGACAGTGTCATCTGCGTATCTTATATTAAGATTGTATCCATCGATAATAAACTCTAGTGGTGTTGCGTTGCAGCTCAGACCAAACACCAGGTTCGTTGATCGGGGGCAGCTTCTTCAAATCAAACTCTTGTGGTTTAAAAAAAACTACCCTTCGACCAGATCATTACCTACGAGTGAAAAAACAATTACTAACAGCAAACCAGATTTTATTCTTGGGTTGAAAGCTACGGCTATAAGCAAGCGAAGTTAAAATGAAGCGTAGGTGAGGGAGAAGTGAACAGTCTAACGGGTGTCTTTTCTTGTCGTTCTCAGAGACCCGTTTTGTGTTTCCGTGTCTTTTCGCGGTAGTGGTCAGTTTAATAACTAACATCTTTCTTTGTCCTGTCGTCTTCATCTAAAAAAACAATTTATCTTCATTCAATGACTTCTCTTTGTCTGGACCGCTCGTGAAGCCCACAATACTGATAAACATCAGTCGAAAATAAATGTTCCGAATCCATTTTTCTGACAAGTTCAGGTGTTTTCCATTTAATAAGATCTCAGCTGACTGATATTGCTACATTAGGATCTCCAGCTGCTTTAGGGTAGCCACGCTCGCCTTCACGTTACTCGTCGCTATAATATCGTTACAGTAATGCGACTCC
>OZ038483.1:26668724-26708724 GCA_964036315.1 Acanthosepion esculentum | reverse complement strand
CGTAATGGAATCCAGGTCGCTAATTAAAGAATTAATTCTACTTATGCCCATGAAATGGATGTAAAGATCTGAAAACCAGAATTAAACAGATTAGACAATTCAAATTTCTTTTCGCCATTAATTATTGGGTAGTTTCCCATTGATTTCATGACGATTTTTAGTTTTAGTTTTCCTTCTCTAAGTTTGGTTACCACCCGAGGTTAGTCTGCCCTGCTATTTAAACCATGGATGAAGAGATAAGAGGTGGATTCATGCCCCCCTCCCGAGGCTATTTGTGCGAAGGTGAATTTAACGAACTCGACCAGAATTCGGACTCGGCTTCAAAATTAGCCTTATCTTGGATTTTTTAAAAGTTTAAACTTGTCTTATATAACAAGATGCAGCTTTTGCGCGGTTTTTAAATTCAGAGTTTTCCTTCGGTAAAATTGGTTGCCACTCAAGGATAGAGAACCCTGCCTACCCTGTCTTGAATACTATTTAATCCATATCTGAAGAGAATGCGTAGATTCATTCTCTACGGCATTAATATGAATTTTCTTTCCATCACCAACTATGGATTACATAGCAGGGATCAAGACAAACTGATATATAGGGAAATTCAACGTAGTGTAATGGCTGTCAAAAATTGTTTCGCTAGATCCTTTACGACTGAATAGTGAGTTCGATCCTCACTAGGTGCCCCATACTTTTAGCTTTGGGCAACATCTAAGCTACGCTTAGAAAATTTCTATATTGGACACCGCATGGTGGTGTAATGGTTAGCAAGCTTGTCTCGCTAGAACAATTACGAGTGAGTTCGACCCTCACTGGGTGCCCAATAATTTTGGCCTTGTGCTGCATCTGAGCTACGCTTGAAAAATCACTATATATAGAAAGTAAGAGAGAGAGAGAAAGAGAGAGAGAGAGGGGGGTGAGAAGTAGACAGAGATGCTATAGATAGATAGCGATAACAATGAACCTGTGAATTCAGTTGAAATCTGAAAGAAAGGACAATTAAGGCAAACAGTTTGTTTTTTTAATAAAGTGCTCGATAACAGAGATAGAGCATTAATAGGATTAATACAAATATAACATTTTTCACTCAGCTGATAGGTGCTGAATATAACATAAATCAGCTAAGTGACAAATTTTATATGTGTTAATCCTAGATAGATAGATAGATAGATAGATAGATAGATAGATTAAAAGTTCAATGACTTCCAACTCAAAGTTTCACAGGGATAAGATAAATATTTGTAATTTACTAACAGATTTTACATCTATTTTCAATACGTTACATAAAAAGCATTACATTTTATGTAAACTTTAATCTTTATGTTAAAGTGCCATTATCTAACCAGATATTTTTTCGATTATGTACATTGAATAGTTTTACCGTTACCGAAAGACAGTTGTATAAAGGTCTTAAATAAATAAATAAATATACTAACCGTTTCTAACAATTTGTAACTTACTAAACTCTAGATAAATATTTTTTTTAATCATTTCACCCCAGGAAAGGCGATTAAGGGGGTTACTGAGAAAAGACGCTAGGGGATTACTGGGGAAAATGATAATGAGAAGACTTTAATGAGGAGGAAGGACAATACAAAAACAGGTTTCAAGAAGACAGACGATGGCGATTGGTGTTGCATTTAAATTATTGAAGATTCTGGGTGGCAAGGAAGCAAGAAACCGGACTGGAGTTCCACAGGCGAGAAAAAAAAACTATTAGAATAGAACTTACGGCTGAATCTAATTCAACGGTAAAACGGTGAGAACTAGTTGCCAATCTAGTAGCACGCTTAAATTCATACAGTCGAGACAACAAGGAGGAAAGCTCATCATAGCGGTCGCCATGAAAATATCTGAAGAAAAGACAGAGGGATGCCATGGCACGGCGTTGAGAAAACGAATGAAGTCGAGATGCCAGGTCAGGATATATTACAGAACGTTCTTTGAATTTTGTCAAGAATCTTGAGATATATATTAGGAGCACCATACCAGATATAGCTGCAATATTCAAATCAAGGAAAAATGAGAGATTTATAAATCTACAAGATGGATTCGGACGAGAAGAATTGTTTGGCACGACACAGTAAACCAACTTTCTTATCAGTAAATCTAACAATTGATACAATATAATTACTTCACTTCATGTCAACGTAATATTTAAAATTACTGATTGTATTCTTGGGCAAGTATAGTTATTTATTGATGTATGTTTTTATGTACATGTGTATGTCTGTGTGTGTGCATGATTACACAAGGATGTGTATGTTTATACAGATGTAACTCCAGTCTCTCTGTCTGATCTTAATAAAAAGTATTTACTCTCTTTATTTCCTTTTGCAACAACGAAAGTGTTATCTTTTTGAGTCGTTCGTGCATCTGAACGAAATAAGGATTTCATCCACCAGTTTTTTGAACAACAAAACACAGCAGTAAGCCATTCCTCAGATTCTTATCTTAAACTTATGGTTTAATCAAAATTATTTTTAGAATACCATTCTTGTCTTATATTTGGCAGCGTCTAATGTTTTTAGCTTTCCCTTCCATTTTTTTATTTTTTTATTTTTTATTTTCTAAAGGTTTTAAAATCTTGAATCCAGTGTAACCACGAACAATTTTCTTCAGCGTAGTCGTATTTTTTTTTCATTCTATCTTTCTTTCTGCCTTTCTTTCTGCCTTTCTTTCTGCCTTTCTTTCTGCCTTTCTTTCTTACCTTCTTTCTTACCTTCTTTTCATCTCTTTTATTCTTTACAAATCATTATCATCTTTTTACTCGTTTCTCGACTTATGTCGTCATAACTCCATTAAAATAAAATGCACGTGTGCTCATATATGTGTGTGCGTATGTGTGCATAAATGTGTGCGTGTATGTGTGTGTGTGCATTGTTTCGTGCGTGCTTATACCAAAAGCTTCTGCATATAGAAAACACAAATTCTACAGAATTGCGCATGTACACTTCTCTTGACTGTCCAACTGTATATCTAAGCCTGTTTATGTCAATGTCTTTATGTGTCGCTATTTATATCTATCTATCTATCTATCTATCTATCTATCTATCTATCTATCTATCTATCTATCACAGTCTCTTCATATCTATCTATCTATCTATCTATCTATCTATCTATCTATCTATCTAATATAGGGTTCTTTAAGCGTGTTGTAGGCAATCATTCTCACAGAGAGGTCCTCTGATATGAAACCAAATTGTGCTATTGTTTCCGTACCTGTGTACAACAAATTGTGGATCTTAAGAAACCAGCCGAGATCTAAGAGAAGGAAACTCTGCGACTGAAGCTCTCATCAGTCATCTTGAACATTCTTACGACTGTAGCATGGTCACTGATGTTCAGAGAATGGTATCTATTTTGTACAATTGTCTATCACTGTAATCTCTGAGTTACACGTACTTTCATACAATTTATACAGCGATTAATTTAAGAAAGTGATCATGCTCAAAATCGTGTAAACAGCCATCGTGAATACTTTAATCATTTTATGTCTATTACTCTGTCGAGTATTGTGTCTGACTCTATAGGTATTTCTATCTATCTATCTATCTATCTATCTATCTATCTATCTATCTATCTATCTATCTATCTATCTATCACATATCTATCTATATATCTCTCTATCTATCTATCTATCACAGTCTCTTCATATCTATCTATCTATCTATCTATCTATCACAGTCTCTTCATATCTATCTATATATCTATCTATCACAGTCTCTTCATATCTATCTATATATCTATCTATCTATCACAGTCTCTTCATATCTATCTATCTATCTATCACAGTCTCTTCATATCTATCTATCTATCTATCTATCTATCACAGTCTCTTCATATCTATCTATCTATCTATCTATCTATCTTTATAAGTCTAATTATGTCTATGTCACTATGTTTATTTATATCTATCATAGTCTACTCATATATGCCAGTTAAGCCACATACCGGACAAGCATGGAGCCCTAGATAAGGATTGAACTCACGACTCACGAGCAATGATTTGCGAGACCATTTGCTAAAAAGTTCACAATAAAGCAATGAGCTCTTGTGAATAGGCCTGGTGTGACTCAAGGCTACATTTATGTGGAACTATGTAAGAATCAAACTCATCACACCTTAACAACGATGGACATGAATAGCTTACTAACCATTCTGAGGTGTGTTCTTATAACGAAATTTAGCTAAGTCTGGCATAAGGTCATATTTATGGAGTACACAGTAAAAATCAAATTCAGTACAGTAGTAATGGCGTGTTAAATTATCCCGTTAAACATTATGATAGGACAAAGAACTCACAGAATTCTGTAAATACAAACAGGGAGGTTGAGAGGGAAAACAATAGTATAAAATAGTATATATATATATATATATATATATATATATATATATATATATATATATGTATGTATGTATGTATGTATGTATGTATGTGTGTGTGTGTGTGTGTGTTTTCTTACAAGCCTTAATCTCCTAAATTAATGTCTTGTCAGCATAGCTGATTGGCTGTTACTACTGATTAGGATTTCAACAATTCCTTTCTATTGCTTAAAGACAGTTAAGCAGCAGGTGACTTCTACATTTCTTTCAGTTTCGAGGCGGCATACTGGGCCAAAGAGGAAATTGGTTTAACAGAAAGTACGTTGCTTGGCATTCCTATATATTTTGTGTCTTGTGTCTTCGCTCGAATTCAAAGACACCTTTGTAAATTTTGCGTCATTTCGAGTATCATCCGTGTACGCGTATCTGCCGATTCTTTTTATTGCTTCGCTATTCTTGTTAATGGACGTTTTCAATCAAAAACCCGCTTTCACATCTAATGTCTGTCGGCATGTTGGCAGACATATTATTCTACAGGAGAAACAACTTTACTCCGTCTATTACGCCTTTTGCTAACCAGATTTCTATAATTAAGAGACGTCACATTTATGGGGCACGTAATGAGGAAGGAAGACTTGGAAAAACTGATACTCACAGGACAGATTGAGGGCAAGAAGTACTGAGAAAAAAACAGCGCATAACATATTTGACGAGCTTGGGAAAATGGATGGTGGCAACAGGGTGTAGAAAAAACAAAAAAAAACAGAATTTATTTAGAGCTGCAGGGGACAGGAAAGAAGAATTCTTATCTGTATAGTTCATTATTTCATATTCTTTTTCTTATTGGCGAATTTCACAAAATAGAGGGCATAAAATTATGTTTTCTTGATTCAACAATGACAGAACACTGATTGTCCATGAGCATAATGTTTGACTGTTGACTTGCGGAAGGTCCTTCCTATATTTCACACACCGATGGGTCCAATTGTTTCGTTTGGGAAAAAACGCACCTTATCTGCTGGTAGATACGGTAGAATTGTGTTTCTCTGTCCAGTGTATTTATTTTCAATCTTTTCATTGTTTCAGTTTTACTTTGACATCAGTTTTGCAATTTATACAGATCGTGGAGGAAGCACGGTGGAGTAATGGATAACGATTCGGATTAAGGAATCGAAGAGCCGGGTTCGGATTGCAGTCGGATCCATTACATTCACTTACGTGCTAATAAACTTGGGAAAGGGGTATGAATCCTCTTCTTCTCCCAAGAATGGTTTCTGTGGGAGAAGGAAAAACTCTGAAATCAAAACCAAGCTGCAGCACATATGGTGCCCCTACGACCCTATGGGTCACGGGATAAAAAAAAAATAAAAACAGATTGGATTGGCGAACAGAATTTATCTTGGCAGAAAAAGCAAGAATTTGAAGCAACGCTATTAGTTTAATTTAGGATTCTCGTCATCGATTTTTTTTTAAAAATCAGTAATAATCTATCGTGAACAAAATCCAATTATTTAATGTCCAAGTCATAAAAATCACATATGCCGAAATGTTATACATATATATATATGTGTGTGTGTGTGTGTGTGTGTGTGTATTTGGGCAGCAATCCCTCTTTTATACAAGTTTCGTTAAAACGACTGACAAGGTTAAGGTTTTTCATTTAATTTTTCTCATGTTCTTATAGAAATTGTCCGAATGTTTTTTATGTACATTTTTGTGACTGCCAGATCATACGATTTAATAAGTGTGTATTTGGGCAATAACCCCTCTTTTATACAGTACTCCTTGATCAAATTTATGATAAATCCCAAATATTAGATATGTATCTTTAATTGTTTTAAAAACAGCACCTCGAAATTTCACTATATTTTTGCATTTCACTAAGGCTTTCAACGAAATTCTAATATCCATCGGTCCAATAATATTGCATGTACAAGTTTGAAACTTGGTGACAATAGTTAATATTTACATTATATAAATAGTATAGGTGTGTCTTGTACATTTAGGTGTGTCTTGCACATTTATTTTTATAAGGACTTGAAAATGTCCCAAATGCAAAAGACGCTATCCACTTTGAGAGCTTCTCATCTATAAAGTATGTCAGACACAGCATTGAAAATAGTTTTCATATCATTTATGACTTAGTAGGTCTATTTGGGAAAAAACAGTAACTACATTCATTCCTGTATTAGGAATGTCAGTGCCACCGTCTGAAAGTGGCTCAATTATTGAACATTTTCAGAATTTCCTATTTTCATGACATCGGCAGGCCAGTTATACATTTTAAGAAAATGTTTATATTTTTACTGCATATTATTAGATGTCTGAAGATCATGAGACAGAAATTTTATTTTGTGGACAAACTTCTGTCTAGTATCAAAACATTTTTCTAGAACAACTGTTCGTGCCAAAATCATGGTTTTGTCGCTTTTGACATTTCATAAATTTGGTACTTGAGGAAAAATGAAGCTGAAAGTTGTTGCCCCTGTAATTCTTTATAAAAATAAACTATTTGGGGGGCTTCATTTTATCTTTGCTCCAAACAGTCTAGATGCTACGAGTTCTTGAAATGTTTTTTCTATGGTTTACAAAATGTTTAACTGAACAAAAAAACGAAACCAACGACATTAAAATAAGGATACCACAAGATTATTTCAATTTTAAATAATAGTAAAAATGCATCATAATTTGTTCAAGTTAAGCAATTTCATTGATATTCAAAACTATACTCAAATCAGAATCATTAGTAAGCCAAAAATGACATTACGGATATTATTAAAAGAAATAAACATCAATATTTAGGTTTGGTTATAATAGTAAGTACTTTCAGTCGTAAATCAGCATTTTAAGTAACAATTTTTAATATTACAATGTATTCAAAATTACTAATACATTGATTCTATGTATCTATTCTATTGATTTTCACAAATGAAATGATCCTTTTTATAGTTTGCCCTTAAAAGATTATAGAAAACAGGGCCAAGGATTTTGAATCAACACTGTCAACTAATCCTTTAAAAATATCTACCCAGAAAGCCTCAAGTCATGTGCATAAACTGAAGTGACAAATAATTAGAGATAATAACATGTAGTTCGCACTTACACCCGAATAACGCCGCCTACCATTGAGTCTACGAGGTGCTGGAGTTTTTGCATTGATATTTCCATGACTGTCCATAACCGTTTCGTGTTTGTTGGGCGTGGTTGCAGGAAAATGAATTAAATATTTTATATGTTCTATACATGCTAAATAGTGTTTTAATCTGTTGAGCAGGGAACAAAATCGAATATCTGGCAGTCAGCCAAATGTTGCTGCGGCCAGTTTCGTGTCACTCGCTTACGACGAATTCGTCGCATCATTTTGTTGGAAGTGAGCCACCAGAAAATATGGCGGGCATAACGGTTTACAAATTATCTGAAACTGTATACGACACATAACAAGACTCCAGCATCAACAGTGGTCTTTCGAACTACAACACACACCAAACTCGGCACCAGCTTGCAGAGCACTCTGCTGACAGGCTGGATCCATAGCAGCGAAGTCGAAATGTCTAATTAAAAGGACTGGGAACATGACTAGATTGGCTAGACAACACATCGCCCGTTACCCGCAGACCAAACTAGAAAATCCTATCGAATACACTTTACCTTATACAGTATTTTAACTAATGGCTTCAGATACCTGAGCAATGATTTACGTGCGATCACCGAAGTTAAGCAACGTCAACCCTGGTCACTGTCTAGATGGGTGACCAATTGGGAATACCAGGTGCTGTAAGTTAAGATGTGCTGGTGTTCTAACGGATAACGGCTCTGAATTCGAAATAGGAAAATCGAATTCCAGTTCCAATCGGATTCGTACATGCAAATAATTTTCACAAATATCCTTGGAAAAAGGTGCGACTCCATCTCTTCTCCCTGTCAGCCATGGGTTTTAGTAAGACTTGTATCACTGATCCATTATTATCCAAAAATTTAAAAATATTTTCTGGATTTAAATACTCTGAAAAGGGTTGCCAAACCGTAAATAACAAGTCAATACATCAATAAATAAAAAGTAACAATGTTATTCCTTGTGGTTCCCATCTTTCATCCCTTATGAGTGCCAGGATTTTTAACGTATCGATGACGTCTGACCAGAATTTACAGATTCCTAATAGAAATTTACTACTATTATTGCTGAAAAAAAACGGAGATTTAAAATACCCCATCTTTCTGGGTCCAACAAGAATTCAACCATTAATTAGTATTAAATACTGGCCATAATTAGTGGAAACAGCAGCTACATTAGCACAGGCACATTGCCATATTGCCTAACACATACGTCATCTAAGTTCATTTCTACAAGTGGGTTGTTGTCTTTAATCTCGGGGATTTTCAGTTTACAATTGACTGGATATGTTTTGAAACTTCATTCAGAGACCTGTCAAATAAGCCGACATATATGAACACTTTTAAATTAGAAATTCAAAAAGAAAAAGAAAATCTCCAACATCTGATCACAAGATTTCCCCTTCTTGTTTTTATTAAAGCAATTCAGGGAAATGCAGAATTTACGAACATAACATTTAGTATCCGTCAGTAACGAGTCCACACTCTAATAATCATTTGCGGTACAAGGTAAAAATTAAAGGGAAAAGAATTTAAAAAAAACGAAACGAAACAAAATGACATCGATTGGAAGAACGGCTGGCGCAGAAAACAAATACTGAAAATAAATAAGTAAAAGCAATCGTTCCGTATTCTTGCGCGAGAAACAACAATAGTGCAATATGAAAAGAAAGAAAATCTGGTGACGTCACATAACAATTAATTATCATGGCGCCTTGATATGTGTTGCCTGTTTTATTTGAATTTCTTTTCTTCTTTTATAGAAACAGACAATTGATTTGAAAACATTGCTTTGTGCGAATGATTGACAGACTGGCAAGTTTTTATCACCGGAAAGCCGTGCATATTTTCCTATTATGTAAAATTCGCGTTATATATTAATATGTTATATTCAAATCACGTTTGATTACATTTGATCGAATCAACTGAATAGGAATGTGTGGCATTGTTTCTTTAGTGAATACAGCAATAAAGCCACAAACACCCAAGGGGGATACTGAGTGTGAGAGTATATGAAAAAAAGAAAACAAATATTAAGGAGAGAGACAATAAAAGAACAGGCATTAAGAAAACAGAAGATAACGATTAACTTTACATTTTTGAAAAACAAATTTAACTGTAAAGCAAGAAGCGGGAAGAGAGTGTTCCAAAATCGGAAAGTGCGAGAGAAGAGACTGCGAGCATAGAAGTTACGGTTATATAGCATTTATATCGTTATTATGATTTCATTCTGTATGAAAACACAACAGATTAATTCATATATCTAAGACGATGACATCAACGAATAAAAAGAAAACTTTTAGTTCATACCTCGTTAGAAGGTTTTTTTCAATAGATCGTTAGTCACATGTGTTTAGAATATACTTGTCGATATCATATCACATTATATCTTTGCAATTGAGGGAGTAGTTTAAACGCTATAAAGAAAATGGTTTTCGGATTCTATGTATGTCCTATCATCTTTAAATAATGATAATCCAAAGGTGAAATATTTGGTGAAAACTTTCCTGCCAAGTTGTAATAACTGAATTACCTTGATAGAATATTACTCTATTGCTCTTAACCTTTTAACAATGCCTGAGATAGATAGATAGATAGATAGATAGATAATGAACAGACTTAGATAGATAGATAGATAGATAGATAGATAGATAGATAGATAGATAGATAGATAATGAACAGACTTAGATAGATAGATAGATAGATAGATAGATAGATAGATAGATAGATAGATAGATAGATGCGATAAAAATGCAACTTTGGTACCTGAATATATTACTGCATTGCCCATTGAGAAACAAATAGACTACCAAAACCTCTGTTATGATCGTGCCAACCATACAAGCAATTTCCATTTTCAATCAGTTCGTGTCTGACGGGAAACAAATAAATAAAAAGCAGATTTCTTAATATTTACATTAACTTTATTGAACAATACATTATAGCGTTTTGTATCTTGTGCCATTTTTTAGATAACTTCATAATTCTGCTCTGAAAACTTTTCATCTTTCTGTGAAAAGAATTAATCTACATGTCTTTTGCTGTCTTCGAATGTACTGGGATATTTTTAACATTAATTATATTGAAGTCTATATTGTTCCACTAAGTTCTGCCATCTTTTAAGCAGCTTCATAATTCTATCCTCCCATATCATTTTTGTTTCTCTGTCTTCTCCATCGCTTTTTAGCAACGTAATTTAATTTTTTTTTCGAAATAAATCTTAGTTCAAAGATGTCATATCTGGTAAATACGAACGATGGGTGAAAACTTTCCATCCAAATTATAACAATTTTTTACCTGGTCGCCAAAGAAACAGTCAATCTAACCTTATACAGATGAATATTAAGCACTTTATCTGAACTAATTCAGGTTACATTTCGTCGAGCAATTATTCTTGAGAACTGAGAACGGTCATTGATGAAATCAATCGGTTGCTTCTACGGAAGGACTTTAGCGTTGAGGAGTCGTTTCCAATTCCACCCTTTTTTTTATTTTAATTAATTTCACCCCAGGCAATTGGTTATAGAGAGTTTTAGTTTTCTATTTGCGGTCGAAATTTAGAACGCAAACTGGAGTGTAAGTATTTTTGATACACCCCGTTTATATATATATATATATATATATATATATATATATATATATATACCAAGGAAAAACTTGACGCATCATCGATCATTTTCCTTGTTGAATAACATATTGCTATACTTTGAGCTCTCTTTATGGACTTATCTTTTTAATATTTTATATTAAAAAGGCCGACTTGTATTATCTTTTCACTTATGGATGTGATATTATTATCTATGTATCTATCTATATGTATGTATCTCTTTTCTTGCTCTCGCTCTGTATATATATATATATATATATATATATATATATATATATATATATATATATATATATATATATATATATACATATATATATATATATATATATATATATATATATACAGGTATATGAAAGTTTTAATGGATTTTACTTATGACCCAAACATGTTTATTATAATTTTAATCCATGTATTTATTAGATATACATGTTTATGTTTGGATGTTTTTAATACACAGACCGGCAGCCACTATAACCACTAAATTAAACATTTATGGTAACAAGCTCTCTCCCCACCTCTCTCTCTCTCTCTCTCTCTATATATATATATATATATATATATATATATATATATATATATATATATATATATATATATTGAGAGAGACAGACAGACAGAAAGAGAGAGAGAGAGAGAGAGAAATACAGACTGACAGACAGGCAGATGCGAGGAGGTGCTGAAAGGTTCAAAATAAATCACTCTTCAGTACCGGATCGATTTCTGTCCTCAGCAAGTTTTTTGAGTTGATCCTTGAATCAACGACGTAGGACTCCATGTGTTCTCTTGCCTGATGCGAGCTCCGAGAATAATGTATAGCATTTGGACAAGGTACCTGGCCCATCGAAGTCGGTGGCGAGACATGATGGTTTCAGTGCTCTCCATTTATGCGCGGAGAAGGATGACTCCCTTGATCGTGATCCGGTCCGACCGACTGTTCCGCAAGATTTCACGATGTTTCATTGGATGGAATCTTTAAATTTTGCTGATGTGTCGTCGGTAACGAACCCAGGACTCGCAGCGGTACAGAGAGTCAAGATAACAACAGGTCGGTACACCATGAGTTTAGTGTTACGTGTTATCCCAGGACAAATGTTGGATGGAAAGTTTGTTTGTAGTTATCATATATATATATATATATATATATATATATATATATATATATATATATATATATGGAGGGAGAGAGAGAGAGAGAGAGGGAGAGAGAGATGTGGGATACAATGATATATAATTTTTATATACCATAATTTAAAATTGAATATATATAGGAAAGGGGGTTTTAAAAACAGCGGCTCCTACAGCTATTAAGCATTACTCTTCAAGTATGAATTGAGTTCTCCGAGCCGCTGGTGTATTTCGTATAGAAAAAAACATTAACATTCCCTTCCTTGTCGTGCGACGATGACATAGGGGTAAGATATCTGGAGGATATCAAATCAGTCGGGTTTCGATCCCGGCTTGAAGGAATCAGACATCTAGTAACACCGAGGGGCTGCGAAACGGTCTGTCTATGGATGACTATACACACACACATATATATATATATATATATATATATATATATATATATATATATATATATATATATATATATACTAGAATTTAAATTCAAAAGTTTAGAATTTCAGCTTCTGAAATATATATATATGTGTGTGTGTGTGTGTGTGTGTGTGTGTGTGTGTGTGTGTGTGTGTGTGTGTGTTTCTGCATTAACAATAATGGTACTATGAGAATAAATCTCCTTAAACTGTAACTGACTCATAGTGTAACCCAGAAAGTTAATGTTCAGTGTATTATTTAACCATAAAATGACTGAATTAATAATGGCATCAGTGGAATCAGTGGAAAAAAACGATACAATGTTTTGTGCTACTTCATTATACCAATTCATCTGAATGACGCCCTCAAACCTACCACCTGAAGCGGAAAGCCCCTCCCTCCTCACTGTCGGTCCACTAATGACTGTGTCTTCATTTAATTTGGGGACTTGTGCATATTGATTTATGCCCAAAGGTCTTGTAGACAATGTTCTTACATCGTATTTTTCTCAGGTCGAAATGACATTAAGTCTATTAATCTTTTTACTAGTTTGTTTTTCACTTAATTTTCTATATTTTTTATTACAACGGTCAGATGGGTTTTACCCCCATTCTAAAACCATTAAGCAAACACCTTTGTTGGGAAATAAATCTCCTCCGTTCCACCTTACTTGATTAATGATTGTAGAATCTAAAAACAACCCAAGCATTGCGATAAAAAGCAACAGAAAAAAAAGAAAAGGAAAAATCTAGTCGAAAATTAATAGCGACAATGCTTCAACTCAGAATTTCGGACGACATTACTTAAAAAAGCATTATGTTCTACTCTCAGCACAGAAGAGTGTCACTGTGACGTCACTGAACTTGAAACGGCAGTGGCACTGAAGCGTCCCTGTCAGAATTGCCATTAGGGAATGGGGTGTCTATAAGCGTCCCTTTGTCGCAGTACTCGTAATATGAAAACTGAAAACGGCAGGAGGAATGTGGCACGCATGCGCACCGTCTTCAATTGACCAATCAACGCTCGATGCTAATTACAACCAGGCAAGAACTTTTCCTTTCACCGCAGCTCTGACGTTTTTTTGTTGCTTTTTTTTTTTGTATACTGACAAAGCTACTGAAAACGTTTTTACCCATCTATGTATGCGTAACTTGAGAAGCCTGTCTCCGCTTGCCGCGACCGACGTAAAAGGCCGGTGAGCTACTCCCGGCTACGAAACATTTCTCGGCTTTTCCTCACTAAGAACTTCTTGTCATTTTCTTTACTACTCTCCTTTAGCCTTTCCTTTGTTTCTTTTCCCCCATTTTTATCTGACATTCATTTCTAACTGTTCTTTCCTTTTCGCTATTTCCCTCTCATCTCTTCAGATATGGCGTATCTACTTCTACACCCTTCTATATTATTTACACAATCTTTATATCCTTATTTCTCTCTCTACCTCTCCTATCTATGCATCTCTCTCTCCCTCTCTCTCTCTCTCTCTCTCTTACATGTTATTTAGTAAGCATAACTTGTACGACACTATTATGTTTTTAAACAATCATTTCACCCCAATACCCCAAGGCAATAAAGCCACTAATACGTAAGGGTTCACTGAGTGTGAAAGAATATGAGAAAAAGAAAACATTATTAAGTAGAGAGAATAAAAGAACAGGAATTAAGAAGACATAAGATAGCGATAGACATTGCATCTACAAATTTTGAAGATCAAACTTGACTCGAATGCAAGAGATCGGAAAAGAGTTCCACAAGGGAGAAGTGCGAGAAAAGAAACTATTAGCATAGAACTTACGGTTACATAACCATTTGTAAAATGATGAACCCTTATCGCCAATCTAATACAATCTAGTAGCTGTTAGAAAGATGTTGTTGCACCAAAGAAAGCGTTGCACCATATGCCTGACGACATTAAAATTCAGCATTTGAAATGCTTCCTTCTAATCTGAACTGAAACACGGGCCTCTCATGGTATATAGGATTTTACAGTCTATTAGTTGTAAGTATGCATTTAGATAAGGATAGTCTATCCAACACAAAGACTAAATATACTTGCATAAACCCCCAACCATTAAATGCCAAAAGAAACATGTCACAAAAGGAGGGTGTCTTAATGCATCCGAGAACAAGGGACTACAAAACCCTTCCAGTGTAACAGTCTCATCCCCACCCTTTATCAACAACATGTCGTCTGTGGCATTTAATGATGAGTCACAAACTCATATGATTTATTAGACAAGCGTCAACTCGCTAACGTAAGACAAGTTTTTAATCTTTTTTACTCGCCAATCATTTAAATTCTTTGCAAACATATTCTTTCTTATTTAAATTAACTTAAATTCATTTTAGGGATAATTGTTTATTATTTTATTTGATTTAAATTTACTTTCTCAATAGTAAAATAATTTTGACTGATATATATATATATATATATATATATATATATATATATATATATATATATATATATATATATATATATATACATACATATATATATGCATATATATATATATATATATATATATATATATATATGCGTGTGTGTGTATATATAATTAATAATCAAATAAATTCTTTTAGCTCATATGGGGAATAGGCTATTTCGGCAGACGTCGAATGTGGTCGTTTATCTTTTCAACCTCGGTGTGGAATGAAGATCACGTCACATATGAGGTAACTATATATATATATATATATATATATATATATATATATATATATATTAAAAAGAAGAGAGGTACCGCAAACTTTTTTGGTTGTAATGTGGGTTTTTAAAAAAATATTATTCTTTATTTTTCATAGTTTTACAACACGTGTTTCTGGTCTCACGACCGTCTTCAGGTAAAGGGTGGAGATTTCCACATATTATTAGTATACATAAGTATAGGATTGGTGTATACGGAATAAATTCCAATAACCAGCAATTACAATTCTTAAAAGAGTGCTCAATACAGTGTAGAACAAATATAATTATTTATTTAAAAATTCTAACATAAAACATGTTTGTTATAATTTTTAAATAAATAATTATATATATGTATATAGGCACGGTGGAGTAATGGATAACGGCTTGGATTGAGGAATCGGAGAGCTGAGTTCGAATTCCAGTCGAATCCATTGCATTCACTTACGTGCTAATACCCTTGGAAAAAGTGTGAATCCTCTTTTTCTCCCTCCAACTATGGGTAAATAGCAGGACAGACTGGGTTCTATACCTTTGGATGGCAACTGGTCTAGGAGAAGGACAACTCTGAATTCAAAACCTGCGGAGGGTCGTTTGGAGACCTTGTGGCATTCGCTGCACCAGGTCCCTGTATTTTTCCCTCCAAAAAGTGTGGATGGCCCTGCACAAAGCCTTCACCACTTTAATCAAATCTCATGTGTCGGTGTCGGGCTTTCGGTTTCTGGAAACTGATCTGCCTGACCCTCACACGTCGAGTTCGACGGGAGAGTCCATCATCATATATATAATTATTTATATATATAAATATATATAATTATATATATATATATAATATCTGGCAACTCGTATTCGAGTATATACGTCTCAGGCACATTTGTGTTTGTTCAACATCCATAGACCCCACCTGTGGTTTATACTGTAACTATGCTGAGCAGACCTTAGTTACAGTTTCTGGGAGAGAGCGTGTTATCTAGAATGATAAACAATCTGAACAACACCAGCACACTCAAACCCTCGGTCACGATGACTTGTGACTTTGTGCTAGCACAGCTATCGACGGCCCCAAGTGTTCCGTCAACCCAATTTTACTCACAAGGTTTATATATATATATATATATGTGTGTGTGTGCGCGTGTGTGTGTGTGTGCGTACGTTTAATGTGTGTTATATTTATAGGAGAAGTGTGCGTTAAAAAAAACTATCTGAAGATCATTCGAGGCTTCACGCAGTGCTGATTGCCATGTCCACACACGCATACACGCATATACATATGTGTGTGTGTTTGTGTATGTGTATGTGTCCTGGCCCAGTGGATAAAAGTGTTGATTGGATCCAGTGACTTGATCCAAATAGTTGTGAGTTCAATACGTGGCTACTGCAGTGGTGAACAAAAACTTAGAGAGTTGAGTTAAAGAGAGATAACTGAGACACCTGGAAGAGGCATAGTACGTGGAAATAGATCAATCTACCCCGAGGAACGAAATAAAGGATTCCGTTCGAAATTCCAATCATCCGCAGAAGGCTGGAGTGTACAACGGCCGAAACTACTAGAAAATCTCATGTGCTTCACGGAATGGTTTGGATCTGTATTCCATTTTATTCGAGGAAACCACTTTCAAGCCATGTGTGTTTTACCATTTTGCCATGAGAAGCCATCGCAGCAAAGCAAAGTTCATTTACACTATTGAAGAAATGCACATCTTTTGTTATGATAGCTTCCCGTCGCTTCTCCCAACTACTGCGAGTCTTCGTCGCTACATTATCGAAAACGGAATGAGCAAAAAGCGACGTTTTGGCACATTGCTCAGCTAATCCTTCGCTAGGTATTTGCAGTGAAGACAGACGCAGATAATGTGGTACGTGGTGCTATCATTAACCACACCCAGTGGGGTGTAGGGAGAAGATAAATGCGTCCAAGATCAGTCTTTGGGGCTTGTGATCATAAAATCATCAGCTGTTGAACGTCAATATTTATGGTAAACATGCGAGAGAGATGGCATCGAATTCGGCAGTTCCTGCCCGTTTGTCACAACAACATTTCCTGACAAGAAAAAAACAACAAAGAGATGCAGGGAAAACAGTTTCAATTATGAATATAGTTTTTCTAGGTAGGGAAGATCTCGTTTTAGCAGCACATTATGACAAAGGAACTTAGCTGAGCGATCGGATTTTAAACAGTACAAGAATAAAGAGAAAACACTATATCAAACACGATATAGATCACAACTCTCTTTCACTTCCCCTCTCTGTATATATATATATATATATATATATATATATATATATATATATATATATATATATATATATATATATCGGGTGTAACAGCAAAATGGACCAAATCGTGTAACAGCAAAATTGTCCAATTGTTAGATTATGCTCTGAACCGTCGTATCTTAGAAATGATTAAAGATATCTTACTGGAATTCTCCGAGGTTTTTATAACACTATTGAACTTTACATTGAGGAATAAAAATGTATAATTACTCTCTAAGCTCAACGGAAGTATCGTGGTGAAATCGATCATAAACGAAAATAACATGTTCATCATTAATTAATCATAGCTAAGGATCAGAAGCTCATGAAGTATTGAAATAAAGTTCAAATATATATATATATATTTTCCAGGATCTTTTTCCAACTTATTCAAGATGGTCTTCGTTCTCCCCCACCTTCTGTCTGTCCTGGAGTAACAATGTGTCCCGCAAGTTTCACCTACGATTTCATTTTCAAGTCTTTTTTCATTGCTCTTTGGACTGTCATAGCTGAAACTCCTCTCCTACGTGCTAAATGTCTTATGAATTGAGTTGGATATTTTCTAATTGATCTCTTTAGCTCTAAGTTGAAATGATGATTCCTCTTCCTGTTGTGATCTCCTTTCCAGTTTTCCTCTCTTCTGTTCCCTCTTTTTAAAACTTATTCACCGTTCCCTTAATGGTTCTTGAATTGACTTTGAAGATGGAAGCCAGTGTATGAATGTTGGTACCATTACTGAAGGTCTGAATGATCTTTTACTTCTCACCATTGCTCAGTTGAGAAGACAGTGGATCTGACACAAAAAATTTTTAAACTGCTTTCTTTTTCGCTGATTAACTCAAAGGTTTTTTTTTTTTAGTGATTCTTACGAAAAATGGTGTCAAGAAGGTTAAACGTTTTATCTGAAAACCTGGAAGAAAGAAATTCAATTAAATATCTTTTTAGATATTAAATGTTTTGTGGGATGGATAATTATACTGTTACACGATTTGGATAATCTTGCTGTTACACCCGGTATATATGCTCCTGAAAAAATTATTTCGTTTGAGCTCTCTGGGGAGGAAGTTCGGGTTTGTAAACAGTGACTATTATTGCTAATAATGCAAGACTCTTCGGTAAAGAGAATCGAATTCTCTCAGTCACTGTGTGTTTATCTAAAAAATAAATACGCTTAAATTCACTTTCCTCTCTACCGTGCGTCAACGGATTAAGGGTAGAATCTCCAACTGACGCTAAGTCAGAGGGGTTTCGATCCTAGCTACAGCCACACTAATGAGCTGTGAGACAACGAAACAGTCTGTCTGTGGATGATAGCATATATATATATATATATATATATATATATATATAAAATTTATTTTAAGATATTAAAACAAAAGCATGTAAAAAATGGCTACACGATTATAATCATGTTTCAACAACACTTTCGCTCGCCAGACACATTTCTGATGGTGAAACATAATTATAATCGTGTCGCGATTTTTAACATCCTAAATATATTTTAATATCCTAAAATAAATAATATTTAGCTCTACTCTGTATTTAACCCTCTTTTAAATTAAATGTTACGAACAATGGAATTATACTCCATTTCTTCTCATTTTACACACACACACACACACACACACACACACACACACACACACACATATATATATATATATATATATATATACGTATATATATGTATAATTAATAAAAATATTAAATTTATCACAGATATGAAAAAAATTGTTACTTGACTAGAAACTAGAGTGTGATAAAGCTTTCTTGGTCCGACCTCTAAAATGGTGTAATGAGAAATTGGAGAGCCGAGTTCGAATACAAGTTGAGTTCGTTACATTCACTAGTGTACAAATACCCTTTAGAAAGGGATGCATGCATTTCATCGTCTCCTTTAACTATGGATTAAATAGTAGGGCAAACGAAGTTTTAAACCTTGGTTGGCTAGAACTCAGTCAACTAGGAGGACAACACCGAATTCAAAATTTGGGGAGGGTTGTTTGGAAACTTTGTGGCACACCAGTTTTCTGTATTTGGTTCTGCACAAGCCTTTACCACAGTACTCACCTGATATGTGCGGACATTCTGGCTGTTCGGTTCTAGAACTGAGCTACTGGATACTCATACATCGAATACGACTAGAAAATCCATCATAGATAGATAGATACTTTAATAATTTGGAACAATTGTTCTAATTTTGATTGTTATAGAAGCTATTAAAGATGCAACATTTCGGCTACCTACAGCTAATTGGCATCTTCAGACGTCCATCTTTTGACTGATTACTTTGTCCTTGCGATGCTAATTCTTGTCCATTCCTGATGAACCATTGTTTCACTATATATTCCAAGGAATGAATTAATGACTACTCGATAACAGCAAAAAATTTTTAATCAACTCCCATATCTAGTCAACAACTGCCCCGAAGGACATCAGTGGTGCATTTTAAAGTTTTTATATCCAATGACAGATGGTATCAACATATGGTTATCATGGCGTCTTTGTACTGGTTTTGATAAGTTTATATCTAATTTCTGGGATGAGGAACTGTCAGTATGCTTTACTTACCTGTAAGTCTCATCTTGATTATTTCGATCAAGTTATATATATATATATATATATATATATATATATATATATATATATATATATATATATATATATATATATATATATATATATATATATATATATATATATATATATATATATATATATATATAAAAGATATTTTTATATTTATACATTCTTTTTATAGATACAAAAATATTCGTCCTCCGACAGGAATCGAACCGGTATCCTATACGGAACCGTCATATAGCTGGACGTGCCTTAACCGATTGAGCCATAAAGGATCGTTCGGTTAGCAAGGTCGATTTTACCGCTTTTAAACTACAATCTTCCATGAATCTCTCACGTACATTCATATCTGCTCAATGCGTAAAATGTAAACAAATTACGTCACACATTATGAAATGGACAAAGTCCGACATTTATTTTAAGGACGAATATTTTCTATGAAAATTTCTCGGACATTCAGGCCCGGTAAATGTTATTAATACTGTTTATTATAAACAGAGCATTTACTTAAATATTTTTATATATATAAAAAGAATGTCTTAAAATAATTGTCGGACTTTGTCCATTTCATAATGTGTAATATATATATATATATATATATATATATATATATATATATATATATATATATATATATATATATGAGTGTATGTATGTATATTACCGTTAACGTCCACTAAATTAACCGTTAGAATAATACAATAGACTACCCACAATGCATCACTGATCTGTATATATAAATAGTCAAGCAAAAATACAACGCATATGGCCTGACGATTGCGTTTAAGCTTCTGGGATTTGACTTTAACATCCACTTTTATATTTACATATACGCTAATCTTTGATATTGAGAACTTTAACGTATAAATATAGACTACCTTTAAACTATTATTATTACATAGGATAAAACATAGTTTTAAGGTATGCAATATTTTATAGGGTAACTGTGTTCAATATCTAGGATAGAACCTGTGTAAATATAAGTGCAGACACAGATGTCCACACCGAGTGGCGACCGACTGTTTCATGTGTGAACGTAATGGAATTAATTGTCGCTACTCAGGGTAGTATAGTGCAAGTGCACACTGGGGAAGATGTCAGTGCCAAAATGGAAAAACATTGATATTATTTTTTTAATGTAGGTCGGGAAATAGTTGAAAAAATATTATTTGATTGATTGATTTGATTTTTACGGCTTTTCAACCCTTTGCAGGCTATTTAAAGCCAGAAAGTATTTTTAGATTGTAAGAATTTTTTGAAGATAAGGGTTTACTGATACAAGTTCTGCTAATTAACCCATAGCTGGGCTAGAAGAGGTGGAGTCATATCTTTCCTAATCGGCATTTGCGCGTAAGTGTATATAACAAACCCGACTGGAAGTGGAACTCTGCTCTCCGATCTCCAATTCCGTTATCCATTACTCACCCGCACATCCAACCTTCACGTTGTTTAACACAGACAACGTTAAGGGTTCATGGGATTATAATTTATTTCCTTAGGACCGGGATTTTGACCCTAATTCATCAGATCCCCGTTTTCATACAAAAATATTGGTGATTAATTTTTCCAGGCTTAATCCCGTGAACCCTTAAACTTGTCTGTTTCTTAATATAATTAATATTTGCTCAGTTTTTACATTGAGCTCTATGGATTATATCCTCCCTGGTATTATCCATACGGATTACCAAATAACTTCATTAACTACCTAACTATATATATATATATATATATATATATATATATATATATATATATATATGTGTGTGTGTGTGTGTGTGTGTGTGTGTGTGTATGTATATATGATGTTTTCAGCTAATTGGCATCGAAGGATTTCTTGTGGTTTCAATCTAGCGGAAGTCTCAACAAATTTAAACTATCGTTTAAGAATGTTCTCCTATTTATTGTAATTACACATACAACTAAGAAATCGACTATTTTCTGTTATTTTCTAGAGTATTTTTGTATTAAGTCAAACCTATTACTTTTCCTATGTTTTTATGAGTTTTTCAGTTTCTACACGAACTTGTGATAAAAATTATGTGCAACACTCAAAAAATATAAATGAAATCATTTGATGCTGAGCATATTTGCTTAAGATATCGAACTGTTTTATAATGCATAATAACAGACCGAGAACAAATAAAAAAATGGGGTGTTTGTAAATCATTAGAAAGTACTTAGAATATATCTTTACCGTTGGCATGACTACTACTGATACTTCATAAGAAAGCTTAGTTGTGTGATTTTTTTTATAGATATTTACACATTTTCGATTAAAGTCGCTTTTAAAGTTAAAATCGAAATAAATTAAAACCCCTACAAATACAAAAGATATCCTTCCTGTTATATTCGCTGAAAAGTTAAAAATCAGAAAAAAATTAAGTTGCAACCCAGGGGAAGTTTATCAGGAGCATCGTTTGATTAGAAATAAATTTATCCAAATTAAATTTTTTTGTTTTTTTACTTTTTTCCTTTTTATTTTATTTTATTTTTTTAAAGTAATACAAATGATTACTTCAAGATTGTTAACAAACTTCATGAAATTTAATGATAAGCGTTCCCCTTGGGAAAACAACAGAAAAAGAAATTAAATGATTTTTTTTCAAGTGGCTTAGATAAGGAATTGCTCCAACCAATCAGAAAGGAGGATGTAATCACTATTTTTTCCACCAACCTCACAAGACGTTAAAAATTTCATAATCAAATCAGCTTCGTTCAAAAGAATTTTTAATATTTAAGAATAGTTTTATTAAGCTCTTCACGAAGAAATCCTATAAACAAATGACTGAGCACTCTGCACAAGAATACAGTGTCCCGTTTATCAGCGGTTTTATTTAATCCGGGTCGCAAAATGCAAGTCTAGTGATACTACCAATTCTGATATATCAAAGAAAATTCGTTTCATTAAGAGAAACGTGAATGATCTTCATTTTTTTACAAAAGAAAACAATCGTGCGCAGACATTGCTAAGTACTATAGTAAGAACGAATCTTCTGTCAATCATGTTTAAGCAAGACCAATTAGAAAGAGATATTACCACAAGATCAGATGGTAATAATTCTTCCTACAAGATCAGATGGTAATAGTTATTCCCACAAGATTACATAGAAAGAATTATTACCACTAACCTAGAAGGGAATATTTATTACCACATGATTGAATGAACTACCAGATTAAATGGATATATTTATGAAAAGAAGGTCAGATGGAAAGAGTTATTATCTCTAGATCAAAGACTACATTATTATTATGTTGTAAACGATTATTAAATTAATTATTAGTCGTTTTTGTTATTCTCATATTGTGCCTGTATCTACTGCAAGAAACTATTAATTATCCATCAGGTAATTTTCATTACAGTATACAATATATATAGTATATAGTTATAATTGTACTATTTTACAAGTTTTATCGTTGATAATATTTCATTTAGTTTAATATAGGTGTTAATGTATGGGATAATAATAATAATAATAATAATAATAATAATAATAATAATAATAATAATAATAACGCTCGTAGACACTTATCGAAATGCGTCAAAATTACTAGAATTTAACGTAAGGCCAGAAGAATGTTGCCAAAAATATACGCAAGTGGTCGTGTTCGTCTGAGTCGCATGTATAGCGGCGCGTTGTTCGCCCGACTGGCGAAAAGAAGAGTCTGCTGCCAGCCAACCCGCTTTACGTGGTTTTAGTTACGCGGCCTTGGCGCGTCGCTGGTCGCATCCGACGACGACACACATCCACACGTTTGCATCTGTTAGCCCGAACAATTGCCCCGCCGCACATCGAAAGTCAACTCTAGCAGGGACTGAATTCGAACGTGACAAAGGTCATCTATTAAACATATTCAATAAATCGATACATGGATAAATGACTTGTCTCATTAAGCGACTCCAGAGTTTCACGTAAAGCCGCTTGTCAGAGTCAGATGGTCGAATACATCTTTTGAAATTATTACTAAATTTGACCATAGATTTCAAATTTACTGGTCCGCCCGTAAAAAAAAAGAAGAAAAAAACAGGACTGATTCGCGGGTTAAAGATAATTTTTGAGGATCTTTTTCACAATATAAATGCAGTGTCAAATCAATCGTTACTTCTTAAAAGAGTTATGTGTACTTTTCTTTTTTTATAAATGTCAAGTGCTTCTTACGTCATTGACAACCACTAATAAGGTTGTCATTTTTCCCCAATTCAGAAGAGTACAGTTATCAATGACGTAACTACAATTTAAAACTTTATATTTGCAAACAAAAAAACATAGTACAGGTAAATCTTTAAAAAGTTATGGATTGACTTGAGTCTGTATTTATATTATAAACAGGACAGTCTTCTAAAATGATAAACATCAATATTTTTCGTTTCTGACAAATATCGTGGCTAGAGGAATTATAATCTACATAAATTATTTAAAAAGCAAACTATTCATTGTTTTTTTATGAGTGAACAACTTAATTTAAGTAGTTGCAAATAGAGTATCAAATCGGGACGTAGTTTCACATTGTTCCGACAGGTTTCACGATTCTACATTATTCTGGATTAGTCTGCCTTGTTGGATTCTTGCATTGGTTGTGGCCTTTTTTTCTTGTGTTTAGCAGCATATTTGTCAGTTTTCACGATGGCGGATTAAAAAGAACATTGAATTTTGTTTATTTTTTAGGGAAATCGTTGCTCAAACTGTTGTAATACAACGACAAACATTTAAGAAGGAAACCTTAGTTAAAGCACAAGTGTATGAGAGGTGTTTGCACTTACAGCGTGGTAAAATAACAACTGAAGAACAAACACGATCTGACTGATCTCCAATAATCCGAAATGATGAAAGTTCAATAGGTAATCAGTGAAGATCGTCATTAGACCATCGATAGGACGTTCGTCATTAATGGGTTAAAAACTTGAAAAATTCTTACGTTACATTTAAATTTTTGAAGATTGTACTTGGCAGAGAAGCAAGAAGGGATTTACACAGACGAGGAGTGCGAGAAAAGATTAGAATAGAACAGCTGGTTGCATCTAACTAGTCCAATAGTCCGCGATGCAAATTGTGAGTGATTTGGAAATTGTGGTTATCACTTCAAATCAAGTGCATTGAGAGGAAGAATGACGATTAATGAAGATATTGTATATCAAAATAGCTACCTCCCACATCTATCTATCTATCTATCTATCTATATATATATATATATATATATATATATATATATATATATATTTATATAGATGTGTGTGAGTGTGTGAGTGTGTATGTGTGTGTAATAGTATCCAAAGCAAAAGAGAAGCTGATGAGTAGAAAAGCTTTCGCCGACGTGTGTTGGGTTTGGCTTCCTCAGGTCGAAATAAAAGGCAAAACTGTAAGAAAAATGCGTTGGCATTTTTAGGATACGAGGGGCAATAAATTAAATTATCTCATCAGATACGACCACCAGAAACCAGAAAGTGTTTATTTGTTTTTGTTTGTTTGCTTCTTCTTTCTTTCTTTTTTCATGAGAGCCATTTTTGTATGTTGGATTGTAAATCCTCCTACTCCGAGTAGATCTGTTTTTATTTCTCTCCCTGCTCATATACCGCACGGTGCTGCTATTGCTTTTGACAGGTGATATTATGTATGGTCCTGATTTTAGGTTGACTGCTGAGAATTGTGAGATTAGTGCACTTTCAATGCATTTTCTTCTTAGTGAATCATTTTCTCTCCTGATCAAATTGGCATTTATACAGTCGAAATTGTGGTCAGATGTATAAGGGTGAACTACCAGTGCTTTTGAACATGTTGTTATGCATCATCTCTCTTTCTCTATCTCTCGCTCTCTCACCATATATATATATATATATATATATATATATATTAATGCATGTTTCATTAAATAATATAGACATGTTTTGTCTGTTTATTTTAAGTAAGTTCCTTTCATATTGTCTGATAAGCTTAATAACATTATCATTGAAAGGCGAAAGGAAATCACCATATTGATACATAAGCCATTATCAAAGATGATAATTACATTTCAATATATCAAACAACACACGGACGAAGCAATAATGATAATCTGTTTTTGTTGCATGAAAAATTTCAAAGCAACGACAAACTCGTGTATACGAGACGCGGAAGCGAAAATCGCATCGCGAGAGTGAAAACGAGAAGTATTAAGTATGAGAAACCGTTGGTATAAATCAATGGCTTCTGTTATCAATTATAGGCATTTAAGAATATTTGTGGAGATTTCATAGTTTATTTTGTTCAGGTTAGGTTTCAACTGTTTTATGTATATAGTTTATTGTTTTCATGTTTAAGTATAGTTGTGTTTTCAACAAGTATTTTCCGGAATTGTGTACGCGTCCAGGCATGTTGTTTTAAATGCCTAAAAATGTTAGAGTTATCATTCAAATATAGAGACAAGCGTCGTGAAAGCGAGTTTGTGGTGTGACCAACATAAATATTATTTAATCCATTGGAGATACAATCACCAAAAGTGCCTTAAACTTAATAAAAACAGTTTTATCGTAAAAATCTTTGTTATTATTAAAAGACAAGAACAAAGTATTTTTTGTTTATTAAATTATTTTTATCCCTTTTAGAGCGTTCGAAATTTTGGTTAAAAATCTTGTTTTACTTTCGTCAGCAGGAGACCAAAGATTAGTATAGGAAATTTTGGCGTATTTTTTGTGGTGAAAAAACGCATTGATTTGGAAATTCTTGCAGAAATCAAATAAGTATCGAATTTTAAACTTTCAGTATATCTACAAATGAATGAAATTATTTTAGAAATGTTTCTTTTTATAGAAAATTTTGGTACCAATATTGTTTTTTTTTTTACATCTTTTTTTTTTACACTTATTTAATTTATGAAATTTCAAGAAATTAATTTTTGTATCACTTAATGTTTATATTAGTTATACGCATAACTCTTTGCAGAATTTAAATCATTATTATTTTCGTAAAACAGAATCCTCAGTTACCGAAAATCTGCTCTTTATCGTAAAATTAAAAATGCAATAAAACTAAGAAATTACTCAATTAGAAAAGCTTTTAATTGCTTTTGTGATTAAGATATATTATGGACACTATTATTTTAAGAAAAAAGAATTTGATGAATAATGATTTTTACAAGAAGTGTTTTCATTTTTTAAAAGTCTTAATTATTAAAAAAGTTTTAAATCTTTTACATTTCTGTATTAATTTGTACGGGTGAAGTGATATTGTTATTAAGCAAAATCCATATTTGCTAATCATAAATGGAAAGTCTTATTAGAATTTAGTGATCCCAATATTTCTAAAATAATTTTATTTATTTTTTGTGTTTGAATAAACGTGCCGATTTTTGTAAACACGGCATAATCAAAAAATAAGAGCGATAACTATAGTACATTTAACGCCAAAGTATCTAAAATTCAATAAACATTAGATTACTTAGAATATTTTCCTAACTTTTTAAGATTATTAGGTAGTTAAAAACAATATAAAAAGGCGTTCACGTTATATTCTTAAAGTAATTTTATAGATATACTTCCCAGTAGAAAAAGAGATAAACTTCCGCCTGTCAATCAAGCTGTCAACATGTCAATACCTTAAATAAACACCAACCAGTCTTAAAAAATTGTTGCTGCAATATTTTAAATTAAAAGTAATATTTGTTTCAAAATAAATTAATTAAATTATATATCATATAATAAAGTTTCGGAAAAATATATTTTATTGTTGAAAGTTTTTTAATAAAGAGAATTACATTGTGCTGACAGATGACTAAAAATGGTTAAAATCAGCGATTATTAGCGATTTCAAAATACATACTTCCAGTCAATTTAAATTAGGTTTAAAATACAGCAAAATATTTTGCTTATAAGAAATATTAAATTTAATCTATTAGATTAAAATTAAAACTAAAATCTTCCAGAAATATTTTTCATTTTAAAAATTAATTTTAAACATTTGGTGATATCTAATATTGTTATATTGATAGTTGATATATATTAGTATTATATATATATATGTATTGATATATATATATATATATATATATATATATATATATATATATATATATATATATATATATATATATATATATATATATTAGTATTATATATATATATATATATATATATATATATATATTAGTATTATATATATATATATATATATATATATATATATATATATATATATATATATATATATATATATATATATATATATATAGGTAGTAATCCGTTTGCATAATCCAGGCGAGTTCTATTAACAAAACATAGAACTTGAAATATGCTAAAACTGGCACACAAAGAACTGTCAATATTTATTTTCATTAAACAGAGCAAATTTTACAATTGGAATTAAATACATTCAGTTAATGACCATTTTTTCAAACTGTTTACCCAGGGCAAACAATTTAAAAAATCCTGCGAATTTTCAAATTAAAATTCGTAGGTGAAAATGGTCATTAACTAAATGTACGTTAATTCCAACTGCAAAGGAGAGTGTATGTGTGTGTGTGTATATATATATATATATATATATATATATATATGGGGGGCCGCAATATTTATGCGGTTGGTTTTGACTAACTGAAATTTAAAAACTAACATTTTGTACAATCGCCGGCGGTACTTAAGAGCAGAAGAAACATACAACCCCCTCCAGGATTATCTGTTGGCGGTGGCTCTCAAAAGTTCCGACATTATTATGTCTGTCCACTCTTTGATGTTATCTGACTAGCTCTTGCGTCGCCATCCCAGTTTGTGTCGCCATCAGTAGTACCTTACATGAGGGTCTTACAGAGGCTGTTATGCCGTGTGACGTGGCTAAACCATGACATATTCCGACGCTTAATTTTGGTGAGAATTGTTTTCTGTCGGCCCACGAGACATTTGAGCTTGCTCCGTATATAGTTGAAATACTAAAAAATAATAAGTATTTTTTTACTGTCAATGAGAAGAGCATTTTTCTGCTCCAAACGCCATCTCGATATCCGACCTCTATCTTAACACTTATTAAAATATAGATTTTACAAGGAGACGATAATGACTCATAACAAGAAATGGTCTTGTTTTACTATAAGATGCCAAAAAACGAAAAAAAATAACCCTTTGAGATTTGATTATTTATTTTCTCTGTTGAAAACTTCTTCCCTATCCATTTCCCGACGGTTTTCCAGTTATAGATGCTTGTGATAAAGCTTAGTTTTATTGGGGTGAGATAAAAAGGGGAGTGAGCCAACCTTTTTTATCGCTGTGATCAAAGTGAAGACGGATAAGGCATTCCAACCGCCCATCTCCTTCTTCCTTAGCGAGATAAAGGTGCAGTGTTGCTAATGCAACATGTAAATAGGGCTTAGAATTACAAAGAGAAGATTAGTCGACCTCGCCTTGCACCCTTGCTTCAAAGACATAAGACAAGGCAGCGTTAGGTTTGGAAAAAATTGCCTTCAACATTTCACCAGCATCAGCTACAGAAAGAAAATGAAAATTAAAGATGAAACATGGATAAAATCGATGATCGATGATCGGAAATGGTAAAAAGAAAAAAAAGAAAAACGATTATTTTGTTTTTTTCCTCATAAACTGTTCCCTAATTACAAATAAACTAATAAAAGAAACTAAATGGGCGACAGTCAGGGTTAAAAAATCACTGTTTTCTTTTCTTAAGATGAATGGCTATGTACACCTGGCTAATATAACATATTTTACAAGTATTCTACAATATTGTAAAAAATGATACTTTACTGAGTTGGTCAATTTGTTATTAGATGACATTAGGAATGAATAGTTTAAACTTCATTCAAAATGATCGCTTTTAGTTGCATTATGTCATAACGCGCATTTAAGAAAATTGTTGAAATTAGTTTTCTTTAGTGATTGCTATCTTGAAAATGAAAATAAATACGCAACATGGTGGGAATCTTATGCTTTTTTCGTGTTAAGAAAGGTAAAAATGCGAGTCAGTACAAAAATTAAGAATTTTGTAGCTGATTGTGATTGTATAAAATATCTAAAACAAGGGTTGAAAAGTATTTGCACACGTTTAGCACATCAAACATTTTGTTTTTTGTTTTGCTGAGAAAGATAAAGAATTAGTTCCAGAAGGCTGCATATGTGATGTCACCTGAAAGAGAGATGGCAAAAGATAGACAAACGAAACGCCATATTATTCAGTAAAGTTAATTCCTGTCGTACTTTTTAAGATGAATGTTTTACAGATTACGACAGGCTTTTGGACAAGGCTAAAAACGCCCAATCTCCATGTTCAAACAGTGAAAAAGATACACTTTAGCTAATATAGAAAGGTGAAATGAATTACGGTCTTACGCTATAGTTGACTTGTACCGAGTCAGTGTGATTGCCTGGTCATAAAAGGTGAGTGAAAACGGAAGACTGGAGTACATGACCTGTCAGTCTGATGAATAGGCTCCAACCATACAGGTGACTTCATTTTCATATGTCTTCCTAGACCGTCACTTGACGCATTACTTAACATTAAGTAATATGCATAAATGATAATTGATTCAAAAGGAGAAAACCAAGTTTTATAACGTTACTGGCTGAAATTTTGTCAATATAACAATCAAAATGAATATCCGAGTTCAAATTTAAAAAAAAAACATCTTAAGTTATAAAGTTAATGTCGAAGAATTTTTTTTTTTTACTTAATAAAGTGAATGAAACTTTCAGGTTAAACCAGTCGTCCCGTTATATTTCTTTCAGTGTTACTTGATAGCAACAGACATGATTAATCGAGTTTTAATTTCTCTTTTTAAAGTAATAAAGCTGCATAGGAAAATCTTGAAGGGCCAAAACGTTTACTTATCTTTTATGAGAGAAAAGGAAAATATACGAGGGAATATCAAACATTATCCGCACACTTCTCTAGAGATATGTTATGGTGAAAGTGTGGATAATTCTTTTTACTTATCCTCGTATAACCACAACATTTACTTATGTTGTATTAGAGAAAAGGAAAATATATAACCAGACCATTTACTTATGTTAGATGAGAATAAAGGAACTATATAACCAGACCTTTTACTTATACCGTTATATAAAAGAACTATATAACCAGACCTTCTACTCATGCCGTTATATTAAAGAAAAGGGAAAGATATAACCAAACCATTTATGTGTGAGGTAAAAGGAATATATATATAACCAAAACATTTACTTATGTTAGGTGAGAGAAAAGGAAAATATATAACCAGGCCTTTTACTTGAGTTAGATGAGAAGAAAGAAAAATATAAAACCAAACATTTTATTTATGTTATATGTGAGCAAAGGAAACTACATAACCAATTCTTTTTCTTATGTTGCATGAGAGAAAATAAAAATATATTACCAGACCATTTACTTACGTTATATGAACGAAAAGGAAACTATATAACCAACCCATTTACTTATTTTATATTAGAGAAACAGAAAATATATAATCGGACCTTTCACTTGTGTCATATTAGAGAAAATGGAAATATATAACCAGTCATTTTATTTACGTAATATGAGACAAAATAAAAATATCAAACCAGACCTTTTACTTATCTTATATGAGAGGTAAGGAAAATATATAATCAGGCATTTTATGTTACATGAGACAAATGGAAAATATATAACAAAATAAGATTATATATATATATATATATATATATATATATATATATATATATATATATAAATATAGGTAACTATACTCGTGTCGAAAAACCTTCGAACTCTTGATTTAACAACAGCCAAATCAATCACGAAGGAAAAGAAGGTTTTAAAAAAAGAAAGAGCCAGGAACATGAAAGTCTGTCGAAAATAATCGCACAGATACAGGTTCAAGGCCCAAAGAAAAAACCCCGATACGAGTAAACAACTAACTAAAGAGCTCAATACAAGCGTAGAGCAAACCTAGTCAAACCTAATGAGCCAGACACACCTACCAAGGTTTCACTTAGGCAGATCGTCACTAAGGTTTCACTTAGGCAGATCGCCTGACGATCTGCCTAAGTGAAACCTTGGTAAGTGTGTCTGGCTCATTAGGTTTGACTATATATATATATATATATATATATATATATATATATATATGTATGTATATATATATGTATATATATATGTATATATATATGTATATATATATATGTATATATATATATATATATATATATATATATATATATATATATATATATATATATATATACGCATATATTATAAGTAAACATCTTTCTTCAAACAGTGAAATTATTACCTACCTGTCTAGACAAAGAAAACTTTATAAAAAGAATGTAGCTCTCAGCTAGGATTGAATATGTATTCCCATATTCTGGAAAAAACCTTTACGATACGGCTACGGAGGTCTTTGAAGCAAAGCGGGCTAAATGTTTAAAAATAAAACTCGCGAGATCTCCAATCAAACATATGTATACACCAAACTAACGTTAATGCAAGTGGAAGTAACGTAGAATACTAAAAAAATGAATTGCACAAATTAATTTGTTTTCATTTCGAAGATTTTGTAAGGTACAGACATGGAAAGGCCTCAGCTAGAGATAAACAATTCTTAAAAGAATAACTGAGCTTTGATTTGCTGTAGAAACCTCCGTAGCCGTACGGTAAAACAGTCCTGGCTTATTATTTCGCGAGATAAGGAAATGTACTGTTGGACAGGATAGTAATTCTTTCCAACAGTACATCTTTTTTAATAAGAATGTCTTTCTCGTCGGGGGTCATGACGCGGATATGTGATCAAGCGCGTGTATCAACTAAAATAACGCTTTTAATAATAATTATAACGCATACACATACACACGCACATATATATATATTTATGTATGTATTATAATAATATTTTTATTATAAAATATTTTACATCGCTACACAAAAATTTCTATGTTTCGGAACTTATAATCACAGACAATCTTAATATTTTAAATTGTTCAGGTTACAAAAAATTCCATCATTTTGATAAGGGGTGATTAGGCTTTAATTTACCTGAACAACTTATGTCTCAAATATAAGTTACTTTCAAAATCAGGTTAAGTTAAGGTCGGGTAGGAGTGCCTGCTCACAAAAAATGACATCCGTTTTTCGCGTGTCGTCTGGGTTTTTCAATGATAAAACATTTTTGGCATTTTTATTTGGCCGCTTAATTTATAATCCTTTACACAAAAGGGTCGTCTGAATATGAGTGTCGTAGCTTAGATGAGGCACAAAGCCGAAAGTATGGGATACCCAGTGAAGATCGAAATCACACCTCAGTCGTAATTGTTCTAACAAGAAAAACTTACTAATCATTACGCCACGCCGAGGTGCCCCTTATTAATAACATATGTTTATATGAGTTAATGAACTACCACCGTTTTTTTTTCAAGCTAATGAATTTGTCTAACTCCTTCTGATGCATTATACACAAGAAACGCTCCAAAAGTTTAATAGCTAAGTAGAAAACAAAGCGAAAGAATGATGAGACAAAGAAAGAATGCGTGGGCGGAAGCTTAATTTAATGGATAAGCTGTCCAAGTTTGCGGTTGATTTTAAGTGCACGTAATTAAAAACTATGTTTCGCTAGAGTTCAATAAGGAAAGAGATGATGGACTATGCAAATTTCCTTTTAGATAATTTATTTTAAATGTTTATCCTACAAGTAAACAGATCCTTTCGTCGAATTAAGAAAATGACACATGTTTTGTGTTAGTGACAGTCTATTTGGCTTAATCAAAATGATGGAAATTGTTTATATGGTTTTTTATTCTGGCAGCAAAGGATCTGTGTTCGTAGACGTCTATGCTTGGCATGACACAACCAGAATAATCATTTACTGTGTTCAGAAAGGTTGTTCGGTTTGCAAGAGCGTATATATATATATATATATATATATATATATATATATATATATATATATATATATATATATATATATATATATATATATATATATATATAAAGAGAGAGAGAGAGAGAAAGAGGGAGAGAGAAGGCACAGTGGTGTAATGGATAGGATTGAGGAATCGGAGTGCCGAGTTCGAATTACAGCCGAATCCATTACATTCACTTACGTGCCTTGGGAAAGGTATGAACCCTCTACTTTTCCTCCCAGCTATGGGTAAATAGTAGGGCAGACTGAGTTCTATAGCCTTGGATGGCAACTGGTCTAGGAGAAAGAAAACTCTGAATTCAAAACCTGCGGAGGATCGTTTGGACACCTTGTGGGACGTAGTGCACCAGGTGTCTGCATTCGGCTCTTCAAAAAGTATGGTTGGTTCTTCACAAAGCCTTCACCACTATAATCAAATCCTATGTGCAGGTGTCTAGCTGTCGGTTCCTAAAAACTAAGTTTCTTGACATTCATACGTCGATATATATATATATATATATATATATATATATATATATATATATATATATATATATATATATATATATATAAATAAAACCATGAAATCCGTGTTCGAATCTCACCACGGAAAGAAAGGTGACTTCTTGATGTTATCGGTCTGGAATTCGGTTCTTGTGCTCGGCAATATTGGAAAGTGCCTGAAAACCATAACATGGCTTGACCTTAGGTTGACCTAGAGCTTGTGAGTGAAACTGTTCGATGGCTGTACAAGCACGAAATCATAAGTCATCATGACCCAGAGTTTCAGCGTACGGGCGTTGTTCAAACAGCTAATGTTGACGAATTATATAGAATAATCATTACACATTATCCCAGAAAATGTAACTAAGGTCCTCTCAGCATACTTGAGGCATAAATCACTGGTAGGATCTGCGGGTGTTGAACAAACACAAACAGGTTTCTGCGACAGGATTAGCTAGCCGCCATACGAGCGTTCGGAAAACAAGGGTAACCGGACATTATATAATACAGTTCAAAAGATTGAGGAATTCCCTGGTAATTTTTTAAAAATTGGACCAAAATGTAGTTGTTTTGTGCTTTAAGAAAAAATTATTATACATGGTTCTAAAAAAACGTGAGACATAATTTATTTTATTAGAAATTTTATTATGACAAAAAGAAAAAAAAGATTTTATGGTTAAATTTTGCTCTCGTCAATATATCCTCCTTTATCCATGATTACTGCAGCACAAATTTTTGGCATTCGTTGCAAAATTTCATCAAAGTATAAATTTCATAATTGATTCCATTTTTTTCTTAATGATTCTAAGAAGACTTATTTATTTATTTTTTTCACTGTTCTGTCAAGTTCATTCCATGATAATTCTGTGGGTCTCTTCAAACTTTTGAAGTGTAGTTTATATATATATATATATATATATATATATATATATATATATATATATATATATATATATATATATATATGTGTGTGTGTGTGTGTGTGTGTCTGTGTATTGCCTTTAAACACGTACCCTCATCAATAGCGAAAAGAATTAGTATGAATTCCGCTAATGAATAAATATTCTATAAACAGTAAATTTTAAAATCAAGCTCTAAAATATAATGGCTACAAACATCCTAACATGAATTATATAAAAAATAATAGTAAAAATCAGAGGAAAAACAGAAAAATAAAAATCATTTGATACCCCACCCCCGTTGAACCAAATGGTTAGTAATAAGCTAGGACAAAAATGCCTAGCTTTAATCGAAAAACATTTTCCTATTAATAGCAAACTTAGAAAGATTTTTAAGAAAAACATCCTAAAATTAAGTTATAGCTGTACTGAAATTCTAGAAAGGATTATAAAAAACATAATAAAATCTTGAAAAGATACTCATGCCAAAATCAAATAAATAAAGATCCAATTTAGGATCTTTATTTATTTGATTTGAAAGTAAACAATAATAATGAAAAATTATGTAATTGTAGAAACCCTGAAAATTGCCCTTTGAATAAAAAATGTATAGAATCTGTGGTATACCAATGCACAATCTCATCCATTGAGAATCCAATTATTGAAAAGATATATATAGGATCCACAACAAATGAATTTAAAATAAGGTGGAGACTACACCAAAGCTCCTTCAATAATATTAGAAACCGAAATCAGACATCCCTATCCAAATATTTTTTTGTTAAAAGAAACACCAACAGTAAAATGGAAAATAAAAGATAGAACAAGAACTTATAGAACTTGGGATGACCCATGCCCTTTATGCTTACATGAAAAATTACACATTATCAAATTTATAAAAAACAAAAAATTATTAAATCAAAGAAATGATATAACGGTGTTTTGCAGACATTACTAAATATTCGCCTTAAAAATTAGTATTTTATAAATCGATGGAAGAAAAAAAATCCCACAGTAGCATATAAAAATTACACAATATCATATAAAAATTACTCAATACCATATAAAATCTATTAGCAAATTCAATTAAAACTATAGGTTTAAAAATACAACCCAATCATAATGTTAGCATCAACAAAAAAAAAATAAATAAACACCAAAAAAAAAAGACTGTAACTACAACATCAATCAGTGAGAGTTTTAGCATATAGTAATAAAAACAACCGAGCCTGATAAAATTAGCCATTATAGCCAGGAAAAAAAAAACAAAAATAATACAACCCAACCTTACACGACTTCAAAAACTTTACATATAATAAACATTCCTACTTTTATCAAAGCAGAGACCCCTTGATAATGAAAAACAAACCCCAGATTACACCTCCATTTCAAAACTATAAATGAGTAAATCATTTCTTTGGTGAGTTATTCCAAACATCCCATGAGGATGGAACTGTTATCCAGCAGTTAAGGTTTAATATTGAAATTAAACTTGAATACGAGTGAACAGTTTCGAAACGTAGTAATTTCTGTGTTGCGATCGAATCATGTTCTTAAAAAATAATAATTATATATATATATATATATATATATATATATATATATATATATATATATATATATATATATATATGCCTTGTCGACGGAGTTTAAAATACGTTTATTGCATCCCGCACAGAAGGGTAACATTTCCAATGAGGTTAACTTCCAAATAGATACTTGCAGACTCAGGTAGTATAAAATAAACCTGTTTCTACCTTTTTGACTCGTGCAAACTGGACCTACTTCTACCTTTTTGGTAATTCATTGTGATTTTTCATTTTATAACACTTTCACGTTCAATAAACCAACAATTTGTTGATATGTCATTAAATTAACTAATACACACACACACACATATATATATATATATATGTGTGTGTGTGTATATATATATATATATATATATATATATATATATATATGTGTGTGTGTGTGTGTGTGTGTGTGTGTGTGTGTGTGTGTGTGTGTGTTTGTGTGTGTGTGTGTGTGTGTGTGTGTGTTGCTCCAAAATTGGCTGCACAAAAGTTAGAACGTTACAAAGAATCAGTGTGCTATTGTCTATGGCCCTTTCGATGAAGCCAAGGGTGGCATTCTTACGACAGCGACTGATAGTCGAATGGTCGTCATTTCTCAACACACGACGCTGGTAGGCTCAGTTGGTTTTGAATTCAGATTTTTCTTTCTCTTAAAATGCTAAATCGTATTAGAGGATACCCGATATATTAGGGCGGCTAGCCAACTCCTATTGCAGACTCTCGCTCAGGCACATTTGTGTTGGTTCAACACCCACAGAGCCAACCTGTGGTTTCTATTGCAACTATGCTGAGCAGACCTTAGCTACAGTTTTTGAGAGAGAGTGTTGCGTTAGCGTGAACAAGGCCAGCACACTCAAACCCTCGGTCACGATGACTTGTGACTTCGTGCTAGCACAGCTGTTGACGGCCCCCAAGGGTTCCGTCTACACAATTTTACTCACAAGGCCTGGTTTTCAGGCACTTTTCGAAGGTACCGCACGCTGCAGGAAGTCTACCCGGGTCTCATGGTCAGAAAGCGAACGTTCTAACCACTCGGCCACGCACCAAAATGCTACCTAATTACACATAAATATTTTGTATGTAATTACACATGTACATACATACAAAATATTTTTGTGTATGCTGACTGTATGAATTAACTTGAACACACACTCATACTCGCACAGACTCACTAGAAAAAAGTCACTGTTAAATAACTCATTCTCATATTTTCCTCCTTAAAATCAAATTGCATCCCTGTTGAGCGTGCGCCCCACGTTTGAAACTACGGCTTTCTACAATTCTCAAATATTCTATTATTTAAAATAAAATCAATATTATCTGTATTGCTGATGTTGTTTAGTAATGTCCTTCTTTTCTTCCGGTGTTGGTCAGATCGAATTCAGCGCAAATCATTTGTTGTGGATGGTTATTTAAATATTATCTTTACTTCCCAGTTCCTTAAAATGCTCAGACATTTAATTCCAAGAAACTGAATTGTCCACAAGACTGTTTTAATCTTTTCGCACCTTCAATTCTCCGCCAAAAATGGTTATTTTTATTATCTAAAAAACAAAGGGATCTTTCTGCGGAATTAATATGTAATTTTATTTAATTTATATGACTCTGGCTTTCCTGAAGTTTCAAGAGATCAGTTCACTAAATCGTTGCTGATAGCATAACAAGAATATAATAGAAGTTGGACAATCAATCTATCCATAGCCATTTGCTTGTCTAACTTTGAGCAAATAAAGATTCAAAAGAGAAGAACTGAGCGACGGAAGAAATTCTACTATCTCAGTTGACTACAACATTCGCTGCTGAATGTTGAACGGCTTCAAAAAATAACTTTTTTTCCTGGTTGCTCGGCATATATAACTTATATGATAAAGATACCAGACGGTTGTTCTTGGGATGATTTCGTTTCACTTTACTACATGTTTCATTGTACCATCGCACAAAAACGACTTATCGATGAGTCAGGTTTCACTGACAATGTTACCAACATCCACTCCCACCCTCACCCCCGGCAACAACAAAAAACGCAATGTTTTCCTTTCCTTCTTTTCTGAATTTTACGAACACTTGGTTCAGTGAGAAGTAAATTTCCAATTTTTAAGTTAATTGATACTGGTTTCTTTCCCCATTCGGGTCAACCAACAATATACACCAATGGTTAGCGAGGCAAGTATGTCTAACGTTTACTACTTAGTCGTGAGTTCGATCCTCATTGAGTGCTCACCCCAAAAAGTTGACATTAACTAACTCCAAAATGGTGGACATGTCGTAAAATCAACCAACCTGACCTAACACCCTTTCGAAATTCAACTGAATTTCAGTTCCTTTCAAGTAATTGATTGATTTGTTTTTCACGGCCTATCAACCATTTGCAGGTTATTTAAGGCCAGAAAATATTTTCAAATTGGTAGAATTTATTTTTTAGAGATAATAATGGTTTAGTCATGCAAGTCTTATTAATTAATCCATTGCTTGGGGAGAACAGGTGCGTTCATACCGTTCCCAAGTGTATCTGAGCGTAAGTGAATATAACGAACCTGACGTGGATTAGAAAACGGCTCTCTGATTAAAAATTCCAAGCCATTATCCATTACACCACCCGCACATACAAGTTTACAGCACCTGGTATACCAACATATGTATATGTTTGTAATTATTATATGGATACCTATAAATACTAGCCTAAATTTAAGAATGTATATCAATGCACATATGCCCATATACAACTGCATATATATAATTATAACTGATAGTGTTTTTATAGAGAGACATCGGGTATTATTTCAAATATTGATAATTTAGACATTCAGAATTTCAATGGACATGGTTTTTTAATATGTAGTGAGTTATATTGAGATGATTTCTGTGTCTGCATTTAAAGATCATCTCATTGTGTTGGTTGAGTAACTCTTCAGGATCATTATGTTTGATTATCAGGATTTTCTCTTTAATACAGAGGTCAGATCGATTTCTGAAGTTTTGGGGAGTTCGAGCTTTAGAGATGATTCTCCATTTCACCTGTGGGGTGAAGGCGTTTTCCACCAGATCCCAATAGTATTTCGATAGTGCTGTTTGGTGTCTTTGGGATTTATTTGTGAAG
>OZ038483.1:26583724-26663724 GCA_964036315.1 Acanthosepion esculentum | reverse complement strand
ATAAAATGTCCCTTTTGCGGTCGTATAATCTTTATTTAGATTCCTTGAGGTTTCTGATATGTATTTTTGTGACAATTATTACAGGCGATCGAGTAAATTCCTCCTTCAGGTTTTAGCTTTTTCTTTTGTTTAGGTTTGACTAAGTCTTTTATTGTTTTGGTTGTAGTAGTCACACATTTAATCCTGAGTTTAGATAGATTCTTTATGATTGTAGATGTGATAGAGTTAGTTGGTAGGATAATATATTTTTTTTATTCATTGGGTTTTTAAGGAAGGGCCGGTTTTGAAATGTTATATGGGCCTTTTGTTTTGCATTGAATATAAAATAATTAGGGTACTGCAGAAGTTTGAAAGTGTTTTCAGCGTATTTCTCCTTTTCGTGCAAATAATCTGGGCTGCATATTCTGAGTGGTCTTAACCTGATGATTATACTGGATTTTATTTTGATTCTATGATGGGAATAGAACTTTATTGGATCTTCTTTATGGGTTGACTTCCGGTGGAAACCGTGTTTTAAACTGTTATTAACGCAGTGTAACTTAATATCAAGGAAGAGTAAGGAATTGCGATTTACATTTCATATGTAAATTTCATTGTGTGTTCGACTAAGTTGATCTACTAGGTCAATTAAATCATTATCACGAGTCTATGTAAGTAGAACATCATCAATATAACGGAAGTATGTTGTTTGGGTAAAATATTTTGGAAGGGAACAGATTCGAAAAATTCTAAGAAGATACATGCCAGCACCCCACTAAGAGGCGATCACATTGCTAATCCAAATTTTTGTTTGTATAATCATTATTAAATGTGAAGTAGCATTGATAAGTTATAAGATGGTAGATTTAGATCTAGACACTTTTATATTTATATATATATACACTTTGTTTTTACTTCAAACGCTATTATAGTGCATACACATATTTGAAATAGAATCCCGATTATACGATATACGAGTATCAAAGTATGGTAACGTTTGAAGTAATAACAATGTCGGATTAAAAATAAATCCATTAATTCTTTATAAATATATTTATGTACACACAAGCGAATTAGTCATCTAAAGTTTTATTACTCTCTCCTTGGTTCAAACCAGATAAAAGTATATACGTGGCGTAAGATCGTCTTTGGCAAATATTCTATCTGGGGTGATTCTGTCTACATCCTTTGAAATTTAGTATTCGAAATCTTAGAGTTTGTCTGGGCTGCAACATGTAACAGTTGGAGGTCAAGATAATTTTATATTGAGGCACTCTTTCAGGATCAATTCCAAAACAGTTCCATGGACTGTGATTGTTAACTACTGGTAATGGTAATAGTTAAATTGTTTAGAACGTATCGGTGTTGCAGTTTATATCGGTGCGTAAAATGGTATCAGTGATCAGCGTTCTAGTTCTACGTTAGTCTGTTGTGCTCATTTTACATATTTGCTTATGGGGAAAACGCTAATCCGATTCTCCTAAACCAGCTATGGGTTAAATAACAGATTTGATTAAATTCTCTAACCCTGGGTGGCATCCAGTCTAAGAGAAGGAAAACTCCGAGTTTAAAATCGTAGAGTAGGCAACGGGAAAATACTTCACTATGTTTATCGTCAATACCTGACAATTCACAGATAATAAAGAAAGGTAATTTGTGAAGGAATATGACCGCCTATATCCTGAACAGACATAGCATAAAATAATGAAGTAATTAACCGTTTCCATACAAGAAACATTGGCTTGAATTTCGACTCAGGCTGTTAGCATAGAAAAATATGAAGATTTACGAGTCTACCAAAAACACGATAGTTAACCAAATAATGTCGCAGACCATTTCACTTGTGCCATTAGTATGACTTTGTAGCAAACTAATCCGAGTTTAGTGGTTATTTTGTAAATTTAGATTAGGCTTATAAAGGATCACAGTGAGAGTCAAACTTTCTACACAAAATAATTGATCTTCTAGACTTACTTACTTGCCATCGTGTTAGGGTAGATGTTCTAATTAAGAGTGGCAGTGATAGGGCACTCAGTAAGGAACGAAATCACTATATAAGTGGCCTAACGAGATGTTGAATTGAGCTTAATGGTAAGGATAAAAATTATTCGTTTTCCATACAGGAAAAATTTGGCATTCATTGACCAAACAGCTAATGTTATTGTTGGTTCAGTTCTTTTTCTTTAATGAGTTATACAGAGAATTAGGCTTTTTAAATGCCCCAACTATTATAGCTCTTTCTAATTGCTGTGACCAAATAAATGGTTAAGAAAGAACAAAACAAGAGTTTGCAGATAAATCGTGTATTGAACAGTAAATACAACAAAAGAGTGTTATACGACTTGGGAGTGTATCGGTTGACCAGCGTTCAGTCTATTTCACTGTTAATATATAACAGCCCACCCCACCACCACCCCCACGAGAGATATATGTGGCACAAAGCCGAGTTCAACGTGGGTCATTCAAGCCCGTAGGCTCGACCAAAAAATCCCCATAGAACCCGCATAAACGGGTTCGGGTTTGTCTACCTCCCCGGACGAAACTCTGCCCTACGGCACAGCCTCGTCGGGGTTCCTCTCCGCCTAAGGCAGAAAGTTCGACAGGAGCTGCGAACAGCCTCAGTAGAACAGTCTATATCACTGTTCCCTCGAGGTTTACTCTCGTGCTAATTTTATAGTAAGTGGAAGAGTCTACAATAAACCCATTAGAGGGAGGACCACAGCACTAATATTGATGGAAATCTCTTTCCTGGCCTTTTGCTTCTGGTAGTTGATCATATTTTATCTTCTATTTATATGTGCGTTCCATTTTTGTTGCAGCTGCTGTCGGTAGTCATCAACTGATGTGTTTTTTGTTATTTGGTAAAATTAATTTCTTTGGGATTTTGCAGCGCCCGTATATGGTGTATGAGTGATGAAAGATAATTTTTTTTTAAGATGTATTGGATTAACTTTTTGAGGGTATTTTAATCATTTATATGAAAAAGAAAAAAAAACGGTTGTATATAGCCTGATAGTTTCGACATTTCCGAACGAGTTGAATGCCAGGCATGAGATCCATATAAAAGTCAAGATTTAATGAGGCTATTTAAGAACATGATTCGAGTTTTCATGTCAATATTTGTGTTCCGTATCATCTTATGGTGCTCAACAAAAGTAAGTCTAGCGCAAATTATTCAACTGTGTTCAACTTCCTGATCTCCTCATCTAAATTTGTTATAATTGATCCGAGCTATTTCAAGTGGTTAGAATAGAGACCACCTCTCATTTCAATTCCAGATCATATTTCTGTTTTAGAATGGTTTATCTGAAGTCCTACTTCTTAAATGACAGAATGTTGATTTTTTGTTCGAGATAATTCTTATAGCAACTATGAACACTTATGTCATCAGCATAGACTCCGCCGCTTCATCGACGATGCACTGTCTCTAGAAAGAAAGAACAATTTTCTATCAATATACTCGTTTGGGATTAGGTGCTATATTGCTCCATGGAATTAAGTATCGTCACATTGGCAAGAGTTTAATCGAAGCAGTGAAAAGGAGGCTGTGAAGAGGAAAACAATGCTCAAAACCACGTCATATAAACGCTATATAGACTTTTAATAAAGTGAAAGAGAAGAAGAAGAATCATAAAGAAAGCATGAACTCTTTTGACGGAAAGAAAGGAACGAATTATCAGAATAGATGAACAGGATCTTCCAACTCCCAAACAACAGTAGCAGATACGTGCATCTTGTCCTGCTGTACGCTGATTAAATCAGAATAACACATTTTTAGATACAAATGTCTGAAGTGATTACTTCCTTTTCCTTTTTGTTAACCGAAATGAAGCAGTAAGAATCTCATTATAATCCTGTTTGTCACTCCCTTTGTTAGCACAACCGTTACGGTCTACCAGTATCTAATAATGGACTATTCCGTTTTGATCGAATGGAAAGATGGAAAAGACATATCACAGATGCTACTTGGTTTCAGTAAGAAAATGAAAGAAAGAAGGGAAGAAAGAAGTGTTTAACGTCCCCTGCCAGTACCTCATAAATAATGGTATATTCCGTTTGATAATGCGAAAAAACTTAAAAGACTTACCAGAGACGCTACTTGTTTAAAGTGAGAAAATGAAAGAAAGAAGGAAGGGAAGGTAGTATTTGACACCTCCTGTGAATAGCTCATAAATAATGAACTACTTCGTTTGTTCGAGTGGGAAAAGGGAAAGACATATCAGAGACGCTACTTGTTTAAAGTGAGAAAATGAAAGAAAGAAGGAAGGGAAGGTAGTATTTGACATCGCCTGCGAAAAGCTCATAAATAATGAACTATTTCGTTTGTTCGAGTGGGAAAAGGGAAAGACATATCAGAGACGCTACTTGATTAAAGTGAGAAAATGAAAGAAAGAAGGAAGGGAAGGTAGTATTTGACACCTCCTGTGAATAGCTCATAAATAATGAACTATTTCGTTTGTTCGAGTGGGAAAAGGGAAAGACATATCAGAGACGCTACTTGTTTAAAGTGAGAAAATGAAAGAAAGAAGGAAGGGAAGGTAGTATTTGACATCTCCTGTGAAAAGCTCATAAATAATGAACTATTTCGTTTGTTCGAGTGGGAAAAGGGAAAGACATATCAGAGACGCTACTTGATTAAAGTGAGAAAATGAAAGAAAGAAGGAAGGGAAGGTAGTATTTGACACCTCCTGTGAATAGCTCATAAATAATGAACTATTTCGTTTGTTCGAGTGGGAAAAGGGAAAGACATATCAGAGACGCTACTTGTTTAAAGTGAGAAAATGAAAGAAAGAAGGAAGGGAAGGTAGTATTTGATATCTCCTGTGAAAAGCTCATAAATAATGAACTATTTCGTTTGTTCGAGTGGGAAAAGGGAAAGACATATCAGAGACGCTACTTGATTAAAGTGAGAAAATGAAAGAAAGAAGGAAGGGAAGGTAGTATTTGACACCTCCTGTGAATAGCTCATAAATAATGAACTATTTCGTTTGTTCGAGTGGGAAAAGGGAAAGACATATCAGAGACGCTACTTGATTAAAGTGAGAAAATGAAAGAAAGAAGGAAGGGAAGGTAGTATTTGACATCTCCTGTGAAAAGCTCATAAATAATGAACTACTTCGTTTGTTCGAGTGGGAAAAGGGAAAGACATATCAGAGACGCTACTTGTTTAAAGTGAGAAAATGAAAGAAAGAAGGAAGGGAAGGTAGTATTTGACACCTCCTGTGAATAGCTCATAAATAATGAACTACTTCGTTTGTTCGAGTGGGAAAAGGGAAAGACATATCAGAGACGCTACTTGTTTTAAGTGAGAAAATGAAAGAAAGAAGGAAGGGAAGGTAGTATTTGACATCTCCTGTGAATAGCTCATAAATAATGAACTATTTCGTTTGTTCGAGTGGGAAAAGGGAAAGACATATCAGAGACGCTACTTGATTAAAGTGAGAAAATGAAAGAAAGAAGGAAGGGAAGGTAGTATTTGACATCTCCTGTGAAAAGCTCATAAATAATGAACTACTTCGTTTGTTCGAGTGGGAAAAGGGAAAGACATATCAGAGACGCTACTTGTTTAAAGTGAGAAAATGAAAGAAAGAAGGAAGGGAAGGTAGTATTTGACACATCCTGTGAATAGCTCATAAATAATGAACTACTTCGTTTCTTCGAGTGGGAAAAGGGAAAGACATATCAGAGACGCTACTTGTTTAAAGTGAGAAAATGAAAGAAGGAAGGAAGGGAAGGTAGTATTTGACATCTCCTGTGAAAAGCTCATGAATAATGAACTACTTCGTTTGTTCGAGTGGGAAAAGGGAAAGACATATCAGAGACGCTACTTGATTAAAGTGAGAAAATGAAAGAAAGAAGGAAGGGAAGGTAGTATTTGACACCTCCTGTGAATAGCTCATAAATAATGAACTATTTCGTTTGTTCGAGTGGGAAAAGGGAAAGACATATCAGAGACGCTACTTGATTAAAGTGAGAAAATGAAAGAAAGAAGGAAGGGAAGGTAGTATTTGACATCTCCTGTGAAAAGCTCATAAATAATGAACTACTTCGTTTGTTCGAGTGGGAAAAGGGAAAGACATATCAGAGACGCTACTTGTTTAAAGTGAGAAAATGAAAGAAAGAAGGAAGGGAAGGTAGTATTTGACACCTCCTGTGAATAGCTCATAAATAATGAACTACTTCGTTTGTTCGAGTGGGAAAAGGGAAAGACATATCAGAGACGCTACTTGTTTAAAGTGAGAAAATGAAAGAAAGAAGGAAGGGAAGGTAGTATTTGACATCTCCTGTGAATAGCTCATAAATAATGAACTATTTCGTTTGTTCGAGTGGGAAAAGGGAAAGACATATCAGAGACGCTACTTGATTAAAGTGAGAAAATGAAAGAAAGAAGGAAGGGAAGGTAGTATTTGACATCTCCTGTGAAAAGCTCATAAATAATGAACTACTTCGTTTGTTCGAGTGGGAAAAGGGAAAGACATATCAGAGACGCTACTTGTTTAAAGTGAGAAAATGAAAGAAAGAAGGAAGGGAAGGTAGTATTTGACACCTCCTGTGAATAGCTCATAAATAATGAACTACTTCGTTTGTTCGAGTGGGAAAAGGGAAAGACATATCAGAGACGCTACTTGTTTAAAGTGAGAAAATGAAAGAAAGAAGGAAGGGAAGGTAGTATTTGACATCTCCTGTGAATAGCTCATAAATAATGAACTATTTCGTTTGTTCGAGTGGGAAAAGGGAAAGACATATCAGAGACGCTACTTGATTAAAGTGAGAAAATGAAAGAAAGAAGGAAGGGAAGGTAGTATTTGACATCTCCTGTGAAAAGCTCATAAATAATGAACTACTTCGTTTGTTCGAGTGGGAAAAGGGAAAGACATATCAGAGACGCTACTTGTTTAAAGTGAGAAAATGAAAGAAAGAAGGAAGGGAAGGTAGTATTTGACACATCCTGTGAATAGCTCATAAATAATGAACTACTTCGTTTCTTCGAGTGGGAAAAGGGAAAGACATATCAGAGACGCTACTTGTTTAAAGTGAGAAAATGAAAGAAGGAAGGAAGGGAAGGTAGTATTTGACACCTCCTGTGAATAGCTCATGAATAATGAACTACTTCGTTTGTTCGAGTGGGAAAAGGGAAAGACATATCAGAGACGCTACTTGTTTAAAGTGAGAAAATGAAAGAAAGAAGGAAGGGAAGGTAGTATTTGACATCTCCTGTGAAAAGCTCATAAATAATGAACTATTTCGTTTGTTCGAGTGGGAAAAGGGAAAGACATATCAGAGACGCTACTTGTTTAAAGTGAGAAAATGAAAGAAAGAAGGAAGGGAAGGTAGTATTTGACATCTCCTGTGAATAGCTCATAAATAATGAACTATTTCGTTTGTTCGAGTGGGAAAAGGGAAAGACATATCAGAGACGCTACTTGTTTAAAGTGAGAAAATGAAAGAAAGAAGGAAGGGAAGGTAGTATTTGACATCTCCTGTGAAAAGCTCATAAATAATGAACTATTTCGTTTGTTCGAGTGGGAAAAGGGAAAGACATATCAGAGACGCTACTTGTTTAAAGTGAGAAAATGAAAGAAAGAAGGAAGGGAAGGTAGTATTTGACACCTCCTGTGAATAGCTCATAAATAATGAACTACTTCGTTTGTTCGAGTGGGAAAAGGGAAAGACATATCAGAGACGCTACTTGTTTAAAGTGAGAAAATGAAAGAAAGAAGGAAGGGAAGGTAGTATTTGACATCTCCTGTGAAAAGCTCATAAATAATGAACTATTTCGTTTGTTCGAGTGGGAAAAGGGAAAGACATATCAGAGACGCTACTTGTTTAAAGTGAGAAAATGAAAGAAAGAAGGAAGGGAAGGTAGTATTTGACATCTCCTGTGAAAAGCTCATAAATAATGAACTATTTCGTTTGTTCGAGTGGGAAAAGGGAAAGACATATCAGAGACGCTACTTGTTTAAAGTGAGAAAATGAAAGAAAGAAGGAAGGGAAGATAGTATTTGACACCTCCTGTGAATAGCTCATAAATAATGAACTATTTCGTTTGTTCGAGTGGGAAAAGGGAAAGACATATCAGAGACGCTACTTGTTTAAAGTGAGAAAATGAAAGAAAGAAGGAAGGGAAGGTAGTATTTGACACCTCCTGTGAATAGCTCATAAATAATGAACTACTTCGTTTGTTCGAGTGGGAAAAGGGAAAGACATATCAGAGACGCTACTTGTTTAAAGTGAGAAAATGAAAGAAAGAAGGAAGGGAAGGTAGTATTTGACATCTCCTGTGAAAATCTCATAAATAATGAACTATTTCGTTTGTTCGAGTGGGAAAAGGGAAAGACATATCAGAGACGCTACTTGTTTAAAGTGAGAAAATGAAAGAAAGAAGGAAGGGAAGGTAGTATTTGACATCTCCTGTGAATAGCTCATAAATAATGAACTATTTCGTTTGTTCGAGTGGGAAAAGGGAAAGACATATCAGAGACGCTACTTGATTAAAGTGAGAAAATGAAAGAAAGAAGGAAGGGAAGGTAGTATTTGACACCTCCTGTGAATAGCTCATAAATAATGAACTATTTCGTTTGTTCGAGTGGGAAAAGGGAAAGACATATCAGAGACGCTACTTGTTTAAAGTGAGAAAATGAAAGAAAGAAGGAAGGGAAGGTAGTATTTGACACCTCCTGTGAATAGCTCATAAATAATGAACTACTTCGTTTGTTCGAGTGGGAAAAGGGAAAGACATATCAGAGACGCTACTTGTTTAAAGTGAGAAAATGAAAGAAAGAAGGAAGGGAATGTAGTATTTGACACCTCCTGTGAATAGCTCATAAATAATGAACTATTTCGTTTGTTCGAGTGGGAAAAGGGAAAGACATATCAGAGACGCTACTTGTTTAAAGTGAGAAAATGAAAGAAAGAAGGAAGGGAAGGTAGTATTTGACACCTCCTGTGAATAGCTCATAAATAATGAACTATTTCGTTTGTTCGAGTGGGAAAAGGGAAAGACATATCAGAGACGCTACTTGTTTAAAGTGAGAAAATGAAAGAAAGAAGGAAGGGAAGGTAGTATTTGACATCTCCTGTGAAAAGCTCATAAATAATGAACTACTTCGTTTGTTCGAGTGGGAAAAGGGAAAGACATATCAGAGACGCTACTTGTTTAAAGTGAGAAAATGAAAGAAAGAAGGAAGGGAAGGTAGTATTTGACACCTCCTGTGAATAGCTCATAAATAATGAACTACTTCGTTTCTTCGAGTGGGAAAAGGGAAAGACATATCAGAGACGCTACTTGTTTAAAGTGAGAAAATGAAAGAAAGAAGGAAGGGAAGGTAGTATTTGACATCTCCTGTGAAAAGCTCATAAATAATGAACTACTTCGTTTCTTCGAGTGGGAAAAGGGAAAGACATATCAGAGACGCTACTTGATTAAAGTGAGAAAATGAAAGAAAGAAGGAAGGGAAGGTAGTATTTGACACCTCCTGTGAATAGCTCATAAATAATGAACTACTTCGTTTGTTCGAGTGGGAAAAGGGAAAGACATATCAGAGACGCTACTTGATTAAAGTGAGAAAATGAAAGAAAGAAGGAAGGGAAGGTAGTATTTGACATCTCCTGTGAAAAGCTCATAAATAATGAACTACTTCGTTTGTTCGAGTGGGAAAAGGGAAAGACATATCAGAGACGCTACTTGTTTAAAGTGAGAAAATGAAAGAAAGAAGGAAAGGAAGGTAGTATTTGACACCTCCTGTGAATAGCTCATAAATAATGAACTATTTCGTTTGTTCGAGTGGGAAAAGGGAAAGACATATCAGAGACGCTACTTGATTAAAGTGAGAAAATGAAAGAAAGAAGGAAGGGAAGGTAGTATTTGACATCTCCTGTGAAAAGCTCATAAATAATGAACTACTTCGTTTGTTCGAGTGGGAAAAGGGAAAGACATATCAGAGACGCTACTTGATTAAAGTGAGAAAATGAAAGAAAGAAAAAAGAAGGAAGTGGAGATAGAAATGTTTAATGTCTGTTTCAGTGAAATGTGAAATATCAATTTCAAATCTTTTCTTTTGTATCTCCTTATTTATAACTGTTATTGCAATATTTTGCTAAAGTTGTTAAGCTCAAATATTTAACGATGCAACGGGAATTTCTACGGATATTTTATTGTCATAGAACTCGCCATGTGCATATTTACTCATTAACTTAAGAATTACGATTCCTCAGAAACTTCAATTAGGAAAACCGTGAAATTTTCACGAGTAGCACTAGTATTATATGAATCGTTTAAGGCCTAAAACCAATCAAATCACAACACTTCTCGATCAAAATCCGGATGAAATAATTACTATTAATATATCCTGGGAAGCACTGACAAATTCTTGCCTTATATTTGCGTTCCATTGTCTATCACCAAACCTAATTCTTAAATGAAATACATTGAAGGTTTGATTGAAAAAATGCAAGAAAAAAAACACACAAATCAACTGCTTAAATAAAGTTTATTCACTATTAACGAAATCTCCAAAATCCGTAAATGACAAGATTAATTTTTGTCGGTGATTATATTGGCATAGTAACGCAATGCACTTTAAGTGCCACGAAAAATCATCCTTCGCCTTTTGAGTGCATAGATTAGATTTAGAAATGCGATGTGCAGATTGGCATTCGTTTAATAACAGTATCTCAGAAGGGAAGAGAAAGCTTCGTAGAGATGTAAGAGTTAACATAATGTTTTCAGAGACAATTACTCACTGAATTGCGAATTAGAGTCTTACTGAACGCTATATATTCATAGCCGTGTGCCAAAACTAACCTGAACTCAGTAAATTCTTTTTTGAAGAAAGATGTCCCTGCAAAAAGAATGATGAATAACTATAATACTAGTAATATTATTATTATTATTATTATTATTATTATTATTGTTGTTGTTGTTGTTGTTATTAATTCCTTTGATTTCTATTGTATACTCATTTCCTTCCGGGTTCCAAACAGAAACCTAAGCTCATAAATAGCATCATGACATTTTCGCTAAATATTTTTGTGAAAAACAAAAACAAAATGAGGCAACCTCAGAGCAAATATATTTTACATAGAGAAATCCCTGCGTGAGGTGTGAATTGTACAAGTGAGTCACTTTTTTTGTATTTCTTTAAGGCATGGGCTACCAGGTATCCATTCAGCATGTCTATCGAAACCTTTTCCAATCAAACCGAGGACTCCAACTACAACTAGAACTATTGTTCTCGTGTGCGACATTTTTTTTTAGATTTCCACTTCATGATCCTTGGATTTTTGTTTTGAGATTTTCATTTCAATATCATTGTATTGGGATTATTATTATTATTATTATTATTATTATTATTATTATTATTATTATTATTAGGACCCTATAAAGCATATGATGTTGGTTGCTGGTAAGAAGATTATTTTCAAGTGACCTGTCGTACCTTAAGAAAATAAACCATTCGTTTATTTCTTTCATCGAGAAACTGTATTCAATAATTTTCGAAATATTTTGCTGTTCCGAGCAGGCATCCTTTTTGTAAAGGCTACATTTCTAAATCGCAATCCAATGTCTCCAAGCTTTTCTACTTGTTTTTGTACAGCCTTGTGCTCCAATGAGCACTGGTAAAATAATAATAATAATAATAATAATAATAATAATAATAATTATTATTATTATTATTATTATTATTATTATTATTATTATCATTATTTCCTTTGATTTCTAGTCTATACTCATTTCTTTCCGGATTAGAGACCTAAGGACAGAAATGACTGCATATTTTCAACTGAGCAATTTATATATATAAATACGTAACCCCCCCAACCCCCCGAACCCCCCCCCCAACCCCCCCAAATATTTTACATAGATAAAGCCCTTCGTAAGGTGTGGGCTGTACTTGTGAGAACAATGTTTTGTATTTTTTAAGGCATGGGCTACCGGGAATCCCTTCAATCTTTTCCAATCAATCCGAGGGCTCCAAATACAACTGGAATTGTTTAAGTTCTCATGTGCCACATTTTTGAGATTTCAATTTGAAGCTCCTTGTATTTTGATAGTTTTTTGAAGATCTTCAAAGATACATTGCAGTCTGCAGGGACAACAATGTTAATAAGAAGGCACATTTTGTCTCTGCGGTCTCTAATCACGATGTCTGGACGATTAGCTTTGATTGTTCCATTGTGTGTATTGCGAAGCCTGATAAAATTGTTACAGATACCAGCTCTGTAACCGGGTTTGAGTGGTGTTCATACTAATTTCTTGCAGTTTCCTTTCTGTAAAAGTTGCAGATTTTCCAGTGCAGATATTGGCTTACTCTGTCATACTGGGTTTTATATTCAGTGGGTGCCAATACCGCGCAACCTGATACAAGATGGTCAATTGTTTCTGGATATTTGTCACACAATCTGCATATTATTATTATTATTATTATTATTATTATTATTATTATTATTATTATTATTACTTCCTTTGATCTTTGTTGCATACTCATTACATTCCGGGTCCCAACCAGAGACATGGTTAGAACCATAACATGTTGAAACATCGGTTCTTGTACAAGCCTGGTCACTACCAAGATGGGTTGGCCACTTTGTAGAATTCCTTTATATGAAGGAGGCTGAAAGGTCAAGTTAAGTACCTTTTATCATCATTAATATATATAGCATCCCGCTATGCCTTTTGTATCTGGTGTTACAGTAGCGGCTAGAAGTAGTGGGATATTGTCAATTTCTAGGCATTTTCTAAACAGGACCTCAAAAAAGCTGACGTCGTTCGCAAAATTCTGAAAACGGAAAGAAATGAAAGATTATCTGACCGCACAGCTTAGAATCGTATGCCGTGTCTGTTAACCCTTGAATTTCATTAATAGCTTTCTACGATTTAGTGCGTAGCACAAATCTTACATAATCATAGGTTGATGGGAAGGCTGGGGTGAAAAATTTGCAATTTGAAATAGGAAACAAGATCTTGAATTTCCGGATGCGACATAAATCTACAAGAAGAGTTAAAGCTTAATAGTTTAGGCACGCCAAAACCCAATCCACGTGGTAGTATTGCTTTTATTTACTTGGTCCCTAATTCAAGTCACACATTTTCTAGTATTAACTTTTATTTTCCAGGCATCCGAAAACTAAATTAATACACCTTCCTCATTATTCAAGGGTTTACCTAGCCTCATATTCGAATCTTACTTTTTAAGTTGAATATTTTCTTGTCATCGGCACATTTAAGAATAATACTGCCACAATAAATTCTTAAAATGTCAGTAGGATCAGTTGTAAATCGACTAGGATTTTTATTTGTGGAATTATTACTAATATTTTCTACATTTATTAGTTCTGATATGACGTTTGCAGAAGCCTCTATGTTACCATGAAATGACTTGACCAAGTTCACGAAATGCTGGTGACAGGCAAATTTTACAAAAATGAGCCAGTATGCTTTTTGACCGCATCAAAAACCTTTGTGAGAATGACAAAGACCTGATTTAAACACTGACACATTTCAATGCAATTCTTTGGCGTGCTGTAAAGACTATATATATATATATATATATATATATATATATATATATATATATATATATATATATATATATATATATATATATGAAGAAATATAGTTTTAAGGTATGCTATATTTATGGGATAAAGTGCTCAGTACCAGAGATAGAGCGTGTGTAAATATAAAAGGCCGCCTGAAGATTGCGTCTAGCATAAAATAGCCTATTACCTCTGAGTGTTGACTTCAATGCTCACTTATATATATATATATATATATATAGTGTCCTCCAAATATTGACATCATCTAACATCTGAATATCTGAATAAATACAAGTTCCAGGTAAACGAAATTAAATAAGCTTCCCGTTGAACAATAAAAGATTTATTTATAAAAATTCGAACAATATATTCAAAAGGATGTAGAAAGCTTCACAAATGTTCAATATGAGCACCAGATGTGACACGACACAATTCATGTCGGTAGTCCAGATCCTGTTAATCACGTTGTAGCATGTCTTGCGTAACATTCTGCAGTGCCTCAGTGATTCTCTGCCCAAGTTCCTCTAGGCCTGTATGAAGACCTGTCCTTTCACATAGACACATAGAAGAAAATCACAAGGTGTCAAATCAGGTGAACGTGGTGGCCATTTCAACAGTGCATTGTCATTACTACTGAGACGCCCCGTCCTTCTTCTTGGTAGATTTGCATTCAGATAAGTCCGCACTGTCAAATAAGTTAGTTTTTACACATTTTGGTAACATTTGAGATCATTTGAGCGGGAATTGTCTATGTTATTAGACTACCTACTTTTTTGGAGGGACACCATATATATATATATATATATATATATATATATATATATATATATATATATATATATATATATATATATATATAGGGGGGGCGTATTTATTATTTTTTCTTAAATAGGAAGAAAATATTACACTGACGTCGAACTAACCGAGGGTGGCTTTGTAGAGCTTTTGACTTTAAGTGCATGGCTTTTGTCTACATTATTTATATGGATAACTCTGTGCATTTCATTATTTCGTAATAATCAATTAATCACTAAATTAACTCATTTTCTTTTAAATTCATTATTGAATCCTACTTAAGTTCTAAAATAAATAGCATAGGTAAAAGATTTGAACTGTTCTTTTTTTAAAGCGGCTTCAAAATATAACTCTTTAGAATCAAAGCTTTTTGCCAACAGAGATAAAGTGAACGAATTAAAATTCGTGCTCAGATGAAATCGTAGGAGAGTGATTTTCAATTAAAACTTTCCCGAAATGCCGGTTACAGTTGCATCAGTGCAGTTTTCATATTGATTCGTTTTGTTTTCATTCCACATTTAAAATGGAAAATAATTAAATAACACTATTTTTCATTATTTTATTTTTTCTATTCCAAATAGATTTATTAGCCCACTTTAAAATAGGTACACCCACGGCGTAGCCGGAATTAACGATGCGAGTCGAAACGTTCGAGTGCTTTTTATTTTAACGTCTCAAACTGTCTCCCTTGTTTATAAGCATCAATTTCAATTCAAAACATTAACGATTTTTAAATAAATTTTACGCAATGTTTTTTTTTTCTTACTGATAACGCAAAGATTATTACGATAAAATTGATAGGTCACAAGTTTGGAGCGTTTATATAGATACATGTCGCTTCACTTCTGTAAACATCGCTAGAATTAACAACTAAAAGACAACGATTAATAAGGGTTTTGTCTTATGTTTTGATTTTCATACAAAATGAAAATTATGAACTTTTAAAACTGTTCCTGTGTTTTGATTTTAAATACAAAATAAAACCGTATAACGAATTTGAAATTATTTGTTACGTGTCATCATGAGTTTCGTATGTGTTCGCTCTCCGTCGGCTTAGCAACATTGCCAATGTAGAATAAAGGATATAGCCATTTTAAATTTAATTCCCGTACATACGGAATATAATTGAAAATGACATTGTTTTTTGCCTCCCAAATAGAACAAAGGACTGTGCTTTCCAATAAACGGTGTTGGACAACACTAGCTCTCCATAACATTCAAACGATTGTATGACACATTTGCTTGTATTGATTACGTTATTCTTCTAGGTGATTATGTCTAAAAAGGTTTTCTCATAGGGACGCAAAAGAAACAAATACGTTACGTAGTTTAAATGGCAACTTAAACTGATGAAAGCTTTTCTTGCGCGAAGTAAATATTCCACCATCTTTTCTTTTTTTTGTTTTGAGGACAACAAAGATCAACGTGTAAAACTGGGAACACACTCTGTTTCATTTGACAAAGGTAGAAACTGTTTTCTGTTTTGATAATAATAATAATAATAATAATAATAATAATAATAATAATAATAATAATCAGGTTGCACGATATTGGCACCCACCGAATATAAAACCCGGCATGACAGGGTGGGCCAATATCTGCACTGGAAAATTTGCAACTCCTATGAGAAGGAAACTGAAAGAAACTGGTACGAACACCACCCAGACCCGGTTACGGAGATAACACCTGTTACAATTCTATGAGACTACACAATACACACTGACAGAACGATCAAAGCCAACCGCCCAGACATTGTTATTAAAGATCACAAACAAATAAAATGCCTCCTTATTGATATGGCAGTCCCTGCAGACTGCAATGTATCTTTCAAGATATTCGAAAAACTGACAAAATACAAGGACCTTGAAATAGAAATCTCAAAAATGTGGCACATGGGAACATCAACATTCCCTGTTGTAGTTGGAGCCCTTGGACTGGTTGGAAAAGATTCCAGTAGGCTGATTGAAGGGATCCCTGGAAGTCCATGCCTCAAAGAGATACAAAAATTTTTCTGACAAGTACAGCCCACACTTTACGAAGGGCTTTATCTATGTAATTATTTTTTATTTTATTTTATTTATTTTTTATTTTTGTAGTGCAAAGTGTCATGATATCATTTCTAACCTTAGGTCCCTGGGCGGGACCTGGAAAGAAATGTGTAAACGCCAGATATCAAAGAAAATAAAAATAATAATAATAATGATAATAACCAAGAGGATGCCACTTTGCCAGAAACAAATTCGTAGAAAAACATTGCAGATATAAAAAGACGTTATAAATATTTTAATCCAACGTAATATTGGCTTCATAGAATTTAATGCAACTGGCGCAACAGTGACACATGAGCATCGAATAGAAATTGCTAAAAGGGAAGCAGATGAATTTCAGTTTAAAGGAAGGTTCATTTGGGCCAAAGACGCACCTTCAATGAATGCATTTTGTTTCAAATAACATTTTTAGAATAGACAAAAGGACAAATATTCCTAGTTACTGTATTTCGGTTTTTATAAAGAATATATATATATTAGGACCTTGAATAAGTTCTCGCTGATTTTTCATGAAAAATAATGTTTTATTTACAACAATTAGTAAAAAACATGTCACTGAAAGTATAGCCCATTGCTAGTTACTACTTTTTCCCATCTTTCTGGCAACATTTGAATTCCACGTCGGAAAAACTAGACATTTTTTTAGGCTAACCCCGAGTCGACGCATTTATTGGCATCTTCATAAGAATGAAAGTGCTGCTCAACCAGGCCATGTGCCATCGATTGGAACAAATGATAATTGGACGGGGCAATGTCTGGTGAATACGGTGGGTGGGGTAAGACTTCCCATTTAAGCGTTTCAAAGAAGGTTTTCACACGTTTTCCAACATGTGGCCTAGCGTTGTCATGTTGCAAAATTACTTTGTCATATCTCTGCTCGTATAGCGGCCGTTTTTTTTCTTCAATACTGGGCTAAAACGCATCAATTGTAGTCGATAGCGATCTCTCGTAATGGTTTCGGTCGGTTTGGGCAGCTCATAATAAACTACACCTAGCTGATCCCACTAAATGCAGAGCTGAAGCTTCGAACCATGACTATTCGGCTTTGCCACCGATGTTGATGCATGGTCGAGCTTAGCCCACGATCTTCTACGCTTAGGCTTATCGTAGTGTATCCACTTTTTATTGCCGGTCACGATACGATGCAAAAAAACTTTCTTTTTCTGCTGTTGAAGCAGCTTTCACACGTAACATGACACCGTTCGACGTCACTCGATTTCAACTCGTACGGCACCCAATGTAATTGCTTTTGAATCATTCCTAATGCTTTCAAACGTTTCGAAACTGATGTGTGATCAACTCCTGATTCTACATGATTCTTCTGATTCTAAATGATTCTACAAGTTCAGTTTGCGCCTGACATGAATCTTCATGAAGTAATGCTTCCAATTCTTCATCTTCAAACTTTTTCGCTGCCAGAGTGTTCTTTATCTTCAACATCCAAATCATTATTTTTGAAGCATCTAAACCAATCTCTGCATGTTGTTTCTCACAGAGCATGGTCGCCGTAAGTCTCAACAAGAATTCTGTGCGCTTCAGCTGCAGATATCTTTTGACTAGAGTAGTGCAGTATAATTCCCCGCAAATACACTTTTCTTGGCACGAAATCCTACATGTATAACGCTATGAAAAACAAAGTTGTTTACACTCCGGCGAAATGACATACACTGAATTTCAAGCTTGTTTATAATACATCCTTATAGATGGGTTACCATCTGAAACTACACGCACGCAGTTCTGGGAATGCCATTTGTTGGAAAACAGCGAGAACTTATTCAAGTTCCTAATATATATATATATATATATATATATATATATATATATATATATATATATATATATATATATATGCATGTGTGTGGGGGGGGTTGGGTGTGTGTATATTCAAGATTCAAGAGAAGTACATTCAATATCGTCAGAGTGTGTACCAGGTCTTTGTCGATTTGATCTTACAAAAGTATTTGATACAGTCAATAGGAAATCTCTCTGAAAATTTGCCTGATCACAGCATTTCATGAACTTGGTCAAGTCTTTTCATGACTGCATGGAGGCATCTGTTAATTTTTGTGATGTCATATCAGAAGCATTAAATGTAGAAAATGGTGTCAAGCAAGATAATCTTGTAACTCCCACTCTGTTCGCCATTTTCTTTTCCATTCTACCGATTGATACATTCCATGTTAGATACCGTAGTACTGGCGAGCTATTTAATATACGCCGCTTTGAAGCTAAAACAAAAATTCTGCTGACACTTGTCTGTGATCTTCTCTATGCTGATGACGATGACCTGGTCTCGCATACCACTACTGACATGCAGCACTTTATGGACAGGTTGTCACAATCTTGCAAATCTTTTGATCTAAACAAAACAGTCGTAATGTTCCAACCAACATCAGTCATGCCTTACTTGGAACCTCCTATTAACGTTGACGGGAAGAACTTGAAAGTTGATGAGAAACTTACATACCTGCCTAGTATATAATGAACTGTTACTGTCACTGATGTTTTCTCTGTTTTAAAGGACCGTGTTTGGTCTCAGGAGGGCTTGAAGAAGAAAACGGTGACAGATGTTTACAACGGTTGCGTTTTAACAAGTTTTGCATACCCGTCTGAGACATGAGTTATCTAGAGGAAATATCTGGAGCAGCTTGAATATTTTCATCAGCGCTGCCTTATAACGATTTTAGGTAACCACTGGGTGGCGCCATGTCCCAGACACCGAGGTTTCGGAACGAGCAATACACGCAGCATCGAAGCACAGATACACAATCACAGACTTCGATAGGTAGAACATGTGGTACGACTTGATAACACCCGCATTCCAAAGTAGATGCCGTATGGATAGCTTCTTGAAAGAAACAAAGTATCACACACTGAGTACTGATGCTAATAAAACATTGCTAAAATTGTGAGGATGAGGAGAAAATGTATTTATTATCAATACACACACACACACGCATATATATATACTGTTATAACCTAGGGAACTGTTACTGAATAGAATAATCAAACGAAGGTTGGTAATTAATGATAATACTTAAGACAAGAACAACACATATAAGATTCGCCAGCTGCGCGTACAAGTCGTAGTCAATTGAAGTGAGTCAAGTGAATTCCACAATGAATCTGCAACTGCAGACCAACATACAGTATTTACTACTGTATTTATGTGAATGAGGACATACCCATTATCGTCCGTAGGTATGCTACAACATGTATATATATATATATAGCTGGCGATACCTCATTTAAATTTTATTCATATTCTGTGTATGTATGTTTGTGTATTTGCATGCATATTTTAATACAATAACAGATCAATAAATATTTCTATAAAATTTTTAAAAAATGGTTTAGAAAATAATTTTATTCATTACCGAACATTTTATGAATAGTTGAACATTTTTTTTAAATATTTGTTTTTTAGTGTTTAAAATATTAGCGCATATTTTGACCCAACTTTTATTGTACAGCGCAGGGTAGGGTTTGTCCAGACTGAGTGCGAAGAGAGTATTATTCGATTGTCTTATTTTAGAATCGGTCAACTGGTGTGTGTTTTTGTGTGTGTGCGTGTGATTGTATGTACATTAAATGGTAGATGCACAAGTAAGTCACTCATACCCAATACAGACACACGCATATACGTTACATACACGAATGCAAAGTCACAGACCGACAGTTTGTAACGGACAGACAATCAACTTTTCTTTTATAATATATACTAGATTTTTTTTACAACACGCTCACACATGTTGAAATCGTCAAAATATTTAAGATTGTTGATTAAATTGTTTTTTGAAATAATGGGTCGATTTTGTATGTTAAATAATAAAACTTAAGTTTGCCAAAATAATGAAATTTTATTGTACTAAGCTACGCATCCTAGTAAAACCAACTGTACTTTGTACCCTCTTACCTGTCTGCACTTCTCCCCAAAATCTGGCTTCGATCGGCCAGTGCATGGTTATTTTAGAGGACGGACGAACTAACGGAAGTCACAGTATTTTATATATAGGTAGATTGTTTTTTTTCTGCTACAAGCTGTGAAAGGTCCTTTTGTATTCTTAGTCCAATGACTAAATGACTTAGTAACTTCGTTATATTAAGTATTGGTAGATAAGTAATAACTTAACCTTTGATAATTTAATTGAGAAACAAATGCAGGAAACGGTCATATCCTATCATAATGAAAAGGTATTGTAATCAAGAATGCTAGACGGCTTCCTGTTCAGGATCAAGTTATATAAATGTATCGTTCAGTAAACAAACAGCATTTATTACTTGTAAACATTAAGTAGTGTTTTGCCTGTCTGTTTTATAACGTGCTCCACATATAAAACATGAATTTCAAAACTAAAGATATAGCATAAAATTTATTCTAAAGATTTACAACATTATTCGAGCGATGGGAAAAAGATATCTCAAAAAGTTCTCAATAAATTTCAATAAAACTTGGTTATTTTTCCACCGAAAAAATTAAATTTTGGAGCAAATCCACAATGAGTTACCTCCCTTAACACAATATCGCCAAAAAGTTGTTAATGTCAACAAACTATCTGAAAAAAAAGTTCTTAATAGATTCCTGTGTAATTTGTCGGAAGCATGGTCGACGAGCGACAGAATAAAACTTTGACATAAACCCATGAATTTTCCGAGTTACCTCCCTTGCAAGTAGTTAGTGACAATGATGTTGGCAGAGATATACGCTCTCTGGGTGCTTTTTAGTTCTTTGGGTTATTTTCATTAAGTGGGTAATGAGTCACAAAGCAATCAACATAGTTCTGGGGTAGAGGCGGCAAAAGTATCTTTGCTCCCGGGTGTTGAGCAGCGTTGCTACTTCACTGAAAAATTATAGCAGTATTTATAAAAGCAGATTCCCTCGGTATGATGATAGTCGTTTAGTTAGGGAAACATTAAAAAATATGAAATAAAAATTAGTGATATTAGTTATAGTAGGACACTTTTTCCACTCATCCTTTTTCTCCGTCATCCAACCTCCCCTCTCTCTCTCTTTCTCTCTCTCTCTCTATCTATCTATCTATCTATCTATCTATCTATCTATCTATCTCACTTTCTCTAGTTCCTAACAGCACCTCTCTCTTTCTTCTCGCTCTTTCCACAAATACTGTTTCTCTTATGACGAATTTTACTTTCTCAAACTTTCATTCGTCAACATCATCATCATCATCGTCACAGTTCTGGTGTTATCATCATTATTGTTACCAACAGAAAATATCAAGAATTAATAATTTTATTTGTACTTTTAGGAACTATGCATTGGTAGACCTTTGCAAGAAATAGAATATTGTATATTTTCAAAATACGATCAAATATAGAAAAAATAGATAGATAGATATATAGATAGATAGGCAGATAGATAGATAGATAGATAGATAGATAGATAGATAGATAGATAGCGTTGATAATGTTAATATATACGTAGATAATACCTGCCTTAAAACATAAATGCAGGCATCCGTGCATGGGAATGTTTACAAATAAACGGATATGTACGTTTGAACTGTTTAAACAACTATTTGGATAGATAGATTATCTATCTATAGATAGACAGACAGATAGATAGCTAGATAGAGAGAGAGAGAAAGAGAGAGAGAGAGAGAGAGAGATCTGAACTAGCTCAAATAGATAGATAGATAGATAGATAGATAGATAGATAGATAGATAGATAGATAATGCTAATATATACTTAGGTAGCTACCGGCCTTAATACATAAATATGAACATCAGCACATGGGGATGTTGACAAATTAACGAAGTATAGGTGAAGTGTTTAAATAACTTTTTGGATAGATAGATAGATAGATAGATAGATTGATAGAGAGAGAGAGAGAGAGAGAGAGAGAGAGAGAGAAATTGAGAAAGAATTCCAACTGAAGAAATACATATTCTATAAAATAAAAATAAAGATAAGTAAACTAAACAATTACTTACCATCGGCATCCACCTCGTTGATCATATCCTGCAGCTCGGCCTCGGTGGGATTTTGTCCGAGGGAGCGCATCACGGTTCCAAGCTCTGACGTTGTTATGGTACCGTCGCCATCCTTATCGAACAGCGAAAAAGCCTCCTTGAATTCTGCAACGGAAAAACAGTCATGTAAACTCATGTCTCCACTGGTAAACACTGTGTCCTTTTCTCCAAAACCGAGATAAATGTTTTCCGAAGTTTATTTAATTTTTTGTTTTAATTCCTAGGTTTATTATCTGAAGGATGCTTTGCAGGGAAAATCCAACAAATACATAAACGTGAGGGAGGTCACATGACCAAACAGTCACCACACACGCAAAGCAAGAACAATAATAATAACAGCAAAAAAAATGGATTTAATTTGAAAAACAAAAAACAAGTAAAAATATTTTGTTGTGTTTTTAACGTCTGTCTTTAAGCAGACAAATTCTTATTTAGTTGTCTGCCGTTTTGTGAGGTGGACTTTTAATTTAATCAGTTCTTTTGCTTGTTATTTGTTAAGCTTATCTAAACTTGATAAAAGGCCACAAGCATGGGGCTCCCAGTGAGAATCGGGCCTTTTTCTTCCCTTGTTATTGCAATTTAGGGACGCAAGTATTGTCGTGTGTAGTTTTAACAGGATTGTTCGTTTTCCTTGCGTAACTTGGTGTGTTAAGTTCTCGCTCCAATATTAATGTTTATTTGATATTTTAGTAACTTATTCTTTCTTTCTTTCTTTTTTTCTTTCTTTCTTTCTCTCGGTCTTTCTTTCTTTACTTCTGGCGTGTTTGTGATTGACAGATATCTATGTGGTCTGTAACTCTAGCACTCATCGCCTTGTTCAGCACCGGGCTTTTTCCACCCTCTCTGATTCTCCCTCTCTATCTTTCTTCCTTCAACTCTCTCTCTCTCTCTCTCCCTCGCTCTGTTTTTCACTTTCTTTGAGCCGTCACCCTCTCTATGCTTGCTGAGTTGTTGGTAGATGTCTTGCATCAGCAAGGGTGGGAGTGCGTAAGCCCAGAGGAACAGAAGCGAATAGCTCCAACTCTAGAAATGGAACTGTACACAGCAGCAGATGATCGCGAGTTCTACAAAGTTTCACGTGCCTACCAGTTTGTACATAAACACCAAGAAAAAGGACCGTGCGGACGGTATTGTATAGTGCTGTATATTCAGGCCGGCCCAGACCGCACACGCACGCTCACATAGTCAATTATGTTGCCATAGATAGATAGATAGATAGATAGATAGATAGATAGATAGATAGATAGATAGATAGATATAGATAGAAAATCACAGAGAAGAGATACACAGAGGGAAGTCGAAATGAACTAGCTCAGATATATATATATATATATATATATATATATATATATATATATATATATATATAGATAGATAGATAGATAGATCGTGAGAATGTACAGAGTCTACTGATATAGAATACATTTTTTACATAATAAATGCTTATTTTTCAACATAATCTCCCTCGTTGTCAATGCACTTTTAATTGAGTGGTATATATTAATCACGTACATTGAACATTATACAGTGAAAATTTCGGATCAAAACTGAGCTAATAACTACATGCCAGGCTACAAATTAATAACTGAACATACAGAAACGTGTTTCTACCGAGAAAGCCGGAGAATTTAACCAGTGCACACGTACCAAGCGCGGCTACCTTTCTACGATCGCTGTATACAAACCAAAATGAGGGAACTGCTTCGAAGGAGACGGTTAAAACTGGGCGTTAGAAACGATATTTTTTTCCTCGGTCAAATTTTCAAAAGTGGTGTTAGTACATAGTATGGGGGGGGGGGATTTGAAGCAAGAGAGAAACTCTATGAAGACCCTTGGATTGTGGAAATGATAATAATACAAAAACGAAGACTGACCACACAGGTTAGATAAAGACAATGGGGGAAATTCTATAGATACCTTTCACCGTACAACAGTATTTCTATGATAATATATATATATATATATATATATATATATATATATATATATATATATATATATATATATATATTCAAACAAGTTTCATTGAATAATATAGATATATAATGTCTATTTATTTTTATAATGACCCTTTCCAGTATATATGCCAAAATATAAGAGAAAAAGTCCAAAATTATCAGCACTCTTGTCTAAAGATATACTACAGAGAAAGTGGGGATAAATTTTGACACTTACTCTCATATATTTATATATATGGGTGTGCGCGCGTGTGTGTGTGTGTGTGTATGTCTGTCTGTCTATATGTGTGTGTGTGTGTGTTCACGTGTCCAATGACAGTTCAAATGTTTAATAAACATGGATATTTACGTAGATATCCCAACATACTTGCCAATTGGTAGTCACATAGCTTCGTACATTACTCGAAATTTTTACATACCAAATTATTAAATGTTTTTCATAATTGATACTTTGACACGTAGCTAAACTGACTTAATATCTGTTAATCCTTCAAACACAATTTGATCATATATATATATATATATATATATATATATATATATATATATATATATATATATATATATATAAACAATTTTTTTTTTTAAATGACAAAACAATATTAGCAAAATTAATGCCAAACTGTAAAAAACTTTTCGTGAGACATCGGACTAAAGTCATGTTACGTTGATGCAACTACACACACACATATATATATATATTAGATGAATTACTTAAATATAAATCATTGCTTGAACCGGCTTCTAATGTTCTAGAGTGATAGTAGTCGTGGCTAAAGTGGGCACAGTCCTATGATTAGAGAAAATCTCAGTAGAGTTTCACCACGGAATATGTGAGCGAGCAGGGCTATATTGAGTCTGATTTGCTATCTCTTCGTCACCAAGGCCCGTTGGGGCAGTTGGTATGATGCTTGCTTGACAACCTAACTGTCAGGGTTCCAATTCTCGGTAGTGGATGCGCACTGCTGATGAGTCCTAAATATAGGACGAAACGGCCGCCCAGTGCTTTCTGCATTCTGTTGAGGTTTCAGACTCGATAAATTGCTTAAATATATGTGTGAGTGTGTACGCTTTCGCGCGATTCGGTGTATAGTCTAGCCGATTTCTTTTTGTTTATATTTTTATCGCTTTCGTTGTATCCAACATTGTGATAATGGGTCTACCAAGAAAAATGAAATGTTTCCAGAACCTGGGTGTATATTTTTCTAGATGATCTCGCGATTAAATGACGAAACTCATCGCAAGAAAAGAAGTTTCTCCAAGTTTTTGTTCTCCAATTCTCCCAAATTTTTACATGTTAATTTGAGCAATAATTTTTTAACGTCAATTTTATTCATTTCATACACTCCAAACACACACACACGAACACACGAACGCACCCCCCCACACACACACACCCACAACCAACCAACTACACACACACACACACACACACACACACACACATATATATCAGACATTTTTCACTACTAAATCAGGCCGGTTCATATATACTATATGTAATTGGATCTGATGTGCTTTGGACCTCTCGGCTATAGAGCTGAATAATGCCTTTCGTAGATATGTCTATCTCGTAATTCAGAGAAAAATCTATATTTAAAGGCAATATATATGTATATATATATATATGTATATATATGTATATATATATGTATATATATATATATATATATATATATATATATATATATATATATATATATATGTATATATATATATATGGGTATATATATATATATATATATGTATGTATGTGTGTGTGTGTGTCTTCTGTGTGTGTGTGTGTGTGTGTGTTTTCTGTGTGTTGTGTGTGTGTGTGATATTTTGTAATTTATTTTGTTCAAATGTTATTTTTGATGGATACTCATATTCGAGTAGAGGCTGTTTTTTTTTTAATTATACAGTATTTTTCATTCAACTACATTTACCGGCCTGAATATTCGAGAAATCTTGTCAGAAAAATATGCGTTCATCGGATTGAACGTGCCTAACAGCTCAGCCATGTAGGACTTACGGTCAAATAATATATATACATATATCTGTAAAAATTTCAGCAAAAGTACGATATCAAGACAAATCATTTGATAAAGTCAATCCGTAGAAGAAAGTCATCGGTTAAGATAAGTTCTCTTTTTGCTTTCATTCACCATTAATTTGGTTAAAGAATGTGTATTATATCTATCAGCCTGCGCATACGATACATTTTTAATAAAGATAATGTGGTCTCCAGCATGGATATACATACATACATACATATATATATATATATATATATATATATATATATATATATATATATATATATATATATATATTAACGGCAGAGTTAGAGCGTATGTAGTTAAAATAAACAATGTGAACTAAATATGCTGATTACAATGCAGTTACATTTAATATATATATATATATATATATATATATATATATATATATGTATATATGTGTGTGTGTGTGTGTGTGTGTGTTTTATTATTTTAAACGTTATTTTTTTAGTGCATATCTATATTTGAGTAGATGGCCAATTTATTTTTAAAGAGTATTTTATTATCTCTCCTCTAATATAAGCATTAACGAAAAAGAAAAATAATTTCGAAAATAATACGAAATTGTTGCATTAATAAAAAATCCCTTATTTCTTATATATATATATATATATATATATATATATATATATATATATATATATATATATATATGCGTGAGTGTGACAAGCTTGCTAACCATTACACCGCCTTGAGGTGCACCCCCATACATATATATATATATATATATATATATATATATATATATATATAAAACTATGTAAAAAAGAGTACATTATATATATATATATATATATATATATATATACATATATATATATATATAATGTACTCTTTTTTACATAGTTTTCATTTCTCTCTTTCTTTCTCTCTCTGTGTCTGTGTGTGTTTGTGTGAACATTTGAATAAAAACTCAAAAATAACTTTTTACGATTTCATTCGTGCCTCCTGGTATATCAGGCATACACAAGGGTTGTTTCCATTACTACTTAATTTTTGTTTTTAAATCTAGGGCAAATCTGCCTGCTCCTCTATCCCCCTCACACACCATGCCGTCCTGTATTAGTGGAAACGGCAGACTGTTCAAAGAAGAATTCCTCCTGGAATTGGTGCAGGGATGAGATGAGACTGAGATAAGTATTAGAAAAGAAAGCTAATAGCCAAAATACGTAGTGTTTATTAATGATAAGCAACTGCACTGAAGGACACACATCCAAATCCACAAAAAATAAGCCTGTATACCCACCCATCGACATTAATGCAAACTTCTTTCTGATATACACTCCAACGTACGCAAGTTTACTTATATTGACATAAAGACTTATATTTACATAAAGACGTATTACTTAGGGTTTTAGACGTAACGTTACGTTTCGTGTCGTTACTGGTGTCAATTATTCAGACTCCAACGCTACATCATAGACTGCAGCAACGACCGAAAACGTTCTTTTTTACAGTAGTCAAAGGCATCGTTTCTAGAGAAAGCGAGGATTCAAGGAAGATGATGGCGAGGACACATGTCAACCGGCTGGCCGAAATCTCATCGTTCTGGCTTGCCTCAATAAGTGCAAAATCGGACCTTAAAATGTTGATAGGTGCAGCAGTATAAATTCCGAAGTGAACCTAGCAGAACTTAGGATATACACCGACAAGACATCCGGATAAAAGGGAGAGAGAATTATTCGCATCATCGCACAATGAAGATCGAATGCTCGATGAAAGCCCCAAAACCATATACCCTCGATATGGCCGACGTTAATTTGATGGAATCTAAAAGTGGATAATCAGAGGTTACTAACCTAACATTATATTATTATTTTACTTATACCATCATTCTAATTTTACTAATTCTTGCAGCCGTATCCGTGTCTTCGCGCCATTTTGGTTATTATTGAGACTTAAGCAAAGACAATTCATCACTGTCAGAATTCCACGCCCATGAGATGCAAACTACTCTCACTCAGTTCGATTCATCATAGTTCAGACCAGTTGCTTGCTATTCTGGCCCAGGCTATACATTATACAACACTAATAAAAAAAAATAGGCTTAAATTATTAGCATGACATTTTAGAACTACCGGAAGACCAACTGACCAAGTAGATTCAGTCTGAAAATATACACTTTTTATCATTCCAAATCTCCTCAATCCCTAACATGGAAGATGATCCTATCTATTGGTATACTAAATGTGTGTGTGTATAAGTTCTCTTGTCATAGTAGAAGAGATATATTACCTAAGTTTACCTTACTCTTGCAGAGGGTCTAATGACAGTAGAGAAATATTGTGTTTCGTTATTCTTAAACACTTATCCTCCTGAAGTCAGTTTAAACTGACACCATTTCTTTCCATATATTGTGACAATTTTGCTTGAAGTTTGTATATTCTTAATTTCAAATGAAAACTTGGAAATACTCTATCGTATTTTAGTGAAACTTTCATTTTAAAAAACTATAGATTATGACAGTGAATGCTGTGGAATCTGCTCACAGATGAACAGGAAACTTAAAGCAACCGAGACGTGGTTCTACAGAAGGATGCTGAGAATACCATGGACGAAACATGTGAGCAACGAGAAAGTTTTAGGGAAAATGGAAGCAAAAAGAACGCTTGTACTTAGAAAGAGAGAGATTACATTTCTAGGACACATAATTAGGAAAAAGAGCTTATAGAATTTGATACTCACGGGGCATTGAAGGTAAGAAGAACAGAAGGTAGCAGCGAGAAACCTACTTAACGAATTTGTGAAAGTGAATGACAGAATAGGGACGGGGAGGTATAGTAAGAAGACAAATATTATGGCTACAAAGGATAGGAAGTTGTGGAGAGCCATAAATGCCTACATCCTGAAAAGAGAAATCATATATATGTGAAATAAAAGAAGTTATCAGTTTAAACTAACGGCAATAGAATATAAGTAAAGCTGCTTTAAATGTCAACACTGGAACTTCTGTTCAGATTGGTACACTGATCAAAAAACCACGTTGAAAAACGACGCAACTGCTTCTGCCACCAATTGTTTATCAAACCGTCTTGAAGGAAGCTGCTGATATCTTGAAATGATCAATATCACTGCTTTAGGCGTTCTATCAAAAATTAACTACTTATGAAATTTCACAATTCCATTGTTGTTTTCTTAGGTTTATATCCAATACTTTCTAAATACTAAATAAATAACATTCACAAAGGTTGACATGACCAATAACTGTGGGTATTTCATTTCTTGAAGTTATGGCAAAAAATACAAAAGTGAAACTATTTACTACCTATTTACTACCTAAAAGTAAGGCTTGGGTAACATCGAAAAGTCATAATTAGTGGAGAAACGATGAAATCATGCAAGGCTGATCATATATGGAAGGAAGGGGTTAGGCATCAACCGTGGAATGAAATAAAACATATTAGACATAGAAGTACACGCTAGGATATGAGAAACTCATTATACGGCCTAACATAGAAATGAATAGATATGGGAACCGTTAATGAATAAAGAAATGATAGCAAGGCTGTGAAAAAGAGAAGCCTCGGCGAATACAGTCAAGTGTGACAAGCACCATCGGCAGCAACAGTATCCATCAACAGTCAGGTTAGGTTTAAGTCTTCCAGTTCTCAACTCAGGACAATAACCTAACGTTGGTTCGTGAATTTGTTGACAGCGTGTGAGTCAAGCTGAGCAGTGTGTACTTAGACTCAGTGGAAACCGGCTGAACTATAACTGAACAATAGTTAGATAAGAACTAGACGAGATGTCCCTAGACATGGACAGTGGAACGAGAACAATTTACCCCAGTAGATTAAATAAAGTGTTAAGTTCGACAAATCCTTGAAAGCTACCCGGATCGAGAGCCACCTGATGAAGGCCAGAGAGCAGATAGACTGAAATGTCGTGATGATAATAAGAAAGACGGATACAATGCATGTATAGCTGGCCACTCATATTCGAGGATACCCGTCTACTAGGGCGGCCAGCCAATCCCTATCGCAGACGCTTGCTTAGTCGCATTTGTGTTTATTCAACACCCACAGAGCCCACCTGTGGTTTATACTGCAACTATGTTGAGCAGACCTTAGTTACGGTTTCTGGTAAAGAGAATGTTATCTAGCGTGATCAATCAACCTGAGTTGTGACTTCGTGCTAGCACAGCAATCAACGACCCCCAAGGGTTCTATCTACCCAATTTCACTAACAAGGCTTGGGTCAACTCGTGGCATGGTTTTCAGGCAATTTCCAAAGGTGTCGCACGCTGGGATCGACCCCTCCAGTCAGGAAGTCTCCTTCATGACAAATCGACCATGTTGAAGATTCGAACCCGGGTCTCCTGGTCAGAATGCGAACGTTCTAACCACTCGGCCATAGACTGAATGTAAATAATAGTAACTCCTCATACCAGACTTAAAATCCGACCAAACAAGAAACTTAAAATAACTTTTTTTTTCAAAATATAGATTCATTTTACATATTTCAACGAAATTAAACCGATTTAAAAAATATAATTAAAAGAAAAATATAACTATAACTAGCAGTCTTACAATGTTAAATAATTTTTTGACTGTTTAAATACAAGATTTCATTTTTTTTTAATATTAAATTTCGGCATGAAATGACCCAATGGGTTGATATACTGTAAAAGAAACTAAACCAACTAAATCAAACCTTAGACCAGAAATTCAGAGATAAATTAACATTCTGTTCCCCATTGAATTATGATTTTTCAGGTCATTAAAAGTATGATGATGGGATTTGTGATGTAGTTATATTAAATTTTCCATAATTAATTTGCAAGCACCGAAGTGCATTCAAAATTAATTTGCATGCACCGAAGTGTGTCTATAATTAATTTACATGTACCGAAGTGTGTCTATAATTAAATTGCATGCACCGAGGTGCATTCAATATTGCTTTTTGTTCACAACGCTAGATCGTCCAAAGAGCTTCGGCTGTGTGTTTGCCTTAGTCTTGCAAACCACTGGCCATTACTGTATTTACATTATCTTCTCATTCGCAGGCACCTCATCCGGATGACCTATTTTTAAGCATGACCATATACCCATATTTTTTACCTGTTGTTTCAAAATCTATGCAGTTTTAACAGTAAACTGCCGTAGACATCAAGACGTGCACATTAGCCCTGCTCCTACACCCGAGCGACGTCTCGCTAGAGAACAAAACCAGCTTTATTATGATTAAGGCTTCTTGGGCCTACGAATAAAACACCGATTACTTCGTCCCTTAGATAAATAATCCATTACTATACAATAAAAAAAAATGGTTCATGCCACTAAAAATGATTGGGCTTAAAATTCTTTATATCATAATTTCTAGTTTCATTTCCAAATAAATTTTTTTTAAAAGACGTGAATGCGTGGATAATATTTGTTCATAGGGTTTGACTAAATAGTAACAGTTGCGCTAAACGCTTAAGATAAAACAAATGAATGAGTATGAAGCAGCTGTGTACTGATAGGCTTGCCTTCCTCCATTCCCTAATGACTGAAGTAAATAAAGTGTTGCTCATGGATTCCGAGCATTAACTCAGGGATACTTCTGAAGACTAAACGTTGTGTACACGTTTTGAAACGTTAAACAATACACAGGTATCAGTTGCATCCTCCCAGTGCTATTATCGCTGCAGATCAGCAAATAGCAAATTTCCTCAACTCTCCGGTATTCTCACCGACTTCAATTGTACCGTTACCCGCAGTACTTTTTGCAGATCTATAACCGATACAGTTTCTTCTTTTAAATCTACATAACTGTTAGAAGTGCTCCATTGACTGAAGGAACAACCGTCACCTTTATATTTAACAAATGTAAATTATTAATAATAATATGTGCCCTTAAGGACACATAGCACAGTGGATAAAGGCGTTGGTTAGATCCAGTGACAGGAACCAACGAGTCGTGAGTTCAATACCTTGTTAAGGCAGTGGAGAACTTGGAGAGATGAATTAACGGGAGATGATTGATAACTGACATCCATTAGACATGGCACTTGGAACTAGAACAGTCTACCCCAGCGAGCGAAATAAAGGGTTCAGTTCAACATTCCAACGACCTGAAGAAGGCTGGAACGTACAACGGCCGAAACGTTGTGATAAATATAGGAACAAAGATGAGGATAATAGTCCAAATAATGGAAATAGTGTAATATGTGCTTGTATGCTTCCTTTTCACTATGATTCACCTCATAAAAGACCCAACAGCCACTCAGTGTAGAGGATTACTGAATGAGGTTATTTTATGAATGTAAGAGAAGGAGGAAAACAGCTTAAGAGAATAAGTAGGAATTATAACGGTTTACCTCGTCTTGAAAAGGTTAAGATTGTAGTGATCGGGGAAGCATCCTCTCGGGAGTATGTTTCACAAAGTAACGGTTCTTTGGAAGAAGCTTTCCGAATGGAACTTCTTTCTTACCGAAAGAAATAGGGATTATGCTTCCCACAGTATGTGGCATTGGGGATCTTAGGTTTGAACTGGTGAAACTAAGGAATGTAGCTTGTTAGAACAGTCGCCATAAAAATAGCGATGGTGTAACACCAGGCTTGAGGACGTTTTGTCTGTGGCAAAAGGTTTTTAGATTAGAAATAATCCATCACTCACAAGGCCGCGAAGACGTTTTTGAATTCTATCAAAGCTGGCAAGTGAAGATTAGGCACCTGCAGCGCACACATAGCAGCGATATTCCATTTTTGGTCTGATCTGACTCTTGTCAAGATACAGCATGCTAGGTGGAATCAGATACTTTCTGGACTGTTTTACCAGCAAACTTGTTACTAATGCTCACCCAATACAAGGCCCAAGCGCCACTAAAAGGTAGAGTTTTATTGGGTGAAGTTGTTTTACTGTAAGAAATGGCAAGATAACAGGAAAGATAGACAGCTAATTCTAATACTTGGAGAGGTCAAGATTTAATTAGCGAATAAAATTTTAGACTTCAGGCGGAGGCGTTAGGAGTATAGAGTTGAAGTAGACTTTAGAAGGAACCAGAAACCCAATCCTAAACAGGAAACGAGGGATGAACCACTCCTCCTGCTCAAGAGACCGGGGAGAAATGTGAACCGGACGATAAGCAAACCTATCTACTCCTAATGGGAGAATAAAAAAATAATAATAATTACTGAATAAAAGCGAAGACGTCAGAAGTATAGAGTTGAAGGAACCGGAAACCCAATCCTAAACAGGAAGAAAGGCATAAATCTCTACTCCCGTTCAAATGAGGGAGGAGTATAAACCGGACGAGAGACAAACCTATCTACTCCTACTCGAGCCTATCTATTACTATTTAACGATATATCGTATATATGAGATCCGCTTAAGGTTTAGGATGATGTTGTATCCCAACGGACGTTCAAAATAAGGAGACATAATTCATAAGATCGTTGTTGGTTAAACTTCACCAATTTGGTTTTAAAAGTATTCAATGTTACAAGTCTGTTTCTTGCTGTTTTTCAATAAGTTTGATAACCAAGAATTCTTTAAAATTGGACTAGCTTACTTGTTATAACTAAGATGATACACTTGAACACTTGAAAGAAGCGTTAAAATATACAATCTACGAAATTTAATGAGGTTGCTGAAAGTAATCAAACTCAAGGAGAATTTCTTTACCGTCTGAGAAAACTTAAAACTGATTTAAAAAAATAAACACTGTTCATTATTCTGATGGTATTTCGACTATACATACTGTGTAAAGTGCAGTGATTTCCTTTTGCCACCTCTATAGTTTGTAATCCAGGGTTTTCCTTCTCTTAAACTGGTTACCACCTGAGGCCAAAGAGCCCAAACTTAGCTCTCAATTTGACCTTATCGAGCCGATTAAACTTAAGACAGGAGTAAATAGTTGTGTCATTAACATAGATACCGTTTTCAGAACTTATGACATCAGGAATGTCATTGATGAAAATTGGGAACGACTTAAGCTCAAGGATGGAGCCCTGTGCGATATCTGCATTAATGCAAAAAGATTTCAAGACTACTTTCATTTCGTAATTTTATAAGAAGGTTTGAATGAGATCAAAAGTTCGTCCAGAAATTCTATAGCTTTCAACTTGTAAAAAAGTCTAACATGTCAAACCTTGGAAAACGCCTTCGAGATATGCAAAGCAAAGGCCAAGCTTCACCATTCTTATGCAAAACTTGATTCTTTCAGCAATACTTGTTAACAGATGCCTGAAAGACCTTGCGAGGGAAGATGCTTCACCAATTCAGATATGATTAGTATATGTGGTAAAAAAATTATTATAGCCTGTAGTACCTGTGGCAAAAAATAGATAGCAGGCTAATAGACCGATAGTTAGAAGGCCAACCTGAGTTTTTAAAGGCAGGAATTACAGAAGATTTCCAACAAGCAAGCAAAGCATTTATTATAGAGTTCAGAAGCACATTTCTTAAGAACACTTGTGTGCAAACCTTTACGTATACATTCTTTGTTAAAATCATGCAAATTCATATATAGAGATATATAGGGTGCGATGGATAATTTGCCGTCATTTTATAGTTTTAATTTTGCGTATGCCTGTTGTTTTATTTATTTTGTCCACTGCACAGTATAGTAAGGTCAGTTGGGTACCGTCTGTGAGAAAAAGAACATTTGGAAACGGTGTGCTGTACTGCATGGAACCCTCTGTAATGTTTGTATTGGAGCTTCCGTTGTGAATTCCATGCAGTACAGCACACCGTTTGAGGACAATGCGGAGGATTCGGAAAGAGTACAGTGGTGGTTACGAATGTACGGCAGCTCGGAAAAGTCACTCTGTTGGTCCTGATAAAAAAAAAAGTCCCGAATTTGTTGGTGAGGGCTTCAGACTCAACACGGAAGCCTACATCAAGTACCTTGAGGAGGTAGTGCTGCCCTGGGTCGAGAGCGGAGCTACTGAAATACCCTATGCCTGGCAACAGCAGGAGAACCCAGTCATGGCTGTCAGACAATTTGTGCCACCATACCATCGCTTATATCTGAACACCTAACTTCGCAGACTGCAACCAACTTGTAACAGCAAAAATGAACCGAAGGCAACGTTTATGGCAGCATTCATCAAATTAAACAAGGTGACCGTCGTCCAGAACAGTTGCAGGAGATTCCAAAGTCGTCAGGAGGTCGTGGTTGAAACCAATAGCTATTTTATTGTATAAATTAACTCCTTAATATTTCAATATATTTTTGTGTAAGTTTGGTAAATATATCTGTTAAAATGAAATGTCAGTGTTATTTATTGCGCTGTCCGGATAGTTCATACCGATTCTTAAGGGAAATTAAAAATAAAATAAACTTAATGCCATTAAATATTTATTCAACTAAATATGAACCATTTTGTTGCACAACCATTCTCCATTTTTCCTTCAACTTAAAGATTCCATCTTTCCAGAATGTCTGTAGTTTCTCGGCAAAGAACTCATTAAGGTATATTTATGTCACCCAAAGAATTAAAATTTTTACCATTGAGATTATTTTGCAAAGACGAGAATAAATGAAAATCCGAAGGCGCAATATCTGCCGAGTGGGGTAACATCCCAGCCCAGCTGCAACAATTTTTGCCAGGTCATCAAAGAAACGTGAAATATGGCATTATCCTGATGGAAAACAGCACCTTTCCTGTTCGTCAATTCTGGGCGTTTTTCTTGAACTGTTGCCTTTAATTCGTACAGTTGCAAGCATATATATATATATATATATATATATATATATATATATATATATATATATATATATAAGTTGAAGATCAAATGTAGATCAGATATGGACAGAAATCTGACAAGATGATAAAATAAAATCAAGAACAAGTAGGAAGCGTTTCACCTTTATCAAGGCTTCGTAATAAATAGACTGAGAACAGAAATGAAAAAAACTGTCTCAGATTTTTTCATTTTTATTCCTTGTTTAGTGAATTCAATAAAAAAATTCGTAAGGTGATTACATATCTGAGGAAAATAATTAGATTCGATGTTTTCATTTACAAAAAAAGTATTACAATCTTTCCTTTTCATTTTTTACATTTGAGAAACCGTTTTAAATATAACGTCCTTTATGTGATACAGATATATTGAAATTAATTTGAATTTTAACGTTTAAAAAAATTCTGAATGTAGCCAACAGAATCTTGTCTACTATAATGACAACAGCCAACACTTGGTAATGCCTGAGACAGCCAAACGTACGTGCTCAATAATAAACAAAAATCATAACAAAAACATGAACTGTGGACAGTTTATCTATAATTTTGCTTCACATGTACATCTAATTTGAAAATTGGAAAAATACATCAAATAATTAAACAAACTTTGCCAGTTGAATTAAACAAAACGTATATATATATATATATATATATATATATATATATATATATATATATATATATATATATATATATAAAATAATTGCCTGATATAGGTTAAATACACCTCCACACACATTCTATCTTTCTTCCACTCTTTCTTTTTCATGTGTGTACACATGAATGTGCACAAATGTAGACGTTTGCACTTTCATACAATGACGCATGAATTCAGTTGATTTTTACTAAAACGTGCACATCTGCTCTGTTTGTCGGTCTGTCTGTCTGTCTCTTTGCCTCTTTCTCTTTGTATATCTCCTCTTCTCTTCTCTCTCTCTCTCTCTTTCTCTCTGTCTGTATCTCTACTCTCTTTTCCCTCTTTCTCTTTATATTTCCTCTCTTCGCCTCTCTCTCTCTCCGTATCTCCCCTCTCTCACTATGTGTATCTCTCCACTTCCTTCGCTCTCTCTCACTCTGTATCTCTTCTCTCTCTTCCTCTCTCATTCTCGCTCTCTCTATCTTCAACCGTCTTAACTATAAATACATTTGAGCAACTGACAAATCATTTTTCATGTTTGATTTTCGCCACAGACAACGCATTTTGTGCTTACTTTTTAGAAACAATTACAAAAAAAAGTTTGCTACGGTTTCTGACAGATGAATTAAATATGAAAAATGCTAGATTTCTTTCTTTTTATTTTACGTTTTCGTGTGAGGCATGCGGTGTTCCACAGAATATTTTTGACAGTCGGCATAAAAAAGATGTCAACGCCAAGTTGAAGCAATCGAAAATGTCCAAAGTAGATAGTACAAACTGAGAGAGATAGATAGATAGATAGATAGATAGATAGATAGATAGATAGATAGATAGATAGATAGATAGATAGATAACTATTAGCTTAGCTTAGATAGATATTAGCTTAGATAGATAGATAGATAGATAGATAGATAGATAGATAGATAGATAGATAGATAGATAGATAGATAGATATGAATAGGTTGAGGTTAGTAAGAGATACTAAGTTTTGGTAGACGCGAACAGATTGTGGTAAACGGATATGAAAAATGTAATCAGGCCAGACTCTAGTCAAATCAAATATGATAACGTAGCCAGATACGGACTGAAATACTTTAGTTTTATAAAGTAATTTTACAATATGAACAAATGCGAACTGACAAAGTTACATACATGAATACATTATAGTTAAAAACTGTCATCTCCAGGAAAAGACAGACAGACAGACAGATAGATAGATAGATAGATAGATAGATAGATAGATAGATAGATAGATAGATAGATAGATAGATGTGAATAGGCTGAAGTGAGAGATTAGCAGGCAGAGATAGGTGTGAATAGAAAGACTAGGATCGATCGACCAATAGATAGATAGATAGATAGATAGATAGATAGATAGATAGATAGATAGATAGATAGATAGTCCAAAATTATCCACACTTTCACTATAACATATAACATAACAAGAGTGCGGATAACTTTTTACTTTCCCTCGTAGATAGATAGATAGATAGATAGATAGGAAGAGACATAGATAGATAGATAGATAGATAGATAGATAGATAGGAAGAGACATAGATAGATAGATAGATAGATAGATAGATAGATAGATAGATAGATAGATAGATAGATAGGAAGAGACATAGATAGATAGATAGATAGATAGATAGATAGGAAGAGACATAGATAGATAGATAGATAGATAGATAGATAGATAGATAGATAGATAGATAGATATGAATAAATTAAAATGGATAGATAGATAGATAGATAGGAAGAGACATAGATAGATAGATAGATAGATAGATAGATAGATAGATAGATAGATAGATATGAATAATTTAAAATAGATAGATAGATAGATAGATAGATTGTAAATTCATAAACAATTATTTATCAACGGAAAGATTTCACTTCTCTGTCTCTTTCTCTGAAATTATCTTTATTCTGTTTTTGTATTCTACCGATGCACTGCAAAAATTCCTGAGACCTGTTGTTTTATCATTAATTAAATATAGCAATAAAACGTATTATTTAACAAATATCATCCACGTATAACACGCGCGTGCGCACACAGACACACACACACACTGACACACACAAACGCACACAGATATAAATATTTTACTTAAATACATGCAAATAATATGAATATAATAATATTTTTAATATAATAGAAACAAAAAACGGCAGACATCAAAATTTCAGATTGACCGTTTATATGTCGTCATATTGAGTGACTTGAAATTGTTTCCATCAAGCAAGAGAACACCGGAATTAAACACCAATTGCATAACTACACTCAGAACAATTCTTGAAAACGAATGGATCAACATTCGAAAGTACTAGGGGAAAATAATTAAAAATCAATAATTATATATATATATATATATATATATATATATATATATATATATATATATATATATATATATATATATATATATATATATATATGTGTGTGTGTGTGTGTGTGTGTGTGTGTGTGTTTGTGTGTGTGTGCATTTGTGTGTGTGTGTGTGTGTGAAAATGTTTGTGTATGCCACACATTTTCAATTAAAAGGACACAACTCTCTAACTTTCAATATCTCCTTTATCTATATATTAAATGCGAAAATGTCTGTCCGTCACACCTGGACAAAACACCCAAAGACATTAGACAGAATTCACAAATCATGGGAGGTATCATTGTGCTACTCTCTAGTAATTTTAAACAAACATTACCAGTCACTGCAAGAGAAACTCCAGTTGATGAAATCAATGCTTGCCTGAAAAATTCTTACATCTAGAACCATGTTCAAAGATTCAGCCTGAAAACAAACATGAGAGCTAGAATCCCAGGTGATCTTGAAGCAGGAAGATATGCTACTTTGCTGTTGTAGCTTGGCAATAGAATCATCTAAATGGACCAAAATGAAGATGTTTCACTCCCAGATGGTTTCAATCCCAGTTTCAGTCTCAAGTATCCAAGACTTAATTAATCATATTTATCCAAACATTAAACACCATTACATGGATTCAAACTGGCTTTGTGAGATCGCCATATTAGCTCCCAAGAATCAAACTTTGGATATCATCAACTGGAAACTTCTCCAAGAAATTCCAAAAGAAAACATGAAGTACTTTACCATTAACACTGGTTGAACAAGAGCGGGTAGTGAGTTATCCAATAGAGTTCCTGAACTCATTGAATCCTCTTGGAATGTCATCACACTCGCTGGAACTAAAAGAAAATGTGCCAGTTATACTATTGAGAAATCTCGATCCTCCAAAGCTTTGTAATGAAACAAGGTTAATTGTCAAGAAGATGCTTCCACATCTCTTGGAAGCAGAGATTCTTATTGGTCCAGGAAAGGAGAAAAGGGTTTTAATTGCAAAAATACCATTAATTCCTCCAGATCTTCGTTTTGAGTTCAAAAGACTCCAGTTTCCAATGAGTCAGCTATACAATATCAATTAAGGACAATCATTGAAAGTAACTGGACTTCATTTGATCGGACCCTGCTTGTCTCACAGCCAGCTTTATGTTGGTTGTTTAAGGGTTGGGAATGGAAACAAGCTATTTTACTGACCCTGAATGGGAAAACCCAAAATGTTGTTTATCACGCAGCTTTGCACTAAGTTCCAGACAGATAAATTACATCATTGTTTTGATGAAAATTATTAATTGTTTATATTAACTGAAAAAATATTGTTCAAGATTAATAAAATTTAGTATGTACTCAAGGCATGAAGAGCCATTGTTGAACCGAAGGCTCAAGAGCCCTCCGCAAGAGCTAGCTTAAATACTACCCGATAGGGCGTCTTTTAAGCTAGTATATAAATATGGCGCCGCTGGATGTTGACTTCAATGTGCTGGCTCTCTCTCTCTCTCTCTCTCTCTCTCTCTCTCTTTATATTTATATTTATATATATATATATATATATATATATATATATATATATATATATATATATATATATATGTGTGTGTGTGTGTGTGTGTGTGTGTGGTTAGAACGGTCGTTTCCGACCATGAGTCCCGGGATTGAATGTCACCATGGAGGTGACTTCTTGGTGTTATGAAGAGGCGATCTCAGCGTGTAACACCTTTGGAAAATGCCTGAAGTCTATACCACGTGTTGACCCGAGCCTTGTGAGTGGAATTGGGCAGACAGAACTGTTTCGGAGCTATTGATGGCTGTTCTAGCACGAAGTCACAAGTCATCGTGACAGAAGGTTTCAGCGTAAGGGCCTTGTTCAAAAACTTGTTCATACCAGATCATGCTTTCTCTTCCAGAAACTGTAACTAAGGTCTGCTCGGCATAGTTGCAGTATGGTAGGCGCTGTGGGTGTTGAATAAACACAAATGTGCCTGAGATGGTGTCTGCGTAACAGGGACTGATTAGTTGCTTCAGAAGACTGGGTGTGCTTGGAAAACGAGTAGCCAGTCATTATTACATATACTGAGTGTGGCTGAAATACCTCCCACATATACCACATATGTCTTCAGCTTACCATTATGTGATATTTCATCCACACCCCGTGTGTACGTATATTGTTTATCTGACTCTCTGAGCCTTGATGCCAGTTGAAATATAAATGGATTTAGCTTATTTAACCTTTTTAAAGAAGGCCTATCTTGATTAAATAATGATCTTGTCTTTAAACTCCCAGATCCCTTTTAGTGGCCACTTTTCGTTTCTCAAATATATTCGTATAGTCACCATGAGGGGGTTATTTTTTATTTTTATTTTTTATCTTTTGAAAGGGGTGCTTATTTTAAATTCATTTGTGGAAGTGGGCCGTATATTCGAGGGGGAGCATTTACGGTATATATATATATATATGTCCTATTACGCTCTTAGTAACCCTCTAGCCTGAGTGGCTCTTGGGATTTGTATTGGATCGTCCTTGCCTGTTTCGGTCACTCATTTTGATTAAGATTTGATTCCATTCAATTTTATTGTCAACTTTTACCAACAAGTGACTTTTTCACTTTTTGAAAAGCAGATAAGAAAACACCGATAAAAATAACAGTTGTTTAAAAACAACAACGATAAAAACAAAAGCAAAAGCCTTAGGAACCTGAATAAAATCGACCAAACTGTACGTTTAGACACGTCGCACAGCAGAAATTTAAAATTTAAAGTTTATCGTCCCTACATCTTCAGCGTCCCTCCTGATGGGTAATTGCAATCGACGTTCTTGGTTTTATATTTTCGCCACTATCTTTCTCTCTCTATATAATTCAATCAAAATTTTTTTAGTCCGATGAAGTCCTTTTGAAAGACGAAACGCGTTACATAGAATTGCTTCCATTTTATCATTCAATTCCCCACCAAATGCAAATGAGTATAAGATTTACTACCGACTGCTATATCCCAAAAATACAGGTAATAACTAAGTTTGGCTTAAGTACAAGTTTTTGGAGCACCCAAAGACAATCGATTTTAATATGCATCACTCCACAAATGGATGTATGGTTTAATACCGGTAGAGAGGTGGTGGTGATGCTGCGCACGTATTTGAGTGTTATGGGTTTAATATGTACAGTTATATGTTTTTTTTGTTTTTTGCTTAACATAGTTTGGCACAAGACCACAAATGTAGGAGTACTCAGCCTGTATCAAACTCAGTAGTCGGTAGTAATAGTCCGCAAGACTAGTTCGGCATTACCCCACGCCGAGACGCCCATAGTGATATGTATTTGCGTGCTGACCGGACTGCTGACATGATGTTCTGAAAATATCGAGAGTTTGAATCTAATGCCAGTCTACTCTGCCGATTGGCCACACGTTGGTGGTCCGGCTCTGTTTATTAGCCCCCTCCTCGTCTTGATGTGGTTTTGACGGCCTTGGCAGCTGTTGGTGGGGGAAAGATGTGCTATAGCAATTATGGAATTGGATTCGCCCATTGACCACACGCATTTACCCAAATATAAACGCAGTCGAAAATTCATCGTCGATGATATAGGTACGTATTTTATTAAGAGAAAGTGCCATATAGCGCGAGGGCGATATCCGGAGATTACTGAAAAGTTCTCGGCCCAACCAAAAGGAGAATGACCTAGAGCTGTGAAACATTTGTTATTCGACACGTCTACCTCTAATTCTAACTTTTGGACATTGAAACGTTGTCCTGTTGCATTTATGAATCATTAAATATTTCTTTCATTTCAAACACCTTTGAATGTTTGAAAACAGGGAAGGATGTGCGGCTGTTGTAATGAGTAATCGGAGAGCCGATTTCGAATTCCAATCAGGTTCATTACATTCACTTACACGGGAATAGCCTTGAATCCATCTCCTCCTCCAGCTATGGGTTAAATAGTAGGACTTTCTTCTGGAAAAACATTGTTATTCTAAAAAAAAATTGTTAATGCAACATTCAGTGTGAAAAATAAACAATTATTCTTTCAAATCAAAAAATATGTTTAGGCTTTAAATAAATCACAGAAGGTTGGTAAGACGTAAAAATCAAATTAAGGAATCAATCAACCTTAGCCAAATAAAAACGTGCGGTCATGATCTTTTGGGTTTTGAATGACTTCACTGGTCAATATTTCAACATTTTGTCATCCAGCTTAGGTGGCAACTTCTGGATGTCCAACTGTTCATGAATTATTAAAACCCAATGCATTTACTTCATATCATTAATGTCTCAGCAGATCTTTTGGTAGAGATTTACTGATTGGTCAACAGTAGATGATGAACATATTGAAGATTTCCCAGACTGTGTGTTGCATTTCGGATCGTAAAACCTCTACGATTGAATATGATGGTGGGAGGGGGTATTTGTCACCCAGGGTTTATATCATAATCTCAGATTTTCCTCTGCAGGAACAAGAACTTCATGACGACTCAGGATTCAATACGGGACAATTCCACACTTTCTCTTGTCATTGTTGTCTCAATAATCTTGAATAAACTGAAAAATGTTGATAAATAATTGAAAAATAGGCACCACTGTGGTTTGCACGAATCCAAAAGATAAACATCCATTTGGTTGGTCCGATAACAAAACAGAAGACATCGATGTGGTTTGCATGAGGGTCATAATGGTAGGCATAGTTTTGCTTTGTATGATAGTCAAAATAGAAGACCTAAAATTTGTTTTTACGTGATGCATAAGCTTCGACAGTATTATGGAATTGGGCGTGGTACAAGTAATGGTAGTCTCGAAAGTCTGTGCAAAAATTAGCCTCTCATATACCACAACTTCGTATATAAGACCCGAACAATATTTCTGAGACATTTGGTGTGGATGATGGGTCTTATATACCATCAGATACGGTACTTTGCTATTTGTTTTAATCGGGTTCACCCATTACAAGGCAGTAAAGTCACTAAGACACAAGGAGGTTACTGGGTGTGGAAGAATTAGAAACAGAGACATTACTAATGACGAGAACAAAAAGAATAATCAGGAGGATATTTGATGGTGATTGACATTGCATTTTAATTTTTGAAGATCAAACTTGACTGAAGCAAGAAGCAGGAAGAGAGTTCCACAAGCGGGAAGTGCGGGAAAATAAACTGTTACCATAGAATGTACGGTTACATCTAGCCAGCTCAGCTGTAAATTGATGAGATCTTGATGCCAATCTAGTACTGTGTTTAAATTTGAAAAGTCTAAGTACCATGGTGAAGAGTTCATCCGAACAATTACCTTGAGATTACTTATAGAAAAGGTAAAGGAAGGCAACCTTACGGCGGTTGGAAAGTGACTGAAGCCGAGCTGCCAGATCAGGGACAATAATATTGCTGATTCTTCTGTGGATTTTATCAAGGAGCTCAAGGTAAATAGCATGGACACCCGACCATATGCGGCAGCAATTTTCTAAGCATGGACGAATGGTAGACTTATAGATACGTAGGATAGATTCTGGGGAGAAAAATTGTCCCGCACAACGCAGTGAACCAACATTCTTATCAGCTGACCTAACAATGGATTCAATATATAAATTAAGATGGACAGACATTCAGTTAAATTGGAACCATTAATTACCACCAAGTTTAGTCCAAGGTAAAGATTTGCAGAGCATTTAATGTTTCTTCTTTTATATACCATATCCTTTCAGAACGTGGGCGATCACGGCTCTCCATAACTTTCTTTTATTTGTGGCTCGAAGTAACTTCTGACTCCTTACTACGTCTCTTATTCCCTTTTCTGTCACCCATTTGCACGAGCTCGTTAAGTAGTTTACTCATTGTTTTCCCCTTCTCTTGTCTCCGTTATATCCAGCGAGTATTAAATTCCCAAAGCCTTCTTTCCTCATTAAGCGTTGCATAAATTCCAGCCATCTCTTTCTGATTATAAGTATAAGTTTCCTTGTAATTCCTATTTTCCTTAACCCTTCCTCGTTGCTCACGTGTTTTGTCCGTGATATTCTTAGCTTTCTTTGATAGAATCATATCCATGTCGCTTCACGTGTCCTCTTCAATCTTCGTTCTTTTCTATAATAGTACATATTTATATGGATTTTTTTTTATAGAGGAGTTATTTTTACACTCATGATGGGCTCCAAATTCTGTAAATAACAAAACAAGAAAAAGTAAAAAATCGCCCTCCATTGAAACCCTGAAATTGCCCCTATTTGGGAGAATTTCCCCTCTGGTTGAGGAACCCTGGTTTAGATACTCTTCAATGAATTGGACGTATTGTGTTTTATGAGAGTCTAGATCTGACGAGACTATTTAAGGAAATGACTCCTGTTTTTAGGTTAATCTCTTTGTCTTGTAGCATTCTGCGGTATTACACATAACTATCTCTGGCGTAATTTATTCTACGTTTAGTTTCTATATATCCTAGACTAATGTAACTATACAAAAAAATACACAGGCTAATTAGGGAATGTTTTTATGACATGACTAAAGTTCAGTCGAGACCTCATGCGGAACTTATACACACGAACCGTTGTTTAATAATGCTGAGAAAATGGTCGGCTTCTTGTGCCGCCCCGTACGGTGCCTGACACAGCCTGCTATGCTTTATCTTTTCAAGAGCCAGGTTAGACCAAAAGTGGAGTATTGCTGTTATATGTGGGTTGGATGTGTCCAATCGTCACTTTCCAGATAAAGTTCAAATATCGTTTACGCATTCTTGGAAGCGGGTATCTCACCCCGCCTCCTTGCAGCTCCTTTTACGCAGACGCAAGCCTGTCGCTACTCTGAACGTTACATCCATGACATATTCCTTCTTTTAGTGCCACCAGTCCAGACCTTTACAGCTAAAATCCGCCTTGCTAAGTCCACAGGGTTGAATCAGCCCCATTCTTTCCGTAACTCATTCGAAAGATTTTCCACTCAACTTCTTCTCAAGAACCGCTACTCTGTGGAACTCCCGCGTGTTTGCTTACCTGAACACTGCACTCTTAACCTCATCAAGTTTAAGGTCAATCGTTATCTATCCTACATATCCTCATGATGCTAACTTCCAATTTCCTCCACTTACGTTTATGGCACATTATTTAGTTTTTAGTTTTCTGCCTAATGCGCACCTTGCGTGAAAATGTCGGTAGATATTACAGAATTCATATAGTTTTGAATCATTATATGTCTAACTCCTAAAACGGAAACTGAAATTGGTACCTCCTGTAGTTTATTAAATTTGGCAACCCTCTACATTGTGTGATTCTTGAGCTTTGGGTGAACAGTTGTAACAAAAGAAAAAAGAAAAGAGGAAGTGTGGAGTTAGTCTAATGGTTTACAGTACAAAAATGAAATCGTCGAATCGAATTCAAATTCTGATTGAAGTAATGTGTTCCTTTCGTGCTAATACTCTTTGGAAAAGCATGAATCCACATCTCCCTACAGCTCAGATCAGGTTTCACTCCTTGTTGGTATCAACTTGTCGCATGATATTTGGCGAAATGTTTGGCGCCAAGTAATCGCACAATCCCGAGAAATGCCATGAAGAAAAACATACCAGCTGGGTACCTTGATGATCTACTAATTTGTAGGATAATTGGACTCTTTTTAAGAATAGAATAAAAACCATCTGCATTTATATATCTTTACATATCTTTGCATCTGCGTGAGCTGAAGTATTATTTTTAGACCAGCGATTCTTCTACCAAATTCTGTTTTTGCTTAATGCATCGTGCAAATGGGTTTACATTAACGATGTAAACCGGTTTTGCCATGGATGGGTGTGTTGATAGTGTTTTTATTGCACGAGAATCCCTTAACAAGTGAATTATGCGCTGTTTTACACAAAACTTCGACGTTCTCTTTTTTTTTTTATTGTAGGTTAGAAACAAAGCTTCCTCGATGCTCCAGAGAAAACAAGCATCTTCACCACACACTTGACTAAAAAGATGTATTCTTACGAATTGAAGACTATCCTAAAAGATTTATTTTTTTCTTTCTCAATGGCATCGATGATTTAGAATCATATAAAATACAAATACTTTACAATCCTTTCCGAGAAAGTTACTCCTCGCAAACTGCTCAAACGGAAATATTTTGGTCTTATATCAACTATACGACTTCATCATTATACTATATATATATATATATATATATATATATATATATATATATATATATATATATATATATATATGAGAGAGAGAGAGAGAGAGACAGAGACAGAAAGAAAGATAGATAGAAACAGATTGAGATAGATAGATAGATAGATAGATAGATAGATAGATAGATAGATAGATAGATAGATAGATAGAAACAGAAACAGATTGGGATAGATAGATAGATAGATAGATAGATAGATAGATAGATAGATAGATAGATAGATAGAAACAGAAACAGATTGAGATAGATAGATAGATAGATAGATAGATAGATAGATAGATAGATAGATAGATAGATAGATAGATAGAAACAGAAACAGATTGGGATAGATAGATAGATAGATAGATAGATAGATAGATAGATAGATAGATAGATAGATAGATAGATAGATAGATAGAAACAGAAACAGATTGAGATAGATAGATAGTATTCCAGCTTATAGACATAATGTGAATGCAGTGGTAAGAATTATTTATCACTATCACAGGGTAGTAGGAGAAAGCGAGAAGAAATGACTAAGCATCAACTACAAGACAGAAAGCATGGTCATCAGCAAGAATAAAAGTAATTTAACAGAGGATGGAAAATGCGACACCGAGATCTGAAGCACGCATTCGACTATCGAAAGAAAGAAGCAGTCCAAAAGCTACGCAACGTGCTTAGGAACAGAAAAATCTCATTAGAAACGAAGAAAAAATGCGCTAAACTCCCATCTGTCATTCAACTTGTTAACCTTAGACAGCTACCGCCGTGTTTAAAAATGCATTTCTGTGATATTTTAAACTTAAAGTAATATTTGTTTCAGGTCAGATTAATTAAAATTTACATTAGCTAATATTCCTCAAATAAAGTTTCAGAAAGTATATTTCATTAATGAAAGATTTTTAACAAAGAAAATGACATTTTGATGAAAGGTGGCTAAAAATTTTAATTTAAATTAGTTTTTGAAATACAGCAAAGTATTTTCTTATTGAAAGTATATTTTATCTACTAACTTGAAATTAAAATAAAAGCTTCAAGATTTTTTATTTAAAAAAATTAATTTCAAACCTTAGGCATCACGAATCTATAGAGGTACCTGCTGTGTTCCTATGCAAATCTCCACCATAAAATAGCAGTTGAAACAACTGGTGGCTAAACCGATCCTGATTTTGGTTGGGATTGGTATGCCCAAGCACCAGTGGGCTTTCCTCCCAGGCAGTACCTCTCCTTCGGGAGGGGGCTAGGTTTATAGCCCGGCACCTGAGGCGTCTCCAAAAGGGAAAGTGCAAGGGGGCTTGGGAATTTTTGTGCGATGCAGCTGATAGACCCAGTTTTGTCATGTGGGCGAACTGGTAGATACCACCAGTCCTAACCTTAAAGACTAATCTACTAGAGAAATAGTAGTGAATACTTCTAGCTAATTATAACTTACTACATTTTATTCACTATTAATTTTTTTGCTTCGGATATCAACATGGAAAGGGTACTAAAACGAAAAAAAATATCCTTAATGGATAATTTATGTGCTGAGGTGGTCCTCGGACAAGACTTTCAAGACCTGCAGAAAAAAAATAGAAATTTTATATGAGGGTGACAGAGTACCTCCAAAATTTTGTTTGAAAATCTGTCGCCTGACTGTAGACCTATATTTGTGAAATCCCGAAGATACTCTAGAAAATTTTTTCTTTTTTTTTTTTTTTAAATTAAATAACAATTTATTGAACTAAGTAACTAATAATAACAAAACAAAAGTCATTGAAACAAAGCAAGTTCAGTCGACCAATGATGACAATTCCAGAACAACGTAACTATAAACAATTTTTTTTCTATCCTCTGCCAGCCGAAAAGGAAAAGAGGAGGCATCTATAATGAAGGAAGTAAAAAGCCAGTTAGATTCAAATACAGTGTAACCCGGATATAAGAGAGTTGTCGGGACCGGAGAAGAAGTCTCTTATATCCGTGTTTCTCTTATATCCGGGTTTGGTCTATTTTGTTTTATTAACACAGGCTCTAATTTGGGACCATAGAAAAAATCTCTCTTATATCCGGGTTTCTCTTATATCCGGGTTTCTCTTATATCCGGGTTACACTGTATCACTGATCCCATTAGATCTCTGTGGAGAGCGCGAATAGTGGTCACTAAGGTCGGAAAACGAAAAAGAAAGTTTAGTTATAGATTATTCACAAATAATAAATAGTTTTACGTTAAAAGATGCCTATCCTCTACCTAAGATGGTTTCAGAAATAACAAAGTATCGTCAGTATTCTAAACTAGACCTAAAATATGCGTATCAAGTTCCCCTACATAAAGCAGACAGACCTTATACGGCTTTTGAAGCCGGTGGTAAATTGTATAATTTCAAAAGGATGTCGTTTGGATTCACAAATTGAGCGGCTGAGTTTCAAAGTATTTTAGATGAAATAATTGAAAAGGTAAGGCTAAAGGCAACATTCGCATATATGGATGACGTTATCATTTGCGGTATTAATGAAAGAGAACATAGCAGTAACTTGGCAAGATTCAAAAAACTGATTGAAAAGTACGGTCTCACCTACAGAGTAACGAAGGAACCGTTAAACGATACTCTGAAAGGATTAGACCTCTGCGAGAACTCCTTCCTCCAGGATATATGAAAGCTCAGAAGAAAATCGTCGGAATTTTGACTTACTACGGTCGTTGGATCCCAAACTATTCGTTAAAAATTTACACGCTAAGTAACAACACTATATTTCCTTTGCCTGTTAAAATAAGAGATTTCTTCTAATATCTGAAAAGGAAATTAGAAAAAGTTGTAGTACACACTCTAGACCAGGGGTGGGCAAACTACAGCCCGCGGGCCACATGCGGCCCGCCAAACGATTTCGTGCGGCCCGTTTTAAAATGTTATTTATTAAAATTATATTTTTCCTTTAAAAGCCCTTTATTTTGCCAATTTTAAATATCAATTATTTTGGTTTATATATACTATGCGGCCCAGTAAAACTATACATTTTTAGAATGCGGCCCTTGTACTAAAAAGTTTGCCCACCCCTGCTCTAGACGAAGAAAAACCCCTTGAAATTGAAACTGATACTAGCTACGTGAGCTTAGCTGCGACGCTAAATCAAGGAAGAAGGCCTGTTGCATTCTGGTCCAGAACTCTAAACCCCTGTGAATGAAAGTATTCTCCAGTAGAGAAAGAAGCTAACGCGATCATCGGAGCAATCAGGGAATGGAGTCATTAACTAAAAGGTAAATATTTTATTCTTGTCACGGACTAAAAAAGCTCTATCCTACATTTTCGATAAGCATAAAGCTTCGAAGAGCAAAAACGGCAAAATTCATTGCTGGTAAATTGAACTTTCCACTTAAAAATATGACATCAGATATCGACCGGGCATCAAAAACGCATGCCCAGATGCGGCAACGAGAGTACATTGCGCTTCTGTCATAAATATCAACCTTAAAGAATTACATAATAATCTATGTCATCCTAGAGAATGATGCACTTTATCAGGTCGAGAAATTTGTCCTACTCAACAGTGAATGAGTGAAAAATGTAATGTGAGTGCCGTAGAAAAGCCAAGATTTGTGAGAGGAGGAGGAGGCAAATCAATCAAGGCCACGCCACACTTCGAATGACTGAATATAGATTTCAAGGGACCGCTTCCTTCAGATCGAATACGAAACAAATATTTATTGACTATCATTGATGATTATAGTCGTTTCCCTTTCGCCTTTGTGTGTAGGGACATGCTTACTACAACTGTATTGAATTGCTTAAGTGAATTATTTTGCATATTTGGTATGCCAAGTTATATTCATTCTGAGAGAGGACCTAGTTTTATGTCGGAGGAGTTAAGGAGATTTTTTCAAGCGAAAGAAATAGCTACTAGTAGATCTACTGCGTACAACCCACGGGGAAACGGTCAAATGGAGAGAATGTCCGGAACTCTATAGATGACGATCAACTTAGCCTTAAATCGTTTTATCTGACGCTCTCCACACGATTCGTTCCTTACTGTGTACAGCCACGAATTGTACTCCCCATGAGCGGATGTTTTCTTATTCTAGAAAATCTATCCCCGGAAGATCTGTTCCTTTGTGGTTGATGATTCCTGAAAAAGAGATCATTGGAAACTACGTTCACAACAAGTACGATAAGTTGAGCTAATTCAGGCGAATCCCGATTATGCTCTTGTTAGGTTACCAAATGGAAAAGAAAGTACTGTTTCTCTACATCACCTCGCTACTGCCGAGGAGGGAACGACAATCTCCGTACCTGAAGCAGTTACAATAGTCTCAAATAGTCCTATACTGGATTCGGATGGAAATAACATATCAAAATTAGAAGATACTCTATCACAACCAGTGTCTAAGTGATTCAACGGAAAGGGCTGAACCAGGAACCTGTAACTTCCCTAGTCCAAATACTTCAAAAATGCTCCCCCAACAAATCCTCTATGGCGCTCCAAGCGTATCACCAAATAACTTTAAAAAAGAGACAAATTTAATTAATTTGGTGAAGCTGTTTTTGGAACTCCATTCAGTTTCTTTTGCTGAAGTAAAGTATTGTAAATGTACATTGGGAAAAAAAGTGGGAGAGAATGTTGTATACATATGCAAATCGCCAGCATATAATTAGCAGTTGATACAATTAGAGGCTAAACGATTAATGATATTGAGAACTAAACCACAGTACCTATATTCCTATATTATTAAGTTACCACAGTACCTATATATATATATATATATATATATATATAATCATGCACAATATATATATATATATATATATATATATATATATATATATATATATATATATATATATATCATGCACAATATATATATATCATGTACCTATATATATATATATATATATCATGCACAATATATATATAAATCATGCACGATATATATATATATATATATATATATATATATATATATATCATGCACAATATCTATCTATCTATCTATCTATCTATATATATATATATATATATATATATATATATATATCATGCACAATATATATATATATATATATATATATATATATATATATATATATATATATATATATATATATATATATATATATATGAGGCGGGTGCGTGTTCTTTTTTAGTGGGAGACATTATTTATCAAGAAAAACACTGGAAAATATTAGGGGTTAAAGGTAGGGAAAAGAAGGTGTAAAGTAAGATAGAGGATAAATATGAAAACAATTTTGATGTCTTCAGTTTTCTTAATCCTTAAGCCCTATCACTTTTTTATTTTTCTACCTAAGATACACCTTACGTGGAAAGGTCGCTAGATATTGCAGTATTCATATAGAGATAGTTTTGAATCATTATATGTTTAACTCCTAAAACGGAAACTGAAATTGTATCTCTCGGCAGCAGCAGTAACAACAACAACAACAACAATAATAATAATAATTGTCCTGATGATGCTGTACATAGCGGTCTCATGGCTTCTCTTCTTAATTAATCAGAGGTGTTAACATATTTTTTAATGGTTTCACCCCAAGCAATGCAATAAAGCCACTAAGACTCAAGTGGTGTTAAAGACTATAAGAAAAATATTGAGGAGAAAGAACATTAAAAAAAACTAGTATCAAGAAGACAGTAGATAATTGCATTTAAATTTTACCTTGGAAGCAAGAAGCCGGAAGAGAGTCTACAAGCGAGAAGTCCGAAAGAAGAAACTGTTAGCATAGAACTTACGGTTACATCTAGTCTTTTCAACAGTAAAGAAATGAGACCTTGCCGTTAATTTGGTATAAAGTCTAGGTACCATCGAGGAGAGTTCATCAGAATGTTTTATTTTAATGAATTAATAGGAACTATAGTAAATATTCCGAGAGAATGATAAAGTAAGGGACAAATAAGAAACGTTTATAAATTTATCGTTTCATTTTTATATAAGATTCTTCAGACTATTTTTAAATGTTTTTTTTTATTGATTTGTGTTCCACAAATTTTCAAACTATTTAAAGTCAATTTTCAAACTATTTAAAGTCAGAAAACTCTTTTAGATTATAAGATAGAGATAATGAATTACTAACTAATCTGGGTGGAGAAGAGTTAGGTTCATACGTTTCTCAAGAGTATTCGTGCGTAAATGAATATAATGAACTCGACTGGAATTGGAACTCGGCTCTCCGATTTCCAATTCAAGCCATTATCCATTACACCATCCGTACATCTCATCTTACAGCACCTGGTATTCTAGTCACCCACGTTGCTTAACTTCGATGATTGTACGAGAACCGGTGTTTCAGCGTGATATGGCCGTAAGCCTTTCTTTTTTTTTAATGAATTATGGAGGAGAATGTTCCCTTACTTTGAATTTTGTTGTTTGCTTTTCATTACTCAAGTCGATCACGCGTTTTTGTTGTGTGTGTGTGTGTTTAAATGTGTATCTGTGTGTTTATAAGCATCTGAATTCTAATGGGTATTTCAAATTACCCCACAATGATCTGATGAAGCTTAAATAAAAGCGAAACGTGTCAAATTTATAAACCCTTCCTATTTGTTCCTTATTTTATACTTCTGTCGAATTTAATCCATATTCAGTTTCATTTAAGTAAATATTCACAGATAAGTGCCAAAAATTTTGATTTCTTCTTTTTTTTTAGTTTGAATGTTGTTTTTTTTAGCTTGAATGTTGGAAGTCACATTCAGATACTAGGGAACACCCACAATCAGACACTGTATGAGAGGAGTCGGCTACCCGATCTGAAAGCATTTCTGACTGGGCTCCACCTACAGAACTGTCACCAGTTTATATTTGGCTGTGATGCATGTGCCTGATATGTCATGATGGGTATATTGTGTTTCGCATGTTTGTACCCTGGCGTCACTTTGTTGGCGTTCCGTTCTCTCACTCAATGAAAATAACAGTCAAAGAAAACCTGTATATGTGCTAATTTAAAATGCCAGCCCTTATGCTACCAGATACCCACCCGTAAACCGTTCAAAGATCGACGTCTGTATATAATGAACTGCATTTCCAGTCCGTCACCTGTCTTGTTTTATTTTTTCTTTGCGAGCGAACAACTCTCCGATCGCCTTTTGATGATGCGCAATAGACACAATACGTAGAAGACTAAATCGATATTATGATTTGCGTATAACAATGTACGAAGCCTCATGGTAGGGTGAACAACGTAAATGGCGCAACTATGGCAGACGTTAGTCGGCGTAATGGAGATGGTGCAATGTTAATTATATGTAACCATCAGAGCAAAAGAATAGAGAAGAAGAAGAGAGAAGAAGAGAAGTAATAGGAGGGAGGAGGGAGAGAAAATAAAGAGGAAGAAAGAGTCAGGGCAGAGAATGAGGAAAAGCAAATAGATTGGAAATGAGGAGAAAGGGACGAGAAGAAGAAGAAGAAGAAGAAGAAGAAGAAGAAGAAGAAGAAGAAGAAGAAGAAGTATATCGAACAAGAGCTATAACAATAAAAAAAGAGCCATTCCAGTTCTCATTACTTTAAGTGTCTTTTTCAAGAGCGAATGCTGAATATAAGTTATAGATGTTCCTATCTGCGCTTTGCAAGTGAGATTTGAAGTGAAAGCGGGCGACAAGGGGAGAGATTGCCCAATGAAAGATGGCCGACAAAATGTTCTTATAGGTGCTGCTCTCTCACAATGTATCCAAATTCTTTCTTCTTGTGCACACACACACGCACACACGCACACACACATATATATACAGGGTGCGATGGATGAATTGTCGTTTAAATTACGCAAATATGAAAATAACACTGACATCTCATTTTACCTTTTATATTTACCAAAATTACGCAAAAATATCTTGAAATACGAAAGAGTCGATTTATTTAATGAAATCGCTATTGGTTCCAATCACGATCTCCAGAAGATTTCAGAATCCCCTGCAACTATTCTTGACGACTCCTCGTTTAAGTCGAAGAATGTTGTCTTCGGGTCATCTTTGGTGTAACAAGGAGTTTTGTTGGTCTATCACTCAACTGCGCCCCACACATAATAATCAAGGGGGTTACAGTCTGGGGAATTAGGTGACCAGATGTAAGGGGTGATGTGGTCGCGGATATTGTCTGACAGTCATAACTAGGTTCTCCTGCTTATGTGGCATGGTGCATAGTCCTGTTGCCAGTAATCCAGCTGCCACCCTCTTGACCCAGGGCAACAGTATCCGCTCAAGGCACTTGAGGTAGGCCTCCGTGTTGAGTCTGAGAAGATGAATGGAGGCATAAGTTCGCCTTCACTCGTGAAAACTCCAAACACCATGTTGTTGACTGAATATATGATCATACTCTTTTCGAATTCTCTGCACTGTACTCAGATTGACACCCAAACTGAAATGTTCGTATTGGAGCTTCCAGTGCGAATGACAAGCATTACCGCATGATGTTTCCAAATTTCTGGAGGAGTGAATTGCGCCATTGTGGTCTTTTTCTCACAGACCGTGCCCAACTGACTGTACTATAGTGTGCAGAAGACAAAATTAAAAATATAAAATGACGTCAATTTATCCATCGTACCGTCTGTACGTATATATATATATATATATATATATATATATATATATATATATATATATTACTTCGAACGTTATTATTGCGGATATACTTCGTATTTGAAATAGACGTCCTATATTTATTTATTAAACATTGTGTATTTCGTCTATTAGTCTGCGCACTAGTTGATAAATATAAATTGGTCGTCTATTTCAAATTAGATGTATACACTATTATTAGGTTTCCAGTAATAAATATGTCGAATTAAAAATGAATTCCTTAATTATATATATATATATATATATATATATATATATATATATATATATATATATAGATAGATAGATAGATAGATAGATAGATAGATAGAGATTCAAATGAAGCGCCTAGAGTATTAATAAATCGGTCTCACTACTAAACAGCGATTTCGATCAATAGACGCGCGGTTACTGTGCCAAAAGTTAGTTGCATCATTTATTCAGAATATGTATGTCTGCATTAGAAGTTAAATATATACGATTGCGGGGCGGTGCTGAAAATTCCTTGGCCCCAACCAACTTCCGAAATGCTTGCAAGAGAAATGTAAAATATTCGGCGAGACACGGGAAACAATGGGTAACATGACAAATAAACAAATTAATTAAACCGATAACATTTTCCAAACTTCCAGCCAGAACCTCCGTTGTAGCTAGATTAATTGGTACGTAGGTAGATAGCTGTTTGTATATATATATATATATATATATATATATATATATATATATATATATATATATATATATATATATATATATATATATATATATATATATGTGGGTGTGGGTGTGGGTGTGTTTTATATTATATTATATATTAATGTGATATTTTCATGCAGAGTTCATAGTACACATTTGAACATATTATTTATCTCTCTCTCTCTCTCCCTATATATATATATATATATATATATATATATATATATATATATATATTTGTGTGTGTGTTTGCGTGTGTGTGTGTCTTTGTGTGTGTGTGTGTGTGTGACAAAATGAAAAATTTATACTTGTTACGCATATTTCGTCTTTCAGAACTTCATCGGACGAAACGCGTCAAAAGTGAACTTTTTCCAGTTTGTCATACAATTTCCCCAATACTGTTCTTGATATCGAAAAATATATATCGTTATATTATATATATATATATATATATATATATATATATATATATATATATATATATATATATATATATATATATGAGATAACTATATATATATTTAGATATCAAGAACAGTATATATATATATATATATTTATATATCAAGAACAGTATATATATGTATATATATATACATACATATATATATATATATATATATATATATATATATATATATATATATATATATATATGTATATATATATATATAAATGCTAACAGTTGTTTCTCTCTTACTTCCCGCTTGTGAAACTCTCTTCTGACTTGATTTTCTCTCAATTTTGATCTTTTGATTTAAATGCACTGTCAATCGTTATCTTCAGTCTTCTTAATTACTATTCTTTTATTGTTCTCTCTCGTTAATGATGTTATTTCTTTTTCTCATATTCTCTCACACTCAGTAAACCCTCGTGTGTTAGTGTCTTTATTGATTTGCTTGGGGTAAAATGAGTAAAAAATAAAAATAAAGTTTTAAATAAATAGTTGTTCCAATAAATGTATATAGTGGCCTTCTTGATGCAGCTTCAGTTAAGATAGACTGGCCAAGTTCTTACGATAAATGATGAAAGACTGTCGCAAATTCTCATTTGTAGACAACTTCATTCATGGTAGCGTAACTGGAAGAATATCTCTTCTTATATTATAAGATAGTTAATATGAAACATATTGAAGACAAACATGCCAAAGTCTCATTCTGAGTGACAACCACAAAGGAATTGAACATATAACTCAGTAGTTTCCTCACCAAATTTTATGTGAAAAAAAGTACATTTAAAAATAATAAAACATAGAGAAGGTTAAAGGGAGATAACCGCGGATTCGGAGTAAGAACATTATCATTGATAGCTCTCTCCTCCAATTTGCGGACGATAGTAATTGTATTCTTAATACTTGATATAATGCAAAAATATCACAATGATAAAATCGGTCAATAATTATTTATAACTATCTATACTGGGACTCGTGCATGGAATTACAAGTAATCCTTAATAATATTTTAAATTTTAAAATCATATTTATTTTTGGCATATGAATTTTTGAAACTGTTTCTAAATCTTTGATTATCTTTCAATCATTTCGACTCACCTGCTATCCTCTTCCGCCGCACCTATGAGGCGTGCCGCATCGTTTGGAAACCACTGACATAACTAATCCAAGGAAAATTCGGAAGAATACTGTGTCTGTTCTTCAATTTGTGCGTGACAGATGCAGTAAACACTAAAAGGTGAGGTAAATCAAAAAGTAAATTTTTGGCACTCATGCATCGGACACTGCGTGTGGTTTCATTACATACATACATACATACATACATACATACATACATATATATATATATATATATATATATATATATATATATATATATATATATATAAAGGGGAACATAGAAGTCAACACTTAGAGGCGACAGTCTGTTTCATGCTAGATGCAATCGTCAGGCAACTAGTCTTTATATTTTATATATATATCTTTATATTTACACACGCTCTATCTCTGATATTGAGCACTTTATCCCATAAATATAGCACACTTTAAGGCTATATTTCTTCATATATATATATATATATATATATATATATATATATATATATATATATATACGTGGGTTGTCTGAAGGTTCATAGGCTGTCTCGTGGAATGTGACCAAATGAAGGTTATTTTTAAACATAGTCCCTTGCGGGCCACACACTTCTTTCATCGGTGCTACCATGCTTGGATCTCATTGGTCAAGAAGCTTTCATCCTGTTGGTTAAAAAGTTAGCAACAGTATATATGACGTCATAATCACTGCGATATTAGTTCCCAACCAAGTTTTGTGTCCTTTTGCGGAACAGAGGATAGTCAGATGGCGCCAAATCAGGAGAATATGGTCACCCACACCAGCCACTGAAATCACGGACTTGTGTGCTGGAGTCTTGTCCTGATGAAACAAGACACCTTTCGTCAGTTTTCTTGGACATTTCGTATTGACAGACTTTTGTAACTGTCTCAGCAAATTGGCATAGTACTCACCATTGATTGTGTGGCCCTTTTGAAGATAGTCAATAAACACAATGCCTTTTACGTCTCCCAAAAGACTATTATATTCCCTGTAGATGAAATGACCTTGGACTTCTTTGGGCCAGGTGAGGAGGGGTGTTTCCGCTGCATGGATTGTTTAATCGTCGCTGGCTCTAAGTGATAAAACCAAATCTCATGGGTAAGGAAACCAGCTGGATCTACACCAAACAATGTTAGATTTCAACGTGATATGATCAGCCTGGTGCGCTTTTGTTGAGGTGTGAGAAGACGTGACACCCACCTTATAAAAACCCTTCGTCATGCCAAGTTGATTGTGCAAAATATTCTCATCTCTCTCACGGGAGATGATAATAGCATTAATTATTTGATGATCACATTCAATGTCTTCGTCGGCATGGTAGTTACAGAACATCCAGACCATGGATGATTTTCAAGAATTTAACTTCTTGCGTGCAATATTTCACAGTACAAGCATCACTCCAGTTAGCCCAAAACATTTCAGCCCAACCTCGTATACACACGCACTTATCTATCTATCTATCTATCTATCTATCTATCTATCTATATATATATATATATATATATATATATATATATATATATATATATATATATATATATATAACAATACACACACACACACACATATATATATATATATATATACAATATTTATAAATTTATACATGTCATACAATAATTCTATATAATTTTATATGTATTTATTCAATAATACCAAAGTATCTTTTAAAACTTTGTTATAATTCGATGTTAGGTGAACGGAACCTCCGCCGATCTTTCACCCTTTTGTTTATTTTCTTGATAGTGTTGTTAATTGCAATCTTTATTTTATCTTTATTTGCAGCTCATTTAAATACATTTTCATCAACAATTATCGACCAAAATGGAAGGCGTCAAACGTATAAAACTAGAAAGGTTATCCTGAAAGATAAAAAAAATATGAACAGATTAGAATAGATAGATACATAGATAGATAGATCGATTCTATGAACATTAAACACTATCCAGCGCTTTTATTTTTTTTAAAAATTATCTGTCTATCTGTCTATTCTAATCTATTCATATTATTTATCTCTCGGGATAACATTTCTATTTTTATACGTTTGACACCGGGTTTATGTCAAGGGAAACAATTTGTTTTTGAATGAATGACTTACTGCTATTCAGCATGCATATTTTGTGTCAGCAGGCACAGTGGTTGGAAGCTTTGATTTTCTTGTGTGTGTGCGCACGCGCGTGTGTTGGCGTCTGTGCAATAATGCAAGTAATCTGTGTTTGCCTGTCTTTGGCTAGGTGATCATACGGTTGTGCTCGCATCATGATAGCAGATGTACGGCGTGGTCCGAAAGTCTTGTCACTCCTAGATAATATAAATTTTCTATTTCAACGCTCTTTGGGCTATTATCAAGGAGAGGGTTTCACATGAACGATACCAGAATACCCATCAGTTGAAGGACACCATTCGCAGAGCCTTCGCTGCAATCAACAAAGCACAGCTTCCTAAAATATCACACAGGACATGGCGCCGCATCATTTTCTGCCACGTAAATGTCCATATAGACCTTTTCGATGTGTGACAGCGTCAATGAAAGCGAATAAAATGAATGCAGTCCATGTGCTTTGTATTACTGTATTACTTGTTCTTTCTATTGTTCCCATTACGTTTTGGTAGAGGATGACAAGACTTTCGAGACACGCTGTACATTTTTTTGGAACTGAAGAACTCTTGTTGATGACGACGATTATGCGGGAGATGATCAGAAGAAAGATGATGATGGTCGGGATGCTAAAACAACGTTAAAGATTGAAATTTTCATGTTGAAATATGAAATATTTATATTGATGATGATGGTAGTGATGATAACGGGAATGATGATGATGATGATGGTCGGGATGCTAAAACAACGTTAAAGATTGAAATTTTCATGTTGAAATATGAAATATTTATATTGATGGTGATGGTAGTGATGATAACGTGAATGATGATGATGATGATGATGATGATGATGATGATGATGATGATGATGATGGAAATGTTATGTTAATAGATTTTAGGGGAAACAGCAGAAAAGTGAAAGGCATAGATGGGGACATCAGGAAGGAAAAGAGTGACAGAAAAAGGCATTGTAACACTAAAAAGTAATCAAATTAACTTCTGAAGAAGTTAATGAGGATTATAAAGAAGAAGAAGAAGAAGAAGAAGGAGGAGGAGGAGGAGAAGAAGAAGAGGAAGAAGAAGAAGAAGAAGAAGAAGAAGAAGAAGAAGAAGAAGAAGAAGAAGAAGAAGAAGAAGAAAGATGTGGGATGTCGAAGAAAAGAACGTCGAAAGAAGAATATTAACAAAAAGCATCAAGAAAATCAAGAAAAATAATAATAATGATGTTCTTGGATGAAGTGGGGGGAGAATTAAGAATAGACAATGATGATCATTTAAACGAAGATGATGGTCAAAGGATGATTATAAATATCGATTTTACTTATAAAAAATCTGTTTGACCTGTATTTCTTTTCTAATCACATGTCAGATCACAACCAATGGCCTCGGATCAACAAAGCATGTGATTCGTTTGTTGTTTCGGCTTAATTAAACAAAAGACAACTATTAAAAAGAAAACTTAAACAGACAAAGCTCTTCATGCTTGCTAGAACATCTGGGGGGTATGTTTTGAGAAATAGTGTAGCGGGGATTAAAGCCCCAACTACAAGATTTTTAGATTTTAAGTACCACATTTTATTTCCATTTTCATCTCCAGGTCTTTGTATTTGCTTAGTTTTTCTAGAACCTTCGCAGACATATTTTTTTCACTTGGTACGCTCATGTCAATCAATGTGCAAATTTTTTTCTTTTCTGTCTTCGATAATGCTTTCTGGGCGATTTACTTATATTGTTCGATCTGTGGTGATAGAAAAAAATCCCAGAGGCTGGTAACATCTGCTCCCACAACTACAGAATCAAGATGATGTTTATATCAGTTTGCAGCTGTTTTATTTATTTTTTTTTTTAAGCTTTTCACCCCAAGCAAGGCTGGAAGCCACTAGCACGCAAGGGGTTACAGAAGGTTTGGAGGAATAGCAGATAGGAGTGGTAAAGGAAAGGATGTGGAGAAAGATAGCGGATCGATAAAGGCAAGGGGATTACAGAAGATTTGGAATGAAAGGGGAAAGGGTGTGGAGAAGGGAAGTGGATAGATCAAGGCAACTGGAGATGTCGACTGACGTTACACTTAAATAGTTGGAGATTATATTTGTCAGGGAAACAGGAATAAGGAAGGGAGTTCCACAGGCGAGAGGTGCGAGACATGAAGCTATTGGCCATTATTATTATTATTATTATTATTATTATTATTATTATTATTATTTCCTTTGATTTCTGTTTTATACACATTTCCTTTCGGGTCTCAAGAAATGGCTTCATTACATTTTCCACAGATCATTCTTTTTAAAAACCAAAACCCCACCTCCAAAAAAATAAAATAAAATCACTCACATTTTACATAGATAAAGCTGTTTGTAATGTGGGATCTGTACTTGTGAGTACAATTTTTTTTGTATTTCTTTAAGGCATGGACTACAAGGAATCCCTTCAATGAGTCTATCGAAACCTTTTCCAATCAATCCGAGGGCTTCAACTACAATAGGAACTATTGATGTCTTCATGTGTCTCATTTTTGACATTTCCACTAGTATTTGGACAGTTTTTTGAAGATCTTCAAATAAATATAACATTCTGCGGAGACTGCCATGTCAATAAGAAAACACATTCTGTTTTTTTGTTTTTTTTGTTTTTTGTTTTGTTTTTTGATCACGATGTCCTAGCAATTAGCTTTGATTATTCTGTCTGTGTGTATTGTAAAGTCGTATAAAATTGTTAAAGGTCTTACCTCTCTAATCTGGTCTGGGTGATGTTAATGCCCGTTTCTTGCAATTTCGTTCCTGGAAAAGTTCCATATTTCTCACTGCAGATTTTGGCCTACTCTATCCTGACAAGTTTTATACTCAGTGGGTGCTAACACCGTACAACCTGATACAAGATGGTCAGTGTTTCTGGATATTTATCACAGAATCTGCATTTTGGGATAACACAATTTTTCAGTATGTGTGCTTGGTAATTTCTAGTTCACAAGCACTGGTCGTGTGCAGCAAGAATAAAACCTTTGGTTTCAGCTTTTAATCCTGCACTACGTAACCACCAATGGATACGGGGTTTGTTTACATCATCTTGTTTGATACGGGCAGAGTATTGACCATGAAGAGGTTTATCTTGCCATTCCTTCCGTATTTGGTACATTGCATTTACTTTGATTACTTTTTCAGGTTTTTTGCTGTTGCGTGTATTATGGTTTACTTACACGTCTTCACCTAATTGAAATTCCATTTAGAATTTGTTGCCTTCCTTTATTACTGAATAAAGTTTCTCATTTCTTTCATGCTTTTTAATAGTGATCATCATCTAGTCTTCTGTAGCTTCCAGGTATCTTTGAAGATCGAGTGTTTGGGTTTTTGCAAGACAGTACTAGTTGAACTAATTCTCTACTTTCTTCGGATCTGGACACATACAGAGGATCAATCTGGGATGGTGGCAGTACCTTTGTTGTGATTTAGGCATAATGGGTTTTCCACAGTTCCATGCTATATTTAAGTAAATTTACTATCATCAAAGAGACTTTGTAGATTTCCAAAGCCTTAAGGACACAAGAGTGCGGCACACTATCAAAGGCTTTACGGTTATCTATCCAATCTGTGCTGAGGTTTCTACCCCTTTCTTTTCGGCAATTTTCTTGGATCATTTTGTTTATTAGTACTTATTATTATTATTATTATTATTATTTTAAAAATATGATAAATATTATAAAAACAATAACGATAGTGTTTATGAAAAATGCTGCAGATCTTGAGGATGGGGATAATGAAAAGGTAATAATCGTGACAATAATGCCGATGGAATTGATGATGATTTATATGATGAAGAGAATGATAATAACGAAGAAAGACAATAGCAAAAGAGAAAGAAGAAAAAACTGTAAAAAAACGAAAAAGAGGTCAATATAGAAGAAGAAGAAGAAGAAGAAGAAGAAGAAGAAGAAGAAGAAGAAGAAGAAGAAGAAGAAGAAAGGTAAAAGAAGAAGAGGAAACATTATGTGAGAAAGTAAAAGAGAGAAACAGTGAGAAAAGAAAAATGAGGACAAAAAGCAAACGTGTTATTATGACTCTCGATTTAGGTGTATTTGTATCTTTGTACGCACCTGCGCGGGTACATCTGTTATAACAGCAACTCAGTAGCACCCAATTGGCCCAGAATGCTACGGCCGACTGAAAAGCGCAACATTTACTCGATTTAATATCTTGCAGTCCGCGTCCTCTACACCTGGCTGTCACTGATCATCATTAGAAGGCTGTTGTCATAATGGCATCTTAAAACTCAACTAAAACAAGTATTATTGTGCACAGAAAACCATTGTAGCAATATAAATTTAGGTGTTACTTCTTAGAACGAACGGTTTACTGGAGCTACTCTTATAAAATGCGCATATATAAGATAGATATTGATTGATCTGGTTTTTTTTATGGCTCAACACTTTTAACACGGCAGCCTACACCAAATATTGACAAACCATATTAACTTCCACTTGAATTTTCACTTTCGAGTGTGAACTAAACTATTACTTAACAACTCCTTAGTATCACTAAAACGAAGCTTGGTAATACTTGATCCCTCCAGTAACCAGAAGTTTCATCGACCGACACTAATAAAAAAAATCCATGTTGTAATCGGAAGCCATTAATTAAAAACTTAATAATACCACGTGAGGCCAATTTGAAACCAAACACCCAAAATATTAATTTAAGGTAGTGCTATTCGACTCATACACAGGATGAAGTAGAATTTACCATGTAGGAAACTGCAAACTTTGAGCTCGTTTTTATTGCAAATCTTTTAAATGATATTTTCTCTGACATTGACTTAAAATCAAGTTACTTCCGATTTACAGAATGCATAGTATAACTATTTACAAATGTTAATAATGATTATTAATTATCATTTAAATAATTTCATTAGCAAGCCACTACGACGGATAGAAACGAGTGCAGACAAATCACAGTTTTTTTCTTTTCAATTATTCCTCTTATTAAGAACGTTGTGGAATAGCTGAACATCCCCACAATATTTAAACAGCACTCTCTCTTACTGGGCAAGAGGAGTTAACAATTTACTGTTTATTACATTAGTCTATGTTCTCAACTGTGTACCATATTATTCTCCGAAATAAACTACTCTTTACTTTTTATATGTGTGTCAACCTTTCCTATTTACGAAACAACAAAGAAAAACCAAGAAAACGACTCTGTAATTAGCAATAAATCTTAATGTATCTCCCTTGGACATACATGTTCATCATTTTCGTATTTAAATATTACTCAGAAACCAGTAAATTTGACCGAGCAATATAGCAGTATTGCGCTAACGAAAAAAGTTATGATGTACCGTTTTTTGCTATGTTGTGGTAACAAATTGTTAAAAACAATAAAACATCCGTCGTCGCCACTGTTGAGATGTTGAGTGTTTCCACGTGAGTATATGGTAATAACGAAGAAACACAGTCGTAGGGAAAATACTGGTATATTCAGAAAGGTATTTACATCAGAGGGATTAGTAGTAGAACGAACGTAGGTTAGTAGTAACAATAAGTAATAGTAATAAAGTCCAACGGTATCTTCCGGTCGAGAAGCGGAAGTGTAACTGATCACTACAGAAGTCTCACTCTGCACTGCACTACACTGCTACACTACGGTATTTAACAACCCTCCCACGTGGGTCGAATGTGGCACAAGGCCGGTTTAATGTGGGCTCTCCGAGCCCGTAGGCTCGGCCAAAAATATGCCCATTTACAACCCGTATAAACGGGTTCAGGGACTGTCTACCTCCCCGGACGACACTTTGCCCTGCGGCAAAGCCTCGTCCGGGTTCCTCTCTGCCAAAGCAGAGAGTTCGACAGGAGCAGAGCACAGTCAGAGACTGCGTACACTGCTACACTACGGTATTTAACAACCCTCCCACGTGGGTCAAATGTGGCACAAGGCCGGTTTAATGTGGGCTTACCGAGCCCGTAGGCTCGGCCAAAAATATGCCCATTAGAACCCGTATAAACGGGTTCAGGGTCTGTCTACCTCCCCGGACGACACTTTGCCCTGCGGCAAAGCCTCGTCCGGGTTCCTCTCTGCCAAAGCAGAGAGTTCGACAGGAGCAGCGCACAGTCAGAGACTGCGTACACTGCTACACTACGGTATTTAACAACCCTCCCACGTGGGTCGAATGTGGCACAAGGCCGGTTTAATGTGGGCTTACCGAGCCCGTAGGCTCGGCCAAAAATATGCCCATTTACAACCCGTATAAACGGGTTCAGGGACTGTCTACCTCCCCAGACGACACTTTGCCCTGCGGCAAAGCCTCGTCCGGGTTCCTCTCTGCCAAAGCAGAGAGTTCGACAGGAGCAGCGCACAGTCAGAGACTGCGTACACTGCTTCACTACGGTATTTAACAACCCTCCCACGTGGGTCGAATGTGGCACAAGGCCGGTTTAATGTGGGCTTACCGAGCCCGTAGGCTCGGCCAAAAATATGCCCATTTACAACCCGTATAAACGGGTTCAGGGACTGTCTACCTCCCCGGACGACACTTTGCCCTGCGGCAAAGCCTCGTCCGGGTTCCTCTCTGCCAAAGCAGAGAGTTCGACAGGAGCAGAGCACAGTCAGAGACTGCGTACACTGCTACACTACGGTATTTAACAACCCTCCCACGTGGGTCGAATGTGGCACAAGGCCGGTTTAATGTGGGCTTACCGAGCCCGTAGGCTCGGCCAAAAATATGCCCATTTACAACCCGTATAAACGGGTTCAGGGACTGTCTACCTCCCCGGACGACACTTTGCCCTGCGGCAAAGCCTCGTCCGGGTTCCTCTCTGCCAAAGCAGAGAGTTCGACAGGAGCAGCGCACAGTCAGAGACTGCGTACACTGCTTCACTACGGTATTTAACAACCCTCCCACGTGGGTCGAATGTGGCACAAGGCCGGTTTAATGTGGGCTTACCGAGCCCGTAGGCTCGGCCAAAAATATGCCCATTTACAACCCGTATAAACGGGTTCAGGGACTGTCTACCTCCCCGGACGACACTTTGCCCTGCGGCAAAGCCTCGTCCGGGTTCCTCTCTGCCAAAGCAGAGAGTTCGACAGGAGCAGAGCACAGTCAGAGACTGCGTACACTGCTACACTACGGTATTTAACAACCCTCCCACGTGGGTCGAATGTGGCACAAGGCCGGTTTAATGTGGGCTTACCGAGCCCGTAGGCTCGGCCAAAAATATGCCCATTTACAACCCGTATAAACGGGTTCAGGGACTGTCTACCTCCCCGGACGACACTTTGCCCTGCGGCAAAGCCTCGTCCGGGTTCCTCTCTGCCAAAGCAGAGAGTTCGACAGGAGCAGCGCACAGTCAGAGACTGCGTACACTGCTACACTACGGTATTTAACAACCCTCCCACGTGGGTCGAATGTGGCACAAGGCCGGTTTAATGTGGGCTTACCGAGCCCGTAGGCTCGGCCAAAAATATGCCCATTTACAACCCGTATAAACGGGTTCAGGGACTGTCTACCTCCCCGGACGACACTTTGCCCTGCGGCAAAGCCTCGTCCGGGTTCCTCTCTGCCAAAGCAGAGAGTTCGACAGGAGCAGAGCACAGTCAGAGACTGCGTACACTGCTACACTACGGTATTTAACAACCCTTCCACGTGGGTCGAATGTGGCACAAGGCCGGTTTAATGTGGGCTTACCGAGCCCGTAGGCTCGGCCAAAAATATGCCCATTTACAACCCGTATAAACGGGTTCAGGGACTGTCTACCTCCCCGGACGACATTTTGCCCTGCGGCAAAGCCTCGTCCGGGTTCCTCTCTGCCAAAGCAGAGAGTTCGACAGGAGCAGAGCACAGTCAGAGACTGCGTACACTGCTACACTACGGTATTTAACAACCCTCCCACGTGGGTCAAATGTGGCACAAGGCCGGTTTAATGTGGGCTTACCGAGCCCGTAGGCTCGGCCAAAAATATGCCCATTAGAACCCGTATAAACGGGTTCAGGGTCTGTCTACCTCCCCGGACGACACTTTGCCCTGCGGCAAAGCCTCGTCCGGGTTCCTCTCTGCCAAAGCAGAGAGTTCGACAGGAGCAGCGCACAGTCAGAGACTGCGTACACTGCTACACTACGGTATTTAACAACCCTCCCACGTGGGTCGAATGTGGCACAAGGCCGGTTTAATGTGGGCTTACCGAGCCCGTAGGCTCGGCCAAAAATATGCCCATTTACAACCCGTATAAACGGGTTCAGGGACTGTCTACCTCCCCGGACGACACTTTGCCCTGCGGCAAAGCCTCGTCCGGGTTCCTCTCTGCCAAAGCAGAGAGTTCGACAGGAGCAGCGCACAGTCAGAGACTGCGTACACTGCTTCACTACGGTATTTAACAACCCTCCCACGTGGGTCGAATGTGGCACAAGGCCGGTTTAATGTGGGCTTACCGAGCCCGTAGGCTCGGCCAAAAATATGCCCTTTTACAACCCGTATAAACGGGTTCAGGGACTGTCTACCTCCCCGGACGACACTTTGCCCTGCGGCAAAGCCTCGTCCGGGTTCCTCTCTGCCAAAGCAGAGAGTTCGACAGGAGCAGCGCACAGTCAGAGACTGCGTACACTGCTTCACTACGGTATTTAACAACCCTCCCACGTGGGTCGAATGTGGCACAAGGCCGGTTTAATGTGGGCTTACCGAGCCCGGTAGGCTCGGCCAAAAATATGCCCATTTACAACCCGTATACACGAGTTTAGGGACTGTCTACCTCCCCGGACGACACTTTGCCCTGCGGCAAAGCCTCGTCCGGGTTTCTCTCTGCCAAAGCAGAGAGTTCGACAGGAGCAGCGCACAGTCAGAGACTGCGTACACTGCTACACTACGGTATTTAACAACCCTCCCACGTGGGTCGAATGTGGCACAAGGCCGGTTTAATGTGGGCTTACCGAGCCCGTAGGCTCGGCCAAAAATATGCCCAATTACAACCCGTATAAACGGGTTCAGGGACTGTCTACCTCCCCGGACGACACTTTGCCCTGCGGCAAAGCCTCGTCCGGGTTCCTCTCTGCCAAAGCAGAGAGTTCGACAGGAGCAGCGCACAGTCAGAGACTGCGTACACTGCTTCACTACGGTATTTAACAACCCTCCCACGTGGGTCGAATGTGGCACAAGGCCGGTTTAATGTGGGCTTACCGAGCCCGTAGGCTCGGCCAAAAATATGCCCTTTTACAACCCGTATAAACGGGTTCAGGGACTGTCTACCTCCCCGGACGACACTTTGCCCTGCGGCAAAGCCTCGTCCGGGTTCCTCTCTGCCAAAGCAGAGAGTTCGACAGGAGCAGCGCACAGTCAGAGACTGCGTACACTGCTTCACTACGGTATTTAACAACCCTCCCACGTGGGTCGAATGTGGCACAAGGCCGGTTTAATGTGGGCTTACCGAGCCCGGTAGGCTCGGCCAAAAATATGCCCATTTACAACCCGTATACACGAGTTTAGGGACTGTCTACCTCCCCGGACGACACTTTGCCCTGCGGCAAAGCCTCGTCCGGGTTTCTCTCTGCCAAAGCAGAGAGTTCGACAGGAGCAGCGCACAGTCAGAGACTGCGTACACTGCTACACTACGGTATTTAACAACCCTCCCACGTGGGTCGAATGTGGCACAAGGCCGGTTTAATGTGGGCTTACCGAGCCCGTAGGCTCGGCCAAAAATATGCCCATTTACAACCCGTATAAACGGGTTCAGGGACTGTCTACCTCCCCGGACGACACTTTGCCCTGCGGCAAAGCCTCGTCCGGGTTCCTCTCTGCCAAAGCAGAGAGTTCGACAGGAGCAGCGCACAGTCAGAGACTGCGTACACTGCTTCACTACGGTATTTAACAACCCTCCCACGTGGGTCGAATGTGGCACAAGGCCGGTTTAATGTGGGCTTACCGAGCCCGGTAGGCTCGGCCAAAAATATGCCCATTTACAACCCGTATACACGAGTTTAGGGACTGTCTACCTCCCCGGACGACACTTTGCCCTGCGGCAAAGCCTCGTCCGGGTTTCTCTCTGCCAAAGCAGAGAGTTCGACAGGAGCAGCGCACAGTCAGAGACTGCGTACACTGCTACACTACGGTATTTAACAACCCTCCCACGTGGGTCGAATGTGGCACAAGGCCGGTTTAATGTGGGCTGCCCGAGCCCGTAGGCTCGGCCAAAAATATGCCCATTAGAACCCGTATAAACGGGTTCAGGGACTGTCTACCTCCCCGGACGACACTTTGCCCTGCGGCAAAGCCTCGTCCGGGTTCCTCTCTGCCAAAGCAGAGAGTTCGACAGGAGCAGCGCACAGTCAGAGACTGCGTACACTGCTACACTACTCACAGTCTCTAGAACTACTGTTCTATTTATAATAATAGGATCCGTCTATTGTGGTTGTGAAGGTGGGTGCGCCCCAACACAAATACTCAAGCATACAGATATAGATAATTGAATGACACGTTTCGTCCTCTAAAAGGCCTTACCGTTGAAGATTAAAAAATCATGTCCCTTTCTATACATTTTCGTCTTAATATATTATTTTCTCTTAATTAAAATATCATTTTTTGATCGAAATTATGGACCGGTTCATTACTAGTGCCTTAAATGTGCTCTCTTTTGCATATTTACATTGAGGTTCTTATAACATTTCACTTTTCTTAACAATAATCTGTTGTCACAAAATGCGATACTTAAAAACATTAGTGATAAATGTAAAATAAAAGCGTTGGTAAATCGAACGAGATCGGACGCGAGAAATTTAAAAAAATTATCCTTCCTATATCTTCGGCGCTATCCCCGTTGCATAATTATAATGTCCCCGTTTATATCCCCCCCACTACATATATAATGACATCAATAAGAACCGATGAAGTCATTTTAGACACGAACAAACACAGAATATTCCACTACCTAATATTTTTCTGATTCAGTGCAACTTCGGTTCTCGAATGTCTCACATGTCGAAAAAATCGGTTTTAGAACAGAAAATTCGAGATGAAAATGCTTCGGTTATCGAACAAAATTTCGGTTCTCGAACAACATTGCCGAACCGAGTTTACCCGAACGGAATAATCTTTGAGTCGACCGCCGTATTTTATACATTCGTGTTGTGACGTGCTTTTCTTTTTCAATTTTATTGTACTGCGAATTTTCTTCTCTACATTGATTCATATTGGAAAAATAGTTTCGGTTTGTGAACAATTCGGGTTGCGAACGACCTTCAGTAACGAATTAAATTAGTGAACCGAGGTTCCACTGTATATAGAAATTTATAAAAGGTACAGCAAAAGTAACACCCTTTTTATTTATTAACTTCTATTGAACAAAAATAAATTACGGTAATTTAAGAAATTTCCTAAGTATTTTCACATAAAAACAACATGATTTTTATATGATTAACAAACTATTTAACATGTTCAAAATGCTACCTTTCACGTTTAATACAACGCTGAATCTTACCAGCAACAGTTCTACAAACCATTTGATACATTTCTATATTAATTCAAGAAATTTATTAGATTGCTTGTTTTAGCTCAGGAATTTTTTTGTTTTTTTTTCGGTTTGAGCGTATAAAAAAGATCTTTCAGGACACCCCACAAAAAAGTCTGGTGACGTTAGCCTCTCAATTACTCCACGTCGTCCTAGCTACCACAGATTGAAAAAATAGTGCTATACACTGTATATAATAGTCTCCCATATATGATTATTATATAGATATGACCGTTCATATCTATTGAAGTCTAAGAAAGGTACACAAATCGAGTAAGTTTTGTTCATGCGGCAGGATTCTGATTGGGCATAAAGTAGTATTGATAATTTTATGGTTTAGGGCAAATTTCAAAACGAGTAGGTAATTTAGATTAGTGACTTCGGGCCAATTAACTTTTGTTTTACCAACTAGGCCACCTACCTAACCAGCTTGCCTGAATAGATGGTGAAACGTGGGTGGGAGAGTTCTGAAAAACAAAAGTTACTAAGAGCTACAAGAGATAGTAGAGGGCCACGATCGCCCACGGCCTGAAGGGACACGGCACATAGAAGAAGAAGAAGAAGAAGAAGAAGAAGAAGAAGAAGAAGAAGAAGAAGAAGAAGAAGAAGCCTGTTTCTCTCTTTTGCTAGACGATTATTTTCTGCTACACAAATGTCAGGAGAAACGAAAACGAGAAATGGCTTCCTCAAGGAAGAAAAAATAAAAATAAAATTACTTTTTTGGTGTTACTAAGAGCTACAAAAGATAGGAAATTGTGGAGGGCCATGATCTCTCACTTCGATCACTTCTATTAGACGATCATTTTCTGTCACACAACAATCGCTACTCAAACATCGTGAGAAATTAAAACGAGAAGAAAAAATGAAAATGAAATAATTTTTTCATGTTTGGAGATTTCAAAATATCTGGTGAGATGTAGGAAACACTGGATAATTTGACAGACTTCATCTGTTCAAAGTGCTCGAAATTTTGATGACATAAGAAATAAAGAAAAGCGAAATACATTTTGCGAATATTTTTAAAAATCCCTTTCTGATTTATTAGTTTGAAGTGTAAGTTTCGCCGCGCATTTTTGTACCTAGGCCGCCAATTCTTCTCCCTTAATGTCGGTCACTTGAATCATGTTCTATTTCTGCCCGTCGCCGATTTAAGGTTGCGATATTTTATGCTTGAACGTTCTGTGCCATGTTCTCTGTGGTTTTACACTTTTACGTCTCCTCTGCATTGGTTCTCAACTCACATCAATCTTTGATGGCGGTTGGCTGCTAGGTGAAGAATGTGTCCAGTCTCAATTGCAATGCTTTGCAGCTTGACTGTGTGCAATCTCAGCACATCTGCATTTGCGATGTGGTCACGGTAAGATGTCTTCAGGATTGTTCTAAGACACTTCTGTTGGGATATATCTAATTTTTTGTAAATGGATATTGTTGCTCTCCACGTTTCATAGGCACAGGCTGTTGGCATCTGTAGTAGAATTGTTTGAGACATTATGAATTTGATTAACAGTAAGCTTTAATGAACACGGTATTTAATCAGTCCCCCAACTGAGATGAAATGTTACACAAAGTCAAGATTTCTGTGGGGAATCCGAGTGTTTCCACTAGGGCCAATAGTCAGAATTTACCCATCGTAAATAAAATCAGGATAGGGTACAGTCTGTTTTACTCAGCCGAGTTTCTGTCCGGAGACCGAGCATAGTCTGGGTCACCCTCTGCCCAAAGACACAAATCTTGACAATGAGAGTTAGACACCGGACCGCCTGACTCCGGCCAGCTTTGATGATCTCGTTATTTACTCAGTCCTCCAACTGAGATGAGTTGTGACTCAAAGTCGAGATTACTGTGAGGAACACGAGCGTGTCCACTCGGGCCAATAGTCAAAAATTTAACCAGCCCCCGCAAAAGCGGTCTCGGGTACATTGTTCGTTTGTTTTTCTAAACCGAGGTTCTGTCCGTAGACAGAGCTCCGACCCAGTCGCCCTCTGGCCGAAGACAGAGGTCCTGACAATCAGAGTCAGGCAGCGGACCGTCTGACTCGGTTGAGCTTTGATGAATTTGTTATTTATCCTTTCCCCCAAATGAGATGAGATGTAACACAAGGCCGAGATTACTGTGGGGAAATACGAGCGCGTCCACTCGAGCCAATCATCAAAATTTAACCAGCCCTCGCAAAAGCGGTTTGGGTACATTGTTCATCTGTTTTTCTAAACCGATGTTTTGTTCATAGACAGAGCTCTGTCTGAGTCACCCTCTGACCGATGACAGAGGTCCTGACATTCAGAGTCAAGCAGCGGACCGCTTGACTCCGTCGAGCTTTGATGAATTCGGTATTAACCCTTTTATAATGGTTTCATAATGCTTTTATCCACTGGGCCATGTGTGCTTGAGGAAAGAGAATAATGTATCTTGTTGTTCGAAATTCCAATCACTCGATGAAGGCCGGTGCGTACATCGACCGAAATGTCGTGAATATGGCAACGAAGATGAATACAGTAGTCCGAACAATGTAAATAGTGTACCTAATTCCAATACTCATTTCAGAAATACAAATTCGTAATCATTGTGTTTATTGTAAACACTGACTTGAACACTTCACCTTAGAGCAGTTCTTAGCAATATCACCGAGACAATCATAACTGTCATGAGTTCGTTCCTCACTAAGTATCCCTCAATAAGTATCCCTCAATAAGTATCCCTGTGTGCCAGACTACTCTAAATCTTGTAAATGATGACTATAACTTTTACCTTTCATTAGAAATGATTAGATTAAATCTGCGACAGTTTGTCATAAACTGGCGCCGTACGTAATTTCTTTTGTCTATCGCAAGGTTTTGTGACCTTATAAGCGGTCTGTTAAAATATATCCTGCCATTTTGAGGTAAAACGAAAATTAAAGGAAAAGAAGAAAGAAAGGATATAAAAACAAAAGATCCACAAAACATTTAACTTTCATTTATTTGTCTACTTTTGCTCAGATACATGAAAATAGATTAATACTTGTGATCAATGTCGAAAAAGAATAATTTATCTCCCTTTGAAAAAATGGAGGATCATATGCCTGTCAAAAAGCAACTGCCTGCTACTAATGTTTTACAACGCGGCTATGTAAGAAATACACCTTGGAATAGGGCAAGAGTAGGTATGTCTATTGTAGATTGTTTTAGAAGGGAGAATATTCACAGAATACATTGCAAAACATTTTCATCTCAGTTGTGCCCCCTTCAAATTATATATATATATATATATATATATATATATATATATATATATATATTTCACTTTTAAAGGTTTTTACGCGTTACAACCGGAAAATAATTCCATACTGATATGATACTGCACTATCGTTAAGATTTGGAACTTAAGCAGGAAATCATATCAATTTTAGGATGAAGGAAATTACGTCTTTAGAAAACTTTGAATTCAGTACTTTCATTAGACTGAAGTAATTTTGATAATTAGGGTTTGATATAATGAAAATTTTAAATAAAGAAAGGATTTTTAGAAATATTCATTTTGAGCGATGCGGGAAAAATTGAAAAAATAAATATCACGACAATAACAAGTTATCTATATTTTATCTATCTATCTATTATCTATCTATCTTTTTCTTTCTCTCTCTCCCTCCCCCTCTCTCTCTCTCTCTCTCTCTCTCTCTCTATATATATATATATATATATATATATATATATATATATATATATATATATATATATATATATAATTTCTTCGAACTTGGCATACACCTAATATTTCCTATTATAGCAAACTTTATTTTGCAGGAAATTGATTCCTTGGAAATTATATTTCTCAAGAATGAATGGATTTAATTTTTTAATCTCCACTTATTTTATTATTTCAAACGTTATATTTTCATGGATATACATATTAAAATAGACACTCCATTTTTGTTACCGTTAAACAGTCTACCGGCCTGCACACCCGAGAAAACTTATTAAAGAAAACCTGGTTTCTCCTGAAAAGAAGGACGCAGGTTCGAATCCTGCTGTAGGGCACATTTTCTCCGTATCTCCCATTAGGAACACAAAATCAATGACTATATACGGAGGAAGGTCAAAAGTCTCGTGCATCGACAGGAAACTCTCCTCGCTACTATTAGGCATCGGAATATTTCGTGCTTTGGCTACGTTACACGGCATAACAGCCTCTGCAAGACCGTCATGTAAGTTACTGTTGATGGCGGACGCAAGCGGGGACATTTACGCAAGAGCGAGTCAGATAACATCAAAGAATGGACGGACATAACAATGCCGGACCTCTTGTCAGCCACTACCAACAGATCATCTTGGAAGAGGTTGTATGTTAGGTACATCCACTTTTTCGCGGGAAAACAGCATAGCGTAATGAAAAAGGCCACAAACTTAATAAAAATAAAGTATTATCGTCAAAATGTTTATGTTATTATTAAGATGAAAGACCAAGGTATTTTTAATTATTTTTTGAAATTTTTTAATCCTTTCTAAAACGTTCGAAATTTTAGTTAAAATCTTGTTCTGTTTACGGCATCGCGGTGGCATAATAATAACATTGACTTTTTTGCGCTTTTTTCCGTTGAAAACATTGATATGGAAATTCTTGTAAAAATCAAATAATAGTCCGGTTTTAATGAAACTTTCAAGAATCATTCACAAATGAATGAAATTATTTTTGAAATTGTTTTTTAGAAAATTTTAGTAATTTTTTTTACATATGTTACCCTCCACTCCGACTCCTCACTTACTTAATTTCATTAAATTTCGCAAAAAAAACTTTCTATTTCCTGATTTTTATTTATTCGTTAAAAGTAACACTCCTTGGAGAATCTAAATCGCCTAATCTTTTTTTTCAAACCTGCTCGGAATTGAAAAATAATGAATGCAATAAAACTATGACATTATTTAATTAGAAAAGCTTTTTAATTGCTTTTGTAAATAAGTTTTAGTAAGGACATTATTGTCTGAAGAAAGAAATTTTTTCCGATAAATAATGAATTTTTGCAAGAATTTTTTCATTTTTTTTTTATAAATTTTAATTATAATAATTTATAATAGTTTAAAATCGTGTAAAATTCTGTATTGGGCTATTTCCTGGATGTGATATAGTGATTAAGTGGAAACGAAATTTACGAATCCAAAATTGAAAAGATTAATAAACGTAGTTACACTATTCTATTTTTTAAATTATTTTTTATTTTTTCACTTAATTTGTTCTCTTTTTTCATCTATGAAAGTCTAAAGATGACATTATTATGAAACGGCCACGTGATCTAAGAGTTTTGTCTCTTTACAGAGAAGTTAATATAAGAAAATTTTATAGTATTTTTATTTTTTTTTAATTTTTACATAAAGCATCTTCGAAAGGTAAATAAAAGCCAATAAATTATTAGATAATTGTGGGAAATATGTTTATTTGTAAAAATTACTAGGTAGTTAAAAACCAAAAAAAAAAAAATGTGTTCACTTAGATTTCTTAAATTTTGTATCAGCTCTAGCCAGCCATACTAGCTGTCATCGCTTCGTCACTCATCGGCATATCCATTATCGCCTTCGATAAGCTATAAGCAGGACCAATCATTAAATAAATGGTTGTATATTACTTTTTTATGCTATAAGTAATATTTATTTCAAATCAGATTAATTTGACTTTAAATTTTCTAATTTTAATCAGATAACGTGTCAGAAATATATATGTATTTTTAAAGAATTTTAAAATCGATATTTTTTTTTGTTTAGTTACCTCATAGCGGCTCGGATTGAGGTAATCGGAGAGCCGAGTTCGAATACCAGTCGAATTCATTACATTCACTTACGTACTAATACCCTTGGGAAAGGTATGAATCCTCTTCTTCTCCCACCAGCTATGGGTAAATAGCAGAAAAGACCGGGTTCTATAGCCTTGGATGGCAACTGGTCTACCGCAAAAAGAAATGTCAACCTACTGTGGGAAAAAAATTGCCTCGTCAGTCATGTATCGAAAGATACATGATCGCCTACGCGTGTATCACGCATGGCACATAACTGACTGATTGATGTTACTAAAGCGTTTCTTAGTGCGTCCCATTTCGAGTTTTCATTGTGTCCATCGTATCTTCTTTTCACGTTGTGCATATATTTTTCTTTCAGGTATGGGTCGCTCAGGTGTTAGTTGTATTGCAATTTGGGTGCTGCGTTAGGCTTCTTCAGTTTCCATAGTTTCACTCTTAATTTGCATATAACAGGACGATGGTCGCTTTCACAGTCGGCACTAGGGTAGGCTTTGCAGTGAACCATTGCATTCCTGAATCTTTTGTTGATAGTTATGTAGTCAATTTGGTTTTTACTTTCTTCTCCTGGGCTACTCCATGTCCATAATCGCCTCGGATGTTCTTGGAACCAGGTTTTGGCTATTACTTGGTCATTGGCTCGTCTCTTTGGCGTCCATGTTTCCCATAAAAACTAGCAGATTTATTACCTTATCTATAATCATTTATTGAGTTTTTGAGAAGGCGGGTGATAACTAAGAATCCCAGTTTTAATCGGGAGGCGGTGAGAGGGTGGGTTGGAGAGGCTTTTTCTACCTAACACTATATCAAATTTACGATTTTTTATTCATAATGTTGAAAGTGTTAAAATTATTCAACGTTTTAACAAGAAAAATTTCAAGTTGATGTTAAAGATTTTTGCAAAACATTATTGATTTATTTAAGATCAATTATATAATTAGGTTATAATAAAATTTGTATTTTATCTGAATAATACCTCATGAAAATTGAGAGGTGGTAGAGTGCGGGGACTGTATCATAGATTCGAAGGGTCCTGTATCATAGATTTAGTGGGGGCCCACGAGACCCTAGCACCGACCCTGTATATTTCTATTAATAGAAACGTTAAAAGGTGGAACTGCTTTCGACACATCTGTCGGAATTGTTGTTTATGTTTATACAGTTTGACCCCTGACGATTTGGAAAAAGGTAGGGTATTCATTTTCACTGACAACTCTTGTATCTGTTATGGGAACTTACCCATAATAATAATGGACTATTCCGGACATTATAAATACTGCGCCTCAAGAGGGAGCAGAGAGGATTAATTGTAAGAAAGCAGGAGGCTCGATCAATCTGGCCTTGGGCTCCCAGGTTGAAATGTCTCAATAACGATGAGGCATCCCTCGCCTGGCTGATGATGCGTGGGGCCCTCTGGGTCGCCGAAGGACTTTGTGCGGCGGGTTTGGGGAGGTATCCAGGCTGCCGACGCTGTGATGGGGAGGTCGAGGCCCTTGGTCGCGTCTTCTTTCATTGCAGGTTGGTGGCACCATTGTGTGGGTTTGTTGAGGGCCTCATGGTTCGCATGTTGCGGGGAAGGTTTTTTGTCCTTGGGGCCGCTTCTGTTTGTAGCAGTGTGGCCCCGCCGTTGGCGAGGTCTGAACTTTGTGTGTTCCACTGCTTGCTAGGAGTTGTGAGAGTCGTGATTTGGGCGACACGTCGGTGGGGATTCTATGGAGGTGGGAGGTTCACCTCTTCCCGACTGATTTTGTACTTTAAGCATCAGCTTGGGGTCAAGATTGGGACGGAGGGGCGGCGATTCTCTTCATCGGAGTTCGTCAGGGGGTGGGTAGGTCTTGCGTGAATGTGTGGAGTGAGAGGAGCTGACCTGGAGTGGCACTTTGATGTCGGTTAAGTGCAGGATTTTGTCCTTAATGGGTTGACCAGAGGCAGGCCGTCCCGATGTTGGGCTGGTTTGGGTTTGTTTTGAATCTTTAGTTTCTCGTTAACTTAGCTAGGGTATGTATGCTCATTGGCCCCCTTTTATTTCTGTCCTTATTTTTCTTTGGTTTAATTCCCATCCCCTCCCTCGTTAGGTGGCCAGTGACCTCAGTTCTCTGGTAGTTGCGGGATGACTTTCGTTTCGTGTGTGTTTTTTTTCGTATTTGTTATTGTGTCTAAATGAGTGTGTGTCTGTGTGAGTGAATTTGGACGGATGACTGTGTTTTTTTATACTTTTGTAATCTCGCAATTTTTTCGTCCAGTTAACTGATGTTTCTGCCACATTTAGGTATTGTGGTTTTTTTTTATTACTAACCTATTTTTGTTTTGATTTTCTTGTAAATATTTAATGCATATTGTAAATATTCGTTGGGTTTTTTAAAATTGTTATCCCCCCCACACACACACGCACAGACTTTGAAATGTACATACGGGGACTAGTTAGAATTTCATAGAGAATTTGAGGAATTATGGTGGACGTAGTAAGAAAGGTATGGAAGAATGTGTTGTTTTGGTGCTAGGAATATTGTTGGTATGTGTGGGTCAGTGTTTGTGACTAGCTAAGTTTTAATTTAAGACAGATGATGACCGTCCTTCCCCACTACCCTCTTTAGGCCTTGTGCCACATTTTGTATATTTTCATATACGAATAAATATTGGATTAATTGTAAGAACATTAGAATAGTGATACTTGTCGAGACAACGTAGTTCTCTCTAACCTAACCTAATTATTATTACTAATACTTCTACTTCTTTGTACATAT
>OZ038483.1:26573724-26578724 GCA_964036315.1 Acanthosepion esculentum | reverse complement strand
TTTAAAACAGAAGGCATCCAACTTCAGAAGAGTGACAAATCACTTTACTAATGACTATCAAGACCTTTCTAATTAACCAGCAAAGATATTTCCCGCCTTTTCTGACCACATTTCATTGCAACATTTTTCCCAACCATGCACTGTAAAAGATATAATTCTGCATGTCCCTATCTTAGTTCCTTAGTTAGCACGTACGTTAAGTTACGCCCCGTCAATACCTCATAAATAATGGACTATTCCGTTTTGATCACGTGGAAAAACGGAAAAGACATATCTGATCTAACCTAAGGAATAACCAACACGGAGGCTACGAAATAAAATGGTAATCTTTATAACATCAACAAAATACAATACTCACTAGCGGCGTGAAGTAGGTGGACTACTTGGAAAGCATATTACGATATTTACCTGCCTCCCTACGAGGTTAGGATGCGACACAGGGCCAAATTTAATGTGGGGAAATCCGAGCCCCGGGGATTGGGCAAAAATTGCCAGTAGACTCCGCATACGTGGGGTCAGGTATCTGTTTACCTCCCCGGACGAGACTCTGCCCTTCGGCATAGCCTCGTCCGGGTTCCTCTCTGATCAAACGCAGAGAGTTCAAAACAGCAAGAGCTTCCCACACTGACAGCTCGCGCTTCCAGCGTAGAAAGCATATTGCCCCCCTACTTGCAATAGTGTCCAACGTATTAATGAGGATTGGGACATACCCATTAGTGTTCATAGGTAAGTTATATAACAATATCAGAGACGCTACTTGGTTTCAGTGAAAAAAATCAAAGAAAGAAAGAATCAACAGTAAAAGTGTTTAACGTCTGTTTCAGTGAAATATAAAAGGTTGTCAATTTGTCAAATCTTTTCATTTGTATCCTCATACTTCTTTAAATAACGACCAGCGTTCATATATATGTTTATTATTGCAATATTTTGTTCAAGTTGTTAAGCTCATTTACCGATGTTATAGGAGAGTTTTTATGGATATTTTATTGCCGTAGAACTTGCCATGAGCTTATTCAATCATTATCTGAAGAATTAACATTCATCATAAATTTCAAATAAGAAAAGCATGGCATTTTCACGGGTATTTCGCTTTAATAATCTTGTTTATCAACCAATGCATCGATCATCCTAGATGTTGAAACTGAGAGATAGCACCTCAGTTCTTGACCAATGCTGCGTTGAAATTGCGGCCTTCTTTTACAAATAGTCTCTATTCCATGAGTCAGAACATTTGATCAACAAAATGCGATGTTTAGGAATAAAATCGTAGACATTAGGAAAAATGGCTCCTCGTCCTAAACAAAACCAAATTGTCTAGGAAATTGTTGCGTTTGTAAAGTCTAATATACAGTTTTAATTAAAAAAGAAAGTAATTTATTAAGTCAAAATGTATTGAAAGTGCACTAATTACTGAGTTTCGACAGTAGATTTACCTCTGGTATCATGCCACATTTTTTACTGATTTTTCCGCTAATACAAGTGCCAAAAGCCACTAGAGATAGAGTTACCGAATCAGGTTGTTGACATTGGATAACGGTTGATGTTAAGATTTTAGTGATCGAGGAAGCATCCTGTAAAGAGCCTGTTCCACAAAGTAGCAGTTCTTGGGAAGCAGCTTGCCAAATGGAATTTCCTTCTTACAAATGAAATACGAAGGGAAGATGGATGATTCGACCCTGTGCATGCAGCATAACGGGTCTTTCGGAACTAAGGAATGTAGCCCATCATGTGCATATCGCCTTTCTTGACAAAACCGCTGCTAACTACAACGTAGGATATTTACAATCAAAAGTAATAAAAAGAAAATTTGGTAGAAGGGTGAGCTGTGTATCTAGACACATCGGACGCCAGGAAAGTAAAATATGTACCTATTTTTTTAGCGTTTTTATATTTTGTTCACCCCTACATATAGATGATTCGATGTTATTTAATCTGAAAAACCCGTCACAGTTAATTTTTTTTCTAATTTTTCATTTAATTACCTACCTAAGAATTGTTTATGACAAGAGAAGTCAAAAGTTATTTTATGAATCTGTAATTGTCAGTTGGGAACTTTAAAACTGGAAATGATTAGTTTCTCCTAAGGCAGTTTCTCCCCAACAACGACTCAACTTTTCAACCTGATTATAAAGAAAACATTATGCGCGGTGACGCTAATTTGAATCAGCAACTGTTGGAATCATTTTTTTTCAATTTCCGCAACTGTTGATATTGGACCTGCCGTTTGGTAAATCTTCACTCCTCGTCTAGAGGCAAATTCTCGCTTTTTGCAGTTAAGGGTTTCTTTGTCGTTTATATCGCTGATAACCTCTTCTGCGAATGCTGAGTCAAAATCAGTGAAAATCTATTAATATAAGCAGACATTTTGTTATATTCTAATCCAATTATGCGGCAAGATATTTTTATAGTAACTTGATTAAAAAATACTGCTGCTTCAGCCAACATTACGTAATTGTATTTCGTTTGCTGCAGGGCTTACGTCATGCTAGCAAAATAAATCGTCGAATTTCTTCGGAGCTAAAATAACCATGGATTATAGAAATCCCGAATAACTGGATTTGTCATAACTTTTTGACATATTATATATGTAAGGAGGTTCGAATAACTAAACGGTTAAGAAAACAGAAAATGGATTCGGTGACCCAGGTTCAATTATTGGATGAGACAGATTGTATTCACTTTAACGATCTTGCGAAAAGCATGTCCCACTTTCTTTCCCTTACAACTATATGTAAAATAAGACAATATGGGTTCTCTAGCCTTGGTTGACGACCAGTCTAGGAGGAGAACAATACTGAAATTAAACACCAGAATCGAAATCATCTCTTCTAAGGCTAAAAATATTACAGGTATTCAGGTCTAGTTAAATGTTGATAGTAATCAGCCCACCCTTTAATAATCGTCTAATAATCGTCTTTCATGTGTCGTGTCCGTTCACAACGTAAACGATCATGGCTCTCCACAACGTCTTATACGTTGTAACATTGAGAATATGAGTCAACTTAATATCCTACCCAGTCCCTGTTTTGCCATCCATTTGCACAAGCAAGTTAAGTAGATTACTCACTGTTTCCCTCTTGCATACCTGTGAGTGTCAAATTCTCCAAACCCTCTTTTCTCATCACTTGTCCCAGAAATTTAAACTGTCTCTTTCTGATCCTAAACACAAAAGTCCTCTTTGTTACTATTTTTCTAAAAGCTTGCGGATGTGCAGGTGGTGTAATGGAAAGCTGCTCGGAATGAGAATTTTGCGAGCCCAGTTCGAATTCGAGTCAGATTCGTTACATTAGCTTATGCACAAATACCCTTAGGAAATGTATAGATCAACATCCTCCCCGAATTATGGGTTAAATAGTAGGACTCGCATCTGGAAAAATTATTGTTATTCGCAAAAGTTGTTAATGCAATAATCGTTTACAAAAGAAAAAGATTATTCTTTCAATCCTAAAATAAGTTTCGGCTTTAAATAACACACTAAAGCCGTAAAAAAACCCCAAATCACTTGATAAAACTTAAAACTTTCTTGTTGCTCACATAGTCTGTCTATAGCATTCTCAGCGTCCTTCTGTAAAATCAAATCTCTCCTGTCCAACGTCTCTTCTTCATCTATAAGGACATTCTCCCGTATTTACTGGCATATTGGAGGGTGGATATTATGTAGCAGGTCAGTGTTTTTCTTTATTTCTAACGACATTTTCCTAATACTTTCTTTAGTTTTTAGAAGACATTTTACTCACTTCCAGTATGGTTTTGGATTTCTCTGTCACAAATTCCGTCGTTTATTGAATAAAAATAATTATTATAGTAAACTCTCTCACAGACGGGATGTGGTAAGCCTCGGACTTCTCTATCGCTATTTCCATGGAATGTGTTCGAATAAACTGCATTCCTTGGTTCCGCCAGTTCTAACCTTCACGGCTCGGATTCGCTATGCCATTCACATTGAAGCAAACCACTCTCATTTCCTCTGTATTGCATAGCTTTCACTCGGGCAGCTTCTTCCCACGAATCACTACTCTGTCGAACTGACTCCCAAGATGTTGTTTTCCCGATCACTACAGTGTTAACTTGTTCAAGTCTAGAGTTCACTGTTATCTTTCTAATATTTAATAATATTTCTTTATATGGCATAAACTGTGCCTCTTACTCTTTAACCTTCTACCTCGAACCTTGTACAAAAAAATAGTCCCCTTTTTACATCCAGTAGAATCTTAATGCGAATTTACCCATGCCGTAAATATGATAACTAAATGTGTCTCTAACAATACAATTATTTTCGTCGGTAAATAATTGCTTTGGGTACGTGGTTAGCATACAAAGCTCGCAAACCGTTGGCAGTGAGTTTGGATGCTACATAATCATGGCCGACATTAACATACATAAATACAAACATAGTACTTTTGCTTATTCCATAGCTTCAAAAGATGAAATAATGGCCGACGTAGATCTCTTCCTCCTCTTACTTCCATTTGATTTCCTTTCGATACTTTTCGATCGATAGTCTGGTCTTTGGCTAAGCGAACAGTTAATGGCGAATGTTGGCGGCGTCTGATTTGATGACGTCACGAAAAAGAAACTTGAAAAAAAATTACCACTTTCGCTCGAGTCGCAACAATGAAAACGTGACCACGTGAGTCAATAAGACCGGGCTTTTTCGAATCGATTTTCTTTCATAATTCGACATCTTTTGTTCCTATTTATCAAAGTGGCGAGACATTAAATAAAAAAAAAAAGAATCATTCACTTGGGAGAGTAGACAGGAATTTCGGATTAAAAGAGACCAGATGGAAAACAACAAAAGCATTTACTTAAAGCGAACTAAGAACAAATGGTTACTGATACGGTTAATTTTATAGAAAGTAAAATTATGGGGTCATTTTTCGAACGTGATGACGAAGACATTACATTTTCTCTGCTGTGCTTAATAAAACAAATAATCAATAGATATGTAGTAATATCTGATTTCATTGAATTTTTTAATCGGATTTACTCCAAGCAAG
>OZ038483.1:26473724-26568724 GCA_964036315.1 Acanthosepion esculentum | reverse complement strand
GGACATAGACAAATATGTATTCTTGTATACAGGATGCAATGAGTAAATTTTCGCCATTTTATATTTATAATTTCGCGCATGCGCGTTGTCTGTTTTTGGATTTTGTCGACAGCACAGTATAGTATGATCAGTTGGACACAGTCTGTAAGAAAAAGAGCACCATGACGCTATTCACTCTGCCAGAAATTTGGAAACGTGTGAGACTACCCACCTCTGCAACTCGCTGCACAAAGATATAGACCCCACGTCGTAGAATTTCTGTGCGGTGGATCGAGCGAGAGGTAGGCTCACAGGTAAAAGAAAAACACAACTACAAACTTGGGTAGGACGAAAAGAGGAGAGAAGGTGTGTGACCTTTTTGTGGATGATAACTCTTGGTTGATTCTCGGCTGGCGGAAAAAATATATATCTTAACTAACAATGTCCGGCTGCTAATGGGTCGCTCTTCGATGTTACGTGCTCCGGCCTAAATCAACCTTCCTCGAACCTAAACTAAGTCTAACTACCCGTGGCCCAAAGCGCTCCGTATATATGGAGAATCCTCTTTCATCATTTCCGGACAAGGGACACCCACGAATAAACCCATAACTTTTTCATGACCATTTCTCTCTTTGAAGAAAGTGGACATAAAAATATTTCTTAGCCTAGCTGACTCCGATTCAGGGACATTAAATTCAAACCCTTTTAAGTTTTGACCAGAGCCGGTCTTTTTCCTATCTTAGTATTTTGACAAGTACTTAACACTTATCTACCCTTTTCGCCATATGTCCAAACATGTTTTTATCTAGATTCCTAATCTAATCATTTGGTCTTGAAGTTTGATGCCCAGGTCAAATCTAACTAATCTTCTCGCACATATGTGTGCGCGCGCGCGCACACACAGATGTGGGGGTGTATATATACACACACACAGATGTGCGGGCGCACACACACACACATGTGTGCGCATATATCCGACTCATAGTGTCACAAACGGCATACTGTACTGCTTAGCATTCGCACCGGAAGTTCCAATACGAACATTTCAGGGTGTTTGGGTGTCAATCTGAGGACGATGCAGACGATTGGAAGAGAGTTGGATGCTCCTAATGGTGATTACGAAGTTACGGCAGCTAGGAAAACTCACTCTGATCGTTCTGATAAGAAAACAACTCCCGAATCAATATGGAGGCCTACATCAAGTGCCCTGAGGAGGTAGTGTTGCCCTGGGTCAAGAGGGTGGCTGCTGGAAGACCCTATGTCTGGTAAAAAGGACTCTGCACCAGGCCACACAAGCAGCAGAACCTAGTCATGGCAGTCAGACAATTTCTGCGACCACATCACCTCTTACATCTGACCACCAAATTCCCCAGACTGAAACCCGCTTGTTTAATATGTGTGGGGCACAGTTGAGCGAAAGACCAACACAACTCCTTGTAACATCAAAGACGAAAGCTAGGATTATGGCAGAATTCAATAACTTAAACAAGGAGACCATCCAGAAGTGTTGCAGGAGATTCCGAAGTCGTCTGGAGGCCGCGGTTAAAGCCAATAGCGATTTTATTGAATAAATTTACACTTTAGTATTTCAAGATATTTTTTGTGTAATTTTGGTAAATGTCACTGTTAAAATGAGAAGTCAGTGTTATTTTAATTTCTGCGTCGTTTAGACGAAAAATTATCCATCGCATCCTTTACATACGCAATGTGTGCATCTACGTAGTTGTAACCATTGACCCACATCCGCTTGGCATCAGTTTAAAGTAAAGTCTTCTTTATTTACCAAATATATATTCTTTAGCCATTTCACTCAAAAGAAGACAATAAAGTCACTAAGACGAAAGGGGTTACTGAGTGTTAGAGAATATGTTAAAATACTATTAAGGAGAGAGAAAATATAAGAACAAAAACACAGAAGAAAATAACTAAAATTGCTGTTAAATTTTTGAAGATCAAAGTTAACTGAGAAGTAAGAACCCGGAAGAGAGTTCCACAAGTGAGATGTGCGATAGAAGAAACTGTTAGCATAAAAAATTACGGTTACATCTACCCATTTCAACTCTAAAATTACGAGACATTGCCACCAATGTAGTACCGCGCTTAAATTCATAGCGTCTAGGTTCCTTAGAGGAAAGTTCATCATAACAATTACTATGAAAGTATAAAAATGGCAAAAGGAAGCTACGTTACGGTAGTGGGAGTGTGGCTGAAACTGAGATATTAGACCAATAATATTGCAGATTCCTTAGATTTTTTTCTGTATTGATATTGCGACCATTTTGCTTAAAATGTCTTCATTTCGGATGAAAACGTGGAACATATTTCCAAGATATTTCAGTCACATTTTCATTTTTCAAAATTATAATTCATCATTATAGTTTACATATATGAAAAAGAAGACTTATAGGTTAATATTTACATATGATTCTCTCTGCCTGTAGAATATAGTTATTTCTTCTTTTTTTTTCTTGCCTCCAGTTTTCCAACATGGCGTATAACGTTCAATTTTCCCATCGTTTTATGCATAGAGCAGCTTTGGCGAAGTCGTTCGGCTCCACTAAATAGCCGATGAATCTTAAACATACAGACAGTAAGTGGCCAAATAAGATCAGTCAGTCATACCACTGGAAAATGGCGCGGCTTGGAATGTATTCGTGCAACTGGACATTCCTAGGTGGCGTGACAAGGTCCTTACGTAAACGCCCAGCGGTCGGGGTGGGGCAGGGTTGCAGTTTGCAGACGAGAATAACGACTTCTTTCCATCTGAAGACTTACTCTAAATGAGATGGATAAAGTTAAAGAGCTTTACGGCAGACAGTTTCACCCTATTTATTAATCACAGATAATTTGTTTACAAGTCTGAGAAATGTCAATTTTTGAAACCAGCACAATGTTTTCATGTTTCTCAAGATTATTTCGTACGAACGTCCCAAAAGGTGAAAGACGGCATACGCATCACGAAATTCGACATTTCAAACATTGTCTTCGGACAGACAATCTAGAACTATTTGCGATAATTCACTTAAACACAGCAAGCCATTTCAAGAAATTAAGTAAAGAAATACAGACGTAATTATAAGGATATTTGACATTCAGAACTTCCCCATAGAACAGTCTAGAATGCTTTTTTCTGACGGTGGCAGCAAAGTCGATACTTCTATGACCAACGAGGTGACCTCAAATCTATGGTATACCCAAATTCGTAGTCTTTTTCGATTATACAGGTTCTGAATTAGTCTTTATATGTGCATAACTTTTAAGAGACATTTTAATGAGTATACATACCCACGTATTTTCATATATGATGACTGCCACGTCGTTGTCGAGTATGACCATTGTAATATAACAAGAAACGCCTATGCATGATTTTTTAAAGGTAGAGAAAGACGTTGTCCTGGTTCAATCCCACTCTTTAAGCAAAAATAGCATATAACCAAAAGGAACGACCAGTCAACATCATTAGATACTGTCAAGGCACAGGTGATACAGACGAGTTTACCTTCTGCGAGTTGGATATCTTAACAAATGGTAAGGCGTTCATTATTCCCAGCAGCTTACTACCAGCACTACGGCCGTGCACCTGTAATAGATCCCACGTAAGGATTCATCCGCTCTTTGATAGGTCTTGTTTTTAATCCTACCAGCTGTCTAACTATTTTAACTGAGTTATCAAAAACAACAGTAGAAAACCGGAATTGGTTTAACAACAAGTTTATTATTACTTTTTGGTACAGGGAAACATAATGTAGAATAGAAACTAGGAAGAGAATGGCTGTTTTCAGCAAAAGCTACTGCTCCTCCTGCTACTCCTCTTTTTATGTCTTTCGTCCGACGGCCGAATCCAAACTTGTAGGCAAATATTCTCCCTCACAACACTAACCAACCTCCTCACTATAAAAGCCTGGTGGTGATGTGGGGACAGTTTAGTCGCCGATAATTCGATTATGAGGCAGGTAGTATTAGGTTACATATAACAAGTAGCACTGACAGAGTGACCTGATATATATGTACATATATATCTTACATGCATAAATAAAGGATATACAGTGTAACCCAGATATAAGAGACCCGGATATAAGAGAAACCCGGATATGAGAGTTTTTCTCTGGTCTCAAATTAGAGCCTGTGTTAATGTATATAAAATAGACCAAACCCGGATATAAAAGACTTCTTCTCCGGTCCCGACAACTCTCTTATATCCGGGTTACACTGTATATATTTTTTTTCTGAATGAATTAATATTAACGAGAAAAGATCTGATGGTTGCTAAAAATAAAAAAGAAAGAGAAAAGAAAAAGAAAACGAGAAAAAAATGAGAAAAGAAAAAAGATTAAAGAAAAATACATAGTAAGGTAGAATAGCGGAAAGAAGAAATAAAGAACAATAAAAGACCATGTTGTATGTTTGTACTTTTTCCTCACACATCAAATCATGTTATGGTTAAACTTAACGAATTATTTACGACAGGCAGAAAGTCTCTCCTTTTGCGCAGAATTATTAAATCGAACGAATCCAGCGATTAGGAGAAAAAAAAGAAGAGGTGGTGGTGGCCATAGCGGGGTTAAAACTGATATCGATGGTGAGCCAGATAGGAGGAGGAGGAGGAGGAGGAGGAGGAAGAAGACGTGAAAGAGAAAAGCCGACGAGTCATGTGCGGATTTTGCAAAGCGAGATAAAAATTGAAGACACCGGAAGTTGAGAAAAAAAAGGGGAAATTCGGATAGTACAGTTCTCGCGCGTCGGTATCAGTGAAAAAGCGACAGAACTGACCGTTCGAAAACAAAACCGAAATGATCGCATTACGAACCACTTTCGATATCCAGCCAGTCCCCCGATACTTTCCATCCGACCCGCACCGGTGACCAACCTCACACCCCATCCATGTATCCAAATAAAGTGGGCGATCATTTTACTTAAGGCGATTTGCTTCTATCATTGCAATGGCGAACACAAAGAAAGTGAGTTCAAAATAGCTAACTAAGAATATATATATATATATATATATATATATTGTAATAGATGCTTAGTCTTTGATAGTGTCATTATATATCTTACATAATCTGTCTTGCGTTTTCCACTTCCGCTGCCTTGCGTGTTTATGGCTGTCGAGGGATACGAAGATTTTGACTTCGCTTTTGTCAAAATTTGTACAGTCTGCAAACATTAGTAAAAGAAGAGGAGTTAGGAAACCGATGTACTTCGATTTTACAAGCACCTACATGCACTAACTGTTTGGGTTTTAGGATTGGGTTTCGCCAGCTTTCTATCTTGCAGATCTGCTATCAAAATCCTAGAGATTTGTATTTGCATCCGGCACCCATTTCAGTCCTCGGAGGTAAAGTCGTAATGGTCTCATTTACCGAATAATCAGTCATACACATGCGCACGCGCACAAACACATCTATCTATCTATCTACCTGTTTAGAATCAAAACAAATAAAATTGGCCACTAACCCGATTGATGTAATATTTAGTACCTCCACTTCGACTCCATCTTTACGTTGACAACACTTTTTGAAACCCTTCAGTTCACTTGTCAGAATGCTTCGCCTGACCGTGTGTTCCTTCGTACGGTAAGGCACACTGGGCTAAATGATGGTTCTCTGTGCCCTTGGAGACGTAGGTTCGATTGCTACCGAATGGCGAAAATTTTTCTTTAATAAAATTTCTCGAATATTCAGGCAGTTGATCTCTGAAAACGTTTTCATCGTGACGTCATTTATACAATTCCAGTTTATTTGAAATGAATTTCGATTGACATCGTTCGAAAATATTGAATTGTGTTGCAGCCAACACAGTACAATATATCTAATATAATACCAAAATTCAATTTTTTGACAAGAACTGAGTTTGTCCAAAACACTTGAACAAAAACAGGACAAAACATTAACTTAGAAAAATACAATAAAAGGATTAAATAGATAGACCGTACCGTGTCAGTTATATATATATATATATATATATATATATATATATATATATATATATATATATATATATATATATATATAAAGACATTTATGATATGTTTAACGTTCTTTTTATAGATACAAGTATTTAAGCAAATGCTCTGTTTTATAATAAACAGTATTAAATAACATTTACCGACCTGAATGTCCGAGAAATTTTCATAGAAAATGTTATTTAATACTGTTTATTATAAAACAGAGCATTTGCTTAAATACTTGTATCTATAAAAAGAACGTTAAACATGTCATAAATGTCTTTAAATAAATTGTCGGACTTTGTCCAATTCAAATATATATATATATATATATATATATATATGTGTGTGTGTGTGTGTGTGTGTGTGTGTGTGTGTGTGTGTGTGCGTGCGTGCGTGTGTGTGTGTGTGTTAATTAGTACATATACGTTTGCCTACGTTTTAGTGCGCGATTAAAGTTTCACTGAATTACCAGCTCGTCGGGCACAAGATGTATGTCGTTAAAAGTAAACAAATGGCTTTAATTTTAACAACATACATCTTGAGCCCGACGAGCTGGTATTCCAGCGAAACTTTAGTCGCACGCCAAAATGTAGGTACACGTATATGTACAAATTAACATATATCTTTGATCTGGTTAACCCGATCGAGCACTATCATGTATAAATTTGACGATTATTTATTTGCTTGCCCGCGCATGCATACCAGCACGCGCATATACCCTTGCTTATATCTAGCCGTTTGATTTATCTATCTTATAACTATATCTATCTATCTATCTATCTATCTATCTATCTATCCCTCTCTCTCTCTCTCTCTCTCTCTCTATATATATATATATATATATATATATATATATATATATATATATATATATATATATATATATGTCAAGAACAATTTTGGAGGAAAGATGTATGACAAAGTGGAAAAGTTTTCGAATGACGTGTTTCTTCCCTTAGAACTTCATCGGACAAGGTTTCTTTACGTTGATGCAACTACACATGCGCAAAAACGAGAGACGCTGGGATTAAAAAATATACGTTTTGGGTATATAATCTAGCCAAATTCATTTAGATTCTTTTTCTTTCAGTTTCCATCAACTTTGTTATTAAACATCCCACATGTGATGACAGAAAAACTGCCCTGAATGGTAAAACTTTGTAAGAACCTGGACGTAAATTTATAAAAAAAATAAAAATAAAAACAAAATTGTTTATAAAATTCCCTTGAGGAAGCTTTGTTCAATGAAATTCAAAAATAATTATATTGGATATACTACATGGTTAACAAGAAGACTCATGTTACATCTCTCTGACCATAGCTCAATTAGGTCTCATTTAAATACTAATGGAAACCTACCAAAATCTATCCGTAAAATACTCGTTGATAATGCAAATATAATAGCATCATCCACATGCACAGAAAGGCTAATAATAATAATTATTATTATTATTAAAAAAGAAAAAGCGATTAATCAATAATATCAACTATGAACACGGCCACAATGTGCTGCACGTGTTTGGAAAATAAAACATTCTTATAACTCTAGATACATACATAAAACAATTCATATATTCAGTTAAAAGTAAAATAAAATCCATCCGTGAAAATGGCTAAAAGTATAGCCCAATGCGCTTGGAAAACATTCGGACAATTTTTATATAGTTTATGTCATGAAAAGAAAAAAAATATACGAATACATGAGAAATTACAACAAAAAAAACCTCAACCACTGCACCTTGTCAATCGTTTTCAACGAAACTTGCATAAAAGAGGGATTACTGCCCAAATACACAATATATATATATATATATATATATATATATATATATATATATATATACACCCTTGTGCAAATTTATTGAAACCATGCTTTAGATTCCTTTCTTTCACTATATGGTCAGTTTTAGACCCACTTGAGTGACAGTGTGTAATTGATTTCTATTTTTCCTCAAATTAGGTCATTTGCAGTGATGTGCAGTAATATGTATCTATTTTCGAGGTGTATGATGAAATTTATCTGGCCTTGAAAAATATTGCTTCATCCGTAATTTTTTATATATATATATATATATATATATATATATATATTAAAAATCTATTCATGGATGTTGCGTTCGCTTTCGCAAGTATGCATCTATCTCTTACCCCTAAATAAAAGATAATAGCAAAGTAGACTTGTTCATCTAGCCTTGATTTGCTACCAATTTAGAAGCAGACGTCTACATTCACAATCGGTTTTGGGTGTTTCTAGCAATGCCATTACCATTAAAACCTACTTCCAGCAACGTCTAGCGTAGTGAATCTGTGTCCCTATATTCTAGAGGTGGGGTGAGGGCGATAGGATTAACGTACATAATACACATACATAAGTATATATACTCAGAAAGGAACCTATGACCTCTCATATATTAGTACTAAATATTTACTCAGCTAACTTGAAACAAGGCTAAGTATTTTGAAGAAGATGGTGTGAAGCCTATTTCCAAAATAGGAAAAGGTCTGCCTATTAATGCTCACCCAATCACTAAATAAAAGTTCTATTTTTTATTACTAGATAGATAGATAGATAGATAGATAGATAGATAGATATGAGCAGAATGAGATAGACAGTCTATTTTATTTATTTTATTTTTTATTTTTTATTTATTTTATTTATTTGCCATTTTTATTTGTCGAGCACAATACAAAGAACGAATTCGTTCGCAAGTCTTATTGATGCAATGCGCCAACAACAATACAAAGACAAAGTAGATAACTAATTTTGTTTTGGTCCAATATTCCACATGAACAAAGAAAACAAACACTTTCTCCAGCATGTATTTCTCTCTTCACCTATGCCCGTCCCTCAGCACTAGTCGTCTTTTATGCTTTATGCGCCACACACCGAGAAGGAGTTAACTAACCAATGCTGCCGCCGGCATCCTGACAGACGCACCGCAAAAGAGAGCAAACCTGGATGACTGCCATATTGGCCAGTCTGAGTTCGATAACGATTCTAATAAAGACTTATTAAAAGTCTGACTACCAACCACAGCGCCAGTCTCTTTCATCATCCTAGTGATAAAAATATGCACCCAAGTTCAATCCTAACAAGTGATTCAATGATTTGCTCGAGTAAATCACGCCAAGAAGGATGATAAATAAAAAAAATCGACATATCTTCGTAACAGGAATGCTCTCACGTATACAGCATCACAAATGACACAGTGCGAGAAACCAACAAACAAGAAACAGGCCGTTGTATGGTCTCAATTATGAGGTCTTCAAACGGTCTGTTCTCATCGTCAAGAAGAGAAAATTGAAATGGTATGGCCGCATCATAAGGGTCAACGACCTTTCCGCTGCCATCTTTGGGTGAAAGAAGTGGTAGACGCATTATCAATGGATTGATAATGCCACTGAGTGGTCTGGAGGATACTTCGCAAAGACCCAGAAATTAGCACGCAACAGCGACATGTGGAGGTAGCTGGTCAGTTTTTCAGCTGCTCAACGACACTATGATTACACCCAATCATAGGAACGATGAAGATGTTGTTGATGAGGAAAAATAATAGTAATTGTTTTTATTCTATATTCGGTTAGCTTCCCTACTATGATGCCGTTGAATAACTAAGTCTTGTTTTTGATACTTTGACAATAATTAGATTCAACAAATGACAGTTAAAGAATTTATGAAAAAATATGATCAAAGTTACCCTTATTTTATTTGTTAAACCAACAGTGTGGCGAAGTTTATCATCAGGAAGATGAATTGGACTATTTTTTGATGCTACTATGACTGTCTCGTTTACTTGAACTTGCTGCAACAGTCTGTCATGCCAAGCGTCAGAGAGGACTTTTAAGATGGGAAGTTATATTTTCAGCAAGATGGGGCACCCCCAGACTAGCATCACGATATTAGATCATACCGTGATGAGATCTTGCCAAACAGGTGGATTGTACGAAGGCATTTCGTAGAATAGCCTCTGCATTCACCATTAGAAGATTTTATGGGGATACTGAAAAGACAAAGTTTACGCTCTAAATATACTGTATAATAAATAAATAAAAACAGACCATCTACTCAAATATGGGTATCCATTAAAAATAACGCTTAAGCAATAAATTAAAATATATCGGGTTAAGAAATAAAAACATATATATATATATATATATATATATATCTTTATTATAATATATATATATATATGCATACATATATATACATATATATATATATATTTCTCTTTATTATAATATATCTATACATACATATATATATATATATATATATATATATATATATATATATATATATATATATATATATATATTGATCTGGGAATTTAACTATATATATATATATATATATATATATATATATATATATATATATATATATATATATATACTCTTCTCTTCAATTGTTTGAAGGAACCCTCAGTATTAGAATGGGATGAACTTGACAGAAGAGTGAAGAAAAAAATGAAAAATTACTTTTAGAATCATTGAAAAAAGAATGGAATCAATTATCAAACTTATACTTTGGGAAAAAATTGCAACAAATGCCAAAAATTTGTGCGGCAGTAATCAAGGCTAAAGGAGGATATTTTGACGAGAGCAAAATTATTCATAAAATGCTTTTTTCTTTTTGTCATAATATAAATATTTTCTTTTATTTAAAGTACAAAATAACTACTTTTCGGGTCAATTTAAAAAATCACCAGGAGTGGCTTATAGCTCTTTAACTGCAATTTATATATATATATATATATATATATATATATATATATATATATATAAGTGTGTGTGTGTGTGTGTTTGTAGGGTGAGAAAGAAAGAAAGAAAGAAAGAAGACTTAGAAGGCGATTTTTTTAATACTACATCCTATAAAGGTCGTTGATGATCGTGGCTCTCCACAGACTCTTTTTCTTTATTATCTCTGAATTGTTATATTTTCTTGGTAAATATAGAGGAGTAGTTCTCCATTGCCTTCCCTAGGGTTTTGAATTCAGAGTTGTTCTTCTACTAGACTAGCTGCCAACCAAGTTTAAAACCTCCAGCTTACCTTGCTATGTAACGCATAACGAGCTAGATCTCATTATTTCCATGAATTTTGATTAGCTTTGAAAGCCTAAGCTTTACATGATTACGAACGTTGATTTGGTTTGCTCATATATATATATATATATATATATATATATATATATATATATATATATATATATATATATATATATATATATATATATATATATATATGATGTGCTTTTACCTTATGGATGTCTATTTTCTAATTTCTTGGCAGTCTTAAAAAGAATATGGTTCTGGTTGTTGCCCTACAAGTGTCTCAATACAGTTTCCCATGTTATCTTCTCGCTGCCCGCAGCGTTCTACGAAGTAGCTCTGTCGTGCGTGATTTGTGGAAATATGCGATCGATACACTCCAATTATGAAAAGGGCGAGGGAAAAGAAAATCCGGTGACCAATGGGACGCACTTCACATCCCTTCCGGGCGGATTCGTCAGACGAACTGACCTTCGCTGTGAACCAATCAGATCACTGTTAAGCCAACAGAACGTCCGGTCATGTCTCTGGCACGCGCAAAAGGATATGAGGTGATCAGCGCTTGGGGATAACTCTAAACTTAATGATAATTATCAGGTATCTTCAGTGCTGTGAAATAAAATGAAGACAACTAACAGTCATCAGGGTGAACGAAAAGTTTTCAAAAGTGAAAGGGTTTACAGACGGGAGCTCATTTGTTAGTCTTTGTTTAGGTCTACGTCAATTTCCGTTCTGTACGTTTTTGTTTATTACGATGATAATGATTATCATCATTTGTAAAACACAGCCTCGAAAGTTATTGCCTATACCAAAGTGTGCATTAAATGTCGACATTACGTTTTTTCCTGCGCTCGGAGTGGATCGTGGCAAAGGCTGTGTGTAAGATTTTCTATATTTACAGCAAACTGCATCCCCAGGTCGTTTTTCCTTTTGAAAAAAAAACAAAACAAAAAAACTTCGTCGTGGAGAATTAAGTCTATCAAACGACTGCTATTGTATAGCGAGTTTAATCTTTAATGGATGGACCATAGTTTTCGTCTTTTTTTTTTAGAATAAACTAAAAAAAAAAATCAAATAAACTGATAAAATATTTTGGAAAACAAGCAAATGACCAAAACCAAAGTGAAATGACAACAGGCATAAAAATGTTAAAAATTTTGAATTTTCCAATATTTTTTTTTCTTATAAAAAATCGGTATTTCTGGTTCGAGGTAAGCTCGTCGCTAGGCTGTTTTGAGTCGGGAGAGTGGCTTTTAAGCCAGGTGAGAGGGAATTAGAATTTACACCATTTTTGGGGTGGGGTGGGGTCGTCAAATAATTTTTTGGTGACAACATCTCCTCCCATGTATATATATATATGTGTATATATATATATATATATATATATATATATATATATATATATATATATATATATATATATATATATATATATGGGAGGAGATCTTCTATTATCACAGTGTGGAATGCTGAATAACAAAAGTGATAAACGCATAAACAAAATAAAACTGAGATCGTCAAGATTATATGCCAAACGCACAAAACAAAATTAATTTTAAAAGTTTAAGTTTGATTTTCTTAATATATATGATGTACAAGTACTGTAGTAAAAATACAATAATGTTCTAGAACCTGGACCACCTAGGGTTTTGAGATTTTCGAAATGAGACCCAGTTCTTCGGTTGACCCATCTCCCAAGAATATGATACCACTTCATTTCTTCTTCTTTTCCTAGTATATACTAGCTATCGAAGACGAAATGAAGCGGTATCAGGTTGTTGGGTTATGGGTCAACCGGAGAATTGGGTCACACACACATACACACACACACACACACGTATATATATATATATATATATATATATATATATATATATATATATATATATATATATATATATATTATTAATTAATTAAATAATGTCAAACACTTAAAATCCCATAGGTACTTGATATTTTTTAATTAATAATGATTTTGCTCTGTCTTTTGACATAGAGCTCTCCCTGGATTTATATCCTCGTGGAAATTCCATACGGATTACCATACTGTATCATTACTATATATATATAAATTGTCGGACTATGTCCAATTCAAATATATATATATATATATATATATATATATATATATATATATATATATATATATATATATATATATATATATAACACTATGTCCCAAATAAAATTTCTTGTATATATATATATGCTAGTCGAAAAAGGGTACAGCATCTTAGTTCTTAAAATCGAATACTCAGACTACCTGCGCATATGATTTGATCATAGTAGTGGCGGCTTGTGCAAAACAAACCACATTTTTTGGGAAGAGCCGAATAGATTATACACCTCAGGTTTTGAATTCAGAGTCGTCCTTCTCCTAGAATCGGTTGCCACACAATATTATAGAACCCAATCTGTCCTGCTATTTACCCATAGTTGGCGTGGGAGAAGAGACGCACACCTTTCCCAAGAGTATTTGCAAGTAAGTGAATGTATCAAATTTGACCGGAATTCGAACTCGACTCTCCAATTCCTCAATCCGACCCGTTGTCCATGCTTTGCTGTTAGCATCATAGACAAAAATTACCAGACGATGGCTAACCAAAGTTTTTCTACTATAATGGCAAAATTTAATTTTTGATAATGACCGGGATGGCCGAATTTATTCGAACCAGAACAGAAGAAAACATGAACTTTCGTGCAGTTTATGGTTCATGGCATTTAGCCCAGAAGACATGAAAAGTCTAAAAAGGTATCAACGGACTCAAACGAAGGTCAACCACTGATATGAATCGTAATGAACGTGTCTGGACCATTTTGCCCGTGAAATCAGGAATATGTCAAAAACTGTAGTGCACCACGCCCACGCTCAATGAACTGTTCCAAGAAGAGACGCAGGATATGGCTAGTAAGACAACATTTTATATATATGCATGCGTCAGGTTGTATTTGGTCGAGATCAAAACAAGCAAATAAAATGCGCGCAACATCACGACCGAACATGCGCAAGTGAAATATTTGCGTGGTCGTCTACAACGATCTTTACGAGTGCGTCAATAATGGCGAACGCCTTCAGGAACTTTCATTTACGGATAGAAGCTGCAACGAGGAACAATCGTTTATTTATTTCGTTTACAAATAGGAACGATCATTTAGATTTATCTTCATACCCTGCCTGGTGGCAAACACTGCTGGTGGCGCCAGGGGTGGCGGTCCCGCCATAGCCACCGAAACCGTGATATCACCCCAGGTCGGCGGCTGATGAAAACAGGGTATCGCACGTGTTAATACACGTTGTATGTTAAAAAAAATATTGTATATGCGCGGTACTTATTGGAATGCGCTCAATGTCAGTGATAGAGCTAACATACTTATTTATATTGATATGAGTTTGTGGCCCTGGGTTTCACGCCCTTGCAATCGTCAGATAAACTCTGAAAGTTTGTCTGGCGATCACAAGGGCATGAAACCCAGGTTCACAAATTCATATCAATATAACTAAGTGTATATATATATATATATGTGTGTGTGTGTGTGTGTGTGTGTGTGTGTGTGTGTGTGTGTGTGTGTGTGTGTGTGTTATACGATGCAGTCAGTATTTTAGAGGATAGTTCTCGCAAGTGTCTGGTCCAAAGTAGCCTACGATAGTTACGGATAATTTGCGATAGTTATCATGATGTGATATACAATTTTAGTTACGATGAACCTCAACTATAGTTACGGCCATATAACGTTGAACGTTAAGCAACGTTCAGTCTGCTCAGTACTCAGATGGGTGACCGCTGGGTAATACTAGGTGCTGTAAGGCGCCAGGGGCTAGATAGTCCGCTACTTATACTAAGAGGAGACCTCGATATGTGGACGTGTTTCTGGACAGGAATGTTGCAAGACCTACCTGGAGTTGGGTAAGAAGAAAAAAGAACCTCACCTGTTCAATAAAGGATTTAAACTTCAAATAAAATAAAAAAGGAATACAACAAAACACATTCCGCAATATTTTTTTTAATGTAGCCTGTTTAGATATCACACAAGAGAAGATAGAAGATCCGATGAAATCAATCCCCGAAAAGTGTCAACCATTTAAAATCTCCCACTTCAAAAGTCCACCGAATTTTAATTTGCGTAAGAAAACTAAAATTTATTTATGTTCACATTTGTCTAACTACTGTAACTCTCTCACACACTCAGTCTTTATCCCTCACTCTTTCTCTCTCCCTTCCTCTCTCTTTCTATCTATCTCCACAAACAGAAAACACACACACAACTATGGAGAGTGAGGGAGAGAGAAAGAGAGAGAGAGAGTGAAGGAGGTGCAGGGAGAGAGGGATACTTTTTATATTCCCGTTTAAAGATAGAAGGAAAATGTATATTGGTCTTAAATGTGAGTCCGCACGCATATGCAATCGCAGACACACATGAACTCGTCGAAGTGTGTCTGTGTGTGCGAGCATCTGTGTCCGTGCGTTGTCTTCAAAACATACACAAATCTATCTTCTTTTATAACACGGTAAAAATAACTAGTTTCAGTTTTAACTAAGATAAATATACGAGTTCCCATTATTTCTGTTCTATACTTGGCGAGAGAAAAAATACTACCCACCTCATTTTTGGTAACGGAATGAATAAAAATACCTTACCCGTTTCCAAAACTTGGTCTTTGCCGCATTCAAAAGAGTAGAAACAGTTTATCGCAGCCAAAAAGAAAGCATAAATAATTCTTAGCTTATTGATTTTTTTAGAATCGATTATACGATGCCGGCTTATTCAATATAACATAATTGAAACCATGGAGAATAATTTGGGTGGGAATCTGGGATTGTCGAGGATTAACGAGGACGCGATTGTAAAAGAATATTATTTTAAAATAGGTAAAGATTTTGAGAGTACATTTATTTGCTATAACGATAAGGAGAGATGAATCAGCTGTCAAATATTAAAGAGTTCAAATCCAAGAAAAGTTTGGTATTTTATAGCAGACACTTATGTTATAAATAAAAGTCTGCGTACAACATCCCCCCCAAAAAAAGAGTTACCCAAAACGGACCCCATTTTTCTCCTCTTTAGTACAATGACACTCCCCTGAGGAATATATGGCCACAGTCTTACCACGGGCGGTGCTGCGACTGAAGTCGAGATGCCACCCCCACGCTGTTTTGAATACAGAGTTGTCCTTCTGTTATGCTGGGTGTCAAGAAAATCAAGAGAGCCTAGTTTGCTCTGATATTAAAACCATAGCTGGGGTAGGATATATCTATTCATACCTTTCTCAAGGGTATTTGTGCAAAAATGAAAACGGATATGGCCGGAATTCTATAGCTCAACTGCGAATGACGAAAATTCCCACCAGCTACAAATATACAATATTAATTCAAAGTAAATTAGGAAAATTTCTATTTTATTGCGATAGACACTCCTTTCTACAACCAATCTGAACTGAGAGGCAGTTTATTCTGGGAGAGTAATTTCATTTTTTTCTTCTCTCGAAATAGCAATGCAAATTATTATTATTAAGATCTTTGTAAATAATGTAAAAGTGAAAGTGAAAGTAGTTAAGTTTATCAGCTAAGAAGAATTTGCTAATGACGTCACAGTTGAGGACAATGAAGAAATACATACATTAAGTACTTCACAAGTAGAGGAATCACTCACCATATTGGAAGTTCGGTTGACAAATATATATGAAACTAATATTTTTAGACAATGTATTAAACCATTAGAAAATATTGTTCTAAACAAAGAAAATAGAGCTGACCAGTTATGTAATAACTAATCTCCTGTATGGCACTGAATGCTGGACAATTTCTTCACAGGTGAAAAAGAGATTTGGATGTGGTTCTACTGATGAATGCTAAGAATATCACAGAGAAAACATATGAGTAACGAGAATGTCTTTAAAAAACCAGGAGCAACAACGAAATTTAAAATTACAAAGAAATAGTTTCTGAAAAACATAATGAAGAAAGAAGGCTTAGAGAATTTACCACTCATATCAAAGGGGAGAGAATAAGGATACAACAGCGAGTAACCTATTTAACTTGTTTGAATGATAGCAGAACAGATACAAAGTGTGATAGGAAAGGGTGACAAAAATACTTAGACCAACAAAAAAGTTTGTAGAGTCATGATCGTCCACGTCCCGAAGGAGCATAAAAGAAGAATCTGTAGAGGTTTCACCCTTTGAGCCCTGACCACCGTTTAACCGGTGACAGAGAAAAATTACTTAATGCCCAGTCACCGGTTGAACGGTGGGTAAACACTTGTAACTATTTTTATATCTACCGTGAAACATTACACACCAATTAATTGCGAATTTTGACTCAGGAGCTCAGATAGAAGGCTTAACATTGTTCAGGGCTCAAAGGGGTAAGTGCAAAAACGATTTCGAAAATCGTCTACCGCACAAAACTGGATTTTTATAAACTTAAGAAAAGTGTTTTTTTTATTCATTAGCGCAAATTAAAATCATATTCAAGTAAGAAAAATTAAAAGAAAAAAGATTTTAAAATGTTTAGCTAATAGCCTTAAAACTCAAAATGGCCGACGTATTTATAAAATCTGCAACTGAGCTTTTCCTGCCGAAGTTAATGTGTTAAGTGTCAGTATTCTAATTAAGATTTTATATAAAAAAAAATAGAGTGATGCAATCGTAGGGAAATCTTAAAAGTGTATTTGAGCTTGGTAAGCTCTTTCTTGCTTGTACAAGCAGTGAGTTTTCATACGTTGTTTACAAACTTTAAAAATCCAGAGGCTATGAAAATAGATTCTACAAGAACCTCCGAAAAGTGAACATCGGTCATCGCTCAAACACATGTGATTTTTGCTAGATCTAACAAACGGTCATTTGTAGAGAAGGTATTAAATAACAATGAAGAGTAAACTTATTATGACAATCCAAGAAGAAGAAAACTTTGGTTAAATCCAAAACATCTTTCAACATAAACGAAATCTGCTGAGAAAGAAACACACTTCGTTTTTGGTGGGATTACAAAAGGAATTATTTATTATAAATTACTTGGAACTTGAGAGACAACACTCCAGTGAGCAAGTGGCTCATTTGAATGACGCTTTGGAAGAGTAAATACCTTTTTTTTAAGAAAGATGTCGACGATTGTTTGGATTACAGGACAATGCCTGTTCTCACGTTAAAGATGTATTACAAGCGATATTTGGATGAATACAACGTATTTTCAAAATCTCTCACTTTTTGTTTTAGTGAGAGGTTCTATCAACTATCGAAAATTTCGTCGAAAATGTATTGAAACAAACTCCGAATCTTTTCTTTTATCCCGGAATATGCAATTTAACTGAGAGATGACTTCAGATATTCACTACACTATTTTTTACCAAGACATTGCAATTCACACATAATGAAGCAAATGATCCGTGGAGAACAATGGCATTAAAACTAAATAAAAAATAGCGTACCAAATATAAATGCCGGCATGATTAAATTATTCCTCCCCCCCCCCCATTCATCACGCTCATTATTTGGTACAGCACGCTTATTGTCACAGAAGGTAGCGACGGAGAGTGAGAAGAAAGGACTAAGCATAAACTACAAGAAGACGGAATACATGGTCTTCAGTAAGAGGATGAGCCCGAAATGCGATTTGCAGGTCGGGAAAACTAGAATCAAGCAGACGTGGAAGTTTAATATCTGGGAAGCGTTTTGACAGCGCACAGTAAGTGCGACACTGAGATCCGTACACGTATTGGGATGGCCAAGGACATTCCAAAAGCTGGGCAGAGTCTTGCAAGACAGAAGAATTTCTTTGGTAACAAAGAAAATAATACTGAGCTGTTACGTGACATCTGTCCTTCTTTACGGCAGCGAATGTTGGACGATTTCCTCAAAGATGAAGAAGAGACTCGAGGCGACAGAGACGTGGTTCTACAGACGGATGCTCAGTATACCATGGATCGAGCGTGTGAGCAACGATGAAGTCTTGGAGAGGTTGTAAACAAGGAGGAGGCTTAACATCTATTTTCTATACTAAATTTCAACCAACAAGGCTCGAGAGCAGCTCAAGGCAGAGGGTTACTGTCAAAAAGTTTATGATAAATGAGGTGTGATATGAGTAAAAGAAGAGATCGTAGGAAGTGGGGATTATGAGGATAAGTCGGGTAGATAATGACTGAAACTTGACATGACGCACTCTTAATAGATATTTATCAAGTTGAGTGAAGACTGACACAAGGTCACAATAGATGAGTACACAATAAGTATCTATTTCACCAACTCTTTGCATCAGGCGCCAGATAATTATTAAGTTAATCATAGTTTGACATAAGACCACAATAATGGCGTATACAGTGAGATTCCAACTCACTTGCAATAGTCTACAGGTTAAGCTTGTTAGCCATCGCTCAGCAACAAGAGCCTTAGCAGAAATTTATAGCCCATAGCCTAATCAGGTAGATTGATTTATTCATTTGTTTTTTATAGCTTATCAAATTTTGCATGTTCCTAATCTGGTAGATGAGCCACGAGGTTTAAGCAACCAGTGGTGGTCTGGGGGAGGAAGCAGAGGGAAGGAACTTGTTGAGTGTTCCAAGGGATAGAGGGAGGCGGAGAGCCATGATCGCCTACGTCCCGAAAGGACATGGCGCATAAAAAGAAAGAAGGTAATCGAACTCACGCTCTAATATACTAACCACTACTTTACTTTATAGAACTAAGTATATGTTCACTAAGTTTATTTTCCAAACAAATTGATAATTTTTTTCTTTTAAGTTTTGAGCCTTCAAACATTTTTTTGTAATTCTATGTCTCATTAAATTCCATTGGTCATATTAATTCAAAATAGACGATCATGGCTCTCCTGCTGTCTTCTCCACAGAGTTCGAATTCCAGTCAGGTTCATTACATTTAAATAGGTGCAAATACTCTTGGAAGATGTATGAATCCTTCTCACCTCCTAGATATGGATTAAATAGTAGAACTTGTATGTAGAAAAATCAATTGCCATTCCTTAAAAAATTGTTAATGTCTTATTCACTCGCTAAAAAAGAATTATTCTTAAAATACAAAAATATTTTCGACTTTAAATAACCCACAAAGGGTTGATAAGCCGTAAAAAAGAGCAAATCAACATCAAAGCGGTCTCACCGTGTTTGAGATCCTAGTCTTTCTCCTAGACCGACGAGACTTCTATGCAATTTAATACATGGACGGTTCATGTATTTCCCCAGAACATTAACGAGAAATGAACTTAAGAGACGAAGTCCGAATTTGAACACGTCTCACCAACTCCACTTTCCACGCCGTTATGCTACACCACACACACTGATATACAACCCAGTGTAGACTTTTAAAATAGATATTTTTCATCAAGCTATTGCACAACAGCGGGGTAATAAAAAAATTCTTAATGGGAAATATTTTCTAACAAAAGCTTGCCAGAATAGTACAAAAACATCGCTCTACAAACGTGTATACGTTTTACTTGTTACGTTCCACGAAAAAAGTCAGATCAACTAACTTATTGGTCTCTAAACAACAAACATATCTTGGATTGTCATTTTCGTACCGGCTGGCCTGAAAGCGGGGAAAGTTGAATAATTTTCTTCAAAACAGTGTTGTTTGTACAGCAAGTGACTAAAATAGGTCGCCCAAAGATATGTTGATTCTTTTTACCTCAGAAAGCTATGATCTTTTCCAAGAAATTTTGTTCCGAATTTTTCTAAACCATATTGGGAGCTGCATTGGTGGAAGTTGGTAATTTCTTTTTAGATCTAAAATTTAAATTTACCATTTTTATTGTTTCAAGAACCTTCGATTTTTATTATGTGTTTTTGTGACTTAGAACAAAAACACGTGCATGAAAATTAAATAGATTTACATTCAACATAAGCAAACATCTATAAATAAATCTATAATTATAGTCTGAGACCCGGTATTCTTCTTGGTCATCGCTCTCCTGTCCTTTGTAGCTATTAATAAATTTTGTTTTCCGTGTTATCTCTCCTAAACCCTATCCTGCCATCCATTTACATAAGCTTGCGGGTAGTCTATGCATTATTTTCCTCTGTCCCTCTTGCCTTCAATCTGTCCTGTGGATATCAAATTTTCCAAGCCCCTTTTCTTCATTATGTGGCCTAGAGATTTCAACTGTCCTTTCAGATGTTATGTATATGTGTCCTTTTTGTTTCCATTTTCTCTAAAACTTCGCATATTCAGCCCATAGTATTCTCAGCATCCTTCTGTAGAATCACATTTCTATTGTTTCAAGTCTCTTCTTCATCTGTGAGGGGGTTGTCCAGCATTCACTAAAGATAAGCGGACTGATATTACGTAAAAGTTCAGGACACTTTTCTTCGTTTTTATTGAATTTTTCTGTTTTTTAATACATTGCTTAGCTTTTTGGAAAGCCATATTTCGTTATCCAAATGCGCCTTCGGATTTCAGAGGGGAACTTTCCGTACACTGTTAAAACACTTCTCAGATATAGTTTCCGTACACTGTTAAAACACTTCTCAGATATCTGAACTGTATATTTTTGATTTTTGTATCTCCCATCTACAATGTAATTTGTATTATAATTTGGATGTTCGGCTGCTCCTTTCGCTGGCAACCATAAATTCTGTCTTCTTACAAGATCCAGAAACGGATATGCAATGTAATTGGCCCTGATCTGTCATCTCGTCTGCAGTCGCTCTCTCACAGACGCGACGTTGCCTCGCTCTGTCTTTTTTACAAATACTTTCACGGTAATTGCTCCGATGAGCTGCTTTCGCTGGTTCCCAGGCCTCATGAATTTAAACGTCCTACGAGGCTGGCATCCCGTTCCCACCCCTTCACCGTTGAAACTGTTAGATGTAGACGTCTCTTCTACAATAGCTTCATGTCTCGCACATCTCGCCTGTGAAACTCCCTTCCCTATTCCTGTTTCCCTGACAAATACAATCTTCAACTATTTAAGTGTAACGTCAATCGACATCTCCAGTTGCCTTGATCTATCCACTTCCCTTCTCCACATCCTTTCACTTTTCATTCCTATCTGCTCTCGCTCCAAATCTTCTGTAACCCCCTTGCCTTGATCAATCCACTATCTTTCTCCACATCCTCTCCTTTACCACTCCTATCTGCTCTTCCTCCAAACCTTCTGTAACCCCTTGCGTGCTAGTGGCTTCCAGCCTTGCTTGGGGTGATAAGCTTAAAAAAAAAATTGATAGTTAGTCCTTTATTCTCGCTTTCCTTTACTATCTTTTGTTGGATTATCTGTAATTTCCTTTGTGTGTCTGTTATCAACATTGTGTCATCTACATATCTTATGCTTTTAAGATTTTGGCCGCCAATAATGAATCCTGGTAAGACTTCTAATCCTTAAAGAATCGCCGCACTGCATAGATTGAATTAGTTCTGTCAGAAGACACGTCCTTGTCTTATACCCCTTTCCATTTTTCTATATTTACTGAATTCGCTTTCTATCCGTTTGCTGTCAGTATAGCTTCTAGATTATTCTGATATCCTTCCCAAATATGTCATGGCTACCTAGCAATTTCAACAGTCCTTTGTGACGTAGTTTATCAAACGCTTAATGCATATAAAAAATATTATTACATGTTATTACACGTTGTAATAACATGGCTAGCTGCTTCCCACCGCACTGAATTCAGCCTTTTAAAAAATAACAACATAATGTTCTGCTAAAATTTTTCTTTTTTTCGCTCACTTGCGCCACTGACGAAGGCTCAAGTGAGTCGAATGCTTGGGCTGAAAAATATGAATTTTAACTATTTTATACACAAACAAGTCACGTTTGCGAAACTTTATTCGCCCACTAGAAAAAAAGATCAATATATTTAATAGCCATAAAAAGTATATTCTATTCAATAAGACACGTTTAAAGAACAACTGCTTCTGATGTATACCAAATTGGAAAAATAAGATAGAAAAATGGATTTCTTCGGATGAATGGTGATATGTATGTTATGCCTTAATGGTCTCTAGCAATTTGCCACAATTAAATGAGATGTTATGAGCGCCGTTCTTCATCATACCCTTCTAAGCCATGAATATTTTTTCACCTTTTGTCCGAATTTCCAACCAAGTGTCCAGATACCTCTACTCTTAGAAATCAGTCTTGTAGTATGTGTGGGATAGCAAAAACAGAATTATGAAAAGTTTCAAAGAAATCATTGGCGAACATAAATTACCTTGCCGGCCAGACATGGAACAATCTTGGCAAAGAATGAGGAAAAATATTTCTTCTTTACAATCGGTGAACTATTCGGAAAAGATTATTTCGGATTCTGAGTGAGTAAAATTGAGCTCGGCTCATTGGCCTGTCTTAAAATAGACCAATCGGGAAACAGTTCTCATTTGGCGCAGTCGAATCAATGTAGAATCTACCATTTTTCTTCTTTATTATATATATATATATATATATATATATATATATATATATATATATATATATATATATATATATATATATATATATATATATATATATATATATATATATATATATATGGGGAGGGAGGATGGTGTGGCAGTCAACAGTTCACCAAAGGCGAGAAAAGAGCGAAATATAAATGGAAGGCTGGTGAGACATCAAAAGGAAATGAAGGTAAAAAAAAATATGGAAAGAAAAAAAATGTGAAAAAAATAAAGAATAAAGGATGAACAATAACGGAAAAAATAATAATAATTTCGCAATGTTGTCATGACAACCAACGCATTTTGCTATCTTTTAAAAGCCTAATGCACGGAAACAACTGAACGTACTGAAGTCGCATTTGACACGAGAAAGAACCGTTATGAGCAGCTAATTGTGGTGTCCGTGTATATGCGTGCGTGCGTGAATTCTGCGCGCCCATTCAGGACGTGGCGATCCTGGCCCTCCTTAACTTCCTATCATTTATAGCTCTGAGTAAGGTTTTTGTTTTCGCTATACCTCCCAATCCCTGTTCTGCCATACATTGCCATAAGCTTGTTAGGTTAATCGCGGATTTCCTCTGTCCCTCTTGACTTCAGTATGTCTTGTTCGTGTTAAATTCTCCATGCCTTCCTTCTATATTATGTGTCCGAGAAATGTCAATTCTCTCATACTGATTCTAATGTAAAGCGTCTATTTTGTTTCCTTTTTTTCAAACTTCCTCATTAATCACATGTTTCAGTCCAAAGTAATCTCAGCATCCCTCTGCAGAAACACATTTATCTTGTGTCACATTTCCTTTCCATTTGTGAGGAGATTGACCAGCATTTAGAGCGTAATAATTGTTACATATTCAAGGTAAATTTTACCGTCAATGACAGAGCTTTTCTTGAAATTGTCATTCTTGTTCTTCTTGTTCTTCTTCTTCTATGTGCCGTTTCCCTTCAAGACGTGGGTGATCATGGTTCTCTACAACTCCCTGTCAGTTTTAGCTCTTAGAAAAGTTTGTATTTGTGCTATCTCTCCTAATCCATATTTTACCAAGCATTTTCACAAGCTCTTTAGGTAGGCTATTCCCTGCTTTCGTGAGTGATCATGGTTCTCCACAATTCTTGTCCCTTTTAGCTCTTAACAATGTTTGTATATTTCCTATCTCTCCCTATCCATGGTCTGCCAATCATTATCCGCTGCTGTATGTCGATCTGGGTAAGCTCTGTCCATCATTTTCTTTTCTTTTTTTTAAAAATCAGAATCACCCAAGCAAGGAAATAAAGCCACTAATACACCAGGGGTCGCTGTGTGTGAAAGAACTATGAAGCAGAAGCATGATTGAGGAGTGAAAACAATAGAAGAATAATCAGGAAGACAACAGATAACGATTGAAATTGCATTTAAATTTCTGAAGATCAAAGTTGGCTGGAAAACAAAAAGCCTAAAGACAGTTCCATAATACAGAAGTGCGAGAAAAGAAACTGTTAGCATAGAACTTACGGTTTATATCTAAGCCAATTCAAGTGTAAATCGATGAGACATTGTTGCTAATCTCGTACTGCGCTTAAATTCATAAAGCCTGAGAACCGCATTAAAGATCTCATCCGAACAATTACCATGAACGTATTTATAGAAAAAGCACAGGTAGAAAAGCGACCGAAGCCGATACTCGAGGTCAGCACCAATAATATTGCTGATTCGTCTTTGGATTTTATCAATAATCTCTAAATATATATCAGGAGCACCAGGACAAATGTGGCAGCAATAATCGAGACATGGGCGAATGGTAGACTTATAGATATCTAAGATAGATTCAGGATAGAAAAATTGTCTAGCGCGTCACAGTGAGCCAACTAGCAATGGATTCCATATAGTCTTTCGACTTCATGTCAGCCGAGAATGTTACCCCAAGAAGGCGGAAAGAGTCACTCTCTTGTAGGTTAGCGTCGGTCATGCTAAAGGGGTCTCTCAGATGAGCAGTTTTGTATTGGAGGTGTTAAAATTAGCAAGCCATCCTTTGCACCAGTTAACAACTGACTGTAGGTCATTTTTCAGATCAGCTGCTAATTTGACCTTATTGATCTGATCAAGACAATCGAGACAATAGACGTATCATCGGCATAAATACCAAGTCTTTGAGCTGATATCCTCAGGAAAGTCAATGATGAAAATTAAGAAATCCAAGCATAGAACCTTGGGGAACACTTGCATTTGTACGAAAGGCCTAGAAGAGTGGCCACCCAGGATAACTTTCATTTCGTGATGCTTTCAGTATGTTCCCTCTTTGTTAAATTTTTTAAGACGTCTATCTATAAATCCTAGATATTTCAACTCTCTTTTTTAAGTATAAGTGTTCCTTTTATATATAATATATATATTTCCATTTTCTTTAAAACCTCATCGTTGCTAACATGTTCCGCCCATAGTATTCTCATTATCCTTCTGTAGAACCTTATTTCTGTTGCCTCAAGACTCATGTTCAACTGTGAGGAGATGTTCCAGCATTTACTTCCATACAGGAGGACCGATATTACATAATAGTTCAGTAGTCTTTTCTTCGTTTTTGAGAAAATTTTCCTGTTTCTTAATACCCGACTTAACTTTTGGAAGGCACTTTTTGCTATCCCAATGCACCTTCGGACTTTGGTGTCGCATTTTCCGACCCCTTTCAAAATATTTTCTTACTTTTTCTTTGAGTTGTAATGAAAGGATTTTCCTTTAGATCTCGTTTTGTTTTCTTCTATTTTATTTTTAAACTGCTGTCGTTACTTTATTGTTTTTTAAATTAAATAAGGAAACAAATAAGAAATACAAAGTCTGATCAAAAAGTATCGGGACTGTTGTATAGTGACACCTGCTCAAAACCTAGATGGATGATCACTTTGGAATACCAGGTGCTATACGCTTGGATGAGAGGATGGCATAATGGATAATGGCTCGGAATTTTTAATCTGAGATCCGAGTTCTAATTCCAGTTGGGTTCGTTATATTCCCTTGGTAAAGATATGAATCCACCTCTTCTCCTCTTAGCTATCAGTTAATTAGTAAAATTTGTATCACTAAATCAGTATTATCTAAAAAAAATTCTTATAATGCTAAAATATTTTCTGGCTTGAAATAGACGCGTAGCTGCAGAAAGGAACTACTTCGAAGGAGATTAAATGGCGAATTGATATATAATGTAGTTTTCTTTTTATAGTACCAGTCCCGATAATCTATTTTTTATCAGACCTCGTATTTATATTTCTCAATAGACGATGACATCACGGTCAATGCGAATTTGAAATCTTTTCTGAAAAGTTCGACAAGAATTTAGACATAATTTGAACCTGCCTCTCGCTCAAATTGAATCCTAAAGATTTTCAACTTTTCTGTTATAAAACGACCTTTTTAATAAAGCTGGAAACAAATGGGTAAACAAGGAACTAGTGATATATCAGGGGACATTGATGCCCAAATCAGGGGTTCTGCTCTTCGCAGGGATCGATTTGCTAATTTTCTATCCATGAAAATCTCCCTTGACAGACAGGATATCATGACAGAGTTATTGAGCTTTCTCTATTTGTACTCCAGCTTCACTTTACTGGCGTGATGTTCTCGCATAATAAAATAAACAAACATGTTATACATTCATATATATATATACATATACATATATATATATATATATATATATATATATATATATATATATATATATATATATATGGTACATCAAAAATACTTTTACAAACTTTGGGTGCGAGTTCCACACAGTAAAACAAGGAAAGAAAGTTCATATAAACAAATGTCCTCACATCCTTATTATGTTTAAAGTTTACGGTAGATGCTGTTAAATAAACAGTCAAGAATACAACCGGAAAATACTTTTAAAAAGTTTGTGGGTGGGTTCCTTATATCAAAACAAAGTAAACTTAATAATTCAAAAACAAAAGATTTACAGACATCTGTTTATATGGACTCTTTGTCCTTGTTTTGGTGTGAGGAACCTGCTCCCAAAATTTATAAAGGGATTTTTGATACACCCTGTATGTAGGATATATATATATATATATATATATATATATATATGTGTGTGTGTGTGTGTGTGTGTGTGTGTGTGTCTGTGTGTGTATTTGTAGGTTGCATAATAGTATCCGAAATAAAAATGCCAATAATGAGACAAAGTGTAAAATCTATAAACGATGCGTTTCGCCGTATTTAAAAAAAATGCATTGGGATCCCTGAAGATAAGTGTCGGCTATAAATCATATTGAATCTGATAAGTTAAACGGATTTATAGCCGCCTCATCCTCAGAGATCCCAATGCATTTTTCTTCCACAAACGTTGACCTTTGACCTGAAGTGGTAACATACGTTCTCGGCGAAACGCGTTCGTTTATAGCTTTTCCACTTTGTATCACCCCCCAACATACACACACACACACACACACACACACACACACATATATATGTGTGTGTGTGTGTGTTTGTTTGTGTGTGTGTGCGTTTCAACCCACACCTACTTAACTACAAGAGTAAATGCCCCCAAAGATACAAAATAGCTCTGACTGATAAATAATTTAATAAATAGAACAAATTTAATATCCCCTGCTCACGCAATGTTTCTTAATTAAAGCGAAAACATAAAATTATAATTAACAATGATTTCCCTTACCATATATTCGATAAAAAAAATAAAATCGATGAACAATTTGAAATAATCTTAGAAAAAAAAACATCAATAATAAAAATAAAATTAATGTAGAAAATAATATTTACACTATTTACATTCGGACTATTAGTCTCGACTTTGTTGTTGTTATTACAATGTTTCGACCGTTGTGCCTTCCGACCTTCATCAGGTGTATATCGATCTGACCAAATGTAAATAGTGTAAATAATGATAAGTTCTCATCCATGAAATTCAGACAGAAATTTAAAAAACTACAATGTACATATTGAAATCGTCACAATATTTAGTATTATTGAAGTTATCACTTTATTATTTTGTCACCATTTACCTATTTTACATTCCGTTCAATTTCGCAATCCAATCGATGAAACTTGAATAAACTGATTTGTTTAGAAAAATACTTTGACAAAAGCTTACTTCGCGGTTTAATAATTCATTTAATTTAATTTAATTTAATAGGACATAATGGTAAAAAATATTTTTAAGAAAATATATTTTATTCCTTTTTTAAAAATATTTCTACTACTGTAGAAATGCTCTACCAATTTGAAACTCTCCCTACGGTGTTTATATTTTCAGTGCATTATATTTTGTCAAAAGCAAATATACAAAAAAATTAGAGAAAAAAATATGCAAACAAACATATTGCATTTTTATTAAATAAGTATTTTTATTCAATTGATTTTAAAATAGTGGGAGAATTTTGTATGTTAAATAATAAAACTTTTAATTATTCAAAAAAAAAAATGAATGAAAATTTACCGTACTAAGCCACACACCCTAGTAAAACCAAGAGTACTCTGTATCCCCTTACCCGTTTGCATCAAAATTTGGTTTCGATTCGTCAACGTATTACTATTTTAGAGGGTGTAAAGAACGGACGTATGGATGGACAGACTAACAGAAGTCACAGAATTGTATATATAGATACTTCTACAGGAACCAGCTACGTAGTAACTGCAAAATAGGTAAAAAATTATATAGTCACCTAATACATAGACACGTATCACCTAAAGATTGAAATTAAAAATAAATAAATAAAAAGGAGGATTCTTCTCTAATAATGATAAATTAAACAAAACAAACATTGGTTTCACAACCACTATCTTATCGGGTCGTTGAACGTACCATTTATCTAATAATGGCGCAAATAATTTTCCTATTACTAACCAACACAAAGGAAAAGCAGAAGAAAACCGACAACTGTATACGAATAGCAAAAATGTGCTTATTACATAAATTGCAAAAAAAAGGCTACAAATATTAGAATTAGATATAAACAAAAACAAAACACCCAACATCAATAAAATAATATCAAATTTAGGAACAAACATACTAAATACATTGCTATTAAAAATCCTAACATCTATGTGAACATGCAAAAACGCGATATTTCAAAATAAAGAAACTGACATAGAGAAAAAAACGAATATCTTTGATGAAGGCTAATAACAGTCGAAAGAACTCACTGGATAATATATATTTAAATATGTAGCTGAAACTAAGAAAATATGAGCGTTTCATATAAATGTTTTAATTCCCGAATACAGTCAACTAATTGTGGTCGGGAACAAATTTCAATATATATATATATATATATATATATATATATATATATATAAGGCAGTGTGTGTGTGTGTGTGTGTGTGTGTGTGTGTGTGTGTGTGTGTGTGTGTGTGTGTGTGTGTGTGTAACGAAAGCACGGCCGCAATTTTCGACGGATTTGCACCAGAATCTACATGTACATGCTCCAAGTTAGTAAAAAGTCCAAGACCGACTTTGCATTTCCCAACTCCCATCGATAGTGGAAATAATCGATTTATACATGCTTCTACGGCAGTTTTCCTGTAGTTTGCGGCCATTTTCTACTGGCCAGAGTGAGAACCTATAGCTGGCTGCCACGAATAGGAAAGGAATATTCTATTGGCCAGCGTGAAGCAAAACAACTGACTGACACGAATGTTAACTAGCATGCAAAAAAAATCGATAGCTGTATTCGTCACAAGTGGAAAAAATTTAAATCTGCATGGCACTTTACTCCAATTGGCTCATTCGCTTGCTTAAACTCAACGTTGATTCTGATTCCGCAGAACTGGGTTGGGCGTGCAAAGGTATTTGTTGTTAACATTCTTTTTTCATTCGGTTTTTGCAGTTACGAGTCCTTTTTTAAAGCTGATCGTTTTGTGTTCATTTTGTTTAGTTCTTTTTTCGTAACAGATTTAATGTTTAGTATAGAGCTTAGAAAAAATTTGCAGTGTGAGATAGGCAAGAAGTAAGGCATGTAGCAACATCAGCACGGCAAAGGGCACTCCTTTAAAGGCAAGCAAGGGCAAAAATATTTTAAGTCAAGTGATAGCGATTGCTGTATGAGTCGTTTGATATTTTAATCAAGCACAGGCAACGCCGGGCCATGCTGGTAGTATATATATATATATATATATATATATATATATATATATATATATATATATATATATATATATCTGTGTGTGTGCGTGTGTGTGTGTGTGTAGGAGGCACAGTAAAGTAATGGATAGCGGCTCGGATTGAGATCGAATTACAGTCGAATCCGTTACATTCACTACGCGCTAATCCCCTTGGGAAATGTATGAATCCTCTTCTTCTCCCTCATCTATAGGTAAATGGCAGGACAGACCAGGATCTTGGAAGGTAACTTGGATGGTAACTGGTCTACCGCAGAAAGAAATCGACTGAAAGATACAAGATTGCCTAAACACGGCACATAATTGACTGACTATATATATATATATATATATATATATATATATATATATATATATATATATATATATATATATTGTATCTGTGTATGTATAATATAAAAAATGTCCAGAATATTGTGTTGAAGCATTAAACAAGCCGTTATCGACTGTCATCATTTACATATGCTCTATGACTGATATTGAGCATTTTTACCCATAAATATAGCATATCTTAAAATTATATTTTGATATCATATATATATATATATATATATATATATATATATATATATATATATATATATATATATACAGGGTGTCCATAAATTTCGTGCGTACTTTATAATTTTATTTATATTAGTGATAGAAATAATTTGTAAAAAGGATTAGAAAGTAGTAAATCTATATTTTTTAAGGTTTTATTGGAATTTTATTTAAGTTTCCACACGTCCTCCATCATTAGCAATACAAAGTGTAATACGATTTTGCAGTTCGCGGAAAACATTTGCCAACTGATTTACAGTAATGCCTGCAATCACATTAGTTATTTTAGCTATACTTAAAACTAGGTACATTAAACTTTATAACATTTTTTACAGATTATTTCTATCGCAAATACAAATAAAGTTATAATTTTTTTAAAGTGCACACGAACTTTATGGACACCCTATATATATATATATATATATATATTCACACACACACGCACACACACACACACACACACACACACACACTCATATGGTGATGATGATGGACTCACCCGTCGTTTTCGGCGTATGAGTGCCTTTCAGTTCAGTTTTTATGTTTATGTTTCGTATGAGACAACAATCCTGCACGGGATTTGCAAACATATCCACACGAAGAGCAGACTGAAGGGTTGACCGTCATAAGGGCTGAACGTATTAGCCCGAGATTTAGTGTCAATTCTTAATTCTCTCAGACGGTTGAGACGATTCTTTACAAAGTTATTTATACCTCGGTCGCAGGTATTTCTCCAGTTTGCTCGGTTTTTCAACAGTAAGTTCGCAATTAAATTGTATTTAATTTATCCCTAACGTGTAACCAAGGATATATATATATATATATATATATATATATATATATATATATATATATATATATATATATATATATATATCTTCTGATATTTTTTAATTAGACGCACTATTTTTATTACTTAAGCAGTGGTTTTTTTTTCATCTGGCGGTCTACCCATTCAAAAAGTCTTTGTAAGAAAAGGTGTTCTCCGGCACAGATCGAACATAGACGTAATACACACTGTTTAATAAATGGAGTGTTTATTTCAAATATGATCTGTCCACTCTAATAACGTTTGAAGTAAATAAAAATGTCGAATTAAAAAATATATCCTAAGTCGTTGGAAATATAACGGGTGCAACAGCAAAATTGTCTAAATCGTGTTACAGCATAATTTACCATCCCACAAAATGCTTAATATCTAAAAAAAACTACTAATTGAGTTACTTTTTTACAGGTTTTCAGATAAGATATTTGACCATCTTGAGATACCATTTGCCTCAAGAATCATTTGAGTTATTCAGACAGAAAGAAAACAGGTTCAAATTGTTTTATGTCAGACCCAATGTCTTCTCATCTGAGCAATGGTGAGAGAAAAATATCATTCAGGACTTCAGCAATGGTACCAGCATTCATAATCTGGCTTCCGTCCTCAAAGTCTATTCAGAACCATCAAGAGAAAAGTGAATGTGTTTTAAAAAGAGGGAACAGTAGATACAAAAAATAGATCAGGAGCTCACGACAGGAAGAGGGGTCATCATTCAACTTAGAGCTAAAGAGATCAATTACAAAAGATCCAACTCAATTCAAAGATGTTTGGTACGTGAGGGAGGAGTTTCAGCTATGACAGTTCAAAGAGCAGTGAATAAAGGCTTGAAAATGAAATCGTACGTGAAAGCTGTGAGCACCTTGTTACTCCATGACAGAAAGTTAGAAGGCTAGAGAGGGCGAAGATCTTCTTGAATAAGTTAGAAAATGATCCTGTAATAATATATATATATATATATATGAAATTTATTTCAAACATTCATGAGCTTCCGATCCTTAGCTATGATTAATTAATGATGAACATGTCATTTTCACTTATGATCGATTTCATCACGATTCTTCTGTTAAGCTTGTAGACTTGTTATACATTCTTATGGCTCAAATTAGAGCCCAATCGTGTTATAAAAACCTCGGAGAATTCCAGTAAGATATCTTTATTCATTTCTAATATACAAAGGTTCAAAGCTTTTAACAATTGAACAATTTTTCTGTTTGACGATTTGGACAATTTAGCTATTACTCCCGGTATATATATATATATATATATATATATATATATATATATATATATATATATATATATATATATATATATATACGGAGCGTGTGATCAATATCGGTGATTGAGCGTTTGTCGATAAAAATGGTGTGAACAAAAGAATCCACATTGCGTGGTGATTGTCATTTTCACGCTTGAAGCGATCTTTGAACCATCTAATAATCATTTGAGGCGTTAATCTGTCTTGATTCCTATGCCTACAAACTAACTCTCTATCTATCTATCTATCTATATATATATATATATATATATATATATATATATATATATATATATATATATATGCACATTTCATTAAAAACGACTGACAAGGTGCTTTTATTTAGTTTTTTATATAATTTCTCGCGCGATCACTTTATAAAACATACATATAACAAACTATTTATATTTCTAAATCTAACCGTTGAAATATAATCCTTGAAAATGATTAAATGTATAGCCGAAAGCACTCAAATAAAAAGAACATTCGGACAGTTTTTATATAATTTATCCTCTGAAAAGAAAAACTTTATTAGATCGCACGAGAAATTATATAAAAAACTAAATAAAAGCACCTTGTCAGTCGTTTTTAATGAAATGTGCATGAAAGAAGGATTGCTGCCTACATACACACACACACACATATATATATATATATATATATATATATATATATATATATATATATATATATATATATATATATGAGGATGTCTGCTTGAAAAGTAACGGCACTGGGTGAGCTGTGTGAGCTATAGGTGGAAAGAGAGATAAGTGGATTGTGTTATTATCTAACATGATATCTTAGGAGTATTTGTCCATAATCTTAGATGTTCTGTAAACATTACATTTCTTTTTTCACATGCTTTTGAGATGGGACAAATCGTGGCTGCTTCACCATGACAATGCACCTGCTCACAAACACCCTAAGCATCCGGCAGTTCCTGGTCGAGAAAAACATCACTGTAGTGGAACAACCTCTCTAGTTACACGATCTTGCTTCGTGTAACCTTTTTCCCCAAGCTTAAGGGGATCCTCAAGGGGAACCGTTTTGAAGTCGTGAAAGCCATTAAGAGGACGTAACGATGGGGCTAGGGGACATCTAAGAAGAATCCTACGAGCAGCGCATAGAAGCGTGGAAGAGAAGGATGCGAAAGTGCATTAGACTCGAGGTGGGCGGATTACTTTGAATTGAAATAAATTGTTTGTGGCATCAGTCCCGTTACATTTCAGATATATATATATATATATATATATATATATATATATATATATTCCTCCTATGCATAGTTTTTTTGGGGGGTTCGTTCTTCTCAACATCCCAAAATAATCTTTTTGTGCAGGTTATGTGTAAATTCGGCCGTACTATTTTGTTATATCGGAAGAGAACACAATATAAATTTTTATATTTTATTAAGACTGATAAATAGGATTACTTACATTTTATTAGGTTGGTGCAAAAATAATGTCGTTTTTTGACGTTCAACTTCATGTGAGAAAACGACATTATTTTTGCACCAACCTAATAATAAAATGATTAATTTATTTACCGATTTTTCTTTTTTGACTAGAATGAAAAATAAAACGTTGTTAATGAAATTTCCCAATAACTTCAATAATAGTAGCATTCCTTAAAAAAGTGCGTTTCTCTTATTTGTCTACTCTGATTATTACTTTCTATTTTTATTTTTATACAAACATGCTGGTTACCTAAAGCAATCTGGTTACGTTGTGGCAACTGTATTCGAACGCTGTGGAACCGATGAATATTTCTCTTCTTTAAAGACCATTATTTTTAGCCTTTAATCCTATGAGAATCATGAATAAATCTGCAGGTTTAGTAATTAGTGGAGCAAATATTTGAGAAGTGGAAGTCAAATGAGATTTTGAACTTCACAGAATTTTTTATCGTCGGATGGGTTTAGTTTATTTTACCATATGGCAACACTTGTTGGGTTTTTCTCAAAATCAAATGCATTTTATATTTGAGTTCTATCAGCATTTTGGAACATTTACTTGATTTGAAATATTGGTCGTTTATATTTGGGTTTCTAGGCACTTAATTGGTTTGTTGATAGGTAAATATTAATATTTTATATTAGGGGCTATATGAATTTACTTGGTTTGCTGATATGTAAATATTAATAGTTTTTATTAGGGGCTATATCAATTTAATTAGTTCGTCTTTAGGTAAACATTGATAGTTTATATTAGGGACGATATAAAACTACTTGGTTCGGGTTAAGTTAAACATTGATAGTATATAATAGGGGCTATATAAAATTACTTGCTTCGTGGATAGGTAAACATTGATAGTTTATATTAAGGGCTATATGAATTTACTTGGTTCGTGAATAGGTAAATATTAGTCGTTTATATTTGAGTCTATAAACATTTACCTGGTTTGGGGATAGGCAAGTATTGACCGTATATATCTGTGTCTATATGCATAGGCCCTTTTGGTGTGTCTTACTCTTCTGCAGTGAATTCTTTCGGAGTAGTTGATGCAGCGCAGAGGTTTTTGCAAGTCTTCACTACATCGTAACTACTTAAGTTGATTAGAACTACCAATGAATGATGATTATGCTACGACTACACAGGTGACAATTTGTTTCGCTAGAATACAGAAATATTCGCCTAAGCGTGATTTTTTTCCCGCAGTAGGCTGCCATTTCTTTCTGCGGTAGACCAGTTGCTATCCAAGGCTATAGAACCCGGTTTGTCCTGTGGAAGAAGAATAGGATTCATACCTTTCCTAAGGTCATTAGCACGAAAGTGAATGTAATGGAATTCCAACTCGGCTCTCCGATTCCTCAATCTGAGCCGCTATCCATTACTCGACCGTCTGAAACTATATTCGGTGATGGCTAAATCTAAGTTGGAACGCATCTTCCCGCGTTCCTCTCAGGGATCGAAAAGGTTCAAAATTTTAAGCCCAAGCCTCAGGGTGGGGCATTCCCCTCAAGCCGTACTCTCCTTCTGAGGGAGTGCTGGGTTTAACTATGTATGGATATATATATATATATATATATATATATATATATATATATATATATATATATATATATATATATATAAAGACATTTTTATGTTTATACATTCTTTTTATGGATACAGATATTTAAGTAAAAGCTCTGTTTTATAATAAACAGTATTAATAAAAATGTCTTAAAAGAATTGTCGGACTTTGTCCATTTCATAATATATATATATATATATATATATATATATATATATATATATATATATATATATATATATTGTTACCTATTCATTTGGTTTGTTTGTTTAACGTCATATCAACTCCTTATGGCTCATTTAATGCCGAAAATTTTCTTTTCTTGTGAGCTTTGGTAAATTTTTTTCCAAAAAATATTTTCCTAGTAATTTTTCATTCTTTTACTATAAAAATGTATTGCTAGTAATTTTTTCTGATGTATTTTTATATTTTCATTTCACCCCAGTTTGGAGGTTAACTATTTGCCCATACCTGGGACCCTAACAGATGCTACCACCCCGAATCAATGCAGTCCTTGGAATAACAACAATTAAGAGGTGGTTCAACGCTCCTCAAAACCACTCGATCAGATGCCTTGCCGCCGGATGTATGCTATCGTCAGATACAGGACGCACGTGTGTGTGTGTAACTTCAGCTCCACCATATAAACCTGTCTTATCTTTGATATATGTCCATGTGTGCATTCACCTCACACGGAAGATGCATATTATCTGTTGTCGAATGCGTGTCAGTCAAAAGGTTTTTTTTTTGTTTTATTCTGTCCCAAATCAACATAATGAAATCCTACAAGCTGCTAATCTTGAAAACATTTCCACAGAATAATGTAACGGTGGTGAAGCGGTTATTGGCGCTGAAAGTTGAATAGATGAGCTGAGTTTCTGCCTGGGCTAAATATGCTGCGTTCCTTTTCACCCATTAATACCCTTCGGAATACCCTGAATCCAGCTACTCACCCCACCCACCGCCAGCTGTTGTTAAATACCAGGGTAGGAGACTTTTTTTTTAGCTTTGGATAGCAACAAGTCTAATAGAAAGAAAATTCGAAACCGTGGAGAAAGCAACTTGAAACCGTTTCTCTATATTTCCCATGAAAACATGGAAGTTCCCCCAAAAATTAGGAGTAAGAATCACATCCATCCTAAAGAGAGATGGCATTTAAAACTATTCATTGGTCATTGGTTTTGCTATCCCGGTCATTTTTATGATACACAGCCTGGGATTCATGCAGCAATGTGGTCTTGCAGACAATTGCTATCATAAGGTCGATCCTCGTTGGGGGTTTTCTACTTGTAGTTGAGATCTATAATGTTTAATATATATTAGTAGTATATGCGTTCATACAAGTGTGTGTGTTTGTGTGCACTTCGTATTAAAATAATAACTTCTGTGAATGTTCATGAGAATTTTACAAGAAAGAAAGACAGAAAGAAAGAGAGAGAGAGAAATAAAAAGAAAAAGAACTGAAAAAAAGAGAAGTTGTACGAGTAAAAAGAACTAATCAAAAGAAGTGGGGAAAGACAGAAAGGAGCGAGGACGGTAAAAGGAAAGAGAAAGAAGACTTTTTTTTCAAATATTGAATAATTATAATCGAATTGTCGTTCGTAGCAGATCATTCTAGGTGGAACAATATCGATCTTTTTTATTGGGTCCTCGCATTTCATCGATACACGAGGAGGCAATCATAATGAAAACGAAGAACGTAATTTCTATCATCAATCTTGCTATGAAGTGTCTAATCACCAACCCATCGATCTATCTCAGTCTGTTCGTATCTATCTAGCTCGCTAGCTAGCTATCTCAGTCTGTTCATATGTATCTATCGCAGTGTTCATAAGTATCTATCTATCTATCTATCTTAGTCTGTTCGTGTGTATCTGTCGCAAAATGTTCATATCTATCTATCTCAGTCCGTTCATATCTATCTATCTATCTACATAAATATATATATATACAGAGAGAGAGAGAGAGAGGTGTGTGTGTGTGTGTGTGTGTGTGTGTGCATGTGTGTGTGTGTGCGTGTAATTTACTAATTCGCACCTGGTTGGTACTTGACTTAGCTTCGATTTTTCCCAGGTATCAATGCTCGGAGCCAGATAAAGGATACGTTTGTTTATTTGTTTTGTTTTGTTTTGTTTGTTTTTTTTTACTGATTTCCAAAATGTGTAGATCTTACGCCTTGGAAGATTCGTGCTACACAATCTTCTGATTCACTTTCCTATGAACATATATCTGTCTATATATAATACTTAATTCGTCGATGACATCTTTGATATCTTTGTCATTTTGTCAACTCTGTCTTTATTAAAAGTCCCTCTCATTAGAGTAACCTAGCAACATAATCACAACCGCCATCGCCATGAACATTTTTAGCGGTCATTATCATTAAGAAAAATCATTAGTGCCGTTTTCATCATCATTAAATATCATCATTAACGTTATCATTCCTTACTGTCTTAATCGATATGAGCGGTAATGATTTGCATCGCCGCCGCCACTGCTGCTGCGCGCAAGTTTATTGAGAGTGTAGTGACGTCATTCGAGCAACACGCCCATTTCACACTGCTTTTTGTAGTATATAAAGGCACATCCGTAAAAGGAACAGGATGAAGAAAGAAACAAAATGACGAAAAAACGGTAGGAAAGTAATGCGCATTCAAAGAAAAAGATATGGGAGAGCAGAAAAAAGATACAGAAATTCTAAATACAAAGAAAGAAAGAAAGAAAGAAAGAAAGAAAGAAAGAAAGAAAGAAAGAAAAGGAGAACTTGGTGGAGAAGGAAACGAGAGGAAATAGCAAATAACCAAAAGAAAGAAAAGGAAAGACAAAAGTTATCTGGAAATAAGAAAGAATATTTGTTAAAAAATGCCGGCTAAAGTGGGAAAGTAGAAATCAAGTGAGAACTGAACAAAGAAAAAAAAAAATAACGGGAAAAAGAAAGTGAACGAAGAATATGAGGCAAAATAGAAAATCATCTTGGAAATATCCGAAGAAAAAAAGAATAAATGCACAAACGAACAAAAGATTTAAACCGAAAAAAAAAGAAACGCTATAATTAACAGACAAAAGTATAAAACAATGAAAAGACAATGGATGAAGGTCGTTGGAACGCGCTGAAAATGTACCGTCTCTTGGAAAATATATCAATAGTTTAACATCGTATATCCTAAGTAAAATAAAAAGCTTGTAAAAAAAAAAAAACGAAAAATTACTCATCGACGCGAACACAACTCGGTTTATAATTCACATTCTGTAATCCGATAGCTGATGACTGGGCCATTCATTTTGTCTCACCAAAATTACAAGCACTTGAAATTCTTCAAATTTAAGGTAATAGAAAAGGTGAAAATTAGCTGCTTCCGGATAAGGAAACATTCGGCTTTCTTTGACTGAACCGTTAGCGACACTGTTATCGCTCTTTCTAGTATCGATGGGAATTTCCTTTTCAAACCTTTTGTTTAAGGTAGCGTGGAAAGTCAACGTCTGGATTATATCATTATTTGCTCTTTTAGTTACATGTCTTAGCCATTTCTGTGCTGTTGGAAGTGTTCAAGTATCTGGGTTTTGTTCTTTGGTACATAACTTTGTAATTTTATAATGCCAGTCAATAGATAATAAATTCATTAAATTCTTCAACGAATGAAGGCCGTTTTAGGATTTATAGGATTCATTCGCTCGAATCCATTTTAATCATTGATGTAAAAACAAACGGTTGTATACAGATGATAGATTATACATTACTGAACGAATTGGATGCTATACATGACATCCATATGAAAGTCTAGATCCGACAAAGCTATTCGTTTTCAGTTTAATATTTTGGTTTTTGTAGCATCTTACAGTGCAGTCCAGAAATACGCTTAGCAAAATGTATCTTTTGTTCTCATAGACTTACTATTATGACCGATCCTTCAACCGACATATTTGAAGTGCTTTGAATTTATAACTTGCATTTTCTGAATTCTTTCTGATGGATTCAAGGTATGTGCCATCAGTTTTTTTATTGCAATTCCAGACCAGAGTTTCTATTTCAGGAAACTTTATCCGAAATTCTACTTATTGGAACACATTGTATAGAATGTTGACATTTTGTTCAAGATCATTCTGATACCAACTGTGGACACCTATGTCATCAGTATAGCCCCATTATCATCGGCACACTAGTCACTAGAGGAAAAAACAAGATCGCCGATTTGTATTAGTAGATTCTATTATTAGATTTTAAACTTATTTTAGCTTACATTCAACGTAGGGCAATCGTCAACAGAATAGCTTTTCGCAGGTCATTGGTAGAGAATTCGATTCTTACAAGGTGTCTCACTGCTGTGGCTTTGTTGTGAAACAAACATAAGTAAATATCTACATATCACAGCATGATCTACTCCAAACGTCCAATCAATAGACCTAACATATATATCAGCACAATACTGGGCTTCTGATTACGAAAGGATAGACCTTAGATTTTAGACACCGAACAATTTATTCTCTGGGTGAATTAACATACACGGCTGAGTAAATAGCTCTAGAAAATTTCAAGTTATAATTCGAAAATCCCCTTATTCCTGAAGCCTTGCCAATGATTGGGTATGCCCGTAAATCAGCGGAGATTTAAAATCAGTTTTCCTTCTCTAAGGTAGACTACTCTCCTGGGATGACGAGTTCGATCTACTCGAAATTTTTTTCTAACTAGTAATTTATAAACAGCGACAAAAAAAAAAGACATAAAAAAAGGAAAAACAGTCACAAATCGTCCGGATGGAAAAAGTATTTTCTTTTCATGTTTATTTGTCGAGATATTGAAAGTTTAACTTCGGGGAAACGTTTTTGATAAATGCGTCACAGGTGTCTCCGAGGTTATTTGGTGTTGATGATGACCACCAATTATTATAATTACTCACCAAGAATAAGAATTAAGGGTTTGCAGACGACATAGGGATCCTGACATCTCCAATATTAGCCGAGAAACTGGTGAGTCAATCTATATCAAATTATGGCGATTAATTATTATTTAAAGACAGCTGACACCTTTGAAGTAAAATGTAAAAGACTTTGAAAACAATCTTGAGCGTCGTGTTATTTTTCTTCTTCTATGTGCTGGACGTGGTCGGTCATGGCTCTCCACAACTTCCTATACTTCGTAGCTCTAAGCAATATTTATCCTCTTACTATCCCTCCCAGTTTATGTTCTGCCGTCCATTTACACAACCTCGTTGCTCCTGAATCTCTCTGACCACCTTGCCTTGCAAATGTCAAATTCGCTAAGCTCACTTTCCTCGTTATTTGTGCCATAAATTTAAACTGTCTCTTTCTGATTCTAAGTGTAAATGTCCTTTTTGTTTCCTCAAAACTTCTTCATTGTTCACAAGCTCCGTCCATGGCATTGTCAGCATCCTTCTGTAGAAACTCATGTCAGTTGTCTGCTTTGTCTGTGTAAATATTGTTCAGTATTCACCATTATATAGTAGAATTGATATTACGCAGTAGTTCAGCACTCATTATTTGTAGCTAACGAAACTTTTGCTTATCTTAGTTTTTGGAAGACATTTTTCGCTATCCCAATGCGCTTTAAGATTTCTATGTCACATTGTCTGTTATAAAACTTCACAGATAGATAAATTTCTTTGCTTACTTGATTTTGACATCTCCAGTTTGTAGTCCGTATCTTGTTTATATTTTTTTTTAATGACAACCATATATTCTGTCTTCTTTCAATTGAGTTTCATTCCGTCCTTCTTGCCTTTCATTATTACCTAGTTTAAAAGTTCCCACAGTTTTCTTTCTGTATCTGCCATCAACGCAGTGTCATCTGTTGATTTTATTTTGTTAAGATTGCGTCCGCAAATAAATCCTGGTAGAACTTCTAGCTTTCTTACGATTGTCTAAGTGTAGGTTTAATAAGTTCGGTGAGAAGACGCATCCTTGTCTTAGACCGCTTACTCCTTTGTGTACATTTCGATTCATTTTCTATTGTTTTCAGTTACGGCCATATCAGGTTGAAACACAGATTATATCACAAACGTTAAACAACGTCGGCCCTTATCATTATCTAGATGTGCGACCACTTGGGAATGCCAGGTGCTGTAAGCTTGGATGCGCGGGTGGGGGGGGGTGATGTCTCGGGATGAGAAATCAAAGAGCCATGATCTAATTCCAGTCGAATTCGTTACATTCACTTGGGAAAGGTACGCTCCCATCACTTCTCCACCCAGCTATAGGTTAAATTGCCGGACAGACAGGGTCCTATCGCGTTGGTTGGCAACTAATCTACCACAGAAAATAACGGCAGCCTCCTGCGGGAATTCCTCTGCCAACTCAGTAATGAATCGTAAAAAGATATGATCGCCCAAGTGTGCATCACGCATGGCACACAAGGAAGAAAATAATTTTTCTCAGTAAATGCTTTGGGTTATTCTATTAACTTTGCTGAACAAATCATGTTTTCCGCAAGACAAATGAGTTTATTGATGTTGGTTGATGGATAAATGCCAATGAGATACTGAGGAAATGGTAGTCAGTGTGGGCTTTTATACAAACAAACAAGTGAACAGTAAAACTGGTTAATTTTGTTTCTTCCAATAAACTTGACACGAATTACGTTTTCAGAAATTTTACCAATAAAGAGATAAAAATAATTTGTCCAGGTTTTCGACAACGCATTTCATTATTTAGCAATGGACACATACACACATATCTGTCTATGTCTTTGTCTTCCTTGATCTCTTACAAAACAAGAATTATATATATATATATATATATATATATATATATATATATATATATATATATATATATATATATATGATTAAAATATAGTGTTTTATGGTATGCTATATTTATGGGTAAAAGTGCTGCTCAATGTCAGGCATAGCGCATATGTAAATATAAAAGTGAACACTGAGGTCAACATTGAACGGCGACACTGAGATCAACATTGAGTTGCTTGAACGTAATCTTCAGACCTAAAGATTCCATTCAAGCATGAAACAGACACAGTGTCTACTTATATATATCAGTTAATCTATTATATATATATATATATATATATATATATATATATATATATATATATATATATATATATATTAACAGATTTAAAATATGGATTTTTCGCTACACAGTAATAACCATGTTTCAAAAATGGGAGGAAAATTCGCTTGACGAGGAAATGGAACTAATGCCTTTAATTTAATAACAAAATTAAATTCGAAGCTTTTAGCTTCCATTTTTTAAACATGGTTATTACTGTGTAGCGAAAAAACTATATTTTAAATCAGTTAATTTATAATATTAATGCTCTGTATATATATATATATATATATTATTATTATTATTATTATTATTATTAATTAATTAATTAATTAAAGAATGTCAAACACTTAAAATCCCATAGGTACTTGATATTTTTGAATTAATAATAATTTTGCTCTGTCTTTTGGCATAGAGCTCTCCCTGGATTTATATCCTCGTGGAAATTCCATAGGGATTACCATACTGTATCATTACTATATATATATATATATATATATATATATATATATATGTGTGTGTGTGTGCGTGTGTGTGTGTGTGTGTGTGTGTGTGTGTGGTAATTCCATATCAACTCATATCAATTTTTATTAAATTTTAGTATGTTGTATCCATCTCGGAGAAACTAAAACCTCTAAAATGTTAAGTTCTTTAAAACAACTCATATGTCATGGCCTTTGTATTCCAAGAATATACCAAGTTGATATTTGATAGTCCTATAGTCTAATATATGAAGAAAACTCTTCCATTTTTATTATTATTAAAAAAATTATTCGATGCTAACTTAGTAAACACACTATCTAAAATGATAGAGCCAGAGGAAGATTTTGCTTTTAAATTTTAGAAGTGAATTTAATATTTTTTATAGATAAAAATATTAAATTCACTTTACCATAGATCTTGTGGGTCAAATAGGTTTGGATTTCAAAAGCAAAATCTTTCTCTGGAGCTATCATTTTCGATGGTGTCTTTACTAAGTTTGCGTTGAATAAGGGCTATTTTATTTTTTATGAGTGAAAAATAAGGGATGGATCTATAATAGAGTAATGACATATGTGGTTAAATGTGTGACTCGAACTATTTTTTTTCGACAACGTTGTTCCTTAGTGGACCATCTCGATTGTGTCACTGCGTTAGTCTCCACGGCCGTCTTCAGGTCAGTACGCCAAATTTGCAATATATTTCTTACTAAAAGTAAAATCAGCTCTCATGCCACCTGGGGAAAGGTATTTTGCGGTAATAAATAGTACAATTAGTATGATCTGTACTGGCTACTATTATTGTCCCCAGTAGGGAAATTATGCAAACTACGTGTCCATAACGGATAGGGTGTAGCTAGTGAGAAATTTCCAATGTCTAGAATTGCAGACCCATACCTTACGTTGCAAAAATGTTCACTGAAGAATTTTGGAAGGAAAATTTATTTTTTTACCAGGAAATTTCCCCTTCTTGCGAGTTGCTGATTCGTCAATTCAGTTAACGAAAAAACACCGCTAGATCCTTCTACTTTTTCAAGTAGAAAAAACATAAAACATGATTAATCAGGTCAAAACGCTGGAGCCCACAACCAATATTTCATTCCTTTACTCTAAATTGACATCGAAGCACATATAATGACCAGCCTAATTAATATGATCCTAAGGCAGTAAAGATGACACGATCTTCAACTTCTTGTTAGTCATTGCTTAACGCTAACTCTACGGCAGAATCATCTTCACAAGAATTCCAAACTTTGCCTGACGCAGCTACTTCTTCAACTATGGAAACTTAAACTGACACCAGTTTTAATTTCCTTCAAACAATAATAATCCCTGAACAAAACCAAATCGTTTTATTGACATATCTCCTTCCGAATCGAACCCACTCAACAAAATCCACCCTCCTACTTTTCAGCACCTCCTTGTACAAATATACACGTACACAACTGAAAACTTTTACCAGTGACTTTCAGCTGGAAGATCAAATCAGCTGGTCTTCGATTGATCTGATAGTTGACTTTCATTTGATCAATGTTCGGCTGACTGACAAGATATAGTCATATGCAACGGCAGCTTCCTTATTTCCAGCTGTCATTTGAGCGCTGCCATTTTGACCTCAGCACGACCACGCCCTCCGTTTGCTGACGTCATGCACTGTGTCAATATAGCCATCAATCAAAAATATGACGCCTCTAGAGACTGTAGAGTAATTTAGTTAGTCATCGGATTGTTGACCTTGAAGTGCAAAGTTTAGTCTCCAATGTTACACTGGTGATTCTCCTTACTAATAATAGAAGGAATTTCTGTCCCTGGAAATACCTATAAATGTCCATGATGAAAAGATTATGGAATAAACTTGTATTCAATTTAATGTATTACTATAAAGCCGATGATATTTGCCCATCGCGTTATGCTCGGTCTGTAAATAGATTCACGCGCATGCGCACGTACAGATATAGTGAGCTCAAAACAGACATACTAAGTTTGATACCATAAAAGACGTCTACTATTCATATTTAATGTTATAGTAATTAGTTCAAATTAGTATACTCGTTGTCATGCTTTGTATTCTACATTTGTTAATAACAGATACTTAATTCCCTTCACTCGTAACTGCATTTACACATGCGATTTCAAATTGCATAGTCATTGTATGTCGTGTGTTGTTTCCGGTGCCCGGCGCATGTTCCTGAAGCCCTAATTGGGATTTATTATATTTATTAGCAATATAATACTTGTAGTCTACAGCATCAGGATAAAAATTAACGGAGAAAATCAAGTGGATAATTTTTAGCCATTTCCTGTATGAGACGGAAAGCAATTGCGGTGGATGTGTCGGACTTAAGGTTAATTTCGTACTAAGCAATATTTAGTAAATACTTTGCAAAGAATGAATGTCTTGCTGAAAGGCCAATTCAACCACTCGTACAAATACAACGACACAGATACATATAATCAAACATTATTATTTTATTTGGATTTGCCATGCAATAAAGATATATTCATTGGGAATAATCACTTCAAAATTCCTCATATCCCAGAAGCAGAGAAAATGTTATCTTTTGAAATGCCGAGTATTTGAAGGCAATTTAAATGAGGCAATTTCAAATAGCACTAGGCTTAAGAATTCTATTTTTAACCAGGAATTGTATGAGCTTAAAATTAATTGATGGAGGGAAGGAAATTCACATCTCTCGACCTAAGCCATAAGAAGATATTTTCGTGTAATGAAACAGGTAAGAAAAGAAGAAAAAATATTCCTGTCTTAAGGTAATGGAATTAGTAGAATATAACGACATCAACCCTAGAATGGTAAAACGGCATCTTTAGAAGAACAACAAGGAAAAAGCCACTTCATAAATCACTCAAAGAAACCAGTCATTGGAATGGTAAGCAAACTCTATAATCTTTTGAGACAAATTGTTTTCTCAATTTCCTAACTGCTAAATATGATGTGTAAGTATACACAGGATAAGTAGACAAAGATTTAGTTTGAATTTCTGTGAGTTCACTGTAAATTAAAATGCTAGAAAAATTGTTAGTTCTTTGTACCGCTCCAGAAAGTATCTGACTTCGCTTGCAATCCACAATCCTAACAAGAGTCAGATGAGATCTAAAGTGGAGTATTGATGCTATGTCTATGCTGAAGATTTCAATCCGCACTTTCCAGGCTCGACAGGATTCAAAACCTTTTTGAACTCATGACCTCTTTTAACCGGAAAAATTATTTAACGATTCTTATTAATTATTTAAAAAACAATAATATTACACCAGAATAAAAACTAATAAAAAATGTCAAAATTTGCAGCATAAAATTTTATCTATAATTTTTAGATTTCATTATAATTACTTTGAAAGATAAATTATCGAAACAAAACAATAAAAATAAATAAAACGAATTATAATTGTATTTATAAAATCTTTATGATTTAGCTATTTTACAATAAACATCCGAAATTGAACATCTTTGTATAGAGACTTCAAAACAACTCTGCCAACTCAGGAAATTTCATGGGCACCAAAAAGTACTTTGGTGGACACCATCCGTGGGAGCTAGGGAGCTAGGTTGATAAACGCTATTATATACTTATTACCTGGAACCCACTTCCAATTCCAGAACTTTTGTTCATATAGACCAGTTTTTCTCATTTGGTTTGTATATGGACCTGGGGGTTTATGCAACATTACTGGTATCTGCACAAAAAATAGCAACTTGGGTTGGGTCGACGGTAATATTTAAGTGGTCGATAGAGCAATTTCACTTCGGAAGGCTGTTACAACTACAGGAATTTACGTCATATTAAAATACTAAAAATAGAACAACTAGCAGAAAACAAGATCAAGCGTTGTAAGTTAGATTCCTTTTTAATCTACCGGATGTTTTGATTGTATAAAAAAAACAAATTAAAATGATTTATTATGAATTATTTTACTAGTATAAATAAATATTCCATAGAAGTTAGTTATTAAATACAGATTTACTTTCATTAAATTAGTTTCACTTCAAAATAAAGCATATACGTTTACTATTTCATGGCTGAAATTGCCAAAAATTTAAGTTGTTAAATCTGAAAGAAAAAAAAATCATTAGACGTTTAAACTTAATTCACATTTTAAATCGGTCCAAGTTATTGGAATATCCTTTAGATACGTTTCGGAGTTATGTTATAGAAATAGTAAATGTATACGTTTTATTTTGAAGTGAAACTAATTTAATGAAAGTAAATCTGTATTTAATAACTAACTTCTATGCAATATTTATGTATACTAGTAAAGTAATTCATAATAAATCATTTTAATTTGTTTTTTTTTACAATCAAAACATCCGGTAGAGTAAAAAGGAATCTAACTTACAATGCTTGATCGCGTTTTCTGCTAGTTGTTGTTTTATCTTGTTAAATCTGAAAGAAAAAAAATCATTAGATGCTTAAACTTAATTCACATTTAAAGTCGGTCCAAATTATTGGAATAGCCTTTATTAGCAAAAAATAAAGTTTTTATTTTCATTGAATGTTTATGGGGTGCACCAAAATAAATTAAAATTAAAAGTGGTCTATGGGTAAAAAAATAGTTGCGAACCACTAATGTAAACAATAAGAAAAACTAAAGATTAAAATTAAACGCGCCATTTATTTATTTGTCTATATTATTTTGTCAACTTAATGAAGCCACTCTTTTTCGGAAAATGCTAGCAATTTTCATCCCGTGTTCCTGTTCCTACAACAAGATCGCAATTTATGATAATTCGAAAGCAAAACAACATTTTCTATCTTTCAGAGAAAATCAACATTATAGTTTTCTGTATGATGTAATTGCTTTCTATACAGAGATTTTGTTTTCGAAAAATATTAATCTGAATTTATTAACAATTTTAACATTAATACCAGATATCTACCATAATTGGCAAAAAACTAATGAATATATTAATAAAATGGGCTTCAGCGGCAGCTGTTTGATGAAGTAGTTTGCTTGTTCGCTCGACCATAACCTGATTGAAACCTTGTGGAGCATTCTGAAGAAGTTTTATATTGGCAGAAGCATGTTACCAACGAAGATTAAATATTTCCAGGAATCCCTTCATTAGGTTTCGAAACATCAAAAAAATTTAAAGACTCTAATAATATGAGATGTGTATATTCAACAATGTAGTGTGACTAAAAAGGATCATAGATTTTGTGCACTCAAATCATATACCTCTTATATTCTACAATATAATGTGATTAAAGGAAGAACACGTAACTAAGGACACTTCATAAGGGGCTGATGTAGATCTGGCCAAAGGAAACAAAGTGAGAATTAAGCATATGCGATTAGGTTCTTTTTGAATTTGGCACAATGATGATGTGTGCCAATAGACGATTTATTTCACAGTACGAAGTCACGTGTCATCGTGAGCTTGAGCGTGCTGGCCTTGTTCAGATTGTTGATCACGCTAGATAACACGCTCTCTCCCAGAAACTAACTAAGGTCTGCTCAGCATAGTTGCAGTATAAACCACAGGTTGGCTCTGTGGGTGTTGAATAAACAAATGCGCCTGAGCAAGCGTCTGCAATAGGGATTGGCTATCCGCCCTAGTAGACAGGTATCCCTGAATACGAGTGGCTAGCTATACATACATGCAATTAAAAACAAACAGATAGACATGTGTCCTAGATAATATTTTAAAAGAATGTATAGCCCCAAGAAAATTTACTTCTTTGTTGTTTACAGTGAAAGACGCTTGGAAGGTGTTGGGGCGCACCCATCTTCACAACCACAATAGACTGATCCTATTATTATAAATAGAACAGTAGTTCTAGAGACTGGGATGAGTGTAGCAGTGTAGTGCAGTGCAGAGTGAGACTTCTGTAGTGATCAGTTACACTTCCGTTTCTCGACCGGAAGATACTGTTGGACTTTATTACTATTACTTATTGTTACTACTAACCTACGTTCGTTCTACTACTAATCTCTCTGATGTAAATACCTCTCTGAATATACCAGTATTTTTCCCTACGACTGTGTTTGTTCGTTATTACCATATACTCACGTGGAAACACTCAACATCTCAGGAGTGGCGACGAAGGATGTTTTATTGATCTCAACAGAAGGCCATAATGGAAGGTACACTTTTATCAAGTATAAAGGACAAGGAAATCCATTTCAGCAAGTTGAACGAACAGACGTGGCAACAGGATTATGAGAATTCAGAATTATGACCATTTTAGAGACAGTACCAAAGAAACTAGATTGATTGGTTGATTCGCTTATTACGTTTTGTCAACCCCTTGCAGATTATTTAAAGCCAAAAAATATTTTGGATTGTCAGATTTTGTTTTGTTTTTGTTTTTGAGATAATAATTATTTATTGATACAATTCTTACTAATTAACCCATAGCTGGTAGAAGAAAAGGTGGATTCATACATTTCCCAAAGGTATTTGTCAATATAACGAACCCAACGGGAAATGGAACACGACTCTCCAATTAACAATTTCGAACTGTTATCTATTACACTACTCGCGCATCCAAGCTTATAGCACCTGGTATTCCGAAACTGTCACCCATCTAGCTCTTGACCAGGTTCGATGTTGCTTAAATTTGGTGATCGTGCGGATCTAATGTTTCAACGTGATATGGCCGTAAACCAGAGGAAATAGAGAATGATCAGATTGTGTATAGATAAAGCTGTTGCTCCCGACGCAGTAACAAAAAAGTATAGATTTCGCCTTACACCAAACTATAGGGTGGACCAAAAGGAAGCTTAAACTTAGTAGGTATGCACTTTAGATTTTATTAGATTTATATTTATTTGTTACAATCATATTTGTTCAAAAATTTTTATGTATATTTGTTTAACACTTTACTTACATTTTTTAGCACAGTTTAATCTCTTAAGTGCTCTTAATGTCCTCTTTTAACATTGCAACATTCCTAGAACCTCTCCAGAACGCTATGACACAAATCCCGATCAATTTCAATAAATACTTCTGAGATATACTCTTTTAATTCGTCCACTGTGCGGGGATTTCTCTCATGAACCTTGTTCGTTACAACACGCCAAAAAAAAAAAAAATGAAATCCATTGCTGGTAGGTCAGGTGAACGTGATGGCCATTCGATGCTGCCCCATCTTCCGAACCAACCCTGTGGAAAAGTTTGGTTAAGATAGTGCCTTACTGGCAAATCATAATGGGGACGTGTTCCATAATTTGGATAAATTATATTTAAAACCTGAAACAAATAGTGAAACATCTATAAGCCTACTTTTGGCTCACCCTGTATTTTGGCATTATTTTGTATCCTTTCAAAAGATAATAATTTTCAGATTTAAAGAAAAACGGAGCGATAGTAAAAAGAAACGAAAGTATATTTTCTAAAAATTTTCATAAATTATCCTTTGTCAAAATGAGACTTTAAATGTTCTGCCTTGATCTGCCCAGTGCGCACATCTACGTGTTAACAGAAGTTTCTTTCGTGTACATATTTTTAAAAAGGCCTATATTTATGTGGTTGCGAGTGCAATGAGCGTGTGAATATATTGCTGGTAATTCTCTGAATGAATTATAGCGTATCCGGGAAGGAAGCTTGTGAGCGGATGTGTTAGCGCGCTTGTGGGGTCTGCTAGTACAGAAAATGAAGGTGAGAGAAAAGAATGGATATAAGGGGGGTGCGAAGAAAGGATAAAAGCTGAACGGGGTTCAAGAAGACAGAAGATGGCGATTGACGTTGCATTTAAATTTTTGAAGATTGGGAATAAAAGCAAACGGAAGGGAGTTCCGCAGGCGGGAAGTGCGAGAAAGGAAACTGTTGGAATAGAAGTAGCGGTTACATTTAATTAATTCAACAGTAAAAAGGGTGGAACCTAGATGCTAATCTAGTAGAAAGCTTAAACTCACGTAGCTCAGGCACCAGGGAAGAAAGCTCATCAGAGCAGTTGTCATGAAAATATTTATAGAAAAGAGAGAGGGGAAACCACGTCACGTCGTGAGAAAGTGACTGAAGACAAGATACCAAGTTAGGATCGATTACAATACAGATCCTTCTTTGGATTTTGTCATGAATATCGAGATGTACACCAGGAGCACCAGACGATATATGGCAACCGTATTCAATGTACGTACGAATGGTGGATTTGTAAATGTGCAAGATGAACTCTGACGAGAAAAAACTTTTGTCACGACACAGTGGCTCAAAATTCCTTGCAGTATATGCAGCTATTGATTCGATCTAGTCGTTCCATTTCAAGTCAGTTGAAAGCGTGAAGCCAACAAGTCACAGTGTATTTCTCTCTATGTGTCTAGCGTAAGCCATGCTGATGGCGTGCAGGAACGTTTCTCTATGGTGGTTAAATGAGAGCAGATTCGTTTAGGAGGCATTAAAATGTACAAGCCATTTCCTGCCCCAGTTAACCACAGATTGGAGGTCCTTTTCAAGAGCAGCGGCCAGGTTAACTTTGTCAGCTCTGACGGATTTTTTATATAAACAGGAGTAAATGGTATTGTTATCAGTAAAAAAAAACAATACTTATATAGGAACTGATGACATCAGGAAAATCATTGATGAAGATCAAAAACAGGGTAGGACTCAGGATAGAGACTTGGGGGACATCCGCGTTCAAGTGAAAGGATCTGAAAGCGAGTTCGTTCAAAATGGCCTTCATTTCACGATTTGTTAGGAACTATTGGATTAAACAATCGTCCAGTAATACTGGAGCTTACGTACAAGACCAGCATGTCAAACCCTGTCAAACGCCTTCGAGATATCTACACCCACAGCTCGAGCTTCGCCGTTATTATCAAGAGCTTGATATACATATTCAGTGATGGCCGTTAGCACATCAGCAGTAGATCTGGCAAAACGGAAGTCATATTGTTCGTCAGAGAGCAAATCTTGAGAAATAAGATTCTTGACCACTTCAGCATTGATTAAAGCCTCGAATACTTTACCGAAAAGCGGCAGGAGACTAATCGGGCAATAGTTACAGTGGTTAGAAGGTTTTCCAGAGTTCTTAAAAACAGGAACTAGCAGGAAAGCATAAATCAGTCAGGCAATAATTGGAGAGTTTAGCGAGAAGTGAAGCCAGCTCGGGAGCACGTTTCTTTAAGACGACGACTGCGATCCCATCACCTACGTTTGTTTTATGGGAGTCTAATTTAGAAGTAATGGCCGAGACCAGTGACGGGATTATGTGCATATTACTCAGTAGATCCACTGTTTTAAGGGGGAATTAGGTGTGGGTACTCCAAATGAATCGAGTATTGATTTGGAAGAGAATTTCCGAGCAAAGCATTCAGCCTTATCTAATATAGATGTCAGGACTTCGAATTGACTGAGGACTTGCTGTTGTTCACCACACTCGTGCAGAGCCACCAATAATCTCTAGAAACGAACTTGCGAGATGCTATACATTGTTTCATTATGTCTGCAAAGAGTAACTTCACTTCTTTGAGGACATGCTTGTACTCGTTACGAGCAGAGATAGAGAGACGTCTGTTGCAATCAAATGTGTCGCTCTGGTATATCGGAAAGAAGTGATTTCCGTGGGATATAGCGGCCGAGCATGCAGGTGAGAACCAAGGAGATGAATTCAGTTTAACTTGGTATTTCTTTGCTGGAATGAAAGGATCGATGCCGGTTTTCACCCAGGAGAAAATCTCAGGCGCGCATTTATGAACCGCATGATGAAAAATTGTATTCTAAGGGATGCCTCGAAGGAAGTCACGGAACGAGTCCCAATCCGCTCGTTGTTAAGAAAAATATATTTTGTTGGTAGGAGGTTCATGCTTGGTAGGGGAGTAAAGATGTTTACACACACAACTGCTTGATCAGAGTTGGCGAGAAGTCATAGCTGCGTAATACGACATGGGTCCGAGATAGAGCTAGCTAAAAAAGAGATCTAGAAGAGAAGCGTGACCGTCAGGGTACAGAGGGAACGCGTGAGGAAGTCGACTACATGCATGAGAGATTGAGTGATTGCGATGTTAAGGGTTTGGATGCCAGCAGAGTCAGTGACAGAGTATTTTAGCCACCGTGCATGATGGGCATTAAAGTCACCAAACAGTAATATATTTGCAAACGGGTGTAAGGAAGGGGCCTTGTCTATATTATCAGAAATACACAATAGTCATGAGAGGAAGGGGAACGGTAGAGAAAGAAGAGATAGCTGACTGAGTTAAGTAGAGAGAGACGGAGACACATGTAAGAGTGGTGTGGAGATTCAAGAGAGAGTTCCTTAATCAGCGGGAAATGTTAACGGACATAAACTCCCGTGCCATGTATGTGAACATTAGAGTCCTTTCTAAGTAGAGGGAGGCAACCAGGAATCGAGAAATCAGAAGAAGGAAGTGAAGAGTTAAGGTTAGTTTCGCAGAGAGATAGGATGTCCGGAGACTTTTCGAAGAGGAACGATTCCACACTGCAGAAGTTGGTACGAATACTACGAATGTTGAAGAAAGAAAGGTTGAGGGGCGTAGGTGATTTTTGTTGAGCTGGTTTAGTTTTATATTTTAGGTATCTTATTGTCATGGTGTACTGTTTTGATAAGGAAAGGCCTAGGGTAATATTAGCAGTCGGTCGTCTAATATAATATGTGCAGGAATTGAACCGGCGCAGACTGCAACGTAGTGCGACCTCGGAGGTGCCCACCAGAGGAGCTGAGCTGACAGGAACACGCTTCCATGCACGACATGGCACTAAAAGAACTCCGATATTATGTAACTGTTGATCAGAGCAACCACTTAAGACGCTACGGAAGAGTTCGAACTCGTAACTACCAGCCGGGAACAGCAACAAGAAAACTGCCAACCCAGTACCATCAGTATGAAGAGATGTTGCCACCATCCACACACATAAAAAAAATTAATGACAGCACTATTATTAAGAAAAGGAAAGGAACCTAGAATCTCTTCCTAAACAGGAAAAAAATATGAGCCTCTACTCCTGTTCAAGAGAAAGGGGAGAAGCTTGGACCAGGCGATGGGAAGGCCTATCTATTCCTATTTAAAAAAATAAAAACAAACAAAAACAAAAAACAAGTACAAAAGAACAACCAAACAAAAAAAAAACAAGCAGGTACAAGAAAACAAACAAACAAATCAGTCCTGGTTCTGATTTCCAGTTATTTCGATGACTGAACATTCAGATAACTAATTTGACGAGTCAATCATCGACCATAGCACTTTTGGCCTGGCGATGTTTAACTGACACTCTAGTATATTAGTGGGAAGCGGAGGTATTAGGAAATAGGGGTCAGTCTGTAGAATCTTACAGGAGGTTCATCAATTGCTTCAATATTTAGATTTGACACATTATGGACAGAGTAAACTGAGATCATATCAATGGTGCTTTGATACAATTACTGCAACTTTAAAGTGAATTTTTCTGATTTCCATGGTTGAAAGCACACGACCATCTGCCACTTGGAACGGGAGGTGATGGACGTGAGTGGGACCGCTTTTCTTAATCTACTTTTTTTTTGCTTCTACCAAAGGAATTCGAGTTCTTAAATAGCAAGAACAACTAGTCAATAACAAACGAGTGCCACTTGAGATGATAACTCTTTCTCTCTTTCTCTCTCTCTCTCTCTATATATATATATGTGTGTGTGTGCGTGTGTTTGTGTGTGTGTGTGTCTGTGTGTGTATATATATATATATATATATATGTGTGTGTGTGTGTGTGTTTGTGTGTGTGTCTGTGTGTCTGTGTGTGTGTATATATATATATATATATATAGAGAGAGAGAGAGAGAGACACACACACACACACACACACAACTGAATGAAGCGAATTGAAATGAAAGTTTGACTTATTTTAAGTTTTAACTTAGTATAAGTCCAAATAACCATTTTTGGGGAAAACCCTCAAATTTCCCCACTCAGTTACCCACTCAGGATAGACTCCTATTAAAATGTAATATCGAGAATTAATACTTAATAATGTATTACCATCTTGTGCAGGCGTGCCCACATACTCGCAAGTACACACGCACACACACACACACACACATATATATATATATATATATATATATATATATATATATATATATATATAAAGCTGGGGCAACTATTAAGATAAAAAAAATTTAAAAAGTAAAAAAAAATTCGAAAATAGGATGGCATAGAAATGTGATAAAAAATAAAACAAAAAAAACGAAACGAAACAAAACAAACTGACAACAATGAACAAGTTAACTACAAGAAGACTACAATAAATAAAAGTGCTCATTTCAACAATACCAATTTAACATTAGGACTGACAAAAGTCAACTGGTGGGTGTTATGAATTAATATCAGATCAAGAAAGATTTGGTTATGTCAGCATTGGAACAGGGGAGGGTATATTAAGTGATGCAGAATGGACCTGGGATGCCAGTTTCGAAACTACCATTTTTACGCCATTTTTTTGTTTATTTTAACAGGTTTACATTTCGATAATTTCAAATATTTGTGGCAAATATCCCCTTTGTTGTGAAACCGTCAATACAAATTTTCCCATTCAGTTTCCCACTCAGGATGGACTCTATATCCTTATTTTCCTAAGAAATTAAGAAATGAACCACTCGAACACAACTAGGGCAAGTGTAAATATGTGTACAAAACATATTTATGAATGTATTTATACGAATTTATATACATATGCAAATATATGCTAATCCAGGGTGCGATGAATTAATTGTCGTCTAAATTACGCAAAAATTAAAATAACACCGACATCTCATTTTAACAGATATATTTACCAAAATTACACCAGAAATATCTTGAAGAGTAAATTTAATCAATAAAATCGCCATTGGCTTCAACCACGGTTTCCAGACAATCTCCTGCAACACTCCTGCAACAGGGCAGCGCTACCTCCTCAAGGCACTTGATGTAGGCCACCGTGTTGAGTCTGAAGCCCTGTGGGAAGATGAATGGAGGCATAACTTCGCCACACTAATGATCACTCCAAACACCTTCGTAATCACCATTAAATTCATCCGACTTTTTCCGAATTGTCTGCACTGTCCTCAGATTGACATCCAAACGCACTGAAATGTTCGTATTGGAGTTTCCGGTGCGAATGCCAAGCAGTACAGTATGCCGCTTCCAAATTTCTGGCGAGGTGAATTGCGGCATAGTTGTCTTTTTCTCACAGACCGTGTCCAAGTGACTATACTATACTATTGCAGTCTACAAGATCAAATACAAACGTCGCGCTTGCGCAAAATTAAAAATTATATAGTTGACGGCTCCCTAAATTTATTGGTATACAAATACTAATAGACCTATACTAAAAGGTGATCTATTGTATGGTCCTACATCTTATACAACATATCTCCTTTTCTCAAAAAATTACTACTAAGACCATGTGGTATAGTCAGAATATGTATGCAGGGGTGTGTGTGTGTGTGTGTGTGTGTGTGTGTGTGTGTGTGTGTGTGTGTGTGTGTGTGTGTGTGTGTGTGAGGGAACGTGAAAGAAAATGGCGCAATTTTGTGATTAATGTATATCTGGGCAGCAGCCGTTCTTCTAAACATCTTTCGTTAAATACGACGGACAAGGAAAATTTCATTAATTTTTTATTTAGTTTTTCCATCGTTCTTACATTTTTCTTTTCGTTTTGTGGGAGTGAACGAGTACAAAAACTCTCCATAACGTTCATTCTGTCAAGCGCTTTCGGTCACTTCCATAGCCATTTTCAAGGGGAGGGGTTGTTTTGGTGTTGTTAGTTTCTTTTCATGTTTTGTCTGAGATGTATTTTTTTAATACTGTTTTGAGGACTAATAGAAACGTTTATTCCGAACCCGTCGAGTGTTGGGCGCAGCTGCAATTCGGGCTAGAAAACGCTTGGTAGTATCTATCTATTTGCGCGTGTTTGTGCGCGCGTGCGCCTTCCGAACGAAATATTGGTGATTATGAGACTCCCCGCAAGCTTATCCATTTCTCCCAGGCTTTTCAAGGGAAGGAACTACTGGCAAAAGTCAGCTTCACAATTCGCTTCTGTATGTTAAACGTCTTATCATCGACTTTTTTTAATCCAATCGAAAATTGTAGAATATCGAAAGTTACTGGACTAAAAGACGCCTAATCGGCCAAAGTAACACATTTCATTCATCTTCAGGTTCCTAAAACAATTCCTGTACAATTAGTGTAGCAGGGTGCATTGTGCAGCTGAATGATGACTCTACCAACATAGAAGTCTGTTGACATAAAGGAATGTACCTTCAATGATGTTCAGGAAGGCAGCACGCAATCAACTACATCCGACGTGAAGAATAGTACCAAGCGTTTCCGAGCTTATCATTTCCTATATCGAATAGCGTTTCTATCAACCTCTTACTTTTCTCCACTTCATAGTTATTCGCTGTTGTCCTCTGCCCTTCCTTCACTCAATTACATCCTATGAGTATTACATTTTCCAAGCTGTACTTCATTTTTCTTAGAAATTTAAACTCTATTTTTTTTATTTTAAGTGCGTATACTCCGATCATTTGTGAATATCTATGTCGATGATACAACAATATATTGATGCACCTCCAGATGACCAGTGATTGGCAGCTGATCTCTCTTCTGATCTGGCTCTAACGGGGGGGGGTAAACTGGTGACATTCCATCATCACCGATCGGACTCAGTGTGGCCCAATACCTTGAACGACTATTGCCTACTCAACCCAGACCTCAAGAGAAACCCGTGCTTACGACAAATAGCTAAAGATGATGGGGAAAATAGTCCGTTCTCTGTAACGCTCCAGAAAATACCTTCTACCTTTTTGAAGTGCCAGATCAGACCGAAAATGGATTGACATATATGGACAGGAGCTGCCCAGTCTTCACTTTCCAGTCTCTATAGAGTTCAAAAGCGTCTCCGCATCCTTGTGGGTAGTGAATTATTTTCTACATTACAAGCCTTTTTCACTCGGAAACGTCGCAAATCTCTCGCTACTCTATCGCTATTTCCATGGAAAGTGTTCAGACGAACTCTATTCCTTAGTTTGACCAGTTCTAGCCTTAACGGCGAAGGCCCGCCATACTAATGCTCATTGAAGCGAACCACTGTTATTCTCTTGGTATTCCATTGGTGATATGCAAGTTCCTCTCGAGCAACATCTTCCCACGAGCCGCTGCTTTGCAGAATCGACTCCCAAGCAGAGGCTTCCCTGATCACTATAATCGTAATTCGTTCAAGTCTAGGATTAACCGTTATATTCTACGCATATCAACATAAACTGTGCCTCTTACTCCATAACTCTCTACTTCTAGTAGAGGGTTATAGAGTAAGATCCTCGGTCCTTGTACAGGGCGAACGTTATTGTAATAAAAATGAATGTCTTTATAGTCTCCGTTTTCTTTAGGAGTTTTCCGTTAATCACATTCTTTGTCCATAATTTTATCAGCATCTATCGATAGAACCACATTTGAGTTTTTTTCTTTATCTGTAATGAAATTGTCCATCATCCACTGTCTTACAATAGGATGTCACAAAGCAGTTCATCGTTCTTTTCTTTGTTTTTAGCACATGATTCCTATGTCGTATTATCTGTTTCTCTCCTGGGAGAAACCGATGCGTCTTCGAATCTCTGTGTCACGCTTTCAGTCGTCTGAGGCTACACGATCCAGATATGGAAGAAAATGTCATTCCGGGAGTAGAACTAACCGTTACATTATAAAATGGAAAATATGTTCGCGACCACTTGCGGTGTGTGTGTGTGTGTGTGTGTGTGTGTGTGTGTGTGTGTGTGCGCGCACGCGCGCGTGTATATGCTTCTGCGCGTGTTTGTATCAGCGTTGTGTGTATAGTCATGTTTGTGTGCGTGTGTGCCTGTGTGTGTATTCGTGTGTGTGTGTGCGCGTGTGCGCGCGCGTGTGTGTGTGAGTGTGCGTGCATACGTGTGTCTGTGTATTGTTGTGTCGCTGCGGTTATAAAAGACACAGCTGCGAGAAAGAAGAAAAGTTCCATATGTACCAGCATATATATATATATATATATATATATATATATATATATATATATATATATATATATATATATACATGTGTGTGTGTATGTGCGCGTGTATATGCTTGTGCGCGTGTTTGTATCAGCGTTGTGTGTATATTCAGGTGCGTGTACGTGTGTACATGTGTGTGTGTGTGTGAGTGTGCGTGCATACGTGTGGTGTGTCTGTGTATGGTTGTGTCTCTGCGGTTATAAAAGACACAGCTGCGAGAAAGAAGAAAAGTTCCACGTGTACCCGCATATATATATATATATATATATATATATATATATATATATATAATATAATATAATATAATATAATATAATATATATATATATATACATGTGTGTGTGTGTGTGTGTGTGTGTGTGCGTGCGTGCATCTCGAGATGGACATTGATAAATTCGCACTTATTTTACTATCTTTTTTTCACAAGATTTTTGTTTTGCGCCAATTTATTCTCTCATAGTTTTATTTATTTTGCAATGTAGAGAGCACATTCGTTTTTTGTTGTTGTCTTGATTTTTTTTTGGGGGGGGTCGTTTTTTTCTTTCCAGGGAAAAATATACAAGGAACTGCTTAGGCCCGCATTTCATTGATCTTAAAAGAATAATCTTCGACAGTCCATGATTGCTCAGCGATCGCTTATATCATTGAAAAAAAAAATGCAACAAAATTACATAAACGCTGCCCATGCAATTTGCTCATTTCCAAAAGAATTGCAATCCTTCGTCTTTTGTTTCGATCTGTTTTATTTCATCTTTTTTTCTTTCTTTCTTTAAAGAGCAGAGTTTCTAAAGAACACATATTGATTCATTTATTTATGAGGACTTGGACAAAAAGAGAGAGACAGCTAGAGACTTTAGGCGGAAAACAGCAAAGTCTTTTTGCTGCAACAATTTGTGGGGCTATTATAAGGAAAAATTGTTTTAAAAAATGGTGCTATTGGAGAACAAATTTATCTGAAAAAAAAGTGATTTTTTTTTTCTCACTCACCTTTTCTTTTCCCGGTTATCACTAACTTTTCTATTCTACCCTGTCTTTTCTTCTTTTTCTTCTTCTTCTTCTTCTTGAAGTTAATTTCTATTTATCTTTTTATTCTCTTCGTTTCTTTTACCCTTTCTTTTTCTCGCTGCCTCTCCTGCTCTATAAACGCTTTTCTAAGTTCTTCATTCAGACATTTCTCTTTCCTTCTATTTCTTTCTTTTTATTCTTTCTTTTCCTATTTCCGCTACATATTCATATACTTCACTTCTTTCATTCATCTTTTAAATTTTTTTCGGAATCTCTTCTGGCTTCACTTTTTATATTCACTTCTTAACTTTTCTCTTTCTCTTCTTTTTTTTTTCAAGCCTCATTCTCTCAGCTGCTTTTTCTCTTCATCTTGTCTTTTTTCATTTTGTCTTCCTTTACTATTTCCTTGTTTGTAAATTTCCTCGTTTTTTTTTTTCGCTCTCATTATTTTAATTCTAGTGTGATAGAGAACGATTCGATCAATATATAGCTAGATCACTGTGTTATCAGAGATTTTACAAGCATACAAATGAACTGATTTTTAAGTGACAGAAACATTTTTAAAGACTTTTAACAGACATAGACACTATTGGCACAACCGCTAATGTAACGGTGTGATGTAATAGATAACGACTCGTTATACCCATGTTCGCAAATACCCTTGGGAAAAGGTATGAATCTATTTGTTCTCCCCAAATATGAGTTAAATAGCACAACAGACTAGGTCCTATAGCCTTGGTTGGCAACCAGTCTACCACAGAAAGAAACGGCAACTGTCATCACTCGAAAGAAATATGATGCCCAAGCATGTATCACGTATGACGCTTAACTGACTGACAGATAAACCTACTAACCAACGAGCAACCGAGCAAAGCTTTCATTTACAAAGCACAGCTTAGCTTCCACAAACACAGTTTTGAAAATATATTGTCAACGGAACTTGCAAATTAACGTCTGTGTCTACGTCTCGAGAAATATACAATCAATGCTATTTAAAAAGCGAAAAAGAATTGTAGTGGGCGAACAATGATACTGAAGAGAGTTCGATCCACACCAGGTGCCCACCATTTGTGGTTAATTAGCTTAAGCTTATTAAGTATAAAAAATTAGTAGTTTCAGATTAAACAAAAAAAAAGGTACCAGGTATAAAAGCTCTTTAGAAGATTTCCCTGATTTACCATGTCTTCAGGGGTGCAGACGTATTCACCACGCTTGGCCAATTATTTAACCTTTAGTTGGAGTTGTTTTTAATTCAGACTCATCCTTCTCCTATACCGGTTTCCATCCAAGGATATTGAACCCTGTCTGTCCTGCTATTCAGCCCATAGCTGATGAGGAGAGTCGATGGATTTATACCTTTCTCAAGGATATTTGCACGCGAGTGAATGTAACGAACTCGACTGGAATCAATCTGAGCCACTATCCATTACTCTGCCGTACCTTTCGAATTAGACAAATAGAAATTTTATTTTTTAGATTAAACAATATGAATAACGTCACTAAATTCAAAAGCCAACGCTTTTACCCTTAAGACAGCAGATTGTCCTAAGGGTAAAAGCGTTGGCTTTTGAATTTAGTGACATGGTGATTGTGATTTCAATACCCGGGTCGGGCAGTGTCGTTGCACTCAGTAGAAACGGGCTAGCAATAACTAATCAGTACTAAATAAGAACTAGATGATATCATTTGACATTAGCAGTGGAACGAGAGCTGTCTACACCCGTAGATTAAATAAAGTGTTCAGTTCAGAATTCCTTTTGGTTACCCAGATCGAATTACACCTGTCGGAGGGCACAACAACAAAGGTAAGGACAATAGTCTGAATATAAATAACAACATGGCTTGCATTATTTACGTTACTCGGACTGTTACCCTCATCTTCATTGCCATATTCACTACATTCTAGCCTTCTTCAGGTGATTGGAATTTCGAACTGAACCCTTTATTTCGTCCACCGGGGTAGATTTTTCTTGTTCCACGTGCGATACCTCTTCTGGGTGTTATTTCCCTTTAACTCAACTCCCCAAGTTTGTGCCCTGGAATTGAACTCACAACTCTTTGGCTTTAGTCTCTCGTTGAGGACATCTGTATATGAATTTTGGGGACTTATAAACCTAATTTCTCAGCATCATTTTTTACCAGTGCTCATATTACATTTTTTCTGTTATTATTACTACATTTTTAGAACCAGTATTAAAGAGTGCTAGAGAAAAGCAATGAATAACAAAAATTGCAATAGAAGCTCTGGTAAAAAAAGAGCAATAGTACACGGCAACATGATCCAGTGGATAAAGACGTTGGTTAGATCCAGTAACTAGACCCAAAGAGTTGTTAGTTCAATACCAGGTTACTATTGAGTTAAAGGGAAAATAATTGAAAAATCCAGAAGAAACATGGCACGTGGAACTAGAACAATCTAGCTCGGTGGACGAAATAAAGGGTTCGGTCCAAAATTCCAATCACCTGAAGAAACTTAGTCACTGTGACAATGAAGATGAGGATAACAGTCTGAGTAATGTAAATAATGCAAGTAATCATAATACCTCATCGCAGAGCTATAGACAGACAATACGTCTATATTTTATCTATCCTATCATTCTTTCTTTTGCTTATTGTATTTTATTTTTTTGTTTTAGTGATTTTATATCCACAAACGTGAAAAATGCTTTAAAATCTTGTACTTACCTGATATCTGGTCGTCCGAGAGTTTCAATACTTGTTCAGAACTCTGTAAAAAGAAGGAAAAGAAAATTCTTTAATGAGGCGCATCTTCATTTTCTCATAAAACAGACATCTTGTTACATGCAAAACAATCACTATACGGCGAAAAGAAAAGTAGGTGTTCATGATGTATCAACGTTTCGTAATTACATTGTAATTGATTGGGGAATCAATATGGGGTTCCCACTCACGATGATCTCAGCAATACTCTATTATAATCAGGTTTCAGATATTATTGGAGATTTTTAAAAAAATGAGACAATGATATAAAACAAATATTTTTTTTAAAAAAAGAAGAAAATTGGACAAAAGAAAACACACCCAAAATAAATCGATACAAAAACGAAGTGTACTGTTACATCCAGGTCTGCAATCTTCGAACATTTCATTAATAATCGACAATGCACTCTCCCTATCATGAGGATATCTTTTCTGTGTTGAGTCGATCCCCTTCTGGCTTTCATCTGAAAGTTCTTGAGACAATTTTATTACTTAAACGTTATTTTTAGTGGATACCCCTATTTGAGTAGACGCTCCATTTATTTATTGAAAAGTATATTTATTTATTTTCGCCTACCGACCTGAATATATGAGAAATCTTATTAAAGAAAAATATGTGCTCTTCGACAGAATTCGAAACTACGTTGCCCTTGACAGGGGAAATCATCTTTAGATCCGCTGTGCTTTCAGACCGTCTAGGCTAAGGAGTGCGTCAACGATCAAGCAAAATTGAATAGTGCTATTTAAACTCAAATCTCTCACAGGCTCTCGAAACATTCATATCTGCTGTTTTGTGTCCTAACGTAAACAAAGCAATTTTTAAAGAAGTGATGAACTTTTTATTTATTAATCCGGCAGACATTTTTATTGATCGAGACAGCCTTCTTTGTGTAAACAAAAGCAATGGTTACTAGGTTTCAGTGTGGTCTGTTTTCCACGTAAGTATACATTAGGCCAAGTTGATTTTTCACTTTTTAGGAAATCAACATTACATCCAGTGTGTAAGCTGGGGTTTGATGTGATAGGTGCTGATATCAAAAATTACATTCAAAGCTTTTACTGACTTTTGAGCAATTAGTTGTAAACATCGTCTAAAATATGTACAGAAGTACCTAATTTCCGGAGGGTTTTGCTTATAAACTGATTTCAAAGTTTTACTATTTCAAGAATAAATTGGAACAAAGTTGATATCTTTTGAATTAGATACATTGAATGGAAAATATATTTATACCAAAATTCTAATTATGAATCACCACAAGCAAAATATGCATTTTTTTTTACTGTATTCGACAATTAAAAATGTGTAAAAAAAATTGTAAAAGATCACAAAGAAAGCTACTCAATGAATAAGATTTGTCAGAACATTTGTTAGATCATAATTAATAAAAACAAAAAATGGATAAAAGTGTATCTAACACCATAATACTGCTGATCACAAATTGAGGCAAAATGTTTTAAATTGGCATTGTTTTTTGAAAATTACACTAAAACTACTGCACTGTAAAACACATTATATCATAATATATCTACATTGTTCAGTATAATTTCCCTTTGAACTAAATGAAGGCCTTATATGACAGCACAACAATTTAGTAATAATGTGTTTGCGCCTTGCTTCTTGTCCATATAAAATTTGTAGTTTCAGTAAATTATAAAAAAATTATAAGGTTGAACTATAAAGCTTTCACTGATCACCGGAATGAAATTCCAACGCTACGATTTTGAAACTAAATCTTTTAAACTCGTTTCCTCATAAGTTGGTAACTATTTGGAAAAAAAAACTATTTTGTGTTATTATTTATTATGTCAAACCCCAGCTTTCAAATTGACTGCAACACCACAATTTCAAAATCGACCTGTCCTGGTGTAAAAATGTTAATATATTATCGAAACATGTGTATTTCTTATCCTCATTTCCTCCTTTCTGTTAGTCGTTGTGCACAGTATTTTAATTATTTGGTCGACCTCTGACGAGAGAGGAACGAAAACCAGTCAGCTGTTCTTCATATTTTCCAATTTCTTCTTTTTTTTCTTTTTTTTTAATTATGTCTGTTTTTATAAACATTGATTATATGCGACTGATGAGACTTTGATTATGAGTCCAGACATACATCCGGGGAGAACTATCTGATTCATCAAAGAGGATTTAATTAGTACCATCATCGTTGTACAGGTTACCAAAAACACGATACTAAATCTCTCATGTGCAACAATACATTTTATTCAACTCCGGATTTCGACAAATAATTTCGAAGATTGGTTGTGTGGCTTTAAGGTTTTCTCGGAACGTGGATTCTACATTTTCACGAGTATGTAAGCGACCTTCCATTTTATCCTCTTCATTAGGTACTTATACGCCTATTTGACATCCGTTTTGTCCCAGGCACATCCTAGGCACAGCTGGGTCGACCGCCTGTTCACATATAACAATGCACAACCCACCTAGCGACCTTGAATAAATGAATGGCAGAACGGCGCTTAGGTGAGATAAAAAGACAAGATCTACAAAGGTGAGAAAATCATGGAGAACCATGAACATCAATGTCCCTGAAGGGACACGGCACATAAAATAGATGTTTATTAATGGTACACAGCTAAATGCGAATAGTAAAATTGTGTTATGACAATTTTTGCAAGTGAAGAGTTTCTATCTACCTTGAAAATCAGCATTCAAAATTCTAGCTTTTATACAGCTCATCTACGCGAATTGCGTAACTATTTTAGGCATGGGTAAGGCTTCTGTCCCTTCGTTTAAAAGGTGTCTTTATGAAATATTAATAAATTCCTATCGGGGTTTTAATTGCAAATTTTGCATAACCTCTAGATTCCGACCGTATCTTTGTTTTCTGTGCTTGTAACCCGTTTAACTTTTTTTTTTTAATTTAAAAATATTACGAAAGAAATCTCATAAAACTCGGAGAATGGGGAAAATTAAAGGGATTGGAAAATACGTATGCTCAAACCGCGGGAAATAAAAGAAAGAAAAAAAAACAATCAAATAGCCCAAAAGAATGAAACTCCGTATCAAATACCCAAGGTTACTCAAGTGGATGTTGATTAAAAGCGAATTCTAAGGTAACTGACACTGGCCAGCTATCCGTAAGAAGTAATTTCCCGCCATTTTCCTGGGATTTTTCCTTCTACTGTGAAGGCTTAATGTAATATTTTCCGGTGTTTATTGAGCTTCTGATGCATCTTCAGCTCCGAAAAGCAAGCAGAAATTGATATTTCGAAATGCCAGTGGCAATGGCCGACAAATAACTTTCAATACGCATTCAATCCAAAGAGTCGTTTTCCAAAGCATAGAATCCAAACACTAAATATTTACAAACATGGAAACCATATAATAGCTTTGCAGAAGCAGAGGTTTTATACATTGACTTCTCAAAAGATGGCTTCTCAAACTCATTTTTGTAACAAATACGGAACTAAAATCGTATTTTCTTTTATACGCTGTGCTGATCATGGCTCTCGAGAACTTCGTATCCTTTGTAGCTCTTAGCAATGTGTAATTCTTTACTATCCACCCATGTCTGGTGTAATGGACACCTGCTCGAAAGAAGAAATCAAAGAGACGAGTTCGAATTCCAATCGAGTTCACTTTATTCACTTACGCACAAATGGTCTTGGTAAAGGCATGAATCCGTCTATTCGTCTCCCCAGCTATGGGTTATATAATAGGACTTGTGTGTAGAAAAATCAATGTTGTCTAAAAAAGATTATTCTTCAAATCCAAATTATCTTTCAGGTTTAAACAATCCACAAAGTGTTGAAAACCTGTAAAACCAAATCAAATCAATTCCTCCCAGTCCCTGTTCTGCCATCGATTTACACAAGCCCGTTAAGGAGCTTACTCTGCCCGCTTACCTTCAATATTTTCTGTGAGTGTCAACTTCTCGAAGTCGTCTTTCCTCATTATCTACTCCAGTATCTATTTTTAATATAACTATCAATCTTCTTTTTGCTTCATTTTACTTAAAACTTCCTCGTCACTTACATGCTATGTCTATGTTTGTTTGTTTGGGGTTTTATGGCATATCAACCACTATGGGTTATTTAATGCCAGATCCAGTATTTACTAGATATATCAAAAACGTATAGCTGGCAACATCATTGTTTCAAAAAAGTATAGCTGGAAACATCATTGTTTCAAAAACGTATAGCTGGCAACATCATTGTTTAAATTTCTTTTTCTACTGATTGACCCTAAGCCACCGCTTTCCATCTTTTTTAGGGGTAAGGTGTTAGTTTATTTAGTGTAGGGTTTGGGTAGGAAAGTTAATTGTAAGTTGTAGTTGTTTTGGGATGGGTTAGATGTGATGGGGCATGACATGACCAGCCGATTGATCGGATCGGGCCTCTCCGAACGCCCGTCTAGCCCAGATAAGGGCCAAAGTGGTGTGCTGCAGGGTCGTGACCACTTTATACTTGGGTCATGACCTGCTCAACCACCAGGACCCCATCCCCAGGCATCACGGGTCGCCACCCACGGACAACAGTTGGCCCCATTGAGAGACTTTTACCCTCTGCAGGGGGGCAGTTGACGTATTCTGATGCCCCGCCAACAGGGCCAGCTATGTGAGCATCCTTCTGCAAAACCACATCTCAAGTCTCCCGTTAACCTGGGCGGAAATTGTCCAACATTCACAGCCGCTTAGGACGATTGATATTATATAATAGTTCAACTCTGGTTTCGTGGTTTCTGACGAAATGTTCCTGTTTTTTAATACTTTGTTTAGTTTTTGGAAGACGTTATTCCAATGCGCCTTCGGATTTCGGTGCCACATTTTCGGTCCTCTGTTTAAAAAGTCTACCTGTGTTGTGAGACCGATACTTTCCTACATCATGGACTCTCCCAGTACTATATTATTATGTGAATGGTAGTATCATGGGTGTAGCACCAGTAATGCGCAGCCGCGTACGATACCAATATCGGACACCACTGGATAGTACGTTCTGCTTACTCTTACACTATTCTTTGTAACTTTTCTCTTTAATATATCTTTCTTACCTCTAACCCGTGTTCCGTGTTTTCCTTCTGTGGCCCCTATTTCGGGTCCACATCAACCTGATAATTAAATTTCAGGACTTGCGTGATTTTTATATCTCTAATTCTTAGGTTGACTCTTGGACTGTTATTCTTGTTAACGACCATAAATTCTTTTTTATACATTTTTTTTCTTTCCGCTTTCCTTTACTACATCGTCCTAAAGTTCCTGCAGTTTTCTTTGTGTCTGCCATCAGTACGGTGTCATCTGCCTGTCTGATGTTGTTACGATTGTGCTAACAAGCAATGAAGCTCACTTGATTCGCTAATAATTAATGGAGCACATGTGTTATTCATTGACCTCCGAAAAGCAATCAGTCCATTCATTATTTTTCCTGAATCGACATTCATTATTGATACGTGACGATTTATTCACATAGAGTTTATAAATAATGGCTTTTCAGAAACAAGTAATCTTTTGAAATACTTTTACTTGGAGTATGTAGGCAATGTAATTAATTTTTGTTGTTGTTGTTGTTGCAGGCGATAAATATAATGGTCGTTTGGAAAACACAAAATGCTTGCAATGGATTCTTTTTTTAAATACATAAATCATACAATAAAGTTTATAATATATAATGGTTATCGAATATTATGCAAAAAAACAAGCGAAAAATTTAATCAAATTCTATTTCTTTTTTGTGTTTTTTTTAAATTTTTTTATTGAACCAGCTCTATGAATCCAATATGTCTTCTGGTTTTTTCCATAGCCCGTGATTTAAAAGATGGTATCGTCTGCCATGATTTAAATAATGAAATAACTATATGTAAAATCACCTCTCACATAATTACACGAGTTTTAAACAGACAAAATGATAGGGAAAATAGGTGGCTGTGATTTTTAATAACTTTTAAAATATTTTTTAAATATTTTTCATCATTTAAAAATTTTGTCCTAGAATTCTCTCAGCTTAAATTAAGTGGTGGAAGGAAATTTCCTCAATATTTAATAAAAAGATTCGTGGATTGTCTCGACTCTTCGATTTGAAACTCAAAGGTATTTATTTACCAGGCTAATAATTGGAAAAAAATCTTAGTAATGAGACGCTGATTCTATTTTGATGGACGACTCAAAAAGATTTTTTCGTTCATTCAATTTCTACGGCTTATCAACCCTTCGCAGTTTATTTAAAACCAGAAAATATTTTTAGATTGTAACAATCCTTTTAGATAATGATGGTTTAGTGGTACAAGTATTACTAATTAACCCATATCTGGAGGAGAATATGTGGATTCATGCCATTCCCAATGGTATTTGCGCGTAGCTGAATATAACGAACCCAACAGGAATTTAAACTTGACTCTCTGACTCAAAAAGAAAACTGAAAAAAAACTGAAAGGTAATGAAGGAAAGCAAGACCTAAGGACTAACTATTCATTGTAGGAAGACAGAATGCGGGATTGTCAGCAAAAGTGACGACCCAAGGTGTTAGCTGTGTATTTAGAGATGTCAAAATCAAACAAATACAGAAATCCAACCACTTGCACACTGTTGTATCAAACGATGGAAGTTGTGACACAGAAATCCGAATGAGGATAGGAATAGCGAAAGAAATCTTCCAGAAACTAAGCAAAATATTAGAAAAATGTCGTTAGAAACAGAAAATACTGAACTGTTATGTAATATATAATCTTCTGTATGGCAGCAGATGATAGACAATTTCTTCACGGATAAAGACGTAAAGTAACACAGATTTTGTTCTACTGATTAAATCTGAGAATATCAGCGGCAAAATATGGGAGCGTTGAGGAAATTATAAGGAAAACAGAAACTAAAAGTTATTTATACTTACACTCAGAAATAGTCAGTTGTAATTTATGTGACATGTGATGAAGAAAGAGGTTCTAGAGAATCAAACACTCACACGATATATTGATGGAAAGGGAAACAAAAGGAAAACAACAAGTAATCTACTTAGAAAGTTTGTATGAATAGATAATGGAAAAGAGACAATGAACGTTACTTGAACGTTATTTAGAACCACAAAAGAAAAGAAATCGTGGAAATCCGCCATTGCCCACATCCTGATGTGGCATGGCTCATAAAAGAGAAACAAGCAGATTTTGACTTTGGCAAATTTCTTTTCTCTTTCTTTCTGCAAGCATAATTGGGAAAATTAAGTTCATGCTAAAATATTGCGCTTTGTTCATCAGACTGCCGATGTGTGTAATGGATAGCCTCTTGGAATAAGAAGTCGAAGAGCTGAGTTCGAATTCAGTTCTAGTACGTTACGTTTCACTTATGAGCAAATATGGGAAAACTAGGAATCCATCTTCTCCCTCAAGTTACGGGTTAAATAGTAAGACTTGCATCTGGAAAAAATTATTGCTATCTCAGCAAAACTGCTAATGCAGTGTACACTCGGAAAAACAAATGAAAAATTATTCATACAATCCAAAATATGCTTAGGCTTTAAATAACCCTAATTCTAACATTCATTTGAGTTTTGAAATGGAAAAACAAATCATTCAGTCAATCATTTATTATACTGGAGAAAGAATGCAATTATTATACTGGAGAAAGAATGCAATTATTATACTGGAGAAAGAATACAATTATTATACTGGAGAAAGAATGCAATTATTATACTGGAGAAAGAATGCAATTATTATACTGGAGAAAGAATGCAATTATTATACTGGAGAAAGAATACAATTATTATACTGAAGAAAGAATACAATTATTATACTGGAGAAAGAATACAAAAAAGATCGAACAAAGGATGAAATTCCTTCTTCTGAGCCAAGAACCAAACTCTCTTTATTCCATTTCCTCTAACCCAGTGAACACTAATGTGCCGCGGAACACTAATGTGCCGCGCGATCTTCTTAAGTGTGCTGTGAAATATTATCACGGGATACATAGATATATGTGTGTATGTGTATGTGTGTGTGTATGTTGTGGAAGCATTAATGGTAAAGCGTTAGTATTTGAATAAATTAATAAGTATTAAACTTTTTTTTCCAAATAATTCTTTTCATTATTCTTCGATAATGTTATTTTAAATACTTTGTTGTAATATTCATTTTTTAAAGTACTTTTAATTTTTAATTTAACTTTTTAAAATTTTCCTTTATTTGAATAAATGAATATTAACCTTCTTTCATATAACTGTATTCAACATTTCTTGAGTTTAATTCAAATTTTTTACAAAATTGTATTGAATTATGAATTAATTTTGTCAAAGCTTCCTCTATGCAGCATTGAGCATTTGATTTAATAATTTTCCAATTATTTAAAAGTATATGACTCTAAGTGTGGCGTGATATTTTATTTTGCACCTAGATGTGCCATTGCTTAGAAGGGTTGAGAAACACTGCTCTAACCGGTTTCCAATGAAGGAAAACCTGAACGGAAATACTAATGGCCACTAATTTATATCTGTTCCATGGTCAAAACTATGTAATAATGTCGTACACTTAAACATTTATGTTTCCGCGTATAAGACGACCTTTAAATCCCCGAAATCACACCTTAAAATTGGGGGTCGTCTTATATTAAATTTCTAAAAAAAGAGACCTTAAATTCTGAGTGATGTTAGTTGGCAGGCTAACCTCGGCATCGAAGCGATAACCAATAACGTACATATAAAAATTCATATTATCATATAAACTGATAATAAAAGTAATAAATCCATTTCTACCTTATATATTACTGGCATAACTTCATAATAAATTGCCGATTCGAAGAATAATTCCATATCAAAGAAATCAATTTGGATCCTAAGAAAATGTGAACATCGAGTTATGATTGCGTTTACAGCCAAATTTTATCTTTCACTAAACTTTCAATAATCATCATGGTAAAAATTCATTATTATCAATGAAGCTTAAATAAGTGGCCATTAGTAAACCAGTCTGCTTGAAACTGTTTAGATACAGGAAAAAAAAGAGGAAGAAGAAGAATCAGTATTTGCAAGGGAATACGTGATGAAACATAAACAAAACCATTGTTTCCCTTTTATGGGACATGTATAGGAAAAACATGATATAGAATCGGTTTTCTTATGCCGTTTATTTTGAATTTCTAAGGTTAAAGTAACAACATTTCCAATAACATTATCTTTATATGATCAATAAGCAGTTGTCTTATACTACAGGTATAGGATAAATTAATGAAAATTTCCTATATTTTTTTACCTCGTCTTATCTACAGGTCGCCTTATACGCAGAAATATACGATATATAACTAGTTTATACAATCTCTCTCTCTCTCTCTTTCTTTCTTTCTCTCTCTTTCTTTCTCTCTCGAACAGAATGAGGCAGAAGGACAAATTTAAAATGTGGAATCCCGAATATGTGACAAAAGACCAAAAATAATCCAGCCTCCTCGTCATTTTCCCTTTTAAGAACGCATCTGATGCCAGTGATTATCGTTAGCCTTCCTCCAAGTTGGAGGTTCTGCGTGGTAAGAACAGCTCCCCGGGAATGGATTTATTTAATTTTATGCCTTTATTCACTTAGTTCTGTCCCTGGAATGTCCTTTGAAACGCCTGGCAAAACTTAAGTTAACTGGTCCGCTCGTAAGAACCGAGTAAAAAATTGAGAGTAATATTCTCTATCAGATCAACATTTGTTAGACATTTCTTTACCTACGACTGAAACGAAAAAATATTGTTTCTTTATCATTTTAGGAAACAAGTCCTGTTCATAATATAAATACAGTTTAAATCGATCCCTGAATTCTTTAAAAACTTATTTGCACTTTATTTTTAATTACAAATATCAAATTGGAAGTTGTGTTACGTCAATGATAACTATGCTTACGTCATTGATAACTGCGTACTAATTTGGTACCTTTTTTACCAATTCATAGTACTCAGTTATCAATGACGGCCCCTCTAAAATGATAAAAAAAAACAATATTTTTCGATTCTGAAAAATTTATTCGATTGTGGAAGATGAATGCTAAGCTACAGAAATTATTCCCAAAAATGTTTCCTTATTTTTTTTACAAGCGGATCAGTCAATTTAATTAGTCCCAAGCGCTATTTTTGAATCTTTTTTGTTAAACACCGATGCCGAATATATTACACAAACTACTTCCTTTATAATAATCCGAGCATGTGTCTGTATGTTCGTTCCTTTCAGGTAGGTAGGCTTCTGCTGTACATGCATAATTTATAGGTAAATGTAACGATCACGTATGTAAGAAAAGAAAAAAAAGTGCTGAGTCAGTCTAGAATTATTGGTTCATTCAGCAGTCTCAAAAGGGCTATATAATCTTTCTATACTATTGTTCACCTAATATAAGGCCCAAGAGCCACCCAATGTAGAGGATTATTATTAAGGTGGATCGTAAAGGAGTTCAAGGAGAGAGTAAGAGGTGCAGATTTTGTGGATATGTGGGCTAGATAATGGTTGAACCGAGACTTGCAAAGGTTAAGAGTGTAGTGATCGGAGAAGTATCCCTTCGGGAATCTGTTCCACGAAGTAATGGTGCTGGGAAAAAGATGTCCGTGTGGAATGTCTTCCTTATCAATGGAATACGAAGGGAATGAGGCTGAGTCGACCGTGTGTACGCGGCAAGGCGGGTCCTAGCTGAGAAAGTCTATACTGGTGGAACTAAAGAATGTAGCTTGTCTGGACGTTTTCTATGAAAATAGCAACAGAGCAGCAAGCGACTAGCAATGTTTCGACTGCGGAGAAAGAGGTTGTATGGTGGAAAATAATTCATCACTCACAAGGCCGCGCAAATGATTTTGAACTCTGTCAAGGCTGGACAGTCAGCACTGATACGGCAGCAATACTTCATTTTTAGAAAAGATAGAGTAATTTTCAGATATGAAAGATGGATACCATTGCAGACTATTTAATATCCGAGTGTCCATTTTTAAGGTTTGGGAAGTTCGAATTTCTACTATTAACGTTTAAATAGTAAGCAATCCTGACAATGCTTTTTTTCTTGCATAGATGAATTTAGGGGTTCGATAATTAATATAATGCTTATGTCGATTTCTCTTAACATCTAGTTTATGGCGCTGCACATCCGTTTGCATTGCTATTTTAAGTGATGTAATATTTATTTGATATGCTTGCCCTCCGAGGAATGGAAACAGAAACATTATAGATATAGAAAAAGAAATTATTTGTTTTTAGAAGCATGTCATTTCTTAGAAACGTATATTTTATGTTGATTTTTTTGTTTTTTTAATAATGTCTCCTCCCCCCAAGTAAGTCAATAAAGCCACAAAGTGTTACTGAGTGTGAAAGAGTGATAAGAAGAAGACATTATTAAGGAGAGAGAACAATAAAAGAAGAGGAATCAAGAAGACAGACGATAACGATTGAGATTGCATTTAAAGTTTTGAACATCAAATTTGACTGGAAAGCAAAACTTCGGAAAAGAGTTCCACAGGCGAGGAGTGCGATGGAAGAAACTGTTAGCATAGAACATACGGTTGCATCTATACATCTCAACTGTACAATGATGTGACTCAACTAGAATAGTCATCAGAACCATTACCATGAAATATTTCTAGAAAAGGCACAGGGAAGCTACGTTACGGCGGTAGGAAACGTTCTCATGTTGTAACGTTTTAAATCTGTTGGACATTCCTAATGTACTGTTTGTTCTAGGACAAAACGATCGCGGGACAGCTTTTATCCTTGTGCCCAGCGTAAAAATTAACACTGCAACATGTTGACAATTTTCAACGTTATTGCTTTTCTCCATTCGAGTTTTTTTGTTTTGTTTTGTTTTGTTGTGTGTGTGTGTGTGTGTGTGTGTGTGTGTGTGTGTGTGTGTGTGTGTGTGTGTGTGTGTGTGTGTGTGTGTGTGTGTGTGTTGGTACACCTGGAAACTGCTGTCCAATTTCATTTTTCATTACACAGTGACAAGAAGAATAATTATAATGTTAACAGGTAGATTAACAGGTAGATTAATTATAATCATGATGGTAGCAATTATAATGGATGTGTCAGCAGCGTAACAGTCATCGGCGCGAAAAGTGAAATCGGCTCTGCGGGTTGAAATCTCATCTGGATCTATTACGTACACTTTCGTAAGAAAGTATTTTGAAAAGACATGAATCTATCCCATCACCCAACTATACGTACCTGACACAAGAGTTCGATTTTGACTCGAAGTGGAGTAAACCTTTCACCTCATTTTAGATGGGGTGTGAAGGCGTATGGCCTCGGGTATTCCTAAAAAAGCACGTTCCTCATTGCAGTAAGTGAGGCAGGGTCGGTGTAATATCGATGCCAACATGACAGTGGTCACTGGGACTGGGTAAACATTTTTGTCTTTGACTCATATGCATGTGCATGGTACGGCGCTTCCCACGTTAAAACCACTTTGTGCCACACCCTGCCTTAGTGGCGAGGCCAGGTAAATATACCAAACTATACATTATATACTAGGGTAGAAGGCCTGGCATTGGATGGCAATCAATTTAAGAAGACTACACTGAATTCAAAATCACAGAAAATGAAACGGGAAACCACTCCACTATCTTTTCCCAGGAAGTTATAGTAATTCACAAGTAATAAAATATACGATAGCTGCGAAGAACTTTGATCGCTATGTTCTAAAGAGATACGACATATCTGCCAATGGTTGATAAACCATAGAAAATGAATGAATGTAGAGTAATGGATAGCGACTCGGATTGAGGAATCGGAGAGCCGAGTTCGAATTTCAGTCGAATCCATTGCATTGACATACGTGCTAATACCCTTGTGAAAGGTAGGAATCCACTTCTTCTCCTACTAGCTATGGGTAAATAGCAGGACAGACGGGGTTCTATAGTCTTGGGTGGCAACTGGTCTACCGCAGAAAGAAATGGAAACTTACTGCCGGAAAAAAATCTGCCTCGTCAGTCATGTATCGAAAGATACATGATCGTCTAAGCGTGTATCACGCATGGCACATAACTGAGTGACGCCGAATTCAAAATCACAGAAAAGGGAACGGGAAACCATTCCACTATCTTTTCCCAGGAAGTTATAGTAATTAACAAGTAATAAAATAACGAAAGTTACGAAGATCTATGTTCTAAAAAGAAACGTCATTTAAAAATAATATGTGATAATATGTAATTCTAATGATAAAGTTAAAAATAAGTTCATAATATATAATAGACTTAATATCCATATTTAACCCTAGAACACTAACCATGGGTATATAGTACCCAGCGCAAATTTTCCTGTTTTTAATTACAATTTTCAATACCTAATTAATTACAATTTTTCAATATGTAAAATATTTCAAATATTATATTTAATTTTTTTTGTTGATATTTTTCAAAATCGGGTATGATATACCCATGGTTAGTAGTGGTGTAACTTTAATTGATGGTTAGTGTTCTAGGGTTAAAAAATATTATCGTTAATAAAGATAAAGAAAGCTCAGAATGTTTTCATGTGTCATTTCACTTTATACGAGTTTAACAGTTTTCATTGTATGATAAAATTAATTACTTATCTCTCCTTAGACGAATACAAAAAATAAACATGGCTTGTGTTTTAATTCTTTTTCTTCTTTTTTAGTTTCTCAAAAGCAATCTGCTTTAGAATGATCTATCACGATCTTAAAGATGATATGAAAACAAAAAAAGATATTCGTGGACAAAAAATGATTTCTTCTAAGGTGACAAAACTTAGACGAGAAACGTCAGCCTTTCTCCCCAGACTTAATAGATAAATTCTTTGTCATTCTCTAATAAAAAACAGAATTTGAATGATAATACTTTCGATATATGACCACAGAATGAAGTCTAAAAAGCCCCAAGTCCGTATATTTTGAATTACATGTTCTCTTTCATGTCATTTGATGTAAAATATATGTATTATTCAATACCAGTCCAAAGCTTAATTTTGATGTACTGACCTGTTGCTTAATTCATAAAGACATTTTGATATCCGTAGCATTTTTGGGTTAGCCATTCGTGACCCTCATTATGTGAAATGATAGACATAAGTAGGATTCACTGAAGGAGATCAGCCTACGTCTATACTTCTCCTTACTGCAAAAGCCAAAGTTTCGCCCAACTTTCAAAACTGATTACCTTTATTGGCACTGAAAGAAAGCGTGGATTCTCATTCTCCCAGAAGAAACATCAGAATTCAAGTGAAATGAAAAATTACAAGCAGGAATTTGAGCCCAATCTGGCGATCTCGTTTGTCAAATTACTACATTTTGCACAGATTTCTGTGTCGAATTGGCGGTAACCTGATTAATTTTCAGCTACAATAATGTCCAGCACTGGCACTATGCTGTGTCAGAGTTCATTCATTCTTATTCCAATTTCATATTATTTGAATCCTGTTGACACTAAACCTGAATATTGCAGATATTGTCCAGAATATGATATCTTAAAAGAAAGAATAAAAAATTTGAATGTTCCTTCAGGAAATAGCCGACGAGGACTCTCCACAGATTCATTTTCTTTAATATCTGGGAATTGCTATGCATTCTTGATAATGATAGTGGAATGGTTTCCTGTTGCCTTCTCCACAGTTTGTAATTGTGAATTTTATATTAAAATACAAATGATCTCGGGCACTCTCAGATAGTAACCCGAATGTATTCTACTGATTACTATGAAAAAGCTCTCCGCAAAGAACGAGGCACCAGTCGGATTATTTATTAAGAGTTACATTACCATTTATATTAAGTCTAAGCAGCCTTCCCCCTATAAACAGAAGGAAAAGCTGCTGGGTCTAAATGTAATCTGTGATATATACTGCTGACTCTCTAGTAGTATTTGTCTCTCCTTTTTCAGTTGTTGTATGCATATTTTATGTTTTGTGTTCCATTGGCTCTGAAGAACGAGGAGCGATAACCGGTTAGCCCTTTTTTTTGTTATTGTTTTTTATCAGATTTTCGAGGAGAATTGTTTTTCTTATCGTTTTAAATCCTTTTGCTTTATATATTTTTGTATATATTATATACAATTTTAGAATGTCTGTTTTGTACTATCCGCAGGTTACACACACACACACACACACACACACACATATATATATATATATATATATATATATATATATATTGCTTTTGTATTATGTTAATGCACACAAGGACATATATAAAAAATAAGACAGGTTTATGTGGTATAGATGAAGTTACACACACACATCCGACCTGGGTATAACGCTAATCTACATCTGGCATCAAGGCCTCTGAGTAACGTGGAACCACTTCTTAATTGGTGTTGTTCCCAAGTCCATACTGACCAGAGGTGGTAACACCTGTTTGGGTCCCAGCTATAGGCAAATAGTGAACCTCCAAACAGGGATCAGAATATTATGAAAGTATAAAAATACATTTTTATAGTAAAAAAAATTCCAGTAATAGATTTTAATAGTAAAAAAATTGGCAAACCTCCCCCAAAATAAAATTTCGGCATTAAATGATGCGTAAGGAGTTGATAAATCCTTAAGAAATTTAAAACTGTGTGTGTTTGTGCATGTCCATATATGCGTGCCTGCTTTGATTTGTTTTAAATTGCTTAAGGGTTTATCAACTCCTTATGCATCATTTAATGCCGAAATTATATATATATATATATATATATATATATATATATATATATATATATATAGTTAAATTCCCAGATCAACTCTGTGGACAAGACATATGTAACTATAACTTTTAATGTAACTATAACTTTTAATGTAACAGAGATATTTCGATTTCATTTTTGCCTTGAAAATGTCGGAAGACGAAACGCGTCGGCAAGATCTAAGATTTTTCCAATTGTCATTTTATACACACACACACACACACACACATATATATATATATATATGCCGAAATTATATATATATATATATATATATATATATATATATATATATATATATATATATATATATATACGCTGAAATAAACAAGTACTGAAATATTTGTTAAAATCGTACATGTTAAAAGTGCTCAATTTCATGTAGGAAAATCAAATTTGATTTAATATGTTCAAAAGATAAATTCGCTGACCGGAACCCTACCGCGGTTTCGACCGCCAATGTCTCGTCAGGTGGTTTGTTCAGCGAATTAATCAGAGGCAACACAAGAACTTAAATACTTTCATTCGACACCGGAACTAATGGGGGTGATTTGTAGTAGAATAAATGAAAGGGAGGTGAAAATAAAAATAAAGTGAAAAGGAGGGGAAAAATAAAAAATAAAAAAATCTTATCCATCTTCATATAGCCTCAAAGTTAACTTCCTAACATGTCTACATTTAGCAATGATCTCAGATCTTCCATTCAACAACTCAGTACCAGTCTTGTATGTTGCAACGGTTACCTTCTCCTCCTGACACATCCTACACCAGTTGCTATTCACTTTGCCATCCTTTACATTCCTTTACATTCTACATTTAATAGCCGGGCTTCTGTTACTTTTCCCTAAAGCTCCAATAGTGGTTTGCCAGCTTCGTATTGAATTTGCGTTCTGGTATTGTAAATGATGAGGTATGGTTATACCACCCTTTTTTAAATTGGCCCTCAGTGCAACCAATGTAGTTTTTGCCCTGCCATTGTTACTTTCTACCTAGGCTCAATACACAATAAGTTCTGTACAGCATACCTCATTTAATGGGCACTTATTTTTTATCCTACAATCAAAAGGACCTTATTTTCACCTCTCACGTTCTCTTCAAGATTTGATTTTTTTTTCAATCTTTTAATAATATTGCGTATGTTACTAGTTTAACTATATCTCAATTTGACTGTATTGCGGTTAAATAACTTGTGCAGCTCAAACGCTTTCGGGAAATGCTTATTTAGAAAACTAAAAAATATTTTTGAACGTTGTCGAATGAAGGCATTTAAATTCTTGCGTTGCCTCTGATTAATTCTCTGAACAAACCACCTGAGGAGACCGTGGCGGTCGAAACTGCAGTAGTGTTCTGGTCAGCGTTTTTATCTTTTTAATATATATATATATATATATATATATATATATATATATATATATATATATATATATATATATATGAATAAAAAGACGGGAAAAAACTATTTTTATCAAGGCAAATGGAAAGTGGGAATAAAAAAGGCAATGAAAAGGAAGGAGGAAAGTGAGTGTGTGTGTGAGAGAGAGAGAGAGAGAGAGAGAGAGAGAGAAAGAGAAAAAGCACATTTGTCTTGATAAAAAATCCCCCAGAGGACGAAACGCGTGGGCTAAGAATAGTTTTTTTTGTCTTTTTATTCATTGTGATCCTTTATATATATATATATATATATATATGTGTGTGTGTGTGTGTGTGTGTGTGTGTGTATGTGTGTGTGTGTGTGTGTGTGTGTGTGTGTAAGTGGGGATGGAAACTTGTCTTAATTTGCCGAGTAAATGAAGGTGTATAAGATACAGGTGCATCATAACAAGAAAAGAACGCCAAAAATGACGAAAGAACTTAAGAAATCGTTATTCACTTTATACAAGTCGAGAAGAAAAATTTGTCTTGCCAATTTTTTATGTTTTGTGAAGAGAAAGGAGACGACACGGTAAACACCTACGAATTGATAAACCATCGCTGAAATTTCAGGAATTTATTGGTGCTTGAATACCGGCAGTTCGTCTCAGTTCGTCTCAGTTCGTCAAGAAACATAGTAACCGAACTTGATGTTTGTCTTTTCATCCCTTACATCTGGATTTCGCACAGATCGCTCCGAAAGTATTTCCGCCGAAACCTTATGTTGATTTTCTAAGCACAGTTTAAATGTGGCACAAGCCCGAAAGTATTGGGCACCCAGTGACGGTCGAACTCATTACTCAGTCGTAATTGATCTGGCAAGACAAGCTTGGTAACCATTACACCACAGCGAAGTGCCACCACCGAACTCTTATGATTTTCTAAGACAACTTTGACGTTAAAATCGAAGCATTTGTCGACCTGTGATTCATTTAAGTATTTACACTCGCTTAGCATCTGAGTATCAAAAGTGTAATTTGACGAAATGCTGAGATAAAGACGATATCAAAAATCGTATAATAAGCGAGTGAAGACAAGAAATACGGATTTAGTTATTGGAAACAAAGAAAAACATATATGTCAGATAATCAATATGGCTTTTCCATAAGATCTCAAAATGTAACTGAGAAAACTTATAAAACATCTGGAACTTTCCAGAAATTGTGGAGTGTAAAGGTGATAGTAATACTTATCGTTATTAGACCACCTGGAACACTTTCGGAGAGCGTTGCAAAACGATTAGAATAATTTTAAATTTGAGGATTAAATATCCTCAATATACGTAATATAAACTAAAATGAATTAGAATACTAGGGAAAGTCCTTCATATATTCAGGAGAGTTGTTGTCACTTGATTTCAATTGAGTATCACCCATCCAAGTACAAAAACTAATAATAGAATTTCCTCGCCACAAATACCTCGTCTTATAAGTCTTCAATTATTTTCGTACAACTTTAAAAGCATTTTACTTATTCACTCAAACCATATCAAAAATATATGGTTAAGAAACATGACTGAGACTAGTTCCATTAAATATAAAGAAAGGTTACAAATAAATGTGTGTAGATACGGACATCGAAAACAATCGGCGTGCCAAGTTCCAGCCCAGGCAGAGTTTGCGTTCACTCCACTCTAATTCTCTAGCGGAAAACACGAATCTACTTCTATTATCTGCTACAGGCAAATACAGAATCAGAGGGAATCTTTTAGGAGCTACGACTAGCAACCTGGCTTCATAAAAATTCCCTTGTTACGGAATCTGAAACAGCAGCAATTAGTACGGCTACAACTGGAGACTCGACAAATCTACAAAGGTTGACTTAGTCCGGAATAAGGTCACAGGCGCTGAGCACTCAGTAAGGCTCCGACTCACTACAGGTTTGCAAGACTACCTTGCTGTCTACTGTTCCACAGCGAGGCGACATGATATTAATGGACTGCATATACGTTTTTCCTTAGCGTACCTTTTTGCCCTTTAAGTTCCTTGAAATTTTAGGAAATATAAGGCATCTAGCAATTTTCAAATCGATTTAAAAGGAAAAGTTTATTTTATTGCTTCTTCTTCTTGTTTGTGTCACACGGTGACGTAATCAATGGAAATTCTATTCTTGAAGCAAGGTGTCAACAAGATTCCTCATAACTCAAGAACCGTTTACAGAATCCCCGCATAAGTAAATGATGGCAGTTTTCAGGAGCTCTTTCAACTATCTGGATGGTTTGCCAATCGCACTCATTACTACAGGAATTACTTCAACAGTCATGTTCCATCGATTCTTCAACTCCCTAGACAGGTCCTGGTATTTTTCAATCTTTTCATTTTCTTCAGACGCCACTCTTGTATCATATGAAACAGCAAAGTCAATAATTTGATACTTGCCATTTTCCTTATCTATAACAATAACTTCGGGTCTTCGTGGTTCAATGATATGATCTGTCTGGATCGAAAAAATCACATATCGTGTGAGTAATTTTCTGTCACTGCCTCTGACTGATATTCATACCATTTCTCTTTCAAATTGAAGCCAAATTTTTTCTCACCAATCCAGACATGTTGCCGCTTAAACATTTTCTCTATCGACCTTTGAACATTTTACTGGTGCCATGGTTTACTGTCTCGTCAGCTTGTCTAAACATCCTGCATTTGTTTTCTTCTTTCCACTTGCCTATCTTCGTCTTGATTTCATTTCTTCTGATAGCCTTCTCCTGTGCTGCACATCTCAGTGACGTTAACTTTCTCTTTATATCATTAACCACAGACCACGTCTGAGGTTCTGCAATTGTCACTTCAGAAAACAAAAACTGCCCAGATAGCGTCTTTTCTTTTAACATGTCATGTTGCTTCTTCTACTTTGCTACAGTTACTGGCTCAATATTTCATTCTTCCAGAAAACATCCCATTATTATTATTATTATTATTATTATTATTTTTATTTCGTTTGATATCTGGCGTTCACACATTTCTTTCCGGGTCCCGCCCAGGGACCTAAGGTTAGAAATGGCATCATGACACTTTCCACTGCAAGAAAAAAAAAAAATAAAAAAAAAAAAAATAATTACATAGATAAAGCCCTTTGTAAAGTGTGGGCTGTACTTGTCAGAACAATTTTCTGTATCTCTTTGAGGCATGGACTTCCAGGGATCCCTTCAATCAGCCTACTGGAATCTTTTCCAACCAGTCCAAGGGCTCCAACTACAACAGGAATTGTTGATGTCCCCATGTGCCACATTTTTGAGATTTCGGTTTCAAGGTCCTTGTATTTTGACAGTTTTTCGAATATCTTCAAAGACACATTGCAGTCTGCAGGGACTGCCATATCAATAAGGAGGCACTTATTTTATTATTATTGTTATTATTATTGTTATTATTATTATTATTATTAAATATAATAGTATAAAATATATTTTATAAAAGTATTAAATATAATAGCAATAATAATTTGAGGGGGGACATAAAGCCCCAAATAATGCTATATGTAAATATACGAAACCCAATATAACAATTATGACACCCAATGTGACAAGGCTAACCTAAACATATGCACCACAGCCAAATGTGCGCGATATGGTAACAAGCATTAATAAAAAACAGTGCATAACCATTCAATTGATGGTGGGGGCTGTTAATAATACCTTCAGATCAGTTAATCCAGTCTGCTCAGACTATTGAGGGGGTTTACAATTACTTAGTTGCTTCATCCTTCAGACTTAAAAAAAAACACTCTCGACACCCGGCCATGATACTACCCCATTATTTCCGTTAATGAACAGAGATACACAATACATTACCTCACTAGGGGACATGCCCACTGATTAAGGTCAGATAATTGGCAAGCAAATCTGCGCGACTAGACTGGGTATTAACTGTAGCCCATCTTAATTCACCATGACAAAACATGTACATAATACTTCCAATCAATTAAGAACAGAAGCCATGAGAGCTATTCCAGGTGTAATATAAGGTATTATTATTTGTAGCGGTAGTAGCAGCAGCAGCAGCAAACATTTGCCATTCAACTTAGGAGAGTTTATAGATCGAAGCAACATCATTTCCTACTCCACCTGTGATTTTTTTTCAGCAAGACAAAAATAGCAAGTCGTTATTTTCTGTCATTGATTTTTGGGATAGTCTTTTAATTGTATGTGTAGGAAGCTTTCAAAAACCAACTTAAAAAAGTCTCTGTTTGCCCTCTTTACTATTGTTCTTATGCTTCCCTGTGCATAGATTTTTTTTTCTTTTCTCTCTGAGTATTTCTTTCTAATTTCAGTATGGCATTTCTTTCTACATTCGGCTTATCGGACTGTTCGATATCATCACAAAGGCGACCACTGTCACCTCGTATATTCTCCAATGTGATTCATTGTTATTTTTACTACTTTCCAGGATTAAAACACACTCTCTTTTCCCTCTCTATGTGCTATGCTTGGATCCATAGTTTCACCTTGGATTATGGTTTTTCGATCTTCAAGTTTCACTGTCGGAGGACAACTGGATTCTTCCTTATACTGGTCAAACATTTGGCATTTAAATAGCAAAAACTAAAATACTTGCCTAAAAAAATTATTAAACTATATTAATAACTGGACACAGAAATAATCTTAGAAAGCTTTATGCAACTTTAAGTTCACTCAGTGTCAAAAGAACCCAAATTGAGTGTCGATTTTATAGCTGAGAAAAATGTTCTTTTGAGGGGAGACAACTGTTTTTCAGTTATATATCGTATTTTTGATTGCGGGAATGTGGCGTTGCTGTTTATTGAACTCAAACTTACTGCTCAACCCCAACATTGTCATAACGTTATGTTAACGTTGTGGAGTCGCTAAAAAGTTCTGCACTGGTCAAATAATATGAGAAGACTTTTTTCTTCACTTAACAATGTGTATAGAAGGTATTTCTTTTAGTAATTTTAATCGAGCATGACGAATTTAGCTGATGAATGCACGTCCTAATAACTTTCCGGATTTTATTATCCATCTTCTGTTAATATGACGTTAAACGTTATAAAATTAATAATTAAAATAAACCTCTAAGTCATAGAAAAAAAGTCAAACATGACTATTCTAATGGATTAAGGCATTGGTTAGTGAATTTAGTGACATAACCATTGTGAGATCAATCCTTGGACTCAGTGTGTATTTGGACGCGGAAGCAGAACGAGATATAACTGAGCAGTACTAAAAAATAAACGCTAGACGAGATATTCCTAGACATGCGCAGTGGAACGAGAACGGCCTAGAATAAATAAAATGGCCAGTTTGAAATTGCCTGTAGTTTAATCTGATAAACACCTGATAAAAGCCGGAGGGATCAAAGGCCGGAAAGTTGTGATAACAATAACAAAGATGAGGACAATAATCCAAATATGAATAGTGTAAATAACCTTAAAGGGTAACGTATTTGCAACGTTGCCTTGTAAGGTTACGGCTGCATTGTGTGCATGGCGAATCTATTGTTTTTGCTGGCCAAGGCGGCCCTCAGGTTTGTTACCCCTCCCCAGGAGCAATACGGTATTACAATGCACATTAACCTCTTAAACTTTATATATATATATATATATATATATATATATATATATATATATATATATATATATATATATATATATATATATATATATATATATATATATATATATATAGTCAACTATTAAATTATTCGTACGCCCATCAATTTTTTCGTGTTTCTGTTAACGTGGTATTTATAACTCCTCACTGCTAAATTAACAAATAAAAGTACAATTGAGTTTATTTGTTTACTTTATATATATATATATATATATATATATATATATTAAGCTTTGATTTTAGTTGGTTGGTCGGGTTCTTATGTGAACATATGATCATGGAGTATGTGGTCAAGTTATTTGTTGTAGTCCAATTTGTTTAAGATGACGAAAATGTTGGTCTTATCAGCTTTTTTTTTACAATTATGTCAGGGTGGTTGCGTAGTTCTTGTGTGGCAATTTTCAGTCATATATATATATATATATATATATATATATATATATATATATATATATATATATATATGATTGAATGAATTATAAACATTGCGACTGCTTATTTTTATCATAATCATTTCATATTCACGAATATTTTCCGTACATTAAAATTAAATAAGGCAAGAAATACACTGTAAGATTTTAATATGGGATATATTCGTGAATATGAAAGGATGATGATAAAAATATGCAAACATAATGTTTGTAATTTATTCAGTCAGACATGCCTAAAAGAGAATTTTCTTCCTAACTACACACAAATACATACACACACACACATACACACACACACACACACATATATATATATATATATATATATATATATATATATATATTAGGATCATAGAACATAAACCGACCATGTGATGCTTTCTACAGCTTCATCGAAGAGACCTAGACGATTTGAGAGTAGAGTGAATACCATATCTTTTGTGCTTCCTTTCTTTTTACGAGATAGATTAGGCTCGACATCACAAACTAACAATACGAGTACAGTTAGGACAAGCGTTCCGCTGTTATAGAGCCCATAACCTTCTGAAATGCCAGAGCAGTGTCTGTTACAATGACAGAGATTTAGGTCACTAAGATCGTCTGCACATCATGTAACAATAATTAAATGCCTCTCTGTTCTTTGCGTTTTGATGATAGGTCACCGAGGCCTTCACATCAGCCGAATGTCACTCCTGTAATTGATATCCTACGTTAGCCTAATCAAAATGACAAGTAAAAACCATTGCATAAGACATTACGTGTATAGATGAAGATGCAGTTAATTTGCACATTTACTCAGGTGTCCATCTGTCGTATTTTGGACCAGTGTATCTAGGGATCAGTGTATGTTCTTTTTTATTTGGCTTGAAATTCTTCTTCCTTTTTCCTCTTCTATTTCTTCTTGTCTATTTTCTTCTTCTTCTCCCTCTTTACCCCACCTCCTCTTACCCTTTAATGTAATTAACAGTTATTATTTCTTCTTTTAACCTCTCCTCTTTTGCCCTGTCAATCGCGCTTCGAATATGCAAATTGAATCCTCTACAGATGGTAACCCCACGCCAGAATCATATATCTACACCATCCGGTTAGATGCATGCAGATTGATGCAATAAACGCGGCTGATGTCTACTGTTTTTAATCTACTGTAAACTGGACCTCTGTCTACCTTCTTGACTCAAGTGTAAATCAACTTATGACTATCTATCTATTACTTACTTGTTATTTTTATCTTATGGGACATATTTTTACGTCAAATAAACCAACAATGCTGTTAAACTAAGCAACCTCACCTACCTTCCTATTTTTATGTTCTTTTCCTTGTACTCTTTCTTTATTTTATTTTCCTTCTTTTAATTAATTATTCTTTTTCTGCTTCTTCTTTTTCTTCTTTTTCTTCTTCTTCTTCTTCTTCTTCTTCTTCTTCTTATTATTATTATTATTATTATTATTATTATTATTATTATTGTTGTTGTTGTTATTTTGTTGTTGTTGTTGTTGTTGCTGTTGTTGCTGGTGAGTGAGAAAACTGCACGCTTACAAAGTGATACTGGGGTACAAATATACAAAGCCAAATATGTCCATCATGATGCATGGTCTGATAAAAGTATACCAGACACATGCATCACAGCCAAATATGGGCAATATGGTGAGAGGTTGGGACAAAAGCAGTGCATGACCTTACAAGTGGAGCCCAGTTAGAAATATTCTCAGGTTGGGTAACTCACTCCGCTCAGATAAGCTACGATTGAGGGTGTTCCCAAGTATCTAGACGTGACAGCTAAGTGAGTCACTTTGGTTGTCTCATCCTACAAACCTTCGATAAAATTTCGATACCTGCCTTTAATGTTCTCCTACTACTCCCACTCATGAGCAGAAATCCAAAGTGCGCCCGCCTCTAGGGGACAGGCCCAACTGTTTAAGATTAAGCTAATCTGTGATACTGAACGAGATATATATTGTAGCCCATCTTTATTCACAAAGACAAAACATGAACATATTAACACCACTAATCAATTAAAATCGGAAACCTTGGGAGCTATGCCCGGTGTAGAAAAAGATTATTATTATTATTATTATTATTATTATTATTCCATTTGGTTTCTGTTATATACATATTTCCTTCCGTGTCCCAACCAGAGACCTAAGTCCAGAAATAGCTTTAAGACATTGTCCACTGATCATTTTTGTAAACAAAAAACAAACTAAGATCACATGCATAAGCTCTTCGTAATGTGTGCGCTGTAACTGTGAGTAGATTTTTTGTATCTATTTAAGGCATGGGCTACTAGGAATCACTTCAATGAGTATATCGGAACCTGATGACTCCAACTACAACTGGAATTATTGATGTCCTCATGTACCACATTTTTGAGATTTCCATTATTATTATTATTATTATTATTATTATTATTATTAAATATAATAGTATAAAATTAATTTTTATAAAAGTATTAAATATAATAGCAATAATAATTTGAGGGAGGGAACATAATGCCTAAAATAATGCTATATGTAAATATACAAAACCCAATATGTCCTCATGCACTACATTTTTGGTATTTCCATTTCAAGATCCTTGTATTTTTATAGTTGTTATTATTATTATTATTATTATTATTATTATTATTATTATTATTATTATCTTTTTCGCACGGTGTTCGTTTTTAATTGGAGATCTCGCATTATGGGAGTTGTCCATCGTTAAATGACCTTAGACAGAGAGCACGTTTCGCAGAACATTTGCAACCAACGTAGAGTTTAAGTGACGAGATAGTAGTTAATATTCCTTTTTGTCTCGTTCTAGGACTTTAAGTTCGATGCTACAGACCCCAACGCCCCAATGATAACTGCGAACATAGGGACATAAACATTCCATGTTCTGGCAACTTCACTCCGTAGATCCATGTATTTGATGAGCTTGTCAATTTCTTTGACTTTGATATTATGACTACCATGAGCATCTTCATAGTTGAAAATGTATTTTTTAATTTGATTTGATTTGATTTGATTTCTGGTGTGTACACATTTATTTCCGGGTCCCGCCCAGACAGACATAAGGTTAGAAATTGCATCATGACATATTCTGCTGACTAACTAAAAAAAAAAACACACACACACATATAGACACATAGTTTACATAGATAAAGCCCTTGGTAAGGTGTGGGCTGTACTCGTGAGAACAATTTATTTTGTATTTCTTTAAGGCATGGGCTTCCAGGAATCCCTTCAATGAGTCTACTGTAATCTTTTCCAACCAATCCGAGGGCTCCAACTACAACAGGGATTGTTGATGTTCCCACGTGCCACATTTTTGAGATTTCGATTTCAAGGTCCTTGTATTTTGATAGCTTTTTGAAGATCTTCAAAGATACATTGCAGTCTGCAGGGACTGCCATATAATAAGGAGGCACTTTTTTGTTTGCGGTCTCTAATAACAATGTCTAGGCGGTTAGCTTTGACTGGTCTGTCTGTGTAATCCCATAAAATTGTAACAATTCATATCTCCGTAACCGTATCTGGTTGGTGTTCATACCAATTTCTTTCAGTTTCTTTCCCGTAGAAGTTTCAGATTTTCCAGTGCAGATATTGACCAACTCTGTCATGCCGAGTTTTATATTCAGTGGGTGGCAATACCGTGCAACCTGATCAATTGTTTCTGGATATTTATCACAGAACCGGCATTTTGGGCTAACACAATTTTTCAGTATGTGTGCTTGATAATTTCTAGTTAACAAGCACTGATCCTGTGCAGTAAGAATAAAACATTCAGTTTCAGCTTTTAACCCTGCATTACGTAACTACTGATGGGCACGGGGCTTGTCTACATCAACTTATTTGGCACGGGCAGAGTATTGGCCATGAAGCGATTTATCTTGCCATTTTTTCTGGCGGTTGCATTTGTCTTTGCTTTCTTTTTTATGTATTTTGCAGCTTCCGTTGGTGTATTGTGCTTTACTTGTATTTCTGCACCCATTTGAAACTCCATTTTGAACTTCCTTTATTACGGAATAAAGACGCTTGCTACTTTCATGTTCGTTGACACACATCATTATCTGTAATTTCCAAGTATCTTTAAAGTCCAATTATTGTAGTTTTGTAGGACAGTTCTAGTTGAACTAATCCTCTGCCTCCTTCGAATTTGGGCACATACAGATGATCGACAGCAGCTTTGGGATGATACATGCGGTAGCAAGTGAGAAGCTTTCTCGTTTTGGCGTCCATTCGCTTAATGTCATCTATGGTCCAATTAAGGATGTTAAAGCTGTGTTGCACCAGACGGACAGCTAAAATGTTTATGGCTGATATTCTGTTTGTTTTTTTAATTCAGCTCGGTATTTAGTACCAGACGCACACGCCTGTAGTACTCCTTTCTTACCTTCATTTGGGTATGTTGTACACCATCTCCTTTGCTAATTCCTAGGTACTTATAGGCTTCATTTTGTTCTAGTTCCCTAATCTTTGTGACAAAGTCTAAATCTATTGAGTGTGTTTCTATAATTTTCCTTTCTTGAATGTTACCTTTGCGCATTTATCTAATCCGAACTCCATACCTACGTCGTCACTGAAACATTTTACAATATTGAGGAGGCCCTTCAACTCATTGTCATCTTTGGAAAAGAGTTAGGGGTCATCCATGTAGGGTAGGGGATTGAATATTTTTTGTCTAGTTTGTAACCTCAGCTACTGTTGTTTAGTTCATGCGTCAGGGTGATTAAGGACAAACAAAACAGAAGGGGTGACAGAGAGACTCCTTGAAAGATTCTGCGTCGGATATTCAGACGGTTGGAGATGGCAGTGTCTCTAATGTGATTTAGGTATAGTGTGGTGTGCCACATTCTCATGCTGTGCTTAAGGAAATTTACTACAATAGGGCATACTTTGTACATTTCCAAAGTCTTGAGGATCCAAGAGTGTGGCACACTATCAAAGGCTTTACGATAATCAATCCACGCTGCGCTAACATTTCTACATCGTCTCCTGCAATTTTCTAGGGTCATTTTGTTTATCGGTAGTTGCAGCCATATGAACATCTCCTGCATCATTTCTGTTCCAGTGGAAGAATGTTGTTTGCTTCAAAAAAAGAGTAAGTACGGTTCGTCAGGACAGATGTGATCAACTTATAATTTTATTATTATTATTATTATTATTATTATTATTATTATTATTATTATTGTGCAACAGGGCAACAAAGTGACACTGGGGTACAAACATACGATGCCCAATATACCCATCATGAAATCGAGTCTGACAAGATTATACGAGTCACATACATCACAGCCAAATAAGAGCAATATGGTGAGAGGTTTTGATAAAAGAAGAGCCTAACCTTGCAGTTAGAAATACCTTCAGATCGGGTGACCCAGGCTGCTCAGACACTTTCAGATCGACGGCGTTTCCAAGTATCTAGATGTAATTCCCAAGTCGCCTTGGTTGCCTCATCCTTCAAGCAAGCCTCTCGACACCCGGTCATAGTTCTCTGATAAACAGAGATACACAGTGTATCAGTTCCTAGGGGACACGCTCAACTGTCTGAGATCAGGTAAATAACAAGCAGATCTATGTATACTGAAAGTGATATTTATTGTAGCTCATCTTAATTCTCCAAGACAAAACATGTACATGTAATACCTCTAATCGATTATGGTCAGAAGCCAGGAGAGCCATGTTTGAGGAAGGATCAAGGTAGTTATTATTATTATTATTATTATTATTATTATTATTATTATTGGATAACGATATATAATTTTTTATATATCAAGAACAATTTTAGGGGAAATGATCTCCCAATTGCCATCAGTACCCAAGTAGGTATTTATGCAGATGACACTACCATGAAATCCTGTTTCAGTAGCAAATCCGACAGATGTGACTAAGTAAACCTGGCAGCTGCTCTTGAAAAGAGCTTCCAATCAGTGGTTAACCTGGGGCAAAAAAATGGCTTTCATTTAACTACCACAGAGAACCTTTTCTGCCTGCCATCACCATGGCTAACGCTAGACTCCAGGAGAGTAACACACCTGCGCTTTCTTGGCCTCGCGTTCTCCATTGACTTGAAGTGGAGCGACTACATCGAATCAATAGCTGCATCTTCTGCTAGGAAATTTGGGTCACTGTGCCATGTCAGAAAGTTTTTTTTCGTCAGAATCCATCTTGCACATTTACAAATCTACCATTCCTCCGTGCATTGAATACTGTTGCCATGTCTGATCTGGTGCTCCTGGTGTACATCTCGATATTCTTGACACAATCCAAAGAAGGATTTGTAATATAATCGATCCTGACCAGGCATCTCGACTGCAGTTACTTTCTCACCGACGTGACATGGTTTCCATCTGTCTTTTCCACAAATATTTTCATAGCAATTGCTCTGGTGCCCTGAATACATGAATTTAAGCGTGCTACTAGATTGGCATCTAGGTCCCACCGTTTTACTGTCGAAGTAGCTAAATACAACCGCCACTTCTACTCCAACATTTTCTTTTCTCGCACTTGGAACACCTTTCCGTTTACTTGCTTCCCTGATAACTAAGATCTTCAAAAATTTAAATGCAACACCAATCGCCATTTTCTTTTTGAATCCTGTTAATGTTTTGTCCTCTCCTCAATCTTCTCTATTATCAGCCTTCTTTTTTACTTTCACTCCCTGGAACCCCCCCCCACCTGCACACTAGTGGCGTTCCAGCTTTGCTTAGGGTGAAATTATTAAAAAAATAAATAAATAAATATGAAAAAATAAAAAATGTTTTCGTGTGACGCATTTCGTCCTTTAAGACTTAATCAGACTAAGTTTTACGTTGATGCTACTACACATGCGCACAAACGAAAGAGAGACGCTGAAAATTTTAAATTTAAAATAATTTTTATTTTTAATATGTGTTTTTGGTCTATAATCTAACTGGTTTCATTTAGGTTCTTTTTCTTTTTGTTGATGCTTCCATCACTTTTGTTATTAAATATCCTGTGTTATGATGATAAACAATCTGTCAAGTGACAGTGAAACGTTGTAAGAACCTGGACGTAAATTTACTGTAAATGGTCTAGTGATTAAAACACTTGCAATACATTTTATTATTTAATATCCCACACTGTGATAATAAACGGTGAAATTATTCATTTTATTATTCACTCATTGAGTGTTTATACCTGTAATAATTGTGTCTTATATTGGAGATTAAGGGACAATAAGCAACCTTAAAACTGCAGAACTATTCTTAATATCCAAGTTGCTTTCAAGAATGCCGTCGACTGGATGGTTCGTATTCTTCTTCTGATTACCAGTTCCTTCATTTTTTTCCTAGGCAATCTGCGACTGTTCCTAGCCTTCCGATAACTACTGGCACGGCTGACACTTCCATATCCCCCAACTTTTTTAGCAGTCGAGATATTTCTCTGTTTACTCATTTTCTTTCATATTCATTCTGTGGTTTATCGGAAGCGGAAATCGGTTATCCGCCATCATTATTGTCATTTTCATCGTTATTCTTTTTTTTTCTTCATTTGTATTTTTTAATATAGAAAGGCGACATTTATATTATTTGCTTTATACTCCTCTGACGTTTTTCCCTTTTCCATTTTTTTTTTCGTTTTTATTTCTTTTCCGCTTTCCTCCAAGGCATTTTATTCTTCAATATCGTTTCTATCCCATCGCCTCCGTCCCTGCTTTCTTAACATTCATCTTCCCTGTATATATAAGATATACTTAGGAATAAAAAAAATTAATCGAAACAAGTTTTATTAAATTCAACTGACAACATCAGTTTGTTTAAATTTTAATTTTATTTTTAAAATTTTTCAATAAGATCTTCTATATATCAGGATCGAAATTGTGGAAAAACTGTCCAAAGTTCATATTTGTTCTTTTCTTTTTGCATTTCCCAGCTTTTCAGTCATTATCAAAAAACATGTCCCGTTTCGTTTGCGTTCACTATTACACGAACGTTTCTTTGAACCGATTCAAGATTTCAGCCTTTATTTAAAATAATTGTATGCAGCCAACAGAATCTTGCCTGGTGGCTCGTGGTTCATGACAGAACAAGCAGGATCTTCGGCCAGTTTATCCACAATTTTGATCATAATATACGACATCTTACTCGAAAATTGGCAAAATACAATAAAAATTTAAATACATTGCTGGTTGAATTTAATAAAACTTATTTATAAAGATATAATGTAATAACTTACAGATAACCAATATTATTTACGAAATCACATGTCCCGTAAGGATCTGTGTTCTTGATCAATCCAAATTCATAAATAATGATAGTGGACATAGTACAACATGCCTAACAAGAAGACTCACGTTACATCTCCCTGACCATAGATCCATTAGGCTTCATTTAAATCCATGGGGAGACACACCAAACTCAATCCGCAATATACATGTTGATAATACAAATATAATAGCCTCACCCACATGTAAAAAAGGGCTAAAAGTAATGGAAGCATTATTAATAATAAAAAAAGGCCAACGCTCAATAATATCAACTATGAACACGGCCACAATGTGTTGACCGTGTTAGGAAAATAGAACATTCCTATACCTCTAGGTACATACATAACACAACCCATACATTCAGTTAAAAAGTAAAAATAATATCATCCTTGATAATGTCTAAAAGAATAACTGAAGGCGCTCGGTCATATAAAAATAATTAAAAGAAAATAATTATAAGAACAAATGAAAAATTAAATAAAAACTTAGCCGCAGTACCTTGTAAAATGTTTTTAATGAAAGTTGTAAAAAAGAG